>CM050166.1:315232645-316432645 GCA_027410445.1 Discoglossus pictus | reverse complement strand
AGAGAGGAGAGAGAGTTGGCCCTGGGGAGTAGTGGTGGAGAGGAGGAGAGGAGTGGTGGAGAAGAGGAGGTGGAGGAGGTGTAGGAGGAGGAGGCAGAGGAGGAGGAGGAGGAGCAGGAGGTGAAGGTGATGGAGGAGGAGGTGGAAGAGGAGCAGGAGGAGGAGGACGGGAGTATAGAGGTGGGTGATGGCAGGGTGGCCCTAGCACCAGCCACCCATAGGAGAGGGACAGAGGGGAAGGGGCCTGATCCCAGGTGGGTTGGTAGTTCAAGGAAGGGACAGGTCTCAGGGACAGGTCAGGTAGGCAAGGGTCCCTGTCCACAGTCAGGAGGTCAAGAGGCAACAATTACTCGCACCGCGAGTATGTGGTCGTCCTCGGTGCTATCTGTAGCCCCCCGTGATAATTGCAGGGAAGTTACACCAGGGCCTAGGGCTCAAGCATGGAAGGAGGTAGCGGCTGAGGTGACAGCGGTATGTACAGCACCAAGGGATGTGAGGTCTGTCAAGCACAGGTTTTGACATCAGGGCCAAGGTAAGGAGGATAATGGTCAAGTAGGACAGGAACGTGACTGTGACCTATAATGAGTGGGAGAGGGTCACCAGGGAACTTCTGAGACAGGTGCCCACTGCTGGAGCTTTAGGCCTGGTGGCACAGCAGGACCCAGCCTCCATGTCAGGTGAATATCACATAGACAAACGTGTCACCACATGTGCATCACACACACTACACATGTACATGACCAACAAGGACACTGCCATGTAAACTCCATGGAATTAACAAGGGATAGATCGATGCGTCATTAAATCCATGAAGCTGACAAATCCCTGTCATTCCTGGGCACAACAACAGTAATCAACAGTAGAGAGTCCATTTATTGGTGTGCCCACTGCAGCATATGCAGTTACAGAACGCAGCCGGAATAAAGATACCGTTAGGAGTCAAGAACAATCAAGACCATGAACCCAAGAATAGATCACATCTAGCAAATGATAGCTAATCTGAGTTGCAATTAGGAGTATCATCCAGGTTCAAGTCGAGATGTCAGATAGTTAGGAATGCACACAAAACAATATATTATTCATCATACTAATGACATATAACTCTCTTATCTCTTTCAGCATCAAGGAGGTTTGGGTCCAGTGGCAACCAGAGGCAGGGGCGTCGGCTTTATCAGAGCAGGAAGTGGAGGAGCAAGCCACTCCCAGCCGGAACTGGTGCAGGGGGAGGAGGAAGGAAGAGGACCCGAAGGCCCTGGCTCTGAGGAGGAGGATATAATTTGGGCCGTAGCACCTGGATTTGACCCCACTAACCCCCTCCTCCAAAGACTTAGGCTGTTTAACTGAAGTTTCCAGAGCAGCCAGCTACCACCTCCATGACCCACACCACCGCCTGTTTTGCCCCAGGCTCCAGACTGGCCCCAGACCCTCCACACGCCACCACCTTCTCACCTGACCGCACCCCATGGGCCTCCATCACCCTCATCAGGCCAGGGTGTGCAGGCGGATATGCTGGCCCTCATACGTCAGCAGGTGGAGTTGCTCTGGGGGATCCAGGCCAGCATCTCTGCCAGTCATGTAGAGGTCATGCGCAGCCTGGCCAGGCACAATAGGTAGGAGAGGAGGCATCATCTAATGACAGAGTCCTACCTGGCAAGGTTACTCAGGATTGGCTCATTCCAGGGAGTGACAGCAGAAGCAATGCAACGCGCTCTGGTCCCCAGACCCACCTCCTCCACCCTGGAGGCATCCCCCAGCCACATGTAGCCCGGCTCCTCCTCTCCTCCCACCATGCCTCCACCACCAACACTGCATTTGGAACTATATCCAGGGGGGTTTCCTCCCCCACACCTCCACCAGCAGGGAGACAGCAGCTGGTCACGGGGGATGTGGGCCCTGTGGCTAGGTGGAGGAGGACATAGGGGCTGCACATATGTTTGTGCCTTCTCAACAGCACTCCTCAGTGCCAATTTATTGGTCACATTGGTTAGCTAATCTAGCCTGACTACCGAATCATGGATCTTGGCCTATGTGATGGTGATATGTTGTATGCAGATGGCTACCTCCCATCACATGGTCCATGATCCTCTTCTCTGTGGACACGTAGGGTTCTGTTTAGAGATGCTACAGTCCCTATGATTTTTAAGGCCTTATTTTGTAGGTTTTGTCTTTTTAGTATTTTTTTGTTTTAGGTACAATTCAGGTCCATGAAGGCATCTCCTGCATCTTCAAACATTGTGAAGGAAATGTATGAGGTTTAAGGTTTTCCCAGTGCCTCACAGGTAGACATTCCTTTAATGACAGCCCCCTTAACATGTAGCTCCCAGAATCTTAAAGCTATCATGTAGCCAGATATCTAAGACATGATTGTTGTTAGCTTAAATGTAGACTAATACTGTTATCACAGTGGACTTGCATAGTCTAACAATGGCATGTTAATGACAGCCAGCATTAATATACATGTAGTGAAGCTTGTGATCCTGACCTTAATATCAGTCTGAAAGCAGATCATAGGATCTGATGTAAGTAACAGTGAATCTGGCTGCTGACCTTTGTATGCTCTCCGTATTAATAGGTATTTTCCCATATTGCTGATTATCCAGAGACCTAGCTAATAGTTAGTAATGCTTGCAGATGGGAATCAGTTGAGTTGGTATATTGTTACAGTTACAGTATTTAGCACTGTACTGTTACATGCATGTTGATTTTTTTTTTATCCTCCTCCACCTTTTTTTTATTTGACCACTTTTTTCAGATTTTAGTTTTTTTCACCACACTGTATGTGTGATCTGGATTAGATTACACAGGGGTTGAATCATCTGTTTTATTGAGCAGATCTAGACAAATTGTAAGTGCTTAATTTTCTTCAATTAAATGGAGTGATTTCTGCTGATCCTTTTTTTCATCAGATTCTGGTTACAGTGGCGCTCATTGCCTAAGTGCTGCGGGTCGTAGGGATGAGCGCCTATGGCTCTCATCGCCACCAGCGCAATGAGCACCTTCGGCTTTGCGAGAGCTGCAGTTGCTCGGGCTCGCTGTGCGAGCCCGCAATTTTAAAACAGTATTACCAACAACTTTTGGCAAGTCCGCACTGTTGACAACTATATATGTGATCTATTATTCTTGCTATTCTAAGAAAAAAATATGGGAATACATTCAGACTTCCATTGTTGTATATTGTAACAGCTGTGTACTTTTTAACATATATCAATATTTTAGCAGCTTTTACATTTTAATTCCACAGAATAGTAAAAATAATACTTTGTTGTATTTATAACTTTCCACAGCTTTGGGGATATTGCCTGTTTTTCTATGATGGGATTGCTTTTACACTTTACGAGTATACTGCGTTGGTGAAGGTGAGCACCATAGGCGTTCATCCCTATGAACCCGCACGACTTTGGCAGGGAACGCTGAAGGCGCTCACTGCACTGGTGGAAATGAGCACCATAGGCGCCTATGACCCCGCATGACTTGCGCATCATACCTATGACCCGCGGAACTACAGATGAACAGAAAACTCAAATACACAATTAACAGTGCGAGACCCGTAGCACTTTGAAAAAATCTCCTGCTAAATTTACGGCCCGTAACACTTTGAAAAGGAAACCGCCACTTAAAGAAAAAGAAATACGACCTGCAAAAAATACACAGTTAACGGTTGAACCGTGCACATTAAAAAACAAGAAAAACACAAATAATACAAAACAAAAAAATAAAAAAAAACATTACACACAGCACGCAAATTTAAGTGCAATTTCCAGAGTTTCACCACTCAAAAATCGTCTACACGAGAGAAAAAATGGCAGCCGAAAAAAACAAAATCGAGGCTACACGACCCTTAAGCATGCAAAACACCGCCAGGCACATACAACTTTTACCCAGGAACGTACAAGCTACAAAATACACTATTAGGAAAGATGGGAACCCGCGTAACACATACACAATCGCCACCATTTTACAACACTACCTTACAACTAATAACATTACCATTCTAAAATGCAGCTTTACACAACTAAATAAATGGTTTAGCCTTGCGCACTCAGCCTATTTACACTGCACACTTGCCACATTGCTGACACTTTCTCCTCAGGTCACCAACAGTGCAAATGTACATTGTATGTTGTAGCAAAATCAAAATACATTGTTAGCTCTTCAGCATATTGATTGCTGTATATATTAATTACAAATAGGTAAAGTATAATAATGTATTATTTAATTACTTAATTAATTATTATAATAAAAATGTATTTATATAAAAAAATAAGAAAAAGGGGAGAGGCTCGCAATGAACTTGGAAGGTGCTCAGATGACCAAAGTACATGAAGGGAGAGGCTCACAATGAGCGCCAATGGTATTCAGAGGACTAAACGCCTTACATTGTGTGTCAAACAGCATTACCTAACTTACAATTTTATTGCCGTCATTTTTTGACGGCCAAGTCGCTAATATATATATATATATATATATTATGTAAATAGTACATTTGTGTTCAGATTTGAATATTTAAAACAAGTTAAAAATTGTTCTGACAAATACAGTTATTACACTGCACTCTGGGAAGCTGAGCAGGGACACGCAAATGTGCCTACAAATGCTTCGTTCTTCTAACCATAACCATTTTAAACGTGGCTTCCTTTAAGCTTATGCCCACTGCATTACACAGCTTTATTGCAAAGCCATGGTTGGATTATACACAGACTGAGAATCCTACCCACGAACAGTTTTTTCAAGGTTACTGCCTAACAGCGGCGTGGGGGGGGGGGCTTCTGTTGTCGATATTTTGACTAGTTAGTTCACCACAACATCATTTAATATATGGTGGGCAAAAGATTGATAGAAGCCCTCCTCCGTATAGTAGTACAGTATATAGATAGATAATAGATAGATAGATAGATAGATAGACAGATAGATAGATAGATAAATAGATAGTGTAATCATTCACATGCTATGTCATGCAATTCTATGTCTATGTGTGTTATTGTGTATGTATAAATTTGTGCAAGAAGGTCTGTTGTATATTGTGTATGAGCGGACTTTCTGTATATCTGCAATGTTGGGGGGCTGTGTTGGGAAACTGGGTATATATATATATATATATATATATATCGCTCTTTTGCCCGACATATATTAAATGATTGTTGTGGTGAACTACCTAATCATAAGATCCACAACACAAGCTGAGATTCCGCTCCATGCTGATGATAGCCAGTAAGCTTGAAACAGCTGTACATGGATTGGATTCTCAGCTTGTGTTTAATCCAAACTTGGCTTTGCATAAAAGCTGTGTAATACAGCATGCATAAGCTTAAAGGAAGCCGTGTCTGAAAATAGCTATAAATTGAAGAGCGAGGCATTTGTGGGCACATTTGCATGTCCCAGCTCAGCTTCCCAGAATGCAGTGTAATAACTGTTTTTCTTGGAATTCTGAGCTGGAAGAGGGTTTTTTAACTTGTTTTAGACATTTAAATGTGAACACAGATGAACTATTTATTTACTCTATTTATATATATATATATATATATATATATATATATATATATATATATATACAGTATATATATATATTGTAATTCAATTGATATGACATGAATATTACACTGTATAGATTAATATAGTTTCTTAAAATATTACAGTGTATCGATTACTTATGTTCAAAGATCAAGTTATCGACAAGTATGCACTGTGTGCAGAAATAGCTTTTATTGGTATAGCAGTAAATATCAAGGATAAACAATTATAAGGGTTTACACTTGTAAGCTTTGATAATTAGTTAGATCACAATATACAATCTATCTGACGTCTATTATAATCGCTTTTCGATGATTGGATAACAATTAGTCTGTGGTTTGATGTTTCTCCTTTTCAGGGTAGAATTTTCTGGTATTTCAGGGCTGGATCACTCTTCTGAGTGGGACCAGACTGTTATCATGTCCATAGAACTAACCTATTAAAGTTAGTTTGTTCTCTGATGAGCACCTCTGACTTATTTGTTTTGTTTAACAACTAGTCTTAAAACACTTTATTTGTGGTTAGATCAATACAGCAATCAAAAAGCAGTGTATACAAATTCATCAAATGTGGATTAACAATTTATCTTAATACAGTCTATGTTCGGTTAGTTCAATATAGGAGTATATAAACAGTGTAGATAATCTTATAAAGTTTGGTTAACAGTCTGTCTATATTTGGTTAGTGCAATAAAGTAATGATATGCAAAGTGTATAAACAATCAGCTGTCTATTTGTTATATATATATATATATATATATATATATATATATATATATATGTGATATTAATTATTTGCAATCTAACCTATTACTCTATGAAAGCAGTAACATATTGTATGACACTTTACATGGCAGTTAGAATATAGAAATACTGTATATATTGAAGCAATATGTATCAAAGTTGGTTATATTGTATGTGAGATTGCAAGTTAAATAAACTTTGTATTTAGGTATTAGCAAGCTATTAGTTGGTTACTGGTCTTATATCAGTATTGATTACATTTAATTTAATTTATCAAATAGGTCAGTTCAATCAATAATGATTTAAGACAATTTTGTTGATTGTGTGATACAAGATTATATATGTTGAGTATAGCTAAGTATAATTTGTTGTATATGTGTTTTCCATAATTAAGTTATATGGTTACATTATTGAATAAAGTCAATCAGTCTGTTTTAGGGGATATGGGCACAGAAATAAATCTATTAATTAACAACTACAGTCCGGAATGCAGGTGCTAATTAGTCTCGGTCTGTGACAATTCCCAAAAGGGTAACAGAAGAATTATGGTATATAGGGCTAATTTGAACTCTACTACAAATTAGTTAAAACCATTTTATATATACCATGTATGGAATTTCAGGATGACACCTGTCTCATTGATATGATGCTTCTCAAAAAAGTCTGAAGTAATCCCTCTTTGTCTTATTGGATTGTTAGAAAGAGTTGTGGAGATATAATATAATTTGATATAGACAGGTATAGTAATATATCGCAGCGAAGATATGAAGGGGGCACAAGTTTTTACCATGGCAAGTTTGTCCACAGACAGGACTATCAGATAAGCAAGAGAATAGTACAAAATAAGAAAACTAAGAAGAGACAAAAGACCGGAAAAACAGCAAAATACCCAGAATATTCTCTCTCTCTCGTTTAGATAACTATTTCTTCCTCATCGTCACAAGGTTGGTTTCCACCAATCACAAATAGTTACTCCCCGTTTTCATGTATATGTATAAATTAGAATATAATTATAAACTTGTTGTGTATATCTGTTTCTAGCCGATTGAGAGAGCTCTGGTAATATTAATATGTGTGTGTGAGCTGTGTCCATATTGTGTGCCAAGTATTTTTGGTAAAAAAACTACTATTGTGCCATTATCTTGTCACCTTTTTGTCAATGTTTGGAGGAGACAATGGAAAATTGAAATGAAATGTGTATGTCTTAGAGAACTATCTTAAAAGTAGCATTCTGAAGGTCTTTCTTACCATGCAAAAATATTTAAGAGTTGGACTGGCCAAGTCTTGTTTTGACATATTTATCAACTTAGAGAAGTATTTCATTTTAACAGGAAAATGTTTTAACTCTTACATGTTAAAAGAGTCATACTATAAATGTTTGTGTATAAGAGTATACAACTATTACCACTCTATTATATATCATTCATGGAGTGTAGTTACATAGCAAATAGTTTGTCAGAGTATAGAGAAGGGCACTTGCTCAGTCACTTCTGAGCTATAAAAAAAGGTCCCAGAAATATGATGCATGCCGTAACTAGGAAGCGCGAACCTCTGAGTTAATGGAGGCGCAAATACTTTGAACAAGATAGTTTAGAGGCATTTTAAGGGCTCACATGTATTTCTAACCACTACAGCTTATACCATTAATAGATAAGCACCCATGGGGACTCAGTTAGGAGGGGATAGAGATTTTTATTAAGAGCTTAAGCGTCAGCCTTGTGTGTATACATACACATATAGAAAAGCAGTCTTGCTACATATACTGACTCTACAACTTACTCTATATCTGACTTTATTAAAACCTCCCCTCATGAGGCTGAGCATTCTTTATGCTCTGTGTCCCTGACCACCTATATAAGATTATTAATAGGTGATCTATATTATTTGCTATTCATTTTAGAGCATCATATTTCTGGGACCTTTTTTTATAGCTCAGAAGTAACTGAGCAAGTGCCCTTCTCTATACTCTGACAAACTATTTGCTATGTAACTACACTCCATGAATGATATATAATAGAGTGGTAATAGTTGTTACAATAGCCATTGAAGGAACTATTATTCATAGTGTTTTTAATCTCTCTTTTAAATTCTTTTAATCGACGTTGTTTTTGTAGAATGTATTTATTTTTTATTATGTTGCTTGATGTACCTTCTCTTTATCCCATGGAAAAGGCTTCCACATAAAAAAATCCCACCACTCTAAAATAAATTCATTAATTTGACTAACGGAGCTCCTCTTTTGAGGAGCACCCCCACTGATTAACAGCTTTCTGACAGAGCTCTTGCCTTATATACTAATTTTTTATGACTTTTGATTAGCTAAGATATCATCCCCTGCAGTGCAATATATTTTGTGTATAAATTAAATAATAAAACTATTATCTATCTATTTATTTCCAACATACATGCAATAAAAATAAGCATAGTGGGTAGTAAAAAGCATTGTTAGTGTTTAGTACATTTAAAGCTATTGAAAACTGTGCAAAATCCCTAAATATTTTAAGATGCTGCATTTAGTCTGTAACCAGGTATTTCTCTTTATGTCTAAGTTTTTACTGCAGTAATACTGTTTACTAATCATTTTTTATACAAAATCTGCATGGGGAAATGTAATTTCTTTAAAGAACTGCTGATAAAAAGGATGACGAGAAATTAAGAGAATTGATGAAGGCTGCTGGTGATTATCATCTCAGCTGTTAGCAACTTATAAAAAGATTATTGCTGATGGGAAGGGAGAGAAAACCTGGACTCATTATTAATAAATGGCTTAGGTGCCCAGAAAAGGAACTTAATAACAGCAATTTATATTTAAAGAGCAGAGATCATTTTGAAAGATCATTTATTTTATTGCAGCTGTTAATGCAACGACTCCTGGGTGGAATCCTGTCAGAACATTTTGGAGCAATATAATGATATATATCTTGTTACCCGATGAAGAACAGTTTCATAAATGTGTTTAATCAAGGTTATACACATTAATGAAAGCTGATGTTAGAGCCATAAGCAAGGGTAGCTTGAATCATATATACTATATGTTGGATCACTAAGGAACATTAGACTAGATAGTAACATAGTCCTATATATATACCTTTATAGATGCAAGGTAAATGTAACAGTTTGTGATATGCTTTGAAAAAAAAAAATATTATTTATTTTTATTAAAGAGAAGTTTAACATGGCTTCCAAGGTCAATCAATAGCTAAATAAATAGCTAAAAAAAAATTCTGTCCCAGGTCCACATCACACTTTTTGGGGGTTGTGAGGCTCCCTGAGGGCAGTTTTATATTTTCAGCGTTTAGTTGAATACAAACTGGAACTGCCTATAGTCCCTTTGATCATTTGTACGTGCTCCTGAGGCTACTAGCATCCCACAATATTGGTCTTGCATTTTTATTTTTAATATGTGTTTTTAAATGGGAGCCAGATTGGTATTTCTAGGTATAATTGGGAAATAGTGAATTAGAGCACACTAGCATGCAGCAGTCAGATCAGAAATGTTGTATGATACAATACATACCTAGGCTTTTGTTGTCAGATATAGGGCATATAGCTAGAAATGAGACACTAACATAGGTTTGTCCCTCAGTTAGGAGGATCAATTGAGATCCCCTTCTAGTGGCCATTTGGCTATTAAATGACCAATGGTGCATTTGGGAATTTACTTTGATTGAGATATGCCATCATACTTCTCTGTTGGTGTGGATGAATGATACTAATACCCATATACCATCTGACATGAATACCTTGCAGTACAAATGAGTGCTACAATATTTTATTTACCTTTGTTCCCAACAATTTCTGGCCTATTTTACCGTTGGTTTTATCGCAGTAGTGGGGGGGGGGGGGGGTTGTGGATATCAAATAAAGCAATTTTATTTTTCTATTGTTGAAATACTGTCCTGTAAGAAGACAGAGACAGCCATGCTGCATACTGAAGCAATGCCATGCAGTAAATATGGATGAAGGATAAAGGTCAGTGTTTCAGTACAGTTTATTGGACTGTTTGTTTGGAATAAGCTGTGATAGCTAGGAAACTGACCTACAGTTATCCGTAGTGCTCAGACAGAGCTAGGCCAATTATATACTGTTTTGTAATTGGCTCAAAATCGTTAAAAGTTTGAAAGCATGTAAAGGCCTCCTGTGTTCCTCCATCATAAGTGCCAGAAAACAGGGCACTGACCCTGAGAATATCCATACCACAATGTATATAAATAAATATTTTTATAATGAAGAATGTTAAACTTAACTTTGCTAAACCATGTTTTCTGCCCAATGTTTAGTTTATTTCTGTCTACCTCTGTCTTCATAATATCTGCAATCTTGTTTTAAATCTTCCTGCAGTATTTAGTGAGATAATCAATGTACATTTAATTTTGATTACATTTGATCAAACTTGTTAAGAAAAAAGTGTTTCTGGCTTATTAAATGTATTATGAAATATGGTTCAATTTGTACTTTCTCATTACTATGTTAAAATTTCCAATGAGATAATTTCCAAAAAGTAGTGCACAACACATGAGATCTAATCTTTTCAATGTAGTGATATTGCATTTTTCCTTTTGTTCTTTTATGTCTGTCTATAAAAGAACAGTAATTGCAAATGCTCACAAGTGAGTTACTTCACTTTTAAGATTGTATTGTGAGCATGCAGTTGTGATTTGTCTTTTTAGTTTAAATTTTAGTTTTAAGATTTTATTGGAAATTACAAGTTTAGGACTATGGGAACTTTTGGTGTTTAATTTGCTAAATTTCTAAATTGTAGTCAGGGCCTTCTCTCTCTTGAACGTATTGAGAAGCTTGAGGTATGGCATAATTAGCTACATCGCCCTAGCCTGATTGAGGCCAAAAAGTACAGAAGAGGTATGTGAGGTAAATTAATGAGTTTATTTAGTAATGGTAGAGAAAGCTTTTCGGAGTTCTGAAGTAGGGTTGTGGATGTAGCTGTGGTAGCATGATGATTTCCACCTACCTAGGGTCTTTATGAAGTGGGATGGAGTGTGGTTACTTGAAGCAGAGGTCCCAGCTCCAATTCAGAAGGAATGGCAGGAGTAGGCATAGGGGTCTAATCTGAGATTGAGAAGAACCAGACGGATGTAGTGGACAAACGTATTTGTGGACAAGGCTGGAAATAACTAGAAGCTGGTGAGGGGACGACTTGGAAGTCAGGACTGAGAAGAGGCAGTTCATACTGGTGACAGGACACCATGGATCGTTGGTAGGGTAGTAGGTGATGGTTACAGGAGATTTACTAGTCTTTGTGTAAGGAAGCGTAAGGTTGAAGCAGTCGTTATTGAAAATGATGTCCTTTAGGGTCAGGAATTTCGGTTGGATTCGGTATATGGTTAGTTCGCCTGGCTGAAGAAATAAGTAAAAGGCGAGGGAGGCCGCTGAAGAAATGGTGGGGGAAATGTCGGTCTTGAATGGATTTGAGAAAAGGAGGGAGATAAGCTTTTTGAATAGGGGTCCATCGATGGGTTTGCGAGTTTGAGGATTGGCAATAATCTTGATGGTATGTCCTTTGAGGAACAATTTGACTGGAGGGGTGCTCAAGAAGGATGGAGATGACTCTGACCTTTGAATGAGATAAAAATGGAATCCCGGACTGGTACGATTTTGTTGTTTGGTAACGAAGGCCAAGTTGAGAGTCGATATGGGAGGCAAATGATAGAAAGGTGTGTAGGGAATGAAGAGGTTCCACTATCTGATGTAGGTCTTCCTGGTGTTAGCGGAGATACTGTTCACCATGGTTGATCAAGCTGAAGACTGGAGTTGGCGAAGGTCGACGGGCATGGGATTGAGGGAACTTGGAGATAGGTGAGGTGGGGCTGGTGAAGGGTTTGACCATGATGAAAACAAGCAAGATTATCACAGTTGGAAATTTTGATGTATGGAAACATATGAAAATGATTGCATAGAGATAGGAGAGATAGTTCTCTTATGAGAGACATACAGCCCTATTAAATTAGCACAAAGGGTAAAACCAAAGCCCATAATGTAGCCCACAAGACTTACAGCTATTAAATAATAATAATAATAATAATAATAATAATAATAATAATAATAAATTGGCCCCGTAAAGCAACCCGTCAACCACTTGTGGGCTAAGAGCGGAAGTCAACGGGTACTAGAGAGATCCTGTTAGAGGAGTAAAGTCCAATCCATAGCACTGTAAATGCAAATATACACACACTACTGTACTTACATTACAAGGGTAAGTAATGTTAGGTATTGAAATAAATAGCACAACATTCTGAAGCTCTTAATTCGGCAATATATCATAATATTTTTTATGTTTAAATTCTGTGTTATATCGATCTCGGCAATCAATATTTTAATACATATAATGGAACTCGCATGGACTAGAATATCATATTTACGGCTTTATCAATATTGCATAATATCTGGAATGTGGGTCTGATTGTAACTCATAATTGAACCACGTAAGACTTTGCAATACAACCTCCATTTTTCTGTGACGTAATTATGATGAACTCTGTTTCCATTGGCTCCATCTAAACCGGTAACTATGGGTTTGACTAATTGATTATGTTCACGGCCGTGCATCAAACGTTCAAAAAATGTTTTACGGGTTTGCATCTCTATAGGGCTGATAGTATACCGGTTAGTGGATTCATGTTTCACTAGGGTTTGGTGAGTGAGAGTGTCAGTAGTCACAACATGAACAGGGAGACTGTGTCATTTCTTCTGCCAGGTTATGGATGTGTTTCGTTTCGTGGTTGAACTGGTTGACGTGTTCCCAACTAGATGATTTCTGATTTGAAGTAGACTTGGATTTTTGATTTGTTGAGGACAATTCAGATTTCTGGGGAGGCGAAGCTGCAACGAGCCAGAAAAGAGGATTTGCTGTTCCCCGTATTATTATCCCAAAAATAAGCACTGCCATCAAAATACCCCGTTAACACCTATTAAAGTACAAAACAAAAGAAACTACTTCACGAATACTTCTAGTGTCTACATACCATGCAATTTTAGAGAAAATTCGGAAAATAATCAAAGATTTACAACCATTACTAGTTGAAGATACTGAACTAAAATATATATTCCCAAAACCTCCCATCCTTGCATTTAAACAACCACCAAACCTGAAACAAAAACTTGTCAGCAGAAAATTGACCAATAAACAACTAAATACAAAAAATGGAACTAATCCTTGTTACTAACGTGCCTGTAAATTATGCCAACACATTTGTAAAGATGATACAGCCACACATATCAACAAAACGTATAACATCAAAGGATCATAGACATGTACATCGTCTAATGTGGTTTATATAATACAATGTACTTATGTGGCACAGTTACATTGGAGAAACCGGCCAAAAATGCATTTAAGGATGAATTAACACAGGCACTCAATAAGAAAACATAATGAAGACAGTTATTGTAGCCCAGTAGGACACCATTTTAGCCAGTATGGTCACTCCATCAAAAACTTAAAAGTCAAAATACTCAGAGGAAAATTTACAAACATCCAAGAGAGAAAAGCATTTGAAATAAAGATGATCACATTCTTCAACACTAAAAACACAGGACTTAATATAGACTTGCGTTTTCTAACACATTATTAGAATTTCATGTGATTTTTTCCTCTTATACCATAACAGACTTAGAACTCTTAGTGCTCTTAGTGAGGTGTTTGTCCAACCGGAAATATATCACTGTGGACTACAGTGCTCTGCTTTTTCATGTATATATTGATGTATATGTGTATATAATATGTGTATATGTTTCCTTTGCTATGTTGTGTTTATTCCCCATATATGTATTTACCTGATGAGGTCAGATGCTGTTTCCACTCTCTCTGCATTTGCTGGTATTATTCAAACTGAGTGTTCCATCTCATGTTAGTATTGCTTGAGACTTGATAAAAAGAGATGAAACCTCTCGAAAGCTTGTCATTATAAATAAGACGTTTGTCCGATACAAAAGGTATCAAATTATATTGCAATACTCATTATTAATCTATATATATATATATATATAGTTTAATAATTACTAAATTACTAGATTACTGGACATTCACGGCTGCTTCACTCTTCAATTACTATGGAGGATACCGCATTTAGCCGAATCAAGAAGCTACTATTTAAAATAACAACAAAAATAACACAACTTAACAGTGACATTTATTTTTTGTCACAATGCAGGAAAAGGATTATTATACCAAATGGACTTAAAATCAAAAATCCACTAAGTTCTACACATAACTTAATATATGCTGAAAAGGTATGCAGACGCACAAGTTAAAAACGAAGAAATCACCTAATACATCAACTTTATACAAAAAAACTTAATCTAAATCACCAAAGAGTAAGCCTCCTATAACAACTAAAGGAGAGCAACATATATGAATCTGAACATGTAGAAAAAGAAATACAACATCTTCACAAGAAACTTTTTTTTACAAGTGGATTTACCTTACAAGTAAAGGCTGATAAATTGCAGAGTGCACTAATTGTGCACAGGTGAGAGGGGTATGGCTTGACTGTTAAACAAGTATAAAAGGTTTGTGAGCTATTTTGGGGGCTGTTCACAAGTGGATTTTCATTACAAGTAAAGGCTGATAAATTGCAGAGTGCACTAATTGTGTCCAGGTGAGAAGGCAGAAGTTAATATTTTCAGTATCAAGTGCAATTCTAGTAAAAGTGTAGGAGTTTAAGTAAAAAGAGGGACTTCAAAGAAAAGGGAGGGCAGATTTATAGTGCAAAGGAGGAAAACTTTATACAAATATATTATTTTAGATACTTTATTTTTCCCACTGAAATTTTGTAGACAATAATAATAATTATGAGTCAGTCCAGTGGCAACCTCACTCAGTGTACATCCTGTCATATGTATGCAATACTAAAACAGATGATCTAGGGTCCATACCTCTGTGGCAGGTGTGAGCATGTTGCCTCTCTGGAAGCTCAAATTGGAATTCTGGAGCTGAGAATTGCAGCACTTAGTGATATTGATCCACTGGAAAGGGGGTTGGGATCTCACTGAGCACAGTTTAGCTGGGTCTAGCATGGAGAGTGGAACTGGGGCTAGTGAGGATGGCCAGGGAGGTAGCTGGGCTACAGTTTCAAAGGGAAGCAGGGGGAACAGGAGGAGGCAGGCCAGTTCTGAGTTGGCAAACACCAACAGATTTGCCAGATTGAGTGAAACTGTTGGGGATGTCAGATCAGGAATGGCAATGCCAGATAGAGCTGTTCCCTCTAACAGGTGATTTGTCACCCAGATCCCAGCAATCGAACAGTTTGCTGTCTCTCGGGTGCTCGGGTTCGTCATGTTGTGGATCGGGTAGACAAATTATTGGGAGAGGCTGGAAATGAACCGGCGGTCTTGGTACATATTGGTACCAATGACAAAGTTAGTGGAAGATGGAGTGTCCTAAAGAATGATTAAGCTGTAATAAGGTAATAAGCTGAAGGCAAGGACCTCCAAGTTAGTATTTTCTGAGATACTACCAGTGCCACGTGCTAGCCCAGGGAGGCAGAAGGAGCTTAGGGACGTTAATGCGTGGCTAAAGATGTGGTGCACTAAGGAGGGGTTTGGGTTTTTAGAGCACTGGGATGACTTCTCACTTTGGTACAATCTCTACTGTAGGGATGGATTGCACCTTGATAACGAGGGAGCTTTTGTACTAGGGGATAGGATGGTAGAAAGGCTGGAGGAGTTTTTAAACTAGTAGGTGGGGGGGAGGGACTAGATATAAGTAATAGGGTAGAAAGTGTAGAGGGTATAAGGGATGAATTAACAACTCATAGGGGAGGAGATGGGGGAGGGATAGTATAGTCAATAGGGAGGTAGTACTAAATAATTCAAGTACAGTGGCAGGCACTTCAGAACTACAGACTCATAACATACGGTGTATGCTTGCTAATGCCAGAGCTTGCCAGGAAAAATGGGATAGTTAGAATTATTAGCAATTAATGAAAAATGGGATTTGATAGGCATTACCAAAACATGGTGGGATGAATCTCATGACTGGACTGTTAATCTGGATGGTTATAACCTAGTTAGGAAAGATAAAGGCAATGGTAAATGAGGAGGAGGAATTTGTCTGTATGTTAAGCCTGAATTTAAGCCTATAGCCAGAGAAGATAGTTATGGTGGACCTAGTAAGAAAGCTGAATGTTTATGGGTAGAGTTAAATAGCGGAGCAGCAAATTCCAAAAGAATATTAGTAGGAGTATGCTACAAACCCCCAAATATAGCTGAAAGCGAGGAAATACAATTATTGTTACAGATTGAAAATGCAGCTAAGCATGGTCAAGTTCCAATAATGGGAGATTTTAATTACACTGAAATAAACTGGATAAATGAGAACAGCAGTTCATCTAAGGGGAGCAGGTTCTTGAGTACACTCAGGGATCAGTATCTGAGTTGTACAAGAGCCTACTAAAATTGAAGCTATCTTAGATTTACTCATCGTATCAAATGTTGGAATAGAGAACCTTTGGGAAACAGTGAGCACAACACAGTCTCATTTGAGATTGAATTAAAAAAACACAATTTTAAGGGGCCAACGAAAACTCTTAATTTTAAAAGGGCAGATTTTAACTGTCTAAGGGCAGCAATACAAAGTATAGACTGGGACAGAGAGCTGGCAGGTAAAAATACTGAACATAAATGGAAACAATTTAAATCCTTACTAAATATACATACACATCGGCATTTACCGTGTGGGAATAAAATTAAAAGGAGTAAATCCCATCCATCCAATGTGGCTTAACAATCATTTAAAGATCAAGATACGGAGTAAAAAAACAGGCATTTAAATTCTACAAACAAGAGGGGACAGAGACTGCTTTAAAGGAATACAAGGACAAAAATGCAAAAGTGCGATTAGACTGGCTAAAATAGAAAATGAAAAATGAATTGCAAAAGAGAGTAAGACTAACCCTAAAAATTTTTTAAAGTATATTAATGGGAAGAAGGCGAGGAAGGAAGCTATAGGAACATTACAATGTGACACAGGCGTCTGATAATTAGTGACCAGGAAAAGGCAGATGAGCTAAATAGGTTCTTTTCTTCGGTTTACACAAGGAAGATACCAGTGGTTGGGACACGGCAACATAATGGGGCTACACTACCTTGCCAAATAATTGGTTAACACAGGAAGTAATCCAAAAGAGGTTGTAAAAAATAAATGTTAATAAAGCCCCGGGTCCTGATGGAATACATACTAAGGGAACTGGGTTTCTATAATAGCCAAACCATTATATTTAATTTTTCAAGATTCACTCAACACAGGGTTTCTACCAGATGACTGGAGAAAAGCTGATGTGATACTTATCTTTAAAAAGGGAGCAAGAGCAAATCCGGGGAATTATAGACAATTAAGCCTCACTTCTGTAGTGGGGAAGCTTTTAGAAGGGTTAATAAGGGATGACATACAAGAATATGTCTATTTGAACAGGATTATAAGTAGTAGTCAACATGGATTTATGAGGAATAGGTCATGTCAAACAAATCTAATTAATTTCTATGAGGAGGTTAGTAGGAACCTGGATCAAGGCAACTCAGTGGATGTAGTCTTTTTGGATTTTGCAAAGGCTTTTGATACAGTGCCACATGGGAGACTATTGTGCAAACTAAGAGATACATGAATTGAAGTAAATATCTGCTCATGGATTGAGAGGTGGCTAAAAGACAGGAAGCAAAGGGTTGTTTTAAATGGAACATACTCCGATTGGACTAATGTGGTAAGTGAGGTTCATCAGGGTTCAGTATTAGGTCCTCTCCTTTTTAACATATTTATTAATGACTTAGAGGTTGGATTGGAGTGTGGTGTCTCCATTTTCGCTGAGGACATCCCTCCAATGGGATTTACATAAAATTGAGGAATGGGCATCTAATTGGCAGATGAGATTTAATACGAATAAATGTAAAGTTTTGCATCTGGGAAGGAAAAATAGCCATGCAATTTATAATCTTAATGGAGCAAATCTAGGTGTATCAGATATTGAAAGGGATTTGCGAGTGCTTGTGGACAACCACCTAGGTAACAGTGCTCAAAGCCAAGCAGCAGCTGCAAAGGCAAATAAAATATTAGCATGTATTAAGAAGGGTATATAAGCAAGGGAAGCCAATATAATTTTGCCACTATACAAATCTCTAGTATGCCCTCATTTGGAATATGGAGAACAAATTTGGGTTTTGGTCGATTCTTGGGGACCAACAGTTCTTCTCTAGAGGTATATAGAACCTGATGATATGCTTTTTTTAAAAGATTTTGTGGCTATATTCTCTTTGGCGTAGTCTGTTGTTTAATTCTTTGGATTTTTGTTTGAAAATACCCACTTCTGAACAGTTTCGATGAATTTGTAAAAACTCCCCAGTTGGTATTGCTTTATTTGTAGTCCGGGAGTGTGAACTTTGATAGTGTAACCTTTGGAATTGTTGGAGATTGTTTAATCCAAGAAGTCAATAGTTTGTGAGTCGATATGATGAGTAAGTCTGTGTAAAATGATGATAAATTCCTCCAGATCTTCTTTGATTCCTTCCCATATTATTAAGATATTGTCTATATATCTTAACCATAGACTGATATGCACTGTACATTTGAGATTTTCGTCTGAGAATACCCATTCTCTTTCCCACCAGCCTAGATAGATATTGGCGTAGGTGGGCGCACATGCCGTTCCCATGGCCGTGCCACGGGTTTAGAGATTATCTCACATCAAAGATGAAATAAATATGTTCCAGTATAAATCTCAGCATACTGAGTAAGAACGGCTTTTTTTTTTTTTTGCATTGGCTTCCATGCTCAGCAAATAGTGTATTGCATTGCATCCTGTATGTGGTTTATGGATGTATAGAGTGATTCAATATCACAAGTTACCAATAAACTGTCCATGATTAAGGTGATTCCTTCCACTCTACTCAAAACGTCCATAGTATCCCTAATATATGAGGGTAGAGTTGTAACTATTGATCTTAATCTGGCATTGCCAATACTCTTTATTGTTTTACAAATGTATTCTTTAGTTAAAAGTATTTAGGCTTTTATAAATTCTCCTCAACATGCTGAAGTAAAAAGAAAAGAAATTAAAGATGCACATCTTTAAAGACAATTTGGAATTACTTTGCTTACTGTACCTTTGATCTCTTATTTTTCATTTTAACATAGACATTTTGTTTATTAGACCGATAGTGTAATCAGTACAGTAAGGAAAAAAAGAAATGCTAAAATTGTAATCGATGGCAATGTCATTTGGGGCAAAAAATAGAATTACTTAAGTAAATTGCTTTATGACATATTACCTTATCACTTAAATCAAATTAAGTTATTATCTAAACAGATTAAAACACATTCATGAATTCTTCTGCTATTCCTTAGTGTCAGAATATATATTTTCTGCCTAAACAGAAGTAACTGAAACATTATCAACACCCACCTCCTTGACAAGGAATGTAAACAATTAGATACAGAAAGGGGTATTGATAGCATCATGACTCATTGTAAAACATGTATTAGATAATATAGTACATGCTGGATTTATGTTTCACTTTCTTAAAATATTTTGCTGAAATGTTTTATTTTATAGATATTTTAATCCAGATTCTCCGCCATAATCATGTCAACGGTATAACCAACTGTAATCAATCTCCCTTTCAATTCAAGTGAATGGAGATAATTATTAGTTTGGGATACCACTCTGGTGAAAAAATGAAGAAATAGGCATTGACAAGTTGATAAACTTGTTTGCTTTGTAGTTTTCCGATACCTTGGGGATTTGGTGGGTTTTAGCTTGTTCTGTACATGTTAAACCCATATAAATCCTAATAAATGTGTGGGAAGCCATTTGATGAGGCTTGGAGCTGTCTGAATGAAGTCCGTCTTCAGCCTCATGTTTCTCATCCTTGTTAGTACATTGCTGCACTTTTTTAGCTAAAGATTATTGTTTTACTAATGATGTATTATGGTTGCCAATGAAAGATGGTGATAAAAAAAAAAGTATAAAAAATATATATATGTAAAAAATATGAACGTATATGAATAAAATATATATCAATTTTAAAATCAGTCCTAATAACATGATTAATACTCACCTCAATAATTGTTTGTTCCTTTTTAAAAATAGTAGTATCCGTACAAAAAAAGATAACCTTAAAATAGAGATAGTTAAAGGTCTGTAAAGGGCACAAATTAGAATGCTTATAAAGAATGACTTTGTATAAGCACTGACAAGCATTTGTTCTTAAACTAACTGACAATGTTTATTGGTGTGAAACTATAATGTCTATTTAGTCTATGTGAATTATTGTTTAAAGAATTATGATATGTCCATTGCAAAAAAACAACATCGACTTGATAAAGTGTAAAGTGTTTTTTTAAACTAAACTAAACATTGCCATTTATTTTAAATATTGCATTCAGTGTTAATTTAATTACAGCAGACATTTGCTTTTGTTTCTTACGGAGTAGAATGAGAGGAATACTGGATGTCTATTTTTTTCTTTCAAAAGGCTTATTATGAATATTCACTGATTCTTTAATATAGCATTTAGTATTCATTTAACAAAAATATATTACCAAATCTAAAATAAAGTAACATAAAATTAACATATGCAGCAAGGGAGGTGAATTTCTAATAAAGGGCACCTATTCTATTGCCCAATTCGTAAATGTATACACACTTAAAACTGCTCTAAATATTGTCACACATTCTATTACCTACTCGCAATCCTATTACGAGTTACCCTCCCACAATCACTACGGGCCAGCCAAAGATGAAAACTTGGCTTTAGAACCCCATGTCTATGTTTTAGCACAGCTCAAATATTACTAATTAAAGTCATCTATTAGACCCATAGCTCCAGCTCACACATAAAGTCTAACCCACAACTGAAAAAAGTATAAATTTTCTGTCAAAAATATTATAAGTACTAAATAGGGCTCACAAGGGCTTTTTCAAACACTTGTTAGAGCTGTAAAACACAATACTGTATTTTAAAAGCATGTGAAGACATGGAAAAAAATAGAATTAATTGCATAACAATCTCAAACCCACAAATATGCAATTGAAAATTATTACTTTTTAATTTTATTTCTGAGTAATATTGAACCCAGGACTCAAGGGGTTAATACAGATAATAAAACCTACATGGACTAGAACAGATGATTTTATGCATTTTATTGAGGGCAAGTTTACTTGATTGCTATCTCAATTGGCAAATATTACTTGTTGGTACTAATTAATTCTTAGCCTCCAGTTGCAGATTACGTGTAACTTCCATGTGTTACTGATATCATGATGATGGTCTCATTGCTATTGGCTGTGTCTAAGAAGTAAATTATGTGCTTGCTTAAATATTGTCAGATCATATGATCATGCCTTCTTAAATCGTTCTCAGGGTTTACGAGTTCAGCCTTGCGATCAGAAGTTGCGAGCTAGAGTCAATAGAATACATCTAAACATTTATTTTAAAAAGACAAACACCTACAACCTAATTTGTGGTTTTGAGGCATTTGTGGACAGTTAATAGAATAGGGCCCAAATTCAGCAAAAAAAAACTTTGTATATATGCCCAACATATAATAATAAAGAATCAAGAAGCTATACAATGCTTTACCCATTTGTAAAAATATTTTTTTATTAAACTTGACATTTTAATTAGAATACATGTTTCATCATCTGATCTGACCTTCACATGAATCCCTTCTTCTTCTTCTATTGCTAATTTAAATTTAGACACTAAATTACGGTGGGTAGAAAGGTGATGGAAAAATCCTCCACTTCAAATCCAAGAGACAGATAGTTAACTGAAATGTTGGTAATGGTAAGTCAGATATAGTTCTGTTACAAGAAACCCACTGGGAAACAGATAAGATCCCATATTTCAAATAAAAAAACTTTAATTTAGTTTTGAACGCAACATAAAAAAAAAAAATCCAGAGGGTTGTCCAAATTTTTTAATCAAAAGTTAGTAATAACTTTTAGTAGTAAGTTTTCTTTGATAAATCCAAACGGACGATATATATTGTGGAGTGGTTTAATAAATAATGAAAAAAATTCAATAGTGAACATTTATGTACCCAATAAGGGACACATAAGGTTTATAAATAAGATCTTTAAATTGGTTAGTAAACATAGTATAGGTCCACTGATTATCGGTGGAGACTATAACTTATGTATAAACCCTGACTTAGATAGAAAATGTCTAAAACACTCACTCAAAACATAGAGAAAAATAGATTCATGATATTTTGACCAGGTTTCATCTTTATGACTCCAGGTGGACGTTCCATCCACAGGAAAGATACTTTTTATTTTTCTCTCATAGACACGGGACATATATTAGAATATATTACTTTTTGGTCAACCAAGAGATTTTAAATAGAGTGGTTAGCACTGATATTTCCCTTATAACATGGTCGGACCATGGCATGATGCCCACGTCTTTTACAACTGCAGTAAACTACTTAGTTAGACCTCAATGGAAATTAAACTTGACTGTGTTACAGGATCAAACATGAAAAGAAGTCTTAAAACTTGAAGTGACAAAGTTCTTTGAAATTAATAGTCCTTCAGTTCAATCCAAGGCTACAGTTTGGATAGCCCATAAAGCAGTTATCATAGGTATGCTGATTAGTTGTTAGCATAACCGTAAGAAACAGAGAGGTCATCCATTGAAAGATTTATATATCAAACTTGAAAATTTGGATAGGAATAAAAAAAATCAGTTTGATATTGATAGACAAAGGAAAATGGGAGAAATATGGCAACAAATAAAAAATAAATAAAACAACTAACAGACAATTCCTTGTGGGCACTCCAACAATGTTTATATAACGTTGGTAACAAATCAGGTAGACAGCTTGCTAAGAAACTAAAGAGTTATAAATAAATTAAAGAATAGATTGTATAAAATGTTAGGATGAAATTGTAACAAGTCTGAAAAGCATAGCTAAAACATTTGGATCATATTATGAAGAGCTTTATAATTTAAGAAATGATAGAGAATTTGTAAAGCATTCAGCGTCAGAGATTACTATGTTTCTGGACAAGTTTAATTTACCAAAAGTTTTGGATAAGAAACTAGAATCTCTAAACAAAGAAATAACTGATACAGAGATAACAAAGGTGATTACCAACCTCAATAATTTTTGTGCTCCTGGACCAGATGGTTTCAGAAACCAGTATTATAAAATGTGCTTTATGGAACTCTTAGGACCGCTTAAAGATGCTCTAAATGAAATTAAATCAGAAGGTTCGCCCCAGCGGAAATTCTTGAGGCCTCAATAATAACTACCCCAATAGCAGTGCTACCATATCCAGACTGTAAAAATTTCCGCCCGATATTGCTCCTAAATACTGACATCAAGATATAAGGCAAAATGCTGGCTAATAGACTTACGGCGATTATCAGAGGATTCATTTCTCAAGATCAAAAGGGATTTATTCCCAACAGGCAGGGCACTGATAACATCAGAAGAATAATTGACTTAATATCACATGTAAAAGTGAAAAAGAACTCTTCACTGTTCCTGTCCCTTAACACAGAAAAAGCATCGGTAGTTTATGGACCGGTAGTTTATGGACCTGACTTTGGCTATATTTTTAGGGTCCTTTGCCTCTAAGGCCATTTGTGCACTCTATGTCTCACCAGAGGCTTCTGTCACAGGTATTGGTTACAGCTCACATAAATTCAAGATCTCAATTGGCACAAGGTAAGGGTGTCCCTTGTCTCCTTTAATTTTTGTACTTTTGATAGAGCCACTTATAGGTTTGATAAATACATCAACTGGTCTTCATGGCATAAAAATAGGTCAGAAGGAACAATGACTCTGCATTTGCAGATGATATTATTATCTCATTAGAGCAACCTGCTACTTCATTAAGCAATCTTTTTAACCTGATAGAACACTATAGCAAACTGTCTAACTTTAAACATAACTTGTCCAAATCAGAAGCTATGACTATTAACGTCAATTGTGAAGTATTACAACAATTTAAACATAAATACTCTTTCAAATGGCAAGCGTTGGTGAAACATCTGGGTATTGTTCTGGAAAACAATTTAAGACACTCAATCAGAACTAATTACAAAACAGTATATAAAGATATTTTGGATACGATTAACACCTAGAAGGGATTAAATATATCCTGATCTGGAAGATTTATGGCCACAAAAATTACATTACTCCCCAAAATTAGCTACATACTAAGATGCATTCCCTGCCAAATTCCTATATATTTGTCACGTAACTTACAACATATAATAGATAAATACATCCCCAATTCCCCAAAAATAGAATTAAATATCTTTGGATGGAAAGGAAGTTTAAGGAAGGAGGGATGGCTTATCCTACAAAAAATATCAGGAATCTATTTTAGTTGCAAATATGTTTAAATGGCTTGATCCAATAGAAGAAAATAGGGGGCTTCAAATTGAAAATGAACTAATGGGATCAATTTATATTAATTTCATAATATACCAAATTAAACCAAAACTTCACGATTCAACTGAGTGTACTAAAATGGTTACAAAAAATGTGCGGCCATGGAATAATCACCATCTAATTCTGTAGAAGATTGTTAACTGGATAATGATAATAATAATCACTGTGGGTAAACATCTGTGATGTATTTTAATATGAACCTAAATAAATAAAATATACAGGGACATTTTCCTAGACTTCGATAATAACTTGTACTTAGAAGAACATTTGCACTTTAGTCAGGTCAAAAGTTCTGACACTTTAACTTTGATATGATATGTTGGTGTTTACATAAATATGTTTGTTATGTTGCCTCCTAATGCCATTTAACATAATGCAACTTAGTCACAGGGCTGTCTCTGTCTTAGAAAATAAGAATGCCTTTGAGGGCCATGTTAAACCTTTCTTTTTAGTTCACCATTAATTAATATTAAAAATACATGTGCAAATAGCATCAAACCAAATATTTGGCCAGAAAATATAATTTAAACACACAGTTTATCTTTGTAATGGTCACTGTACTCCTCCCCACCCGGTGTAAATAATGTTATCTCACTTGAAAACATTCCCTTATATACAGCAGTACTCATGATAATATTCTATATTCTATATATTTTACACTCTAAAAATATGTTGCATATCTTCCAAGTATAGTTCTTCAGTACAGAACATTTAAAAATATGACCACAGTGGTTCTTTAATATTCCATTGTTTAAAAAAATATCTGCAATGTCAGATGTTAGGTTTATTGAAACTGTGATGTGAACTAATTTATTTGAAATATATATTATTGTAGATCACATATATAGTTGTGGATCTTACAAATGTTGGTCACGTTTGCGATGTTGTTCACTCAATGTTGACAAATTGCTGCCCTCGTGATGAGCGCCGCAGGTGTTCATCATGAGGCCCGTAGGACTTAGGACCAAAGCCAGTAGATGCAACTGCAACCCTCTCAAACCGAGGCCCGCAGTTGCGGGCCAACACTAAATTACGAATTTAACGGCCGAACCAAGGAACTGGAAAAAACACCCCAAAAAAAACAAATATGCCTCAAATTAAGTTACACACTCACATACAGCACAGGGGGGGGGGGCAGGGAGCCTGTGAGTGAGGTTGCAAGTTAATTTGAGCCATATTTGCTGTTTTTTCACGATCAAAAATCGCCTAAACAAGAAAAAAATGGTGGACGAAAAAACGTAACAAGATGAAAACAAGGCCGAAGCCAGTAAAAAAGAGCTTGAAGCCAGTAACACTTAACACAAGCCAGTAACAGTTAGCCAGACAACGCGAGGCATGCAGGATTGTATCACGAGGCACGTAGAACATAGAACATAAGCCCATAAAACCTCAGTTTTGTAGTGAACAAGCCCTTAACAGGCTTGTTTTACACTCGAAAATGGCGTAAACACAGTAAATTGTGCATGCGCACATTTGTCCTCGCGCTTGCACTTTATAAATACTGAACAGATTCTAGAATTTTTACACTTTCTCCTCAGATGATGAACTGTGTAACTACACGTTTGCTGGGGACAACATTTATTAAGAGATTGTTATCTCTTGATGAGTTTAATAAAATATAGTGAAAGATACTAGGTAAAGTATTATAATTTATTATTTGCTTAATTGATTACTTTTAAAAAAATGACCTGATCAGAAATATCACATTTCATGGTGACCTAATTTAAGACATTGTAAGTTAACTCTTTATGTTTTTTAGCAAATATATTGAAAGATAATAGCTAAAGGATTATTAATTAATAATTTATTAATTGATTAATTGAAAAAATAAATATTAAATTAACATGCTAAATGTGATGCAATTTAAAAAATTGTTAGTTAACTCTTTAAACATTTTATAAAATACATTGAAAGATCATAGCTAAAGCATTATTATTTTGTAATGTATTCATTCATTAATTTAACAAAAACATTATAAATTAACTTATGCTAGTTATTACATTGAAGGCATTGTAAGCTGGATATGTTTCTATAGTATAAAATATAGTAATTATTGAAATATGATGTTACACTTTGTAGGTGTCTGTCAATTTCACATTGACACATACAGTAATTTGCCTGCAGTGCACGTAGAGACTGGCACATATGCATGAATTTAAAGACATTAACTTAGAAGCACAATGTACAGTATATTTAATTACATTCATTAATTTATTACTTTGTATATATTACGATTCGATTACGTTATACCAAAAGGATTTCTATATGCTTCATGAATTTATAAAGACATTGTTAGGTCTTTGGAGATTTCAGTTCATAAAATTAAAGATAATACCTAAAGATCAATAACTTATAAATCCATTAATTTAATAATTTTGCGGTGCTCAAATTTAAGAACACATTCTAACCTGTATATGTTTGTTATTGGTTGTATAGGAAAATATAAAAAAAAATAATAATATGTACACTGAAAATATTATTTTATACTTTGCAGCTGTCTATCAATTGGACACTGACACAGAAGATTGCTGCTGTGCCGCTTTTAATACACAGACTTCTGTTACAACCGAGAGGTACAATATATTTCATTTACATAGTACATCAATTAATAACTGCAGAGATTAGTATTTTGAAGATCAATAACTAATATGGTGGAATGTGTTGACATAACAATCATTAGAGGGAATGTGATGCAGATTTTAATAAGACTAGGTTTAGCAAATAAAAACAATATTAATTTAAACACTAAAAAATGAAACTTAAAAAAGGTCATGCAGCCTACTGCTGTTTTCACATAACTAGCAGTACAAATTAGATTACATAACATTAAATACAAATTTCCATAGTATAAAAATATGGTTTATTGTACTAATTGCAAGAAAACATTAAGAACAGTGGAAAAACAACTTGCATATCTTAATACATTACAAATTGCATTGAGCTAAATAAAATGATTAGTTCACAAAAAATGTCTCATTATCAAAATATGTAGGTTGAAAATAAACATTTACATTTTACATTACAGATTACAATGGCTGAGAAGCCCGAAATCACCAAGGAAGCCAAACTACATCTGGACAGGGAACGAAAACAAAGATGGAGAGAGCGACAGTCGGATGACACAAAGAAAAGAGTACAAAAAGAAGAGCGTGAAATAATTTGCAAGAAAAGACAAACTGCATTTCTAACAGTGTAGGAGGAAGTTGCAAATCTTAATCCATAACAACTGGAGGTAAGCTAAAGAAAATAATTGTTCACATAAAACTGGGTCATTATCAGAATCTGTAGGTTGAAAATAAAAATGTAACTTTTAAATTACAGATTTCAATGGCTGAGAAGCCTGAAACCAGCAAGGAACCAAAACTTCTGGACAGGAATCAAAAACAAAGATGGAGACAGCGACAGTCGGATGACACTATGAAAAGACTATGCATGACTGAATTTACAACAAAAGACATACTATTGGAGGAAAAAGCTGGTGTAAGACAGATAGGAAAAAAAGTAAAACTGATGAACAAACATGTGAACAATATGCTAATGATACTAATGTGGATATAGATTGTAATGTTGATGTTGCCTCATAGCATAGTCCATTATTTAGAGATCTAACAGTAGAGCCTCACAATTGTGGTATGTTGAATGTACAGTGTCAGGTTTGTGTGGCTTATCATTTTGAAAAGAAAAACCCAAGAGATGGTAAGTTCATTTGTTGCTGTTAAAAGGGAAAAGTAAGACTTCCAGGAACACAATAATTCATTCTACTACTTGTTAAACAGTATTGTGGCCTCTTGGATTATGTTGCTGAAGTGGCTACAAACAGAGGTCTTCCAGCTGGCCCAGCCATTAGTTTACCATCTTCTTTCCAAGGATCTCCTCGCGATATGTGAGAAAGATACAATGATGCGATGGCCATTGTAACTAAATATGGTAAACCAGATTTATGTATTACATTTACATGTAATCCTCAAAGGCCAGAGATTGTTGATAATTTTAAACAGGGACAAACTGCTTTAGATAGACCGGACTTAGGGGCTAAAAGTACCAGCTTTAATGCATGACATAACCAGCAGTAATTTATTTGGAAAGTGTTTGGCTTATGTTTATACCATTGAATTCCAAAAAAGAGGACTACCGCATGCACATATTCTGATAATACTTAAAAAATGTTTTAACTAAATACTACAGAGAAAGTAGATTCAGTGATTATTTCTGAACTATCATATCCACAAAAACATGCCACACTATATGACATTGTAACACATCACAAGATTAATGGCCCATGTGGAGAGCTAAATCCACAATTTATTATCCTTTATTTATAAAGTGCCAACATATTCCGCTGCGCAAGTATGGAAAATAAAAAATGCACAAAAGATTTTGCAAAAGAATTTAGAGATCAAACTTTTGCAAATTGTGATGGCCATCCATTGTATAGAAGAAGACAAGGTCCAAAGGCAATAATTTGTGGTAAAAATGTAGATAACAAGTATGTGGTGCCATATAATCCACATCTGTTAATGAAGTATAATGCACACATAAATATGGAAGCTTGCACTTCTGTAAAATGAATTAAATATGTCTACAAATATATTTATAAAGAATATGATGCAGCAATTGTGGTGATGAAAAGTTGCCCAAATGAAGAAGACAATCAGTTAGCAGTTGATGAACTGGCATCTCATGTAGATCCAAGCTATGACAGTGCGCCAGCAATGTGTCGGCTTCTAAAATTTGAAATGCATGAACACTCACATTCAGTATATTGATTAGCAGTACATTTGCCACAAAAACAGTTTACTTTAATACTGACAACAAAGAAAATTCTCTGGCATAAAATGAACATCGACAAATCACACTTACTGCTTGGTTTATCCTGAATTGTAATGATATGGAGGCAAGGGAATACTTATATAATGAGATTCTATATAACTATAATTTCGTAAATGGTTTATTGAAATGTAGACAAAAGGGTGGTAATAAAATTATTCCCAGAATGTATACAGTAAGTCCAAGAGACATTTAAAGTTTCTGTTTACATTTACTACTTTTAAATGCTTTTTGGTGCACAAAGTTTTGAACACTTGAGAACTGTAAATGACAGACTTTATGACACATTTCACCAAATAAACCCACCAAGCCAACTCACCCCACATGCCGTTGCTGACTAAAAATGTAGGCGGTGGTTATAATAATGTGACTCAGCTCTGTATACATATTAACTGTGTGTGCCAGAATATAGGGCAACTGCACAATGAAAACTTGTGTTTGAAAACTTTAAGTCTGAATAAGGTCATAATTAATCAGCCAACAAAAAAAAACACAGCTATTTTTTAATTAGAAGGACCTTGGTGGGATCTATGATACATTGGTGAAAGTAGTGTTTCTGGGAGGGTTGTTTACATTTCTGAAGAGCTGTGTTTCCATCCTTTGATGCAAGGGGTCTGCTTCTGCACCAGTGAGAGGGAGGGGCGTGGTACCTATTTCAATCTTATCCAGTGATCAAACAATGAACTTCTTCATGTTCCCTCCTCCCTCCACTTATAACGACAAACACACACCTCCATCATCCAGCACTCCAGAAAATGATGTAATCCATCACCCAGCAATCCGGAAAATGATGTAATAAAAGCAACATTATATCCTTTTCTCAAAAAGTCACATTTTCTAAAAGAAAATGTTATGTCCAAAACGTATACAGCTTTTGATGTTGTTAACTTGGTAGATACTTGACAAATAAGTGTATTTTATATTACCAACTATGTTCTTTTACATTTTTATAGTATGTTTGATGAACACAAAATCTAAATCATATAAATACATCCTTAGGTTTCACCTCAATATGTTTGGCTACAGTACATCTGTCCTTGGAAGTCCCACACTATTGCTGCTGGTCAAGCGCAAACTTGTATAACAAGGACGAGCATGTGACAATTACTGATACTCCTCATGTATCAATTTAACATTAATTACACATGTCAGATGCTTTACAACCTTGAGGTGGAATAATGAGGCCCATTAGTGTCACTATGTTTATAATATAGATGCAGTGTCTGAGTCTGTACATATAATTTATACAAATACACCTTTTGCACATATTCACAATTAAAGGTTGGAACCAAGTGATTATATAGTGGTAGGTGCAAGATGGGTTATATAGTTACAAAGTATTTGAGGTTGAAGAAAGACTTTTAGTCCATCAAGTTCAACCTTCTAAACCTTTTAATATGTGGATTATTTGTTAATAATTGTTAATTGTTAAATGATCCAGAAAAAGGCAAACACAAATAAAAACAATTGAAACGTTGCCAATTGTCTCATAAGGGAAACAAAAACAACATTCCTTCCTGACCCCAGAAACTGGAAATCAAATTTTTCCCTGGATCAATATTCCTTTGCAAGTTATCTAGGATAACCTTGAATGCCCTCTTTATTCAAAAATATATATAACCCCTCTTTAAAATTAATTAGTTTTGTAGCTCTTCTCTGTACCTTTTCCAGCTCTAAAATGTCCTTTTTATGAAGTGGTGCCCAAAATGATGCTCCATATTCCAAATGATGGCATACTAGGGATTTGTACAGTGACAGAATTATATCTGCTTCCCTTGCTTCTATACCCTTCTTAATACATGCTAGTATTTTACTTGCTCTTGCAGCTGCAGCTTGGCATTTAACACTGTTACCTAGGTGGTTGTCCACAAGTACCCCCAAATGCCTTTCAATATCTGTTACCCCTAGATTTACTCCATTAAGATTATAAATTGCATGACTATTTTTCCTTCCCAAATGCATAACCTTACATTTATTCGTATAAAATCTCATCTGCCATAAGATGCCAATTTCTCTAATTTAAGCAAATCCCTTCAGAGGGAAAGCACATCATTATCTGATTTCATTATCTTGCACAAAAATGGAGACTTTTGAGTCCTACTTCTGCGTCATTAATAAATATGTTAAAAAGGAGAGGACCTAATACAGAACCTTGGTGAACCCCACTTACCACATTAGCCCAATCTGAGCATATTCCATTTACCACAACCCTTTGCTTCCTGTCTTTTAGCCAGTTCTCAATCCATGAGCAGATATTTACTGCAATTCCTGCATCCCTTAGTTTGCACAATAGTCTTCCATGTGGTACTGTATCAAAAGCCTTTGCAAAATCCAAAAGGACTACACCCACTGAGTTTCCCTGTTCCAAGCACCTACTTACCTCCTCACAGAAACTAATTACATTTGTCTGACATGACCTATCTTTCATAAATCTGTGTTGACTCCTAACTATAATCTTGTTCAAATAGACATATTATTGTATACTGTCCCTTATTAACCCTTCTAAAAGCTTCCCAACTACATATGTGAGGCCCACCGGTCTATAGTTCTCTGGATTTGCTCTTGCTCTCTTCTTAAATATAGGTATCACATTTGCTTTTCTCCAGTCATCTGGTAGTGACCCTGTAGTTAGTGAGTCTTGAAAAAATGTATATAATGGTTTGGCTATTACAGAACTCAGTTCCCTCAGTACTCTTGTATGTATTCCATCAGGACCTGGTTCTTTATTAACATTTATTTTTTCCAACCTCTTTTTCCAACCCCAGTTCATCATTCAAAGATAAAGACAACCGTTTAAATTTCTACACTCGTGGTTCTATTATTTTTAATCTGTCTGTTAAAACATAACTTTTATGGTCTTTATTATTAAAAACATGTTTCCTTCCTAATGGCCAATAAAGGAACACAAAAAGAAAAAGGTTTATTTGATTTTTAAACCACTTTGTATAGCCTTTAAAACATTCTTACTATCTTACTGTCTCCTTTAATTCTCATTTCATTCTTGAATAAAAACAAGAATAAAAAAATAATGGCAATAAAACAATAATGATTATCAGCCTTTAGAGATGTCATGAATAGTTCGCCGGCGGACTGTTCCCGGCGAACATAGCATGTTCGCGTTCGAGGGGAACTGCGTACATATGCGATATTCGACCCGCCCCCCTATACTTTATCATTGAGCAAACTTTGACCCTGCATGTCACAGTCAGCAGATACATTCCAGCCAATCAGCAGCATACACTCCCTTCCAGAGCCTTCTACCTCATGGACAGCAGCCATTTTGGAATCATAACTAACTTGCAGTCTTACTGAGAGGAGGCTGAGTGTAGGTGATACTGCATCAATAGGGAAAACCATAGCTAGGCTACTGTACACAGTGTGCAATACAGTCCTGAAGGACTCTTTTGATCTCTGCTGCAAGGACATGCCTGTGTCTCTTCCCCCCCTTATCATCATCCTCCACTCACCTTAGCACCCAACCCTAACACCCCTCAGACTTATCCATAACACCAATCAACCTAACACCTAACCCTAACACCCCTCGCACTTATCCCTAAGACCTAACACCCCTCACACTTATTCCTAACATGCCTCACCCTAACACCCCTTACACTTATCCTTAACACCCCTCACCCTAACCCTAACACCCCTCACACTTATCCCTAACACCCCTTACCCTAACCCTAACACCCCTCACACTTATCCCTATCCCCGCTCACCCTAACACCTAACCCTAACACCAATCACACTTATCCCTAACACCCCTCACACTAACCCTAACACCCCTCACACTTATCCCTAACACCCCTTACCCTAACCCTAACACCCCTCACACTTATCCATAACACCCATCAACCTAACACCTATCCCTAACATTCTCACACTTATCCCTAAGACCTAACACCCCTCACACTTATCCCTAACACCCCTCACCCTAACCCTAACACCCATCACACTTATCCCTAACACCCCTCACCCTAACACCTAACCCTAACACCCCTCACACTTATCCCTAACAAGCCTTATTCTAACCCTAACACCCCTCACACTTATCCCTAACACCCCTCACCCTAACCCTAACACCCCTCACACTTAACCCTAACACCCCTTACCCTTACCCTAACACCCCTCACACTTATCCTTAACACCCCTCACCCTAACACCTAACCCTAACACCCCTCACACTTATCCCTAACACCCCTCACCCTAACCCTAACACCCCTCACACTTATCCCTAACACCCCTCACCCTTACCCTAACACCCCTCACACTTATCCCTAACACCGCTCACCCTAACACCTAACCCTAACACCCCTCACACTTATCCCTAACACCCCTCACCCTTACCCTAACACCCCTCACACTTATCCCTAACACCTAACCCTAAAACCCCTCACACTTATCCCTAACACCGCTCACCCTAACACCTAACCCTAACACCCCTCACACTTATCCCTAACACCCCTCACCCTTACCCTAACACCCCTCACACTTATCCCTAACACCTAACCCTAACACCCCTCACACTTATCCCTAACACCCCTCACCCTAACCCTAACACCCCTCACACTTATCCCTAACACCCCTCACCCTTACCCTAACACCCCTCACACTTATCCCTAACACCCCTCACCCTAACACCTAACCCTAACACCCCTCACACTTATCCCTAACACCCCTCACCCTAACCCTAACACCCCTCACACTTATCCCTAACACCCCTTACCCTAACCCTAACACCCCTCACACTTATCCATAACACCCATCAACCTAACACCTATCCCTAACATTCTCACACTTATCCCTAAGACCTAACACCCCTCACACTTATCCCTAACACCCCTCACCCTAACCCTAACACCCATCACACTTATCCCTAACACCCCTCACCCTAACACCTAACCCTAACACCCCTCACACTTATCCCTAACAAGCCTTATTCTAACCCTAACACCCCTCACACTTATCCCTAACACCCCTCACCCTAACCCTAACACCCCTCACACTTAACCCTAACACCCCTTACCCTTACCCTAACACCCCTCACACTTATCCTTAACACCCCTCACCCTAACACCTAACCCTAACACCCCTCACACTTATCCCTAACACCCCTCACCCTAACCCTAACACCCCTCACACTTATCCCTAACACCCCTCACCCTTACCCTAACACCCCTCACACTTATCCCTAACACCGCTCACCCTAACACCTAACCCTAACACCCCTCACACTTATCCCTAACACCCCTCACCCTTACCCTAACACCCCTCACACTTATCCCTAACACCTAACCCTAAAACCCCTCACACTTATCCCTAACACCGCTCACCCTAACACCTAACCCTAACACCCCTCACACTTATCCCTAACACCCCTCACCCTTACCCTAACACCCCTCACACTTATCCCTAACACCTAACCCTAACACCCCTCACACTTATCCCTAACACCCCTCACCCTAACCCTAACACCCCTCACACTTATCCCTAACACCCCTCACCCTTACCCTAACACCCCTCACACTTATCCCTAACACCCCTCACCCTAACACCTAACCCTAACACCCCTCACACTTATCCCTAACACCCCTCACCCTAACCCTAACACCCCTCACACTTATCCCTAACACCCCTTACCCTAACCCTAACACCCCTCACACTTATCCCTAACACCTAACCCTAACACCCCTCACACTTATCCCTAACACCCCTCACACTTATCCCTAACACCCCTCACCCTAACCCTAACACCCCTCACACTTATCCCTAACACCCCTTACCCTAACCCTAACACCCCTTACACTTATCCCTAACACCCCTCACCCTAACACCTAACCCTAACACCCCTCACACTTATCCCTAACACCCCTCACCTTAACACCTAACCCTAACACCCCTCAAACTTATCCATAACACCCATCAACCTAACACCTAACCCTAACATTCTCACACTTATCCCTAAGACCTAACACCCCTCACACTTATTCCTAACATGCCTCACCCTAACACCCCTTACACTTATCCCTAACACCCCTCACCCTAACACCCCTCACACTTAGCCCTGACACCCCTCACCCTAACACCTAACCCCCTCAACCTTATCCCTAAAACCCCTTACCCCAACACCCCTCACACTTATCCCTGTGTCTCTTCCCCCCCCAATCATCAAGGGAGGGGGGAGGATGATGAGGGAGGGGGGAAAGAGACACAGGGGAGGATGATGAGGGAGGGGAGGAAGAGATACAGGGGAAGATGATGAGGGAGGGGGAAAAGAGACACAGGGGAGGATGATGAGGGAGGGGGGAAAGAGACACAGGAGAGGATGATGATGGAGGGGGGAAGAGACACAGAGGAGGATGATGAGGGAGGGGGTAAAGAGATACAGGGGAGGATGATGAGGGAGGTGGGAGGATGATGAGGGAGGGGCGATGAGACACCGGGGAGGATGCTGAGGAAGGGGGGAAAGAGACACAGGGGAGGATGATGAGGGAGGGGGTAAAGAGATAAAGGGGAGGATAATGATGGAGGGGGATGTTAGGTTATTTATGCCCTTTATGGATTAAAACCAGACTCTGCATCAACTATGTAATTTTCCATGGGAGTTTTGACATGGATTCCCCTCCGGCATGCCACAGTCCAAGTGTTAGTCCCCTTAAAACAACTTTTCCATCAATATTGTGGCCAGAAAGAGTCCCATTGGCTTTTAAAATCTGCCTGCCCATTGAAGTCTATGGCGGTTCGCCGGGTTCGCCGATTCGCACACATTTGCGGTTTTTCACGTTCGCGGTTAGTGAACCGAAAATTTTATGTTCGCGACATCACTATCAGCCTTAATAAATTGTGATTTGGCCAATTGAATAGGGCTCTATATAAGCACAAATTATATTTTTTTACAGAAGTTTTTAGTTAGTGAACTTCTATCCAAAAGCAGGGTCTTTACTAACTAAAAACTTCTGTAAAAAAATATGCTCTGGGCTTATATAGAGCCCTATTCAATTGGCCGAAATTGCAATTTAATAAGGCCGTATATATGTATATACAAACATTCTTATATGATTGTATTGTAAGATGGGACAGGCAGCTGGTGAGACACATCCTGATCACACACTCACTGATCACTTATATTAGCAATGGCATTCAGTTTTAACACTAAAAGTCCACTGTAGTTGAAGAAAAAAGACACTTGTTTGTCAAGTAATTGTAAGTCATGGACATAAACATTTTCTGTGAAAATATGATTTTTTTTGTCTCTGTTTATGAGTATAGGAAACCATTTTGTGTTTGTTGCATACTTCATGAAGAATGAATCACGTATTTCCTGTGGAGGTAGTATTGAGGAAGGAGAGAACAGAAAGCATTTCTTAATTGTATAAGATTGAATTTGACACCACACCTCTCCCCCCTCACTGGCTCAAAAGCAGGCTCTTTGCTTCAGGAAATGCAACCATATATCTCCAGAAATGTAAACGCCCCTCTCACACACACATTTCTACCTATGTATCATGGATTTTCACAGATTCCGGCCGAGTCATCAACATTTTTTAATAAAAAAATAGCTGTATGACTTTTTCCCTGATTAATTATGCTCTTGGTGAGACTCAACTTTTTTTTTTTTAAATGTCTGTTTTCATTATGCAGTGGCCCTTTATCTCTCATAATTACTCAGTTTTTATGTGTGATACAAGTGATTATAATATGTACTTGTGTAACATATGCTCACTGCCCTCCCATAGACAAATAAAAATAATATGGCCAGCCATCAAAGGCAGTTAATAAACAAGTAATAGCTTGGCGTGTGTATGAGAAGTTATGCTGTAAAATGTGGAATTTCTGTAATTTTCTCACACAGTAAGAGAGCAATATAAACGCACAGAAAATGAAAAAATGGGTGCGTTCATACTTTACTCATGCACTTGCAGGGACTCCTCCACTTTGCTGCCCAGGGGCTCCAAAACGGTAGGTCCAGGCCTGCTCCTGCCTCCATCTTGTGTAAAGATCTAATGACACTTTTATTCTTTGCTACCGTGTCTCGGCTCAGCCATGCTGGTAGCCATGGCTGCATAGGGTAATGCTTCCTCTCAGGTTGATCATAGCTCTTTCCTCTCTGTGCTCCGGTAAACTCCCCCGCACTGTCTGCTTTTAGAGGAAGTAGGCAATGTACAAAGAAGCACATGCGAGGAGGAGATTTGGAGGGTGTTTCTGGTGAAAAATGTGGTGAGGTGCCACTCTCAGAGTTCCACCCCTAGGTGGGTGCCTACCTCACCTAATGAACGATCCAGCCCTGTGTATATGTTTCAAACTATTAACTTATAGTAATCAATAATTATCTAGTTCACCCATGTTTTACAAAATAGGGTGGAAATAATCTTAAGAAGTGTGTGAAAACATATTGCATGTTTTAACACATATAACCCACACTTGTTTCACAGGAATGTTATAGATTCTTAAACTGCATGAGTGAATGCCTATACAGGATGATGACCAATATCTTAAAACATAATAGTGCAGTAAGTGTTATGTATTTTGATGTCAATAATCTATTAGCTTGAGAAACACATGGAAACATGGATAATGGTATAGCATCTACTAGTGTAACATGTGGTCATTACACCAAAGTAATAACAATCAGGTGACAAAATATCATCATGAACATCTCCATATAAGGTAAGTAAACACTAATGAGCATAGCATAGCACATACATGTCTTCATCTGCTAAATTACACAGATGCTGAAATTCAAGGAATAGGAATATGTAATCCAATTCAATGACACACATACAGTGTGTATAAAAGGTGGCCATAAGCTAAAAATGGAAGAGGAGGAGAAAAAAAACTATCTATAAAACGCTGTATGTTCAGTACAGGGGGAAATACTGTAACTAACACTAAACCAACGTACCTGAACTTCATCCACAAGCAGTGAAAAATGTTTTCTATCTGTCATTTGAAATACTTCCCCAAGTAATAATGAGGGTGCGGGCATGGATGGCATTAAGAAATACTACCATCTCCTCTGGCCTATAGTTATGGGCTCTGTGTTTAGTTCCAGCCTCTTTTCCTGGCATCTTGATCTCACTGCTCTGACCATGAGGCCTGTCCCTCTCCCTACTACGCCCTCTGGAGATCAGGCCCCTCCCCCTGACTATGAACTTTCTGTGCACACATCTATAGGCTCAATCAACCCTCCCTCTAACTCACCTCCCACCCTCTCCAACCCATAATTACCTTTCTAAGCCCTACCCACAGAACTACCGCTCCAAGCCCTTTCCCCCAGAACTACCACTTCTAGCCCTCTCCCTTCCACTGCCACCCTCCCTACATCTCTTTCCCTCACCCCCACTTTCTCTCTCCCTTCTTCCCTCTAGTTCCCTCACCCCTACTTTCTCTCTCCCTTCTTCCCTCTAGTTCCCTCACCCCCACTTTCTCTCTCCCTCCCTCCCTCTAGTTCCCTCATCTAAACCTCCTTTCTCCCTATTCCTCCCTTACCCTCACTTCCTCCCTCACTATGCCTCCCTCAATGCCCACTTTGTCCCTCTACTCCCCGGGGCCACCGCTCTCTACTCTCTTTCCTCCTCTCTTCCCCCTCTCCTCTCCTCTGTTACCCTCCTCTTACTCCTTGCTCCTCCCTCCATCACTTATCCAACAAAAAATAAGTGTAAATAAAATAAAGTGTACATGTATGTTTTTTAATGAAAATGTTTGTTCTATATGTTTTTTTTAAGTGTTGCGTATAGGGTGAGAGATGTGTGTGTGTGGATGGTGTGTCCTAGCTATCACATATAATAGTTGTCAAACTACGAAACGTTGTTACGCTTTGCGTGGTGTGTATGAGTTAGGTGATGAGTGCCAAAGGCGCTCATCGTTTGTGAGCTTCGCAAAGAGAGGCGAGCCATTAATGAGGAGCACTTAGGCAATGAGCGCCAAAGGCGCTTATCACCTGCGAGTGTCGCATAGTGAGGCGAGCCGTTAAGGCACTAAAACTCGCAGCACAAAGGCGATGAGCACCAAAGGCACTTATTGCCTGCTCACCTTGCAAAGAGAGGCGAGCAGTGAAGGCAATGAAACACGCGGAACTTAGTTAACAAACACTTAGTAAACGCGGGATCGCCAGCCTGCAAGCAGTTGACAAACGCAGGACATTACAAGATGCAGAACTTTAAAAAAAAAAACTGAGATAGGAACAATACGAGGTTAACGGCCGAACCACAAAAAACAATAAAAACACACTAAATACACAAAAAAATACTAAAACAAAACATCACACATAGCATAGGGGAACAGCACGACGTCAGGGAGTGAGGAAAGTGAACTTAAGTCGATTTTGACGAGTTTTGGAACTCGAAAATCGCCTAAGAGAGAGAAAAAATGGGAATGAAAACGAGGCTACACGACCCCGGACCGCGCAAAACACTGTCAACTTTGTAGCACTTTCACACACGATCGTACGACTTACAAAATACACTATTACACAGTTAAAAATTAAATACAAAATAAAAAAAATACAAAATTAACGGCCGAACCGCAAAAAAAAAAATAAATAAATAAAAAAAAAAAAAACATCAAACACAGCATGGGGGAACAGCCAGGACGTCTGGGAGTGAGGTGGAAAGTGAATTTAAGGCAATTTCACCACTCGAAAATCACCTAAGCGAGAAAAATAGTTGCCACCCCAAAAAATTAAAATGAGGCTGCACGACCCTGGACCGCGCAAAACACTTCCAAACGCGTAGCACTTTCACACAGGAAAGTACAAAATACAAAATACACTATTACAAATTACGTAAAATGCTCGCGAGCTGCATAACACATTAATAGCATTACGAATCTACAATGGAGCTTTACACAACTAAAACAACGATTTGCCCTCACGCACGCATTTCTAATGCACAGTTGGGACATTCATTACACTTTATCATCAGGGCACCAACACTCAAACTGTACATTGTATATTGCCGGAAAATACAAACAGATTGTTAGCTTGTCAGGCTATTGAATGCTGGATATATTAATTACAAATAGGTAAAGTATATTAATTTATTCAAGAACTAATTAATTTATTATTAGTTAACTGAATATAGATAAATATGTATCTCTCTTCTCTGATGAGTGACGACAGTGCTCAGAGGAGCAAAAGTACATGAGAGGAGAGGCTTGCAATGAGCGCCGTAGGTCCTCAGAGTACAAAAAGCTTTACATTGTGTGTCAAACAGCATTCCCATGGCTTCAAATTTTATTGACCCATAATTTTTGAAGGGCAAGTCGCTAGTATATGTATATTTTGTGATGTTTGATCGGGTGCCATTTCAGTGCTTCTGATGGAAGAATGGATTATGGATGAGGTCTGACTGCCGTAATGCAGGGGAGCTAAAGTTTTACATAAACCTGCAACATGGGGGGAAAATATCTCCTTCAGCCGATTTTCGACAATGTGGCAATTTACAACGCATGATTTAGATAGGGGCCATATTTCTCTATATTTATGTTTTTCAAGAAATAAATAGTATATTTGTGTTTACATTTAAATCTCTAAAAATAATATAAAAAACCTAGAGTCCAATTCAATTGAGCTTTTGCGAGTTACTGGAGCCCTTAAATGAGGTCGCAAGTTAATTTGCTATTCAATTGGTGTATTTTTGAAAGCTCCGACCGGGTTACGAGTTACGACCTTGAAAAAATTACGATGGTTAAACCCTTAACTTACAGACTCCAGAAGCTTTTGATCTTTCACTTTTGCAAGAGTTACGGTGGCTAAAATCGCAAATCGCTAGTCAATTGCTCCAATTCCCCAAGCTCGCAAAAGTTTTCACACCTGTAAATGGCAAATGAAGGAAAAAATTCTACTAGTGCTAGAGAGGAACCACAAGTGAGTTAAACATCAATCACTATTGCACTGTAAAAAACGGGGAAAGTGATGAAAGACAGAATTAATTGCACAACAGTCTCAAGCTCGCAAATTGGCAGGAAATAAAAATTATTTTATGTTTCATTTCGGGGATAAATTGATCACGGGTATCAATGAGAAAATACATATCAGGCCAACCATATGGTCTAGAACAGTATTGGCATTAATTTTCATAATTCTTTACTTTGCAGGTTTGCGAGTATAATCGCATATCGGACCCCCAAACCTAATTGATTGACATGGAAGCTCCATGTTTTACTGCCGTAATAATGGCAGTCTAATTTTCTATAGCTGATTTGAAATGGGAGGTTATGGACTTGATTAATTGATGTTCATGTTCCCGCCCTGAACTGATACAAACCTGTGCATGGTTTACGAAGCCAGCTTTATGCCAGTAACTTGTGGCCTTGAGCAATTGCATAGCTCCGGTTTCGGAAACGAACGGGAGCCAGCAACAAACCCGCAGACGTACGGCCTACAATGATAGAGTTAAGTGCTTGCAATTGAATCGGCCACAATTCCAGAGATTCAGTTACTGCACTGCACATGCAAATGAGTCATCAATGCATTTAATTCTTTAACTGTGCAATAAATGTAATTCTGGGAATTCAAATGTGAACACAAATGTACTATTTATTTACAGTACTGTATACAGTGGAGGGCTTCTATAACTCTTTTGCCCACCATATGCTAAATGGTAATGTGGTTAATAATCTAAAGCAGGAGTTACGAATCAGCCCACACTGATAGGATCCATTTAAAGAGTGAAATGGTTCTGTCTGTGAGTAGGTCTCCTAACATGTGCATAATCCATCTTATGCTATGCTTCAAAGCTGTGTACTACAGTGTGCATATGCCAATAAGCAGTGTGTAAAATGATACTGGATTAAAGAGTGAAAATGCATTGTGGACTTATTTGTGGACTTATTTGTATGTCCCTGCTCAGTCTCCCCGAGTGCAGTGCAATGACTGTATTTCTGGGAATTCTGAACAGAGAACACACAAATGTAATCACAAAGGTAATATTTATTTCATTTTCAATAAACAAAGTTCTATTTTTGTAGATCTATAGCATGCATGTAGAGTTAAAATGACTTTTTTATTTCTCATCATTTGTCTCAAGAGCTTTTTTGTTTTATTAAAATGACCAAACAAAACTGGCTTTGTCCAGAGAAACATGCATGGGCCTCATTCTATTATCGGCCGTAAATCGTCCGCAAAGCTGCGATTCCTTTCGGGGCTCCCGTTCTCTTGCAATTTAAATAGACGGCTCTGCAAGGATATCCCCTTACGGCCGGCCGCATATCTTGCAAACGGCATTAAGCTCAGAAATCTTTAAAAGCAAATACAAATTCAAGACGGCACTGTAAAGCTCTGTAAATGCTAGGGATCGTAATGGGGGACATGAGGATTAATAGCAACCCCCTCTTAAGCTTGCACATCAGCCCAAATGCGAGATTTCATTAACTGTTTATTTTCCGCCCGCAGCGTGGGCGTGTCTGAGGTGCTCCAAGCCCTCTGGACTTTTTCCACAGATATTTGACATAGATGAAAATAAAAATGATTTACGGATTTGAGTGTAGGGGAATGTTGTGCTATGAATGCTTACACCTCACTTACAATCACTTTATAGTCTCTTCAGAGTGCAGGGTGGCTTTATTATGGCTTTATTATGTGCTTAATTGTGTGCCTGCGGGACCTTTTTGCTGCAAGTAAGCTGCGGCTCGGTTTTAGCCTTTCAGAGAGGGTTCCCGGAGCAATTGAATAGCAACCAGTATTTGCTTGCGGCCAAAACTCTTGCGGCCGTTTAAGATCAAAGGCTTGCCTCCGGCGCGTGCGGCCGCAAGGGATAACAAGGCGCCGGCCGCAAGCCTGCCGGAAACCACGGCCGGAAGGGAATAGAATAGGCAAATAGCTTGCGGCCGGTCCTTGCGGCCCGCATCTCCTACGGCCGATAATAGAATGAGGGCCATAGTGTTTTTGGTGCTTACAAGTGAAGAAACTGCAGGGAACTTCATAGAAGATTTCTTCTAATACATTATCTTGTGATTCTGATAAAATACAGAGAGGGAGTGGGGGGACAAAGACACAGGGGAGGGAGTCATTTTTGACAGGCAAGTTACTAGTATGAAACATATATTGTAAACTATACTATGTTATTAAATTATTGTTATAAACATATTAAAACCTATCAAATAATATGGCATCACAAATCATGTAATAAATAATATAAATAACATGTTTCTATAAACCTTTCATTTAAATAACACATTTTTCAAAAAATACTTTGGTAAGTATTACATTTGATAATAATGATATATTTTCTTTAATGTCCATTTCTCATGGACTTGGAGGCACAGAAATATTTGAAGTGGTTGATTCTGAGTCTAAGATTTCAAATGAAGGACATGTTAATTTGATATTATTTTCATTGGAAGGATGCATTTCAGAATGAAGAGATTTTGTTTTTGGAAAACAATTTTTTTAACTATTGCCCAATCTTTTTGAGGTAATGGAGAAAATTTTAATGAAGACATAGGTTGTGGAGAAGCTTGTAATTGTAAACATGGCCCTAGTTGACTACCATATGTGCTGCATTATTGCATAAAAAAAGTAATTTGAAAGGTAAGCCACATCTATTGTTAAGATTGTAATACTTGAAGGAATGGTCTGAGATCTCTTAATTTTATAAAATAAATATGTAAAAAGATTAATTTTAATGCTTATTTATATATTAAAGTTTTTTCCCATGCTGCTCATAAGAGATTCTTTAGTTTTAAAGTTTCTTAATCATATAATAATTTATCTAGGTTTGTTTATGTTTGGTTTAGTCAGAGCTAGGCAAAAGCCATTGTATTATTTTAAGTATAATATATCATGCACCATAATGCTGATGGTATTTCTTCTTCTGTTATCTACATTTTAAGTTGTCCTTGATACTTTTGAAGATTATTATCATGACTACCTTGTTTAATTTGAATAGTTTGTAAAGAAGTTTCTAAAGATTTATATTCCAACTTGCAAATTTCCCGTCAAAAAATGACAGCAATAAAATTGTAAGGCAGGTAATGCTGTTTGCCACACAAAGTAAGTGTTTTGGTCGTCTGAGTACTTTCGACGCTCATTGTGAGCCTCTCGGTTTGTGTATTTTTGGTTATCAGAGCCCCTTCAGCGCTCATTGCAAGGTCCGCGTTGATCGCCTTTTGGCACTCATTGTGAGCCTTTCCACTGGTGTACTTTTGCTTCTCTGAGCACCCTTGGTGCTCATTGTGAGCCGCGCGCTGAACGCCTTTGGTGTTTATTGCATTCCTATCGCCTGGTCCTTTTTTTTTTCTCTATATGTATTTTTTAATGGTAATTGACTAATAAAATTATAAATTCATATACTTTACCTATTTGTAATTAATATATGCAGCAAGCAATACCCTGAAGAGCTACCAATCTTTTTTGATGTTCATGCATCATACAATGTACAGTTGCAGTCTTGCTGAGCTGAGGTGAGGTCATCCCTCACATACAGTCTCTAACCAAATGTTGTCTTCTCCATCTAAAAAACATATACAAAATACGCCATTACCTTACACAAGGCACTACTAAGATTCTAAGACACTCTCTCATCATTTCTCATCTCGACTATTGCAACTCGCTCCTTGTATGGCCTGCCCACCACTCACCTCTCCCCACTTTAATCCGTAATAAATGCCTGTGCCAGACTCATCTTCCGAACACATTGTTCAGTGTCGGCAGCTCCTCTTTGTCAATCACTCCACTGGCTTATAAAGCCCTCAAAAGCAGTGCTCCCACATACATCTCTGCTCTCATCTCCAAATACTACCCCACACGCCCTCTTCATTCTGCTAATTACCTTCTTCTTCTACCCTCTTGTCACCTCCTCTCACTCCCATCTCCAGGACTTTTCTCGCTCTGCCCCTATTCTCTGGAACTCCTTGCCTCGCTTCACCAGATTATCCTCCTGCCTTAAATTTTTTAAAACTTCAAGAACGTAATCAGCACTACTCTCTCCCTACTGTCCCACATACAAGCTTCAACCTTTAGATTGTAAGTCTGCGAGTTTCAATCATGCAAGGTGCTTTAGGGAAAGAGCTATGGACACCGGATTCCAAGCTCAAAGACAGGGCCCTCCATTCTTTGCAAAGTGTGCATCTTGAACTTGTCATTGCCTGTAACTTAACTTATGTATGGTGCTACGGAATATGTTGGCGCATTACAAATAAACGATAATAACAATAATGTGTTACGTGGGTGTTGAGCATTTTGCGTCCTCCCTAATAGTGTATTTTATACCTCGTACGGGCTTGTGTAAAAGTCGTATGTTTCTGGTGTTTTTTGCGTATGTATTGGTTGTGTAGCCTGTGTAGTATAAGTAGGCTGGTTGCGCGAGCGCAAAGCATTTGTTTAGGTGTGTAATTCTGCATTTTGGATTGGTATTAGTTGCAAGTTAGTGTTGTGAAATGGCGTTGATTGTCTATGTGTTAGGTGGTTGTGGAGCATTTAGCGTCCTCCCTAATAGTGTATTTTATACCCAGTATGGTCTTGTGTAGAAGTATTTTATGTCTGGCGTTTTTTTGCGTGTTTATTGGACGTGTGGCCTCGATTTCGGTTTTTTTCGCCTTTTTTTTTTGTTGTGTGGAAATTCGGCAAATTGTGGTTCAATTGTTGTGCAACCTGACTCCCAGACATTGTGGCTGTCCCCCCGTGCTGTGAGTGATTTTTTTTTGTATTTTTGTTAATTTTGGTGGTGTTGTTGTTTTTGTATGTGCGCGGTTCGGCCGTTAAGTTCGTATTTTTTGGACCTCGTATCTGTATTTTTTTCTAAGTCTCGCTTTACTTGTTGCAAATGTTATGGGCCGTAATCTTTTAATGCATTTTTTTCAAACTGCTACGGGTCTCAAATTCTAAATTGTGTAATTGAGTTTTGTGTTGATATGTAGTTCCGCGGGTCGTAGGGATGAGCGCCTACGGCACTCATCTCCACCAGTGCAGAGAGCTCCTTTGGCGCTCCTTGCCAGGAACAGTGGTCCTCGCTTTGTGAGCCCGAAAGCTTTAGCAATATAATGTTGAAGATTTGATCTTAGTTTTGCATTTGCATTTCTTCTTTAAATAATGATGCATTTTTTTAAAATTAAATGTGTTCTGATTTACTTAATTTCTTTTTACATGTCAGGAAGTATCTTGTCGCAAAAGTGAAATGTATAATAGGTCTAAAGCATTTTCTTTAGATGTTGAAGGGTTTTGTTTCTTGGAAAAAAATACTGTTTTTGCTAGTTTTTGTTGTTTTCTTTAATGACTTGGTGATCATGGGTAACATTTTGAGATTAATGAATATATTCAATAATTATATTTAAAATATATGTATATAACATGGATTTTGCAAGTTTAATTTTATTATTATAATAATGTATAGTATTTCAAAAAAATATTTCATGCATAATAAAGTTTAATTATATATAATTGTCACTTATAGTTTGAAAGTTTAAAGACTAAAAACAATATATTTTTTATTGTTATCAAAAGCAATGTCCACAAGATGACAGTATAGGACTGTAAAATGTCAGTTACGCATATACACAAATATAACGAGAACTCTTATCTTAGGGTTCTATGTATATATTAATTCATATCTAATTATTTGTCTATTAAATATATATTTAATAACATTATTTTTTATCTCAGTTTTTTCTTTCTTTTTAAAGACATACATTTTTCCTTTTTATGTTCTTCTTCATTTACCTCTCTTTTCCCCCTCCCTTTTGCTTCAAACTTTATCTATATATTATTCTTTGATTATTCTTGATAGTCTTCTTTTACATCGACATTTTATAGGGTCAGATTAACAATACACATCTCATAAATGAACAAAGCCTTGTAAATGTTACCACAGAGTAAATCTTGCTCTAATGCAATTATACTTCCTGCCTTCACTTAGACATAAGTCAACCAAAAACCTGAGATCTGGCATAGCACTGCATGACATATTTTGGCTCCACAGTCCTCCTTCCTTTTACAATCTGGAAGTGCAATCACTTGGAATCACAGTGAATTTTCACCCTTGTAATCCTTTACAATCCACACAAAATATTTGTAAAATATATATCTAAATAATCCTTATAATAATTTAAGTTCAAAGTTGGCATTAAATTAAAAATTAATGGATATAGAGGTATAATAATGTAAAGATTTCTTCAGAGCTCTTCCCAAAAAAATCTTATCTCCTGAGGTTAGTGTTCTTTGAACGCTCCATATGAGTTTTAAAATCCTTTATGCAGCTTGTTCTTCTTTTCAACCAATCTCTTAAATTTTCATTCTGACCAATTAAAGTGACCAAGCAGAGATTCCAAAGATAGAATCATTTTAAACATTGGGTATGTATATTTTTTTCTGTACAGTACACTGCAGTCAAAATAAATGGAACCAATCAGTAAGCATGCTCAATGTGCAATCAACTACTATCAAATAATGGACTCAAGCCCCAGGGGCCTACTAGTAATTAAAAAAATTATCATTATGAAACATAAGAATCTTGTTTTCTTGTTGAATTTGTAAGACTACCAGACATCTAAAAATAATTATGTTAATTAAGGTTAATGTGTGGCTAAAGATGTGGTGCACTAAGGAGGGGTTTGGGTTTTTAGAGCACTGGGCTTACTTCTTACTTTGGTACAATCTCTATAGCAGGGATGGATTGCACCTTAATGATGAGCGATCTTTTGTGCTGGGGGATAGGATGGTAGAATGGCTGGGCGAGTTTTTAAACTAGTAGGTGGGGGGGACAAGATAGAAGTAATGGGGTAGAAAGTTTAGAGGGGGTAAGGAACAAATTAACTAGTCAAGGGGGAGGAGATAGGTGGAGAGTTAGTATAGTCAATAGGGAGGTATTGCTAGGTAACTCAAGTACAGTGGCAGGCACTTCAGAACTACAGACTCATAACATAAAGTGTATGCTTGCTAATGCCAGAGGCTTGCCAGGAAAAATGGGATTGTTTTAATTATTAGCAGTTAATGAGAAATGGGATTTAATAGGCATTACCGAAACATGGTGGAATGAATCTCATGATGGGACTGTTAATCTTTGTAACCTATTTAGGAAAGATTGGGGCAATGGTAAAAGAGGAGGCGGGATTTGTCTGTATGTTAAGCCCGAATTTAAGCCTACAGTCAGAGAAGATATTTATGGTGGAACTAGCAGTAATGTTGAATGTTTGGGGGTAGAGTTAAATAGCGGAGCAGCAATTTCTAAAAGAATATCAGTTGGAGTATGCTATAAACCCCCACATATAATTGAAAGTTTGGAACTGCAATTATTGTTACAGATTGGAAATGCAGCTTAGCATGGGCAAGTTCTACTAATGGGAAAATTTTAACTACCCTGAAATAAACTTAATGTATGAGACCAGCAGTTCAGCTAAGGGAAGCAGGTTCTTAAGTACACTCAGAGATAATTATCTGGCCTAGATTATTCAAGAACCTACTAGAAATGAAGTTATCTTGGATTTAGTTATCACAAATATATTTGATATAGTATCAAATGTTGAAATAGGGCAATCTTTGGGAAACAGTGATTACAACACAGTGGCATTTGAGATTGAATTAAAAAAACAAAAACTGTAAGGGGGCAACAAAAAGTCTCAATTTTTAAAGGGCAGATTTTAATGGTCTAAGGGCAGCAATACAAAGTATAGAATGGGACAAACAAAAGATGGGTAAAAATACTGAACATAAATGGGCAACGTTCAAATCCTTACTAAATAAACATTTTTACTTAAAGGTGAAGATGAGGAGTAAAAACAGGGATTTAAATTATACAAACAAGAAGGGACAGCGACTGCCTTACGTGGGTACAAGGAAATCAATAAGGCTTGCAAAAGGGCTTTAGACTGGCTAAAATCAAAAATGAAAAGTTAGTTGCAAAGGAGAGTAAGACTAACCCTAAAATATTTAGGAAGGAAGGAAGCTATATGAACATTGCAATGTGAAACAGAGCATCTGACAATCAGTGACCAGGAAAAGGCAGATGAGCTAAATAGGATATTTTCTTCGGTATACACAAGGGAGGTACCAGTGGTTGGGACACTGCAACATAATGGGACTGCGACTGCACTACCTTCACCAAATAATTGGTTAACGCAGGAAGAAATCCAAAAGAGGTTGAAAAAAATAAATGTTAATAAAGCTCCGGGTCCTGATAGAATACATCCAATGGTACTGAGGGAACTGGGCTCTGTAATATCAAGCTTGAATTAAACTTATTTTCTCTAGAAAAAAGTCGTCTAGGAGGGGATATGACTACCTTATATAAAAATATCAAGGGTCGATACAAGGCTTTGTCAAGTGAACTATTGTGCCAAGAGGTTTTAAACTTACAAGGGGACATCCTTTGAGATTAGAAGTAAATTTATTTCACCTTAAAGAAAGAAAAGGGTTTTTCACAGTGTGGTTAATCGGTGGAATTGTCTACTAAAATAGGTGGTGACAGTGGATTTGATAGATAACTTTAAGAAGTGATTAAATATATATTTTTAATTAAAAAGGGCATTCAGGGCTATCCTGGATAATAGAGAGGGAGTATTGGTCCAGGGAGGAATCTGATCACCAGTATCTGGGGTCAGGAAGGAATTTAATATTTTTTTCCCCTTTGAGACAATTATTTTTTTTCTATCTGCCTTCCTCTGGATCAATCAACAATTAACAATTAATCAGCATATTGCAGATCAGATGAGATCTAAAAAGGTTGAACCTGATGGACTAAAAGTCTTTTTTCAACCTAAATTACTATTGGCCTCATTCTATTACCGGCCGTAAATTGGCCGTAAGGCTGCGATTCCTTGCGGGGGTTCAGTTAACTCGCGATTCTATTATACGGCCCCGCAAGGATCTCCCCTTACGGCCGGCCGCATATCTTGAAATCGGCCGTAAGCTCTGAAATCTAAAAATGCAAAAATAAATTCAAGCCTGCACTGTACAGCTCTGTAAATGCTAGGGATCATATTGGGGGACATGAGGATTAAAAGTAACCCCCTCTCAAGCTTGCGCATCAGCCCAAACCCGAGTTCAAATTAACTGTTTATTGTCCGGCTGCGGCGTGGGCGTGTCTGAGGTGCTCCAAGCCCTATGGACTTTTTACATGGATATTTTACGTATAGTAAAAAAATATTATTTTACGGATTTGAGTATAGGGTAATTATGTGCTATTTTTGCTAACACCGAATATCACTTTATAGACTCCGCAAAGTGCAGGATGGCTTTATTTGAGCTATTTTATGTGCTTAATTGGTGCTAGCGGGACCTGTTTGCTGCAAGTAAGCTGCGGCTCGTTTTTAGCCTTGCAGACAGGGTTCCCGGAGCAATAGAATCGCAACCAGGCTTTTCTTACGGACGATTTCTTTGCGGCCGTTTTAGATCAAAGGCTTTCCTCCGGCGTGATCGGCCGCAAGAGATAGCAAGGCGCCGTCCGCAAGCCTGCCGGAGTCCCCGGCCGGAGGGGAATAGAATAGCCGGAAAGCTTGCGGACGGTCCTTGCGGCCCCGCAGCGGCTGCGGCCGGTAATAGAATGAGGCCCTATGTAACTATGTAATTAATGTTAATCTATATTTGATAAAATATTTGTAATAGCCTATCATTTTAATTTATGGACAGTTATAGCATCAAGTCAAAAGCTATGAGCATATTGCCCACCCCTTGTTAGTTCAAGAAATAGTAATTTATACAATAAAAAATAAAGACATCTGAAATTAAAATGTTTTTTTTTAAATGAATCTTAACTGCCTGCTTTGCTGGGACTATTCCCACATCCATCCCTTTTTATGACAAACATTATTTGTCTGGGAGCCATGAATACGGATCCCTTAAACATGGAGTTGTGACCTTATTCACTGTGTTGTGAGCCTCTGAGACCACATACCCACATGGCAATCATTGACAATGTCAATACTTCATGAAGTATGATATTCCAAACAATGGTTATTTAACTAACCTACCAGTTGAAATGAATGCCTACTGTATCTTATAGTTTAAAGACACAAAATGCGAGTCAGGTGCAGGTACAGATTTTTTTTTTTTTGTTGACTTAATAAAGATACATCTCCTGAACTAATAAGTGGTGGATTACATGTTCACAGCAGCTCTTTGCCTAGTGCTTACGCCGTCTTTTTAACTATTTCCATCCTTCCTATTTTTGCATCAGAAAAAAGACAACGTTATTATTTTTAACAGCACTAATTCACTCATTGTATCATTTTCTAATCTATTGTATAGGCATTTTTCATAGTCTGATTACAGTGACATAAATCTGTAAAATCCATATTTTCAGTAGAGTTAGCTAAGTATAAAACAAATGACCAAATGTACTGTATAAATAAATGCATTAGCTTAATAGCAACATCCATTAAACTTTATTTGAGGATCAATGACAATAAATTAAAGTTGGGCTTTGGTTCAGAATTCATACAAGCAGAAACCTTTACATTTTCAGCTACTTTCTAAAATGCTGATCTTATAAATATGGACAGTGGTGAAATATTTTAATATTTTAAATGTTATTTTGCATACACATGTTCAATTTCACCTTTAAGACAACAAAATAAGTTTATTGTGAATGCACCAAGCTTGCACCGTGTAATAATGTGTAAAAAAATAATAATTCAGAAATACGCTGATAAAGCTTCAAAATGTGAGCAAACATTATTCTGGTTTCATCAGCAAAGGAAATATCACCAAAGGTAACATACACTTAAAAAAATGAATCCACCTTTTTTGCAACAAAGAAAAATCTGAAAAAAATATATAATTTAAAGAAACAAAATGGAAACTGAACTTTAGTATGATAGAGGTATCAAATGGATTAAAAATGGATGGCTGTCTTTTTGTTTTTTTTTAAAAAGAGCTTATGGGGATGTAATCTTTCCTTTAAATGAACTTCCAAGCTTTCTATTAAGCATAGATTAGTGAGTTTTAAGCAGTGTAAATGTATATTTTTCTTGAAAAAAATAATGAATATGCTGGTTATAATTGCAACACAAAAAGCAATATGCTCCTTGTCAGATTGTTAAATGACTACTGTATAATAAAAAAATGTATATGGACAACCACCTAGGTAACAGTGCTCAAAGCCAAGCAGGAGCTGCAAAGGCAAATAAAATATTATCATGTATTAAGAAGGGTATAGAAGCCAGGGAAGCAAATATAATTCTACCACTATACAAATCTCTGGTACGCCCTCATTTGGAATATGGAGTACAATTTTGGGCACCACTTCATAAAGAAGACATTTTAGAGCTGGAAAAGGTACAGAGGAGGGCAACAAAACTAATAAGGGGAATGTAGGGGCTAAGTTATGAAGAAAGACTAACCAAATTAAACATATTTTCTCTCGAAAAAAGGTGTCTAAGAGGAGATATGATTACCTTATATAAATACATCCAGGGTCAGTATAAAGATTTGTCAAGGGAGCTTTTTGTGCCAAGAGGTTTTCAACTGACAAGAGGACATCCCTTGAGGTTAGAAGTAAAAAGATTCCACCTTAAAGAAAGAAAGGGTTCTTCACAGTAAGGGTGGTTAATCTGTGGAATTCTCTACCTGAGGAGGTGGTGACAGCGGATTTGATAGATAACTTTAAAAGGGGACTAGATTTATTTCTAATTAAAAAGGGAATTCAGGGTTATCATGGATAATTAGAGAGACAGTATTCATCCAGGGAGAAATCCGGTCGCCGGTGTCTGCGATCAGGAAGGAATTGATTTTTTTTTAAATTTTATTTCCCTTTGAGACGACTGGCTAAGTCTCGCTTGTTTTTTTTTTTCTGTTTGCCTTCCTCTGGATTAATTAATAATTAAAAGAAAAGAAAGAAAGAAATAATTGATTAATAATGAATTAACAACAAATTAATTAATAGTTAATCCGCATATTGCAGATCAGAGGAGATCTTAAAAGGTTGAACTTGATGGACTGAAAGTCTTTTTTCAAGTTAAATACTATGTAACTATGTAACTATGTAACTATGTAATATATGTACAGTATATGAGGACTTTAAGTTTGCCCAAGAGGATAATTGGGCATAGAAAAATCATAAGGGTAATTATTAATTACACAAATGATTATGTTGATGTCTCTGCTGGACCATGGAGCCATCCATTATACGTTTGTGAGATTGTGTTTGTGAGTGGGGTATTTACAGGGTGTCATTGCATTCATTGATGCAAGGCTGCATGATTCTAAGCATGTGAAGAGTAAATGGGTTGGTGTAAAATTAAGTAAACACCTTTATTAACAAACCCTCCTCTGCTTCCCTCATCTTGCACCCTTCCAACCACTGACAGCTCTTAAGAAAATATTTAAAAAAAACACAATTGGTTATTCAATACACAAAAAAAAAATGTTTTTGGCATATACATCTTCTAATGTTGTTAGTTGGTTAATGGTCTTTTTCTTGAACAACAACACTTCTTTAAAGTTGTGATTAAGAGTTTTTGAATAATAGCTTAAGTAGTTAGCTTTTTTTAATTAACCAGTTATGCATTCAGAAAGAAAATTTTTACTTTCCATCATTAATATGTCAGGGCAAGAGGAGATGCAAATCATATTTGTTTATATAATGTCGTACTTGATGGTATTGCCATCCGTTATGGTCATATAAATTATAATGTATTTAACTTCTTGAAACATAATTATTTCCCCATTACTTATGCTATGAAATGAGCATAAACTACTGTTTTCTTGCCATCCTTCATCAAAATCTTTATTTTGAGCAATAGGTATAAAGGCATATTGTGGTTGTGCCAGTTTATATGTATTTTTACACCTCCGCCTCCCCCTTTGAGAAAGACGTCACAGCACGTTGAAACGCGTCAGGCATAGGCGTAAACACGCACGCGTGTTGTACACGTAAACCAGGAAGTAACAACCATGCAGCATAAGCGTTCTGAGCAAGAAGCATGGCACTGGTTAGATAACTCGTATACCACAGAGTATGGTTCTCTTAGAAGAATCTAAGACCAATCTTTAGGCCTCCAGAAGCAATAGGAAGTCAGTAGAAGTTATGTGACCCATGACTGAATATCTTTACCGCAAAAATAGAGGAATAATATAGAAATTTCTAGCCCACAATAGGGTCCATTCCACTTATATACCAATAGAAGTGTAAATATTTTACACAGACCAGTAGGTGGGTAATAGATGTTCTAAATTAAGGATTGTGATACTACAATCCCATATTTGTCATATAGGAGTTATTTCAATATTTAATCTCCTATATCCTGTGGCTGCCTATTGACTTCCTAAATAGTGCCTATCTTATACCATACTATCTCTTATAATTCCATCATAGAAATGTCTGCACAATATTTCCTATTGTAAGGTGAAAAGGTTAAAGAGCAAAATAACCAAATTATTAAACTGGAACTTCTATCGAGACGTTCTAATTGACGTTTAAGGGGTATTCCAGAAACAATCAAGAATTTTGACCTTCCAGATTATGTTTCAAAATGTTTTGTTTCTTTGGTCCCCTCTTTTGCCAATTTGAAAAAAAAAATTGATGCGGTATACCGTATCCCTCTTCCGTTATATTTACAAAACAAGGGATCTAGAGATGTCATGGTCAAATTTCACTTCCTTCCCTCGAAAGAGGACATTGTGAAGGCCAGTTATAAAGTTAAATCTTTTTATCCTCCATATGAATTTATTAGAATATTTGCTGACCTTTCTCCAGCAACACTAAGCAGAAGACGTGAATTTGCTCAATTAACCCAAATCCTTAGGAAAGAGGGTTTGGTCTATAAATGGACTTTTCCAACTGGCTTGTTAGTCCAAAGAGACTCGATTTGGCACAAAATCAATTTTCCAAAAGAAGGGTTCTCTTTTCTGTTAAGCTGGCATATATCTACATGAACTGGTTTATATGATATTGTCTGAATTATTTATATGCTCTTTATTGGTCTTGTTTTTTTTGTTTTTTTTGCCCAGAAACAGCTAGTGACAAAGTAGCACTTATAATTAGATTAGTTATCACTATGTGTTTATGATTTGTAACAATTTCATGGAATAAGAATATTAAGGTAAAAATTATCTGGCACTTTCTTGAAAGGATTTCTCCTTTCTCTTTCCTATATTGTGTATTCTCTTTTTTATATTTATCACAATCTGTACTTTTTATAAGGGGATGCTAGTCTACCTTTGATATTTTAGGTGTGTAGTCAGGTTTTTCTCTTTGGAATCTCAAAAAAAAATTGGGTGCCAGGTCGGTAGCTGACTTATTTTTTTTTCTCTACTTATTTACTTATTTATTTATTTTTTCTTTTAAATATTCACATGGGGGCGGCTGTCTCCCATTACAGTAGGTCTTTCATTTCTTAACACTGGTGTTTAGCCCTGCTTGTATAGTCTTACGCTACTCTGTGCGGCAGCCTAGTTGTGTGTTTGTGTGGTTGTGTTTGCAGTATGTTAGTATGATGCCAACATGTACTTTCCCTCTACCTAGTCTTTGGATTAGGATAAAGTATTTGGGATACGGCATGTTTGTAATTAGATTGGTTGTTCCCCATGCAATCTTTTTGGTGACAAATTTGATTTTATTTCATTTATCTATTTTTTGACTTTTATGTCATAAAATTTTTTGAGCTTTAATGTTAACGGCTTAAATTCCCCTGGCAAGAGAAATACATATTTAGACTTTGTAAAAAACAAAAAGCTGATTTTGTGTTTTTGCAGGAGACCCATTGGGCTCATTCTAAAATTCTCTATTTGGGTGATACCTTTTTTGGGCTCAAACATGTCTCCACTTTCAACAAAAAATCCCAAGGTGTTGCAATTTTGATTAAAAATAATTTACCTCCAGTAGAGGAATTTTGTATTTCAGACCCCCACGTACGTTATATTCTGTGGGGTGGATCTATAAATGGCCATAAAGTCACTTTAGTGAACTTACATGCCCCTAATAACAATCAGTTACATTTTTTTAATCATCTCAGGGCATCTATCAAAAAGTTTATCTATGGTTCGTTGATTGTGGCAGGAGATTTCAATGTTAACCCAATTTCGAAAAAGATAGAAAATCTCAAAAAACTTGTAAAAACTTACACAGAATTCAGAATGAAGCGCTTAAATTTTCCAATTGGTTCAATAGTATTCATTTATATGATGCATGGCGTGTCCTGAATCCAGGTCAACGGGACTATACTTTTTATTCCAATGTTCATAAGGAATACTCTCGTATTGATTTGTTTTTGGTCGATAGTATCACTTTGAACAATATTATTAAGCTTGATATTGGCTTAATAGCTCTTTCAGATCATGCTTGTATCTCCATGGAGGTTAATTTCAATCTGCACAAAGTTGATCGTCCTGGAAACTAGACGATTATCTAATTAAGAATGAACCTAGAAAACAGTTTCTTATTGAAGAGTCGACCAAATTTTTTGAATTTAACGAAGGCACAGTTTCCTCTAAGGGGGTCCTTTGGAATGCCTACAAAGCCTTCATTAGAGGTGTATTAATAAAATTAAGGTCCCAGGTTATGAAACAAAGAGGAGAGTCCCTTAGAGAGCTTTATATTAGTTTAAATAAATTGGAAACCATGAATAAAAAGGATCCTAGTGATTCCATATTGGTTGAAATTAAAAAGATTCAAAATAAAGTCAACCAGTTTTTGTCAGATAAAAGGATTTGGTGTATGCAACAGGTTTATTACCATCAAGATAACAAAACTAGTAGATTATTGGCGCATAAAATCAACCAGAAATCTTTGGGGAAGAATCGAATATATAACGAAAAAATGCCCAACTTACGATGTGCCCTAAGGAGATCACCAACTTGTTTGCGAATTACTAAGATAACCTTTATAATTTATCTAAGGACAAGGCTTTCCATAAACCGTCAATATTGCAAATCCAGACTTTTCTGGAGCAATTTTATCTTCCTGTTATTTCCTCAGCAGAGCTAGATGAATTGAATACACCTATTTCAAGTCAGGAAGTTAGGGAGGTAATCACTCAGTTAAAAACCCTATACCACTCCGGGCCCCGACAGATTTAGCAATTTTTTTATTTTTTTTATTTTCTTCAACATTATGTATCCATCTTACGGATTTATTTAATGAAATTAAAACAGAAGGGGTTATTCCTCCAGAAATGATTAATGCTAGTATAATTATGATTCCCAACCCTAAACAAGATCAGTATCTTTGTTCTAGCTATAGAACTATATCATTATTGAATGTAGATGTTAAGTTATATTCTAAAATTCTGTCTATGAGGCTTCAAAAAGTTATCCATAAATTGATAGAAATTGACCAGCTGGGTTTTATTTTTGGACGTTGCAGTTCGGACAACGTTAGAAAACTATCTAATTTGATTTGTTATTCAAAATCGATAAAGGTTCCCACCCTATTCCTCTCATTAGATGCTGAAAAAGCTTTTGATAGGGTAGGGTGGGACTATATGGACCTTATTTTGAGAAAGTTTGGTTTGGGAAATTTTGGATTTCGCGCGATAGGGGCTTTATATAAATCCCCTTCTGCGTCAGTATCTAGTTTTGGTTTTCACTCTCGCTCCTTTGGGATATCAAATGGAACCAGGCAAGGGTGTACTCTCTCTCCCATCCTATTTGCTTTGTTGATAGAGCCATTGGCAGTAGCCATTAGATCTACTCTAGCCATCTGTGGCATTCGGTTGGGCGAGAGAGAACACAAAATATCTCTTTTTGCTGATGACATAGTGTTATCGATTACATGCCCTGGTGAATCTTTGAAAGCCCTTATGTTATTGTTCAATGAGTATAGCTTAATATCAAATTACAAACTTAATTTACGAAAATCGGATACTTTAGCGATAAATCTTTCTGTAAATTGTAGAAGACTTCTAAAGGAAGCTTACCCATTCAATTGGAACTCCAATTCTTTCACACATTTGGGTATCACTTTTGTAGAAAACCTTAAAAATATGACCACAATTAACTATAATGCCCTTTATCGTAAATGGCTAGATATTCTAAATAGTTGGGAGTGAAAGCATCCTTTAGTGGTAAAATTGCTAATACCAAAATGGACCTTCTGCCTAGGTTTAATTATCTGGCTAGCTGCATACCGGTTAGAATTTCTCAGTATCAGGTTAAAAAATGTCAATCTATTGTAGATACGTTTATCCATTCCTCAAAACATATTAGACTTAAAAGATTAACTCTTTCCAGAGAATTTTCTCCAATATGTTGGCACATGCACTAAAATGGCTGAATTCAAGCGGGTCCTATGTTTGGTTCCAAATTGAGAAAGCCTTGGTACCTTGTATGGATCTCAAATTTTTATTTTTTATGTGCAACAAGATATCTAAAGACTTTGTTGTTGGCTTTCAGTTAGTCACGAACATTTACAATTCGTGGAGACTAATAAATAACAAATATCAGCATATCCCAACAACTTGCTTCTTAATTCAAAATCTCCCAGTTTTCACTTTTCATAAGCCCGGTTTATGTCCTGAGACAGAGCTAGTAGTATTACACATAAAAGATCTTTATTATGAGGGCCGCTTGCTCTCTTTAGATCAATTATTTGCTTCCTTCTAATTGTTGGTTAAGAGTTAAACAACTCTCAATGCTTTTGTCAGTACGTTATCCATCAAGCAATGTTGAGGGTTGTTTAACATCTTTGGAAAAACGTATTAAATCTCATAATTATAGACAAAATTTCATAATATTTTAGGGAGACCCTGGATACTCAATAAAACATCTGGCATGAAAATCTGGGAAAGGGATCTTTGTATCTCCTTTTCTTGGGAGACATGGGAATCCTCACTGTATGGGACACATACATTTGTTAAACATCCTTCTGATAGAGAGCTCCATATCAAACTAGTAAAAAGGTGGTACATGGTGCCTTCTCAAATTTACCAGTTTTCACACAATCTTCAGGACAGTATGTGTTGGAGGCAATGTGGTATGCATGGTGATTTTCTCCATACATTCTGGGAATGCCAATTAATTAAACCCCTATGGTTTGAAAGTTTTGAGTTTATCGAGCGCTCTATAGATTTTAAACTTCCCTTTTTATCACAGTGTAGTTTGTTGCATATCTTCCCAAATGTGCTAAATATAGACAAGAAAGCCTTCATTATTTTAATTTGTATGTCAATAAAAAGATCAATCATCTCTCGTGGGAAATCTAATAACATTGCTACTTGGAATGAAATCCTATTAATGATCCAACGAGTAAGAGACTTACAAACTAACTTTGAAGGTACCAGCATTTCTCGCAATAACATCTTGAAGTGGAAAATTTGGGATTCTGTCCACGATGGTGCTGCTAAAACTTCTATATATTGAGTGATTTTTGTTTTCCCCTTTTTTTTTTCTTGCCTAATGGAAATGTTGCCGTTTACGGTTCGGTTTCTTTTTTAATTACTTTTTTCCTTTTTTTCTCTGTTTGATTTTTTTTTTATAATCATTTTTGTCAATTTGATATCCAAAATTTGGGGTGTAACAAATGAATATGTATGCATGTAGACTGAATGCTTTTTAGATGTGATGTCATGTTAATGTTTTGTTCCCTTTTTTGTTTATATTATCTCAATGCATTTTCTTATTAATCTGATTTATGATGTTCAGAACCACTGAATGATGCATTGTTATACTTTGTAAAAACAATAAAAATTATGAAAAATAAAAAAAATGGACAACATTTAAATCCTTACTAAATATACATACACATCGGCATATACCGTGTGGGAATAAAAGTACAAGGAGTAAATCCCATCCACTGTGGCTTAACAATGATTTAAAGATCAAGATACGTAGTAAAAAACAGTCATTTAAATTATCAAACAAGAGGGGACAGAACCGCTTTACAGGAATACAAGGAAATCAACAAGGCTTGCAAACAGGTGATTAGACTGGCTAAAAAAGAAAAATTAATTGCAAAAGAGAGTAAGACTAACCCTAAGATATTTTTTAAGTATATTAATGGGAAGAAGGCGAGGAAGGAAGCTATAGGAACATTACAATGGGACACAGGCCGTCTGATAATTAGTGACCAAGAAAAGGCAGATGAGCTAAATAGGTTCTTTTCTTCGGTATACACAAGGGAGGTACCAGTGGTTGGGACTGTGGTGTATCACCAAATTAATATATATAAATATTACACAAGGTTCGTCTACATTAAAAGGTATTTATTAAAAGGCAATAACACAATACTATAAATGCATCACAAACACACAGCCCAGACCCACGGAGCAACACCCTTTTTTTTTAAATCTATCTACCTATATATATATATAATAATTCCCTTCCCCAAACGCTTGATCTTACCCACGGTTAGACCATTGCCATCACCAACACCATCAACCATCACCAACACCATCCAGCAAGAAAACAGGAAACAGCACCAGTTTCCTGCCTGGATATATCCTTAGTTGAGATGATGTAATTTACATCACATCCTGTCCATGACTTCCTTTAGCAATTGTGGGAGGGAAGTAAAGATTCTCAGCCCTCCTACAAAGGCCTGTTTGAGGAAGTCCTGAATTACCATTCAAGGAAGACAAGTTACCACATTCCCTCACTTTTTCTTCTTCTATGTTGCTCAGTTTTCTAGTTATCCCTCTAGTACAGGAGAACCTAGTGGGAGCAAAAACCTGATATACAGGAGAAATTCAACCCACCGTCCCTCCGGAATAGTTCCCTCAGCGACATAAGTTCTCCTGTACTTTCCTATGGCTGTCAATCCACATATTACACAAAAAACAGAATTTATAGAATTTAGGTGAGAGTGTGTGATAAATGTTTATGTATGTGCAATGTAAAACTTTATTAAAGAATGTATGAGAGAGAGAAAGAAGAGGAAAAAGACACATTATTATATATCCTCCTTGCAAGTTTCATTGCCACACAAAAGTATATTATTATAATTGTCGTTAATACTTGAATGAACATGAGTACCAGCGACAGTGTTCGTAGGACTGGATGTGTCTCTGACTCATGAAGTTCCAAGGTAAAAAGCTTCATTGTCAAATTTGTCCAATCTGCATTTGCAGTAAAATTGATAATTTCAGTGGTAAGGTTTCTTGATGGAAATACCATGATACAAGACCCTTCTTCCACCAAACATATTTCATCAACTGTCCTATATTCAGAGTGGCCGATAAAGCATGCAATGTCCCCTATGCGGATCACCTCTTGCACCAGGTTTTCTTTTATCAACTGCACCCAGCCATCCTCCTCAGCTCCTTTCTCCCAAACACAACGGCACAGCCATCGGTGTTGAGATTTCCTGCAACAGCTTTTATCCATCTCCAATCCTGTAATAGTGGCCAGTCTTTTTGATGGGAAGTGTTGCTTGTAGATTCCATCACTTAACGTGCCAATGCTATGTATGAAGTTCAGTTGCTCTGCCTGCCCCTCCCAGCGGGGAATTGCCAGGATTAGTCCTATTGTCCCAGATTGTAGTCCATGTGGCATCCATTGATCTGGGCCTTCAATATAGCTGTATTTAAGATTGTCCTCAGTGATGTCCACTCCTTTTCTTTTCAATGACGTGATAATCCTTGTTGCATTGATTTGTCTTGCCCACTTGTTTTCCTGGATGTCTTTAATAGTTTCCTTTAAATCTGCCAACAGCTTTCCTCCAATCATAGAACAGAAAATGGCAGTTCCCACTATTTCATTCTTAATGCTGTTAGCAATGGAAGCAATATTTTCCTCAACTAGATGCAGGTTGTTGGCAATGGTGTGTATGTCATCAACATTGTCTGTCAGTCTACTCACTATAAGGGAGTCAGCTACTCCACCTGTTTTCATAGCATGTCCCATGCCATCAGTAAGGGAGTTTATCCAGCTGTTCAGTCCAATGATGTCTGCTGAATTCCATACTCCCAATCCAGTTCCGACTCCTCCTAAAAGGGCTGCAAGTGTGTCCCATTTTTCTCGACTCCCTGCTCCGGTCCACTCAATGATGGTCTCTTGTATACTTTGCTTAAACCACTGCCGCTGTGATTCCGGGCACTTTGGAGGAATAGAAAAATCATTAAAATTTAGAATTATTGGGTAGTAAGTCCACCCAACCCCTTGCACAACTGTTTCATGTGTTGGTACCACCACCAATCCGCCTATTGGCCATGGTACCTTCTTCTGATCTTTACAACGTTGCAGCTCCTTTACAGAGACAAATACTTCATCTATTGTTAGAACACACCCCTTTCCAGTATCAAAATTGCAGAATTCCTCTAGGTCAGGCTGGGCAGCTATAACTGCAGCGTCCCATTCTCCACCTTCTTCTAATGTTAAGTTACTCACTACTACTTTAATATTTGTAAACCTCCCTTGTATTGGAGCTCTAAGAGCTAATCCCCTGATACTATTATGTGGCAAAATAATGTTTACTTGTAACCCTCCACCCTCTTTTACTTCCAATTCCCTGGGCCAAATAAATCTATCTGCTTGAACATAATGTAACTCCAATCTTTTCAAACTCTCTCCCTTATTTGCGGTATCTTCTGGCCTTATTGCCTGTCTCCCCATTCCTACTGTGATACAGCTTATACTTATCCATCCTGGAACAAGGATCCACCACAATCTTCTGTTGACACGCATCTTCATTCTTATACAGCCTTGCTCTGTGGGAACACTAGATTCCATCATTAGAAACATATACATAACAAAAACAACAGGGGACATTCTTTTTGCAAGTTTGTTCACGGCCCTGTAATCAATGGTAAGTCTCCATGATGAGGCTGCTTTTTCATCTCCATTCCCTTTTAACACAGCTTTTCTCACAGGCCAACATGGTGAGTTACATGCATACCCATTTCCAGATTTAATTATTCCACGTCTCTCCAGCATTTCTATCATCTCGGTAATTGCCCAAACAGCTATGTCTTGGATTAGCTTCTGCAGCCATTCTGGTTGTCCGTCTAGTTTCAGTTTGTCTTTTTCCAGACTTTTTATCGGAGAGACAATATATGCCATTGGGAGCACAACCCCTTTCGTCAACTCTGTACTTACCTGATTCACCTTTTCTGTCTTCCACAAACAAAAATTGGCAAGATCTACAATGAAATTTCCTTTTTTTAGAGCTTCTATTCCCAATATTTCCTCTGGCCAACCCACTATTGCTTCTACTTGTATTGTTTTTTCTCCAACTGCTACATCAATTGGACCTGCTCTAACCTCCTGTGGATTCCCAGTAACTCCCATAATACTTACTGACGAATCCCCATTTTTGACCCTGTTGGTCATTGTAACTGCTGCTCCTGTATCTACCAACATATTTTTCCCTACCCCTGCGATGACTGTATAAATGGTAGGACGCCCTGCCTCATCCATGGTTAAATTAGCTGAGTGAATGAGATGCTGAGGTGCAGGGGTTGGGATTTCTCATTGTGACTCTCTTCTACTCTGTCCCTCTTTTATCATCTTTGCCTCATTTTCCTTCAATTTCCTCTCTGACTCAGCTACCTTGTTTTTAAGTATGTGATTTCCTCTTCTATCCTATCCTTCTGTCTCCTGAGTTCCCAAAAGCCCATGTTACCATTTCTCTCTCCCTCCTGATTAGCCCTCCAGTTGCTGCCATCCCTATTCCTATAGTCCCTAGGTGGATCTCTCCATCTTTTGTCAAAGTTCTGTTTTGGTCTCCAGTTTTGATCATCCTTCTTGTTCTGGGGTACATCCCACGTCTGGTTTCTCCAATTACCATCTATATCTCTACCAGACTCGACCTTAAATGTTCTTACAGCTGAAACAGAGCAGGCCTGTTCTGTGAAAGGATGCTTGATCCACCACTTATCAGCTCTAGTTAGTACCATTTCCAAGTCTGTTGGTGTTGGATCAAAAAGCCTGACAAATTCTTGACACTCCCGGGGAAGGGCTTCCATTACTTTTGCTATATGTTCTGGTGAGCCCAGCACTAGAGGCTGTTGAGGTTGTCGTAGAGTATACCAAAAAAATATCCTTTGAGCTACCTCTCTAGGACCATCTGTTGGCCTCATGGTAATATTTGCTATTTCTTTCTCTATGCTAAGTAGATAGAAATGAGTTGCAGCAATTCTTCCTGCCTGATCAGACACACTGTTATTAAATCCCAATAGTCTACTAGCCAAAGGACCCATAGCGTATTCTAACAGTTCTGTCCATTCCTCTAAGTTAAGACCTCCTTTTTTAGCTCTATCTGCTCCCCTCATAAACCAATGTGTAAACGTATTAAAGTTGTTAGTTGGCATACTTCCCCACCATTTCTGGAAATTGTCTTTATCTGCCATAGACATCGGTCGAGTCTGCATAGAAAATCCTGTAGGTGTTTGCCTTGCATTAAATAATTCTGAAACAATAACTGGTGCTTGTGGTATGGTATCTACTTGTGGAACAGAATAACATAAGAAATCTTTTCTATCTTGGTTCATTTTCGGCACTGGTTCTTTATTTTGTGCCACGAACATATCCAGATCTGGATATATTTGGGCAATGTCTCTGACTCCTTTTATCCCTTCTAACTTTGTTTTATTTTTATAGTCCATTATTATGTTTTGAAGTTCTATTATTTTTACTCCATAAGCATCCCTCTGTTCTTCTATTTCCCTTAACTCCCTTTCTAGTTCCCCCACAATTGTAGTTGTTCTCAAAGCTGCAATTTTTAAACAATCCCTTTTGTCCATTGCTTCCTCCATTTTATTTGTTGTTTCCAAATTATGCTGCCGTAATTCTACAACTAAGTCTATTAGGCCTCCTATTGTGGCTACAACAGCTTGTGTGACCAAACTTTTTCTCTTCTTTGTTCTATACTTTTTGTTATTTACAATTTGTGTTAGAACATCCATTAATCTCTTCTCTTTTTCACTGTCTGGGTTTGCTGGCTCTGGAAGCTCATATGGACCATCATGTTTTTGAATATGTTTCCTAAAGTACTCACGCACTTCTGTGGGAAAGTATTTGGCCCCTTGAAAAGACATTCCTACTCTTTTACTCACCCAAGTAAGAATCCAAATCAATTTGCGACTAAAGTAGCATGCTTCTGAGTAGCCAACAATAGTTGATGACTATTCAGTAGGCCAGGTGTAATATGTAGAAAAATAGATTAGTACCCACAATGCAAATTATACTTACCTTAGTATGGTGAAGGTAATACTTGCTAATTAACTTAAAATATAATAGCAAGGCCTGCAGGGTAGGAGATATACCTAAACTAGGATATGCAAGACACCCAAAATGTATAAGGTATGGAAGCCTATAGTGTATTAAAATGCACGCCTGAAATAATATATATATATATATATATATATATATATATATATATATATATATATATATATATATATATATATATATAATATTTAAAATGGTGTATTTATTATTTTTCTCCAGGCCTGTACTATGATAAAGGACTAGAGAAAGAAAAAGAAAGAAGAGAAAAAAAAATGTTTTTTTTTTTTTCTTCTTTTAAAAAAACAAAAAACAAAAACAAAACAAAAATAATAGTATTAACAAACTCAGGTATTTGAAACACACAACAAACTAATTGTGGCCTGATCCCCAAGCTTGTATTTTAAAAATGGAGGCTTGAATTAGCATTTAATTACACAAAGAAGCCAAATGGAGCCTTATTCAAATGCAGACCTAGGCCTGTACTTTGATAGTCAAAAGCACAACAAAACTCAACTCAGATAAACCCACAAAAACAACCTGTATGATATATATATTTGTTTTATGTATCAAAATAAGCTAGTACGAACAAAACTCAACTCAGAAGCTAGTACGATATAGTACGATATAAAGGATTAAAAATAATATTTGAGGCCTGATGCACAAGCTTGTATATTAAAAATGGAGGCTTGAATTAGCATTTAAATACACAAAGAAGCCACATGGAGCCTTATTCAAATGCAGACCTAGGCCTGTACTTTGAAAGTCAAAAGCACAACAAAACTCAACTCAGATAAACCCACAAAAACAACCTGTATGATATATATATTTGTTTTATGTATCAAAATAAGCTAGTACGAACAAAACTCAACTCAGAAGCTAGTACGATATAGTACGATATAAAGGATTAAAAATAATATTTGAGGCCTGATGCACAAGCTTGTATATTAAAAATGGAGGCTTGAATTAGCATTTAAATACACAAAGAAGCCACATGGAGCCTTATTCAAATGCAGGCCTAGGCCTGTACTTTGATAGTCAAAAGCACGACAAAACTCAACTCAGATAAACCCACAAAAACAACCTGTATGATATATATATGTTTTATGTATCAAAATAAGCTAGTACGAACAAAACTCAACTCAGAAGCTAGTACGATATATATTAAAAATGGAGGCTTAACCTAGACTCCACACCGAATCAGCACTTGATTTCCCATGCAGAGGATAATTAGACAAAGTACTTTTTTTCCTCCCCCCCCCCAAAAAAAATAAAAATAAATCTGACTATCTATTAATGTGATATTACCTCATAAATAACCATTGTAGAACTCTAAAATTCGTGGTCGCCAAATGTGGTGTATCACCAAATTAATATATATAAATATTACACAAGGTTCGTCTACATTAAAAGGTATTTATTAAAAGGCAATAACACAATACTATAAATGCATCACAAACACACAGCCCAGACCCAGGGAGCAACACCCTTTTTTTTTTAAATCTATCTACCTACATATATATATAATAATTCCCTTCCCCAAACGCTTGATCTTACCCACGGTTAGACCATTGCCATCACGAACACCATCAACCATCACCAACACCATCCAGCAAGAAAACAGGAAACAGCACCAGTTTCCTGCCTGGATATATCCTTAGTTGAGATGATGTAATTTACATCACATCCTGTCCATGACTTCCTTTAGCAATTGTGGGAGGGAAGTAAAGATTCTCAGCCCTCCTACAAAGGCCTGTTTGAGGAAGTCCTGAATTACCATTCAAGGAAGACAAGTTACCACAGGGACAAGGCAACATAATGGGGCTACACTAGCTTTGACAAATATTTGGTTAACATAGGAAGTAATCCAAAAGAGGTTGGAAAAAATAAATGTTAATAAAGCCCCGGGTCCTGATGGAATACATCCAAGGGTACTAAGGGAACTGGGTTCTGTAATAGCCAAACCATTATATTTAATTTTTCAAGATTCACTCAACACAGGGTCTCTACCAGATGACTGGAGAAAAGCTGATGTGATACCTATATTTAAAAAGGGAACAAGAGCAAATCCAGGGAATTATAGACCAGTGAGCCTCACTTCTGTAGTGGAGAAGCTTTTAGAAGGGTTAATAAGGGATAATATACAAGAATATGTCTATTTGAACAGGATTATAAGTAGGAGTCAACATTGATTTATGAGGGATAGGTCACGTCAAACAAATCTAATTAGTTTCTATGAGGAGGTTAGTAGGAACCTGGATCAAGGCAACTCAGTGGATGTAGTCTCTTTGGATTTTGCAAAGGCTTTTGATACAGTGCCACATGGAAGACTATTGTGCAAACTAAGAGATACAGGAGTTGCAGTAAATATCTGCTCATGTATTGAGAGCTGGCTAAAAGACAGGAAGCAAAGGGTTGTTGTAAATGGAACATACTCCGATTGGACTAATGTGGTAAGTGGGGTTCCTCAGGGTTCAGTATTAGTTCCTCTCCTTTTTAACATATTTATTAATGACTTATAGGTAGGATTGGAGTGTGGTGTCTCGATTTTCGCTGATGACACGAAGTTGTGCAAGGTAATTAAATCAGATAATGATGTGCTTTCCCTCCAAAGGGATTTACATAAAATTGAGGAATGGGCATCTAAATGGCAGATGAGATTTAATACGAATAAATGTAAAGTTATGCATCTGGGAAGGAAAAATAGCCATGCAATTTATAATCTTAATGGAGCAAATCTAGGTGTATCAGATTTTGAAAGGGATTTGGGAGCGCTTGTGGACAACCACCTACGTAACAGTGCTCAAAGCCAAGCAGCAGCTGCAAAGGCAAATAAAATATTAGCATGTATTAAGAAGGGTATAGAAGCCAGGGAAGCACATATAATTCTGCCACTATACAAATCTCTAGTACGCCCTCATTTGGAATATGGAGTACAATTTTGGGCACCACTTCATAAAAAGGACATTTTAGAGCTGGAAAAGGTACAGAAGAGGGCAACAAAACTAATAAGGGGAATGGAGGGGCTAAGTTATGAAGAAAGACTAACTAAATTAAACTTATTTTCTCTAGAAAAAAGGCGTCTAAGAGGAGATATGATTACCTTATATAAAGACATCCAGGGTCTGTACAAAGGGAGCTTTTTGTGCCAAGAGGTTTTCAACTGACAAGAGGACATCCCTTGAGGTTAGAATTAAAAAAGATTCCACCTTAAAGAAAGAAAAGGGTTCTTCACAGTAAGGGTGGTTAATCTGTGGAATTCTCTACCAGAGGAGGTGGTGACAGCGAATTCGATAGATAGCTTTAAAAGGGGACTGGATTTATTTCTAATTAAAAAGGGAATTTGGGGTTATCACGGATAATTAGAGAGGCAGGATTGATCCAGGGAGAAGTCCGGTCGTCAGTGTCTGGGATCAGGAGGGAATTTTTTTTTTTTTTTTTCATACAACTAATTAATTAATAGTTAATCCGCATATTGCAGATCAGAGAAGATCTTAAAAGGTTGAACTTGATGGACCGAAAGTCTTTTTTCAACCTTAAATAAAAAAAATTAAAAAACTACTATGTAACTTTAGTAACATTGTGATTGACATCATGTTATAAAGTAAAGTTATAATCCAGCGTACATTGAGCCGCATTCAATTGCAAGCCCGAGTTGTACAGGCCGTATGTCTGCGGGTTTGAGACTTGCTACAATTACATAGCAATTCAATTGAACAAGCCCACAACTCATGGGCAGAAGCCTCAAGTCCGTAAACCCTGGTTTTATTTGTAGCACTTTTGGATATCCGAACCAATGAAGCACTCCAAAATTAAGCAAAGCCTTAAATAGCGATAAAGTCACAGGCCAATTAACCAATAGGAATCAGAAAACACTAATTAATGCCGTAGAAACTGGTTTAAAAGGTTGTGAAATGTGTAAGTTCTTGACTGTGCTGTAACTAAGAAAGTCAATACACAGGTCTAGGTGTTGGTGTGTTTTTGAGCTTTGGAGAGAGAAAGAGAGAAGGAGTTTTGTGAGTTTTTGCTATTCTGACCACTAAGACATAACACATGATTTACAACACACATAAATACTAATATATCACATAATTCCCACACATAGATTAATACCTACCCATACCTCTACACACTGCGATAGGCCACAGCTCATAAACACCCCCCCCGTACCCCCACCAAGCCCTCCCCCACATACAATTACTATAATACACATAATACACACATATTTGTTTTACCTCATACACATATATATTAGAGGTTATAGAGGTGTAGGAGAGCAGAAGGGGGAGGGATGTGCCCCCAGATGTAGGCACACAATGAGTAGGGGCAGAGGGTCAGGAGCCTAATCCCAGTGGGGAGGTAGTGGGGATGAGGGACCGGCCCCAGGGAGAGAGGCTTTGGCAAAGTACAATTACAGCCCAGATAAGATGGACATCCTTGTCAGGGAAATCTGTGCCCGCTATATCACCACTATATTATCATACATTGTGGGAGGGTTGTGAGGCCTAGTTATCCAAAGTGTTGTGAGTATAATTTAATCAGAACACAACAAAGTAATAATGTGCATGAAATAACAATAAAAATATATTTTTTATTCAAACTATAAAAATAAAGGGGAAATGTAAAATCATATATGGCAAGATATATGACTAAGCATACCAATTACCTCCTATAGTCTCTAATGTTTGGTTTAATGTAATGGATAATAGGGATAATGTGAGAGGTAGCTGCCTACCCACAATACCCCAATGTAAACAGCACTATTCACAAAATCCATATAATTGGCATATATATATATATATATATATATATATATATATATACCGAATATGTATATATATATATATATTGTGACAAACCACTTCTTTTACAGGTAGGATTGTCACCGATCTTGCAGTAACCACAGCCTTCTAGGGTATACAAAGTCCAGGACACCTTCAGCTCAGTTTTCCTTTTTTTATTCAGTTTGAAAGCAGGTACTTTAAATAATAACAAAACAAACAAAATCCCTTGCTCTTACTTGAGCTCTTCCTAGACAGTACTTGCTATCTGCAATTGGGTGGCTTTCCCACTTACCAATTTCCCAAACAAAAGCAATGTCTTTGCAATAAGCGCAGCCTCTCCTAGCTGTCTTTTCCTCTCCCCCATGGAGCAGGCTGCTCTCTTCTTTTAAAGGCCTGTCTGCTAATTGAGTAGCTACAGGTGAGTGCCAATTAGCTAACTCTTAAAAACCAGATCCAAGCTGTGGTCTGTTATACAGCAACTAGTGCTGTTGGAGCATTGGCCCCCCCTGCTCTCCAAATACTCCGCCCCAGGGACCCATACCATGTTTTGCAGAGCATCAGCTATGCATATTGCAAACTGTAACATCTCTCCCTGGGGCATTTAACTGAGAAATCCTCTGGTTGCTGTCTAGCAAATCAGGTCTGATGTATCTCCCATCAACCACTATTCCACCTTTATGCTCACATATCCTCCCCCCCAGCTCATACCCAAGGGTTTGAGCGACCATGGAAATCAGGGAGTGTACCCTCGAAAGCCCATCAGCATTACCTTGTTGCAGACCAGCCCTGTGTTCCACAGTGAAATTAAAAGATTGCAAACTCAAAAACCATCTGGTTACTCTGGAGTTACTTTCCCTGTTCTGATACATCCACGTCAGAGGAGCATGGTCCGTTATCAATCGAAACCTTCTGCCTAGTAGGTAGTATTTAAGAGAGTCTAATGCCCACTTAATAGCAAGACACTCTTTTTCAACAATAGAGTAGTTCTTCTCATGTGGGTTTAACTTTCTGCTCAAAAAGAAAACAGGGTGTTCTTCACCCTGGTATTCCTGTGAAAGAACAGCCCCCAAGCCCACATCAGAAGCATCTGTCTGAACTATAAAATCCCTGGAAAAATCTGGGGTCACTAAGACAGGATGGCTACAGATAGCTTCCTTCAGACTCTTAAAAGCCTTTTCTGCCTCAGGGCACCATTTAACTATGACTGGGGATTTTGCTTTAATAAGGTCTGTCAGGGGTGCAGCAATGATAGCAAAATCTGGAATGAACCGCCTATAATATCCAATTAAACCCAAAAATGCCTTTACTTGTTTCTTTGTAAGGGGCTGTGGCCATTTTTGTATGGCTTCTACTTTGGCTTCCTGTGGTTTAACCAAACCCCTCCCAATAGAATAACCTAAGTACTTAGCTTCCTCTAAACCAATCGTACACTTGGAAGGATTGGCAGTTAAGCCTGCTGAGCGGATAGCATCAAGTACCGCTTGAACTTTAGGGAGGTGGGATTCCCAGTCTGCACTGTGGATGACGACATCATCCAAGTATGCTGCAGCATAACGAACATGAGGTTTAAGAATTCTGTCCATCATTCGTTGGAATGTGGCAGGTGCCCCATGTAACCCAAATGGCAATACAGTGTACTGAAACAGGCCACTGGGTGTTGAAAAGGCTGTCTTTTCTTTGGCTCTTTCAGTGAGCGGGACCTGCCAGTAACCCTTTGTTAAATCCAAGGTTGTTAGATAACGAGCTTTGCCCAGTCTTTCTATTAACTCATCAACTCTTGGCATTGGGTAAGCATCAAATTTTGAGAGGGCGTTTAACTTGCGGTAGTCATTGCAGAACCTCCATGTGCCATCAGGTTTTGGCACCAATACAATAGGACTACTCCAGTTACTCTGGGATTCTTCAATGACTCCAAGTTTTAACATGCTCTCAACCTCTAAGTTTATAACCTCCCTCCGGGCCTCAGGAATTCTATAGGGTTTGAGGTTAACTCTTTTCCCTGGTTCGGTTATTATGTCATGTTTAATCACTTTAGTCTTTCCTGGAACTATCGAGAAAACATCCCTATTTCTTCTGATGAAATCTCTGACCTCTTGCTTTTGATGGACAGACAGAGTCTTAGATACGTTCACATCTGGCTCTACTATAGGAGGTTCTGAAGGTTTTAAAGCAACCAGGACCTCCCTGTCCTTCCATGGCTTTAACAGATTTATATGATACAACTGTTCAGGCTTTCTTCTTCCTGGTTGTCTGACTTTATAATTGACATCACTCACTTTCTCTATTATTTCATAGGGTCCATGCCAAGTCGCAAGGAACTTATTCTCCACAGTAGGGACCAGAACCAATACCCTGTCTCCCGGTTGGAACACTCTGACTCTAGCATTACGGTTATAGCTGTTTTTCTGAGCCTGCTGGACTTCCAGCATGTGTTCCCTGACAATAGGCATGATGGTGGCCATTCTATCCTGCATTTGAGCTATATGCTCAATTACACTCCTGTGAGGAGTAGTCTCCTGTTCCCAGGTCTCCTTAGCAATATCCAATATTCCCCTGGGATGTCTTCCATATAATAATTCAAAAGGAGAGAAGCCCGTGGAGGCCTGTGGAACTTCCCTAATGGAAAACAGTAGATATGGCAATAAAAAATCCCAATTTCTTCCATCTGCATCAATTACCTTGCGTAGCATACTCTTAAGGGTTTTGTTGAACCTCTCTACTAAACCATCAGTCTGTGGGTGATATACTGAGGTCTTAAGATGTTTAACCTGCAAGAGCCTGCACAACTCTTTTGTGACTCTGGACATGAACGGGGTCCCCTGGTCTGTCAGTATTTCTTTAGGGATACCCACCCTACTGAACATCAACATAAGTTCCTTAGCTATTAGCTTTGCAGAGGTATTACGCAAGGGAATGGCCTCAGGATAGCGAGTTGCATAGTCCAAGATGACTAATATATATTGGTGTCCCCTAGCGGACTTTACCAGTGGCCCCACTAAGTCCATAGCGATCCTTTCAAAAGGCACGTCAATTATGGGTAAGGGTACAAGTGGACTACGAAAAGTCTTGAAAGGAGCCCTGTACTGGCACTCAGGACATGAGGAGCAATAGTTTGTAATAGCAGCAAACACTCCAGGCCAGTAAAACCATCTAAGGACTCTCTCTCTAGTTTTTCCGACTCCCAAGTGTCCCCCTAATATGTGGCTGTGAGCCAACTTTAGCACTATATTCTGGTAAGTCTGAGGAACCAACAGCTGCCTAATGATGTCTGAATCCTTTTTTTCTACACGGTAAATTAGGTCATTTTGTACTTCAAAATAGGGGAACTGCAGTGCTCCTCCTGGCTGATTAACAACCCCGTTTACAACTTTAATATCATTTCTAGCTGTCACTAAAGTGGGATCTTCCCACTGAGCGCTTTTAAAGTTACCTGGACTAATTCCAATATCAATTAAGTCCTTATCCTTGTCTGCATTATTAGTAGGCTCCTCACTAGTTTGAGCTGGGTTATCTCCTATTAATACTGGTTTAGGGCAGTATTTTTTCTTTTTCCTTATTTTTCCGTCACAGTGGTCAAAACCCAAGTCAATATCGGAAAAAGGGAACACATTATCCTCGACAGACTGACTCATTTCTGATAAATTTTGATCTGTCTTTTGTAAAGCTGCCCATAATTTTAGAAAATGAGGAAAGTCTCTACCGATCACTACCTCATGGGCTAATCTAGGTACTACACCCACTCGGTACTTTAAATTCCCATACTGGGTTCCAATATTTACTTCCGCAGTGGGGTATTCCTTTTTATCACCATGAACACAGATAATGCCTATTTTCTGTCCATGATCAGGTTTTACACAAGGTATTATAGACTCTGCTACCAACGTAACCATACTACCTGAATCAAGTAATGCTTTAGACATTTTTCCATTCACAGTTACACAGCATTTATGAGCATTATTATCATAGTCATTGTTAACAATACCATAACAACTGAGCAAAAATGAACGTGTTCCCTCATTTTTGCCCATATTGCATTCCATAGGTTCATCCTTAAATGGACAGTCTTTGGCCATATGACCATCCTCTTTGCACTTGAAACATTTGACAGTACAGTCTGACCACCAATTAGTTCCGTTCCCAGGCCTATTAGACCTGGATGCCCCCCTTAAACCTTGAACAGTCTTACCCGGTCTTGCAGAATCTTGGGGCTTAGGATTGCGAGGGTTTGCCTGTGAAGTAGGACATAGCAGTTCTCCTGCAGCCGCATATCTTTCCACCAAGGCAATCAGTTGGTCAGCTGTATGGGGGTCACTTTGGCTGACCCAGCGACGCAGGGAAGCTGGTAAACCACGCAAAAACCGGTCCATTACTAAGGTTTCCACAATGTGGCTAGCTGAATGGATTTCAGGTTGTAACCATTTCCGTGCAAGGTGTATGAGGTCAAACATTTGGGAACGTGCGGCTTTGTCTGAAGAATATGACCATGAGTGGAACCTTTGGGCACGTACTGCAGAGGTTACACCCAGTCGTGCCAAGATTTCAGCTTTCAATTTGCTGTAGATACTTGCATCGGCTGGTTCTAGGTCATAATATGCCTTCTGCGGCTCTCCACTTAGGAACGGTGCCAGTATGCTTGCCCACTCACCAGCCGGCCATCCGTCCCTCTCAGCAGTGCGCTCAAATGCCAGAAGGTACGCCTCAACATCATCTGATGCGGTCATTTTCTGAAGATAGTGGCTCGCCCGAATCACCTTTGGCCCCTGGTATCTTCCATCAGGGTCTCCATTCAGTTTTCCAGAGATCGCTTGGATTACCTGTTGTAGTCCCTGGGTGACTTTTTGCTGCTCCTCACGGGCTACTTTAAACATCTCCGCTTGTGTCACAACAAGCTGTTTCACCAAGGACTCAGTGCCCTCCATTTGTGTTTTGGCCAGGACTTTAGCACACTCTGCCTGGGCCAGCACCAGTTGCTGCAGGGCTGCACTGTTTTCTGCAGCTCTCCTGTTAGTCTCCTGTTGCACAGAGGAGGATTGGATCAGAGCCTTGATAACATCCTCCATGTTGAGCTTTAAATGACTTCTACCCTCAGGCTTACGTGGGTGCCCGCATTCTCCACCATATGTGACAAACCACTTCTTTTACAGGTAGGATTGTCACCGATCTTGCAGTAACCACAGCCTTCTAGGGTATACAAAGTCCAGGACACCTTCAGCTCAGTTTTCCTTTTTTTATTCAGTTTGAAAGCAGGTACTTTAAATAATAACAAAACAAACAAAATCCCTTGCTCTTACTTGAGCTCTTCCTAGACAGTACTTGCTATCTGCAATTGGGTGGCTTTCCCACTTACCAATTTCCCAAACAAAAGCAATGTCTTTGCAATAAGCGCAGCCTCTCCTAGCTGTCTTTTCCTCTCCCCCATGGAGCAGGCTGCTCTCTTCTTTTAAAGGCCTGTCTGCTAATTGAGTAGCTACAGGTGAGTGCCAATTAGCTAACTCTTAAAAACCAGATCCAAGCTGTGGTCTGTTATACAGCAACTAGTGCTGTTGGAGCATTGGCCCCCCCTGCTCTCCAAATACTCCGCCCCAGGGACCCATACCATGTTTTGCAGAGCATCAGCTATGCATATTGCAAACTGTAACATCTCTCCCTGGGGCATTTAACTGAGAAATCCTCTGGTTGCTGTCTAGCAAATCAGGTCTGATGTATCTCCCATCAACCACTATTCCACCTTTATGCTCACAATATATATATACAGTATATATATATATATATATATATATATATATATATATATATTAAGGCAACAAGAGTAAAGCTGTGTACTCTTTAATTCTATTTGGATATTGAAGTTCCGCTAAATAGTGGAAGCTTGCTCTGTGCTGTCAAATTGGAAGATACTTACTTGAAGAGGCTGCTATATCAGTATACATCATTATTATATACCATTCAGTATTAGTAAGAGTATACTTCCTGTCTCATGTGAGGTCTTTTAGCGCTACTGGTGACTCAGCCTGTCACATAATACTAGACTTTCACAATCAATAGCCAGCATAGGGATACTATTAGTAACTTATGGTATTGTCTTTTCACTGGGTGTTGATAAAATGGTAGCACTTGCACAATTCTGTTTGGTATGTAAGTTGGTTTAACGATGAAATAGTAAGAAAAAGAAAGTTGTCTCAATAAACTTGAACAGATTTATTAGTAATAGTTATTTTATTAATAATTTAATTCATCAATAATTACCGTAGTTATTTTTTTTGTAACTTAATGATATTGACAATTATTACATTACAAAATATATTTTTTTAGTTGTCAGTAAAATATTATATATTAAGTATTACAATTGTAAGTATTCATTTTTGTTTTTCTTTTCTTTACAGTCACCTTATTTATACTAAGTAATTCTAAGTCACTATGATACAAGAGGTGTAGATAGTACATACCATTTGATACCATTTTCTGAAGATATAAATAACAGAGATACACCACTTAAGATACTAATTCAGATTGATCAAAATCGATAATGCAACATTTTAGACATTTAGTCACAATGCAGATAAGGCACAAGAAAAAGAAGTGTTGATATATTTGAAATTTCGTACTTTATGTGCTATAGTCTAACTCTAGTATAGAGTTAGACTATATCACACTGGTTGTTCTCTTATTTCTCTGCACTGTAGGACTTATTAGTAATGTTTAAACTTATTGGATGAGTTTGGCAATACAGAATGTTTGCAGCTCCAGGCTGACGCTTTGTAACTAACTCCCACTTTCTTCTTATAGTCGGCTATATAGGCAGTTCAATATGATCATCTTATCCTTTCAACTGTGAAGAAAAATGATGAAAAGGGCTAAATGAATGTATTCAACTTAACTCCATAAATAGCTGCTCCTTCTCAACTGATCTGCAGACTCCGTAGAAGCAACACGCGAAACATGTCAGGCTTTAGTCCGGTCCCATCTTGATGACGTCATCCGGCGGGACCATGCGATCTGGAACGGACACTGTATTTGAGTGAGAGTCTATCCTAATATTAATATGGATGTATTAATGGATACTTATTAAATTGGGATTCAGCCAATTGAATAGGGCTCTATATAAGCACAAAGCATATTTTTTTACAGAAGTTTTTAGTTAGTGAACTTCTATCCAAAAGCAATGTCTTCACTAACTAAAAACTTCTGTAAAAATATATGCTCTGTGCTTAAATAGAGCCCTATTCAATTGGCAAAATCACAATTTAATAAGGCTGTTCGTTTCTGGGGGATATATTGCTGTTATCCTATAGATACATGGTATGTTTATGGTGAATTAATTTGTGTACAATACACTGGTGTGTTGAATATACTTATACACAATGTTATGTCAATGATAAATCCCCTATATGTATTAACTAAGGGAGCTCTATGGCTCAATACTGATATTTAACATTGGTATGTTGATTATGCTGATGCACAATGTCATGCTAAGGACAAACTCCCATTATGTAATAACCAAGTAAGGTCTATGGTTCAATATTGATATATACATTTACAATTATGAAGAATCTAAATATGGGATCACTGTGACCACTAACTAATGATTGATTATTACTGCATTTTTTGCACAAACTATATGTATGGAAGGGGATATTATGTTGATTGGTCTATATATGGGGATTGGTATGCAACCTTAGATAGTATAATCCAAATTCCATTACACTATAGATGAGGGAATCTTCTGACTGTTTAAGATATGATACTATGAATGTCCATGTATACTACTAGATATCCTTATATGTACATTGAATTACTGTCCATAATTGCTACGGGATTATCATCCATGCTAAGTATATTTCTTATTAACTACTAGATATCCCCATATGTATACTGATATAGAGCCATATTCAATTCCAAGCCTGCAACGAAGATCGATGTAGGCTGCATGTCTGCGCGTGTGTTGCGGGCTCCCGTTCATCTCCAATTGCGATGCTGTTCAATTGCTCAAGCCCTCAAGTTACTGGCCCAAAGTCGAAAGTGTAACCCATGCACAGGTTTGTAGCATTTCAGGGCGGGAACATGATCAATTAAACAAGCCCTTAACCTCCCATTTGAATCAACCAATAGAAAATGAGACTGTCATTACTACGGTAGTAAAACATGGAAGTTACATGTCAATCAATTTGCTTCGGGGGTCCAATATGCAATCAGACACGCAAACCTGCAAAATAAAGAATTATGAAAATGAATGCCAATACAGTTCTAGTCCATATGGGTGGCCTGATATGTATTAACTCATTGATACCCGAGATCAATTTAGCCCTGAAATGAAACATAAAAATACATTTAATTTCCTGCCGATTTGCAAGCTTGAGACTGTAATTCAATTAATTCCAATGTTTTTCTTCACTTTCCCCATTATTTACAATGCAGTATTATTTTTTTGTTTGCTTTTACAGTGCTTCAAATAAGTGTTTAACCCCCTTGAAGGTCCTCTCTAGTACTCATAGGATTTTTTCCTTCTTTTGCCATTTATGAGTGTGAAAACATTTGTGGGCTTGGGGAAATTGAGCAATTGAATAGCGATTTTTCGATTTTAGCCATTGTAAGTCTTGGGGATTTGAAAGATGAAAGGCTTCGGGAGGCTGTAAGTTACGGGTTTAACCATTGCCATTCTTTCAAGGTCATAACTCGTAAGCCATTTGGAGCCTGCAAAAAGATGCCAATTGAATAGCAACTTGCAACCTCACTTACGGGCTAACGGATCGCCCAAAACCTCAATTGAATATGGCCCTTACTGTTTAAGTTTGCCAGGGAGTGTTATCCATGTTAGATATATAATCCAGTTACTATCCATTTACTATGTGATATGCATGCTAAGTGGAGATGTATGAACTAATATCAAGAGGGGACTTGGTGTATATATTTTTTAATTCGTCAAAATGTATGTGTTTTTTTTTACTTTTTCTTTGTATATGGAATAAAAGTTATGTTTTAACTAACAGCTAAGATTTCAGCCTTGAATTTGTTGTTATCAGTATAATTCAATATGACTTCCATATTATCGTTGTTTCACTATCTGTTACTCCTTTTTGTGAAAGAATTACAAGGAAAGATTGGGATGTTTTTATAATTAACCAACTGTTTGACCTATGAATGAACTTTGCTCATTCTGCAAGTTAACTGTGCTATGAATAGTTTTGCACATAAACAGAAATTATGTAATGATTGGCTGGGGTTATAGTTTATACAATGTATGGTCTATACATTTTGAATCTACCTTTAGTTGTCTCCAGAGTTAACTCGAATCGGATGAGAGAGGTGCTGTAAGGAAGAATGGTTGTATAGGTCCTCGGAGTCACCCTAATTCCTGGCAGTGTTTTTCATACCCTAACAACCAGGAACAGGAGAGGCAGGTGGTAATCAAAAAAGCCCTCCAGGTGTGCAGCAAAATTAGTATGTTTCTTAAGGAACATTGGGAGTCTTTTCATATATTCATTAATATGTCTGCAACTAGTGACTTGGTGGCTTAATTTTTAGTTAATGAAGCCTCAATAATAGCACGATCTTACCATCCTATATTACAAATCTTAGTAAAACTTTTGATAGTAATTGTTGGTCTATCATGATGTAATCAATCCTAAAATAGCTATTATTGACATGAGAATGGAGAGCATAATGCCCTTATGTAGGATGCTGGCATCTCTGGGAATTGTGAATATACAGAATACATGTTATATCTGATGACTCTGTTACTACTGAGTGTTTATTTAATGTCTCTAAATCTAAGTTGTTCATTAGTGATACATTAAAATCACCTCCCAGTATGCCTCTCTTAATTTTTAGCACATTTTCACCAAGTCACTACCCATTACAATTATCAATCTACCATTTATATTTTTTGTTGTGGATTATTTTTGCAAGGGAGTATTTTTATGTATACTGCTACCCAGGCTTTATTAGATTTGTAAATGTTTTGGAAAAGAAGATTTGAAAAAAAGTGTGTAGTCCCACAAAAGTAGGATTACTGCTCTTTTATTATTGTGATCATTAAATGCAGTTTTCTTTTGACTGGTTGTTTAATATTTTCACATCATGTGATAATATTTTTTATCTTAGCCATAATATTAGCTTTAATATTCTACATTTATTTTTGTTTTTAGAATTTGAAGATACATGAATTGTAATTATGCTTCCTGCGTTTCTTGCTTTGAGCTAGAAAGCTAATTTTATGTTTTCTAGTGTGTCCTATTTTTTAAAATCATTTGTACAAACATATTTACTATAGATATAACCATACAATTAATACAAATAAACATTCAAAATAACCTTCTTTAAAATATGTTAACACTGTGACTTCATTAAGTTAAAAGTTAGGAGTATTTGGCCCTATTCTCAACTTTGTGGAAATTCCACGAGTACTCAATTCAACATAGGCACATAGGAGGGGGGTTACACGTATTTAACCTCTGGTATTTGTAAGGGGGAGATGAAGGAATCATATACTATTTTTTCATGTACTAGATCAAGGAACCATGTTCTAGTTTTTCAGTCTTGATGTAGAAAGTATTAATAAAAGAAAGAGGAAGATGAGTTTATCTAATTTTTTGTTGTTCTTGTCTCATCTCTATTTCACCTCATTCACTTTTTCTTGTAATAGTGACACACTCTGCATCATAGTTGTGATAATGTTTTTGGGTGTGTTCTTATTGTCTGGTCTTTCTGTTTTTTGATCCAGTCTTATATATGAGTTGTAAACTGATCTTGTAAGAGAGGGTTTGCAAGAGTGTCTTTCTAGTAAAGGTAGTTTGAGGCCAACTTTGAAGACTTCACTGTCACTTATGTTTTTCATTGATATGACGATTTTTGTTTGTTTGTGCAATGAGACAACATGGTAAGCCCATTTATAATGGATTTTTATGTGTTCTTATATGATCTGTTACAGGCTTGAGTCTCCTAATTTTAAGTAAATATATTGGTGAGCCACATAGTCTCTGGCTGCCTTCAGAATTTCTTCCTTTGTTTCAAAAGTATTGCATACATATAATTACATCTCTGGGATGCTATCCTGGCTTTGGTGTAAGTCTGAGGGATCTGTGTACTCAATGCATACATAGCTCTGTTGTTGGAATTTCTGAAACCTTCAGTGTAAATAGCTGCATAGGGAATTCACTGATTATTGATATTTCAATTCTGTTTTTGAGAATTAGTTTGAGACCAAAGTTATGATGTCTAGTTTGCTTGTCCAAATCTCCTTGTAATTCAATTGATTTTGAATAATGAGTTTTATTTTTTAATCTCATGTTATTCTAGATTAATTTCTGATTGTATTTGAGTCAAGCCCTCTATTTTAGTTTCTAGTGAAATAATTCTCTCTCTATTGAAGTCATCTCAGATTTCATTAAAGTGTAAAAAATTTCCTGTTGTATTGCCTTCTGTAACATTAGAAAGCTTGCTTTTAATTCTTGTATGTCCTTGTGTAACACATTAGTAGATGGTTGATTTCATTATCTGATTCTTCAGACACTGAGTCTGTGTTAACAGAGGTAGCAATGTTTGTTTTGCTATGGTAAAATCTTTCATACCTTTGTTAGCATGCTTATTTTTGATTGCTGACTTAAAGCCAAGTTGTATTCTAGCACTATAGTCATTATTGCTGTTCAACAGTAGTGTGATGTATATGTTGATGTGTTATAAATAAACAATAATAAAAGTGCTTTATAGAAGTCTTACATTACCTAGACTTAGTAGATTTTTCTCTGTATAGTATAAATTGACATACATTCCACCTAAGTTACAGTCTCCCATTCATAAAATGAATTCTTTCAATATGGATTTCAGGTTATCAGATTGGGAGGTCACTTCCCTTATGTTTTTTTCATATATACATGTAATAGTTAAGTTAAGTTAGTGCAAGTTGGCAGAATATAGCAAAATAAAAAAATACAGAGTAGCCAGAGCTTTTTGCTTCTACTCATTAACACTAACAGTTTAGAACCTTAAAGAGCCACTGTATAGTCATACTGCAGAAGTGCATTTGTTAATTTACTAATTGATTGGCAACAAAATCAATATTTGAACTAAAACATTTTTAATGTAGCTTTAAAACTTAAAGTTTAGAATTTTAGTGTTTAAGGGACCAGCAGAGCTGCTTCTTTGCACGCCCTTAGAGATTAGATGGCAGTGACATAGAGGATCTGTCCATACATCAGCGCTCTCCTAAAATTACTTTTAAACGAATATAGGTTTACTCCACTGGGCGCCTGATTTACACACTTCTGCATAGTACAGCACAGGCAATGTAAGGTGGCCTGCTGCCTCCCTTTTCCTCAATCTTCAGTCAAGGATAAGAGGACACATCAATATTTATTGTAAAAAGATTGGTCTTTCTTTAAGACTCTAATTCCTCTCTTCAGTCTGCAGAAAAGTCTTCCATGCAAAAAAAAACTCCAAAAAATATTTCAGCCAATCAGAAAGACGTATTTGCATGTAAAAGTACCAAAATACGAAAATAAGCAATTAAACACTTACCTTGTAGCTGGCAAAATATATTTTAATTTCTGTCAGTTGAAAACTACAGTTAGCACCCTCTAAACACAGGCTAAATTATATATACAATTTGAAAAATAGTTTTGGCCAATCAGAAGGAAGTAAAGACTGAAACTTTGTATCCCAATCTGGTAGTTGCTGTCTGTTTTTTTTTTTTTTTTCCTTTCAGAGGTCACACACTGTGTATACACATTTATGTAAGCTTCATAGGGGTGTGCACATTCACATATCAGTATCTAGCATATAACTGTGTAAGTACATTCAACATTTCAATATAATACATATTTTTCTACTAATCAGCAGCTGTTTATTAGGAAACATTTGAAACCCAGGAAACTTACATATACATATAACCCTCTGCATTAATTTGTATTATTATTTCACCATTGCTCTGCCATGGGAAGGGTTTTATAGGGAAATATGGATATATATATATATATATATATATATATATATATATATAGGGATATAAGAGGATGTTAGGGCTAGTGTAGTGTGTATACGTGGTAGTAGATAGCATTGTGTGGCATTGCTATGGAGACTAGTAAAGATTTCAGGTCTTACGGGTATTGGTAAGACAAGTTGTGAACACAAGTTAGAGCTAGAGAGCTCAGTGCAAAAGGTAGTCAGCAAATAAAATGGAAGTTTTTTTGCAGGAGCTATGTATTAGCGCAACAAAGTTGCTTGTAAGAACTCTCATAGCTATGGACCAGCCTCGGCATATGATCAACTTTGGCAGTGTGCATTAATATAAACATACATACAGTGGTCATTTAAGTGTTGTGGTCACAAATATACAATGCATTAAATCTGAGTTCATGTTTTGTCTGTCTGTCTACTGAACAAGCCTATGACAATGCTGTAATGTTGAAATACAAAAACATACCACTCAAGGATGGGTTTCTATTTATATTTTATGCTGCAGATTATTTTTATTGTGTTATTACATAGTGACCTAAACCATACTCAAAGCTGTTCCCTGAGTAGGTATCATCCCATAATGTATACTATTAAATGTGGCCCGGTCTTTAGTGACCATAACTAAAGACAGCTTTAATTTTTATTTTTTAGTTAAAGATAGACAAGGGTAGGTTTTTTGTAAATGTTCATTATTTGAGCAAATTATAATTTTTTTGAGGATAGGTGCTGTGTCTCAAAAATATTCCATATATATCCTAAAATTTGAATGACCACAGAGGATAACCAGTAATCTGCTTGTATGACTTGCCTAAAATAATCTGGAGAGGCTGGTGTCAGACAGGAACATATATAGTTTCTTAAAATCAGGTGGGTAAGGAAGCTGAGCAGAGACAGGTGTCAGACAGAAGTGCTCCAAGTGAAAGGAAACCCAGGTACAAGAGAGAGACAAGAACCAAACTACAAATAAAGGCTAATACCTTTTAACCATAGTGATAAATTATAGTTTCTTATATTAATGCAGATAAACTATCATTTATGTTTCAAGCATCTCGTTATGGTAATCATTCAGGCATGATCAAAGAGCTTTATCTTCCCCAAAATTCACCATGTTGGGTAAGAGGAGTTGTTGAGGCAAATCCGAGTATGAAGAACCATGTTATCCAAGACCTAACTGCTCATCAAGTGATAGCCATCCGGGAGTAAATCAGTCAAGAGGTACACAGCAAATGAGAAGGAAGACCGGCTGCTGCTTCCTCTCGCAAACCAACCTAGGATTCCATGTGACTCTCTCAGCTCAGCTCAAAGTTGCTTACAGCAGCTTCAAGCACTTTGTTGAGACCTAAGAGGACATCAATGGGTTCCTCCAGGATTTTGAGAGGCATATCAACAGATCCCTCCAGCTGAGTGCGTAAAGCTTAGGTAAAAAGGATGCGCATCTGACCAGTCAAATGAAGTTTGTCAATTAATCCCCTAACCTCCCAATCCCTCAGAAAACTCAACTGTCTTATTTACAGGGCCAATTTGCTGGATCTCTTGAAGGGGTACTGGCAGATTCTCTTTGCAGAGTTTGTTAGGGATGATGTCAGTGTTTATCATGCCTTTTGGACTCTATTATTTTACGGTTATGCCATTTGGGATAAAGAATGTCCCTTCCACCTTCCTGTGATTGGTAAATCAGCTACTCCAGGGGCACCAGGGCTTTTACTCAAGTATACCTGGATGACATAACTATTTTCAGTACGCTTTTGGGAGTAATATTTTCAGCATATCTGGGTGAATTTACATGTAGTCAGGGGATCCGGGCTCCCTATTCACCTGTAAAAGTGCTAGTGCAAAACTACAGTACCTATGGCACTGGATAGGCAGTGGACAGATTAGACCCGAGCCAGGAGCTGTGTGCTGTGGCCCACTGAAGAAGTAACTGACAACCCACTCCAGTATCTCTTCTATGAATATAAAATGGATCAGTATGGTGTGTTGCCGTCCATGAGGTCACGAACAATGCAAACACACACAGGATTATTTTTCTTGGCCTTTTCAAGCCCAGCAAAGTGTGGGATGAGACAAATTAATTTTCTTAAACATCTAGATAGTTCATGTATGATCTCCGAATATCTGTGACCCCACTACCCATCTAAGCTCCATCAAGTCCATGTCAAGTTCAAGTTCACTTTGTCGTCCACTTCTTCTTGTGCTTTCAATCTTTCCCAGCATCAGAGTCTTCTCTAGGGAAACCTGCTGTCTCATAATATGGCCAAAATATTTGAGCTTCCGTCTCATGATCATATCTTCAAGTGAACAGTTCGTCATGATTTGCTGAAGTACTGATTTATTGGATCTTCTTGCAGTCCAAGGGACTCTAATTAGTTTTCACCAACACTACAATTCAAAGGCATCAATTTTATGTCGCTCAGGCTTATTTATTGTCTAGCTCTCACATCCGTATATGTTACTACTGGAAAAAAAACATAGTTCTAACTATGCAGACCTTTGTCGATTAATATTGTTAATTTTTACTAGCTTGTCCAAGCTTGCCATAGCTTTCCTCCCAAGAAGCAAATGTCTTTTAATTTCAAAACTACAGTCACCATCTGCATAGAAGTTGGATCCCAGGAAAATAAAATCTGTCACTACCTACACTTCTTTTCCATCTACTTTCCAGAAACTGAGATTGCCATTTGCCATAATCTTCATCTTTTTAATTTTGAGCAGCAGGCCAACTTTTGCATTCTCTTATTTTTCCCTCATCAATAGGTCTTTTAGTTCCTCCTCACTTTCAGTCATCAAAGTAGTATCATCAGCGTTTCAGAGGTTGTTGATATTTCTTCCAGCAATATTGATTCCGGCTTTGGATCCATCCAGTCTAGCCTTACACATGATGTACTCTGCATATAATTTGAATAAATAAGGTGAAAATATACAACCTTGTTGCCCTCCTTTTCCTTTTTCTTGAAGCATTCTGTTGTCCTATATTCTATTCTGACTGTGACATCTTGATCCACATACAGATTCTTCAGGAGGAGGATGAAATTATCTGATACTCCCATCTATTTTAGAACATTCCACATTTTGTTGTTATCCACACAGTCAAAGGCTTTAGAATAGTCTATGAAGCAGAAGTAAATTATTTTCTGGAAATATTTTGCTTTCTATTATTCATCGAACAATGGCAGTTTCATCCCTTGCGCCTCTTCCTATGTGGAACCTGGCTTTCACATCTCCTGGTCCCGGTTGGAGTTGAGCTTGTATAATCTTAAGCATTACCTTGCTGGCATGTGAAATGAGTGCAATTGTTCGATAATTTGAGCACTCTTTTGCACTGCCTTTTTATGGGATTGGGATGTAGACTGACCTTTTCCAGTCTATTGGCCATTGTTGTGTTTTCCAAATGTGTTGGCAGAAGGCAAGCAACACTTTCACAGCATTCAGAGATGTACTTGAAATGCTGTGTTCCCTGGAGAGTCAGACATGACTGAATGACTAAACAACAAAAATGTATTGTATGTATTTACATATCAGTCGAGTATACAAAAGACAGCTCCAGTGTTGTATGTAAGAAAGTGTTTGTGCTCTGCCTCTCAAAAGTTTGCAAGAGAAACACTGAAAACAAATAGTACATGTTTTTGTTAAGTCCTATTGTTAAAATAAATGCTTTGAGATTGTTGTAAAATATTCATTGTGCAAAAAGGAGCATTATATTTTAATCATAAAGCAAAAACAGACATTTGTCCCAGAAGCATTATTAACATTATTAACTAGAGTAAATTAATAAATTTCTCATATAGTATATGGTATCCTCTTAAGTTTAATTATGTTCTAGAATTCATGATTGAACGATCCCACAATGAACACTTTATTCCAGATTCATTTTATTTGAATAGCTGTGCAAAATAAAACAATATGGGCCTCATTCAAATGCAATTTTTCCAATTGAATAAGGCTTTATATAAGCACATAAGTTTTTAGTTAGTGAACTTCTATCCAAAAGCAAGGTCTTCACTAACTAAAAAGTTCTGTAAAAAAATATGCTATGTGCTTATATAGAGCCCTATTCAATTGGCCAAATCGTAATTGAATGAGGCCCTGAGGTTGCTGATTTGATGACAGGCTAATATGAGGTAATATAATGACATACAAGAGAAACAATTAATTAGGGCTAGATTTTTAATACACCAAAGATTACTGTATATAGATGTTCTCCAATGTGTACATTATTTCAATAATGCCCCAAAAGGACAATACAAACTCACAAATAATTTGAAGCACCTGACAGTTACCAGCAGCAAACTCATAAAAGCAGAGCAATAAATAGATATGCAGCATTTGTGCAACACATGGGGAACAAAGTAATTAAACAGCAAATTAAATGCTCTCCAGTGTTATAAGATTAGCACTGCAGGATAAAGTCTCATTTAAAAGAAAATAACGGATTTATTCAATTTTGTTATTTTGTTACATATTTAAGTTTAATTGATTATGTAGGCATCTGACAGAGGAGAATCAGTAGTCTATGAAAACTCCAAAATAAACATTAATAAACTAGGGCCTCATTCTATTAACAGTCGTACAATGGCCGCAAAGCTGCGATTCCTTGCCATCTAACGGCCCTGTGTAGAGCTACTGCTACCCTGCTATTAAAATGGACGGCACCGCAAGTATATCCCCCTTACGGTCAGCCGCACATCATGCAAACGGCTGCAAGCGTTTCTCCCGTGCCCATAAATCTTGTTTTCCGGCTGCAAAGTCAGAAAACTGTAAATGCAAATATAAATTCAAGATGGCACTGTAAAGCTCTGTAAATGCTAGGCATCATAATGGGGGACATGAGGATTAATAGCAACACCCTCTCAAGCTTACACATTGCCCAAATCCGATATTTCATTTACGGTTTATTTTCCGTCCCAAGTCCCACGGGCTTGTCCTTGAGAAGCCAATATATATTCAATCCAGCACTGCAAAGCACTGTAAATAATGGGGAACATAATGGGTTGCATGAGGATTAATAGTAAAACATTCTCAAGCTTGCACATCGCCAAATTGTACTTTGATTTTAAAATCCGTCCATGTCCCACGGACTTCAATGATCAAGCCAGTCGGTCGTTATTCAAGTCCATGAGGTCTTGGAGGGTGAATGTCCTCCAAGACTGTAGCTCGTTATTAAAGCTTGTACGTGCTTGGAGGTTGAAGGTATCCATTTTGTTACGGTTTTTGTAGTGCATGGTTTAAGCCTGTAACCCTAAAATGGAGGCCCAAGTATTACAGCTTTCAAATTAATAATTGTTAATACTAGTTTAATATTCCTCATATGTTTGATTGGTCAACACACATACAGGTTCCATTGTAGCCTCTAAAACAGCCCTATAATAGAATATGTCACCCCAACATTGGCGCGCACAGCAAATGTGTTTTAACAACATGTAGCTGACATGATCGGGCCCACATCATTGCGCAGTTCTAAGGTTTTGGACTATTGTGCGTCGATGAAAGGGCGCAAGTGATATGACCTAATGCCATGAACCCTTCTAACCCTTGTAGCCGCAGCCTAATCCTAACCCTTACACCCCACAGCCTAAGCCTAATCATTAGATCTGCTAGCCTCCTGTTGGGCCTGCTGTTGTTGATGCGTGCATGTATCGGCACGCAGATGACAGAGCACATTCGATGCGTGCTATATAGTTGATCAATGATAGAATACACATCTCGCTCATCACATCCACATAAGAAAACACAAATAGTGGCCAAATGAGACCGCCACCTGGCATATATGAAGTACCAGGGGAATATTTCAATATATGTGGTTAAGTTCTTCAGTTGTGTCTGATTCTCTGTGACCCTATGGACTGCAGCACATTCAGCTAGGTCTCTGCCTGTGCTGTTCTCCAAAGTTTGAATGCCAAAGAGATTGGAGTGGGTTGTCAGTTCCTCCTCTAGTGGATTGGGGTTTGTCTGATCTCTCTGCTTTGACCTGCCTACCTACAGTAGCTCACAGCTTCATTCAGGTACACAAGCTCCTTCACCACCACCACTTAGCAACCCTCACCCATGTAAATTGATAAATAGCAGAACAGATTGGAAGTTCACCAAATAGGAATGGCTAGACACCTGGCAAATGGCTCCCACCAGGATGGGCTTAGCAGAGATTATCCCTGATGGCGGCGAGTTTCCTGTCGATCCCAGAGCCTCTGGACAGTCTCCCTTTGTGCTTGCGGCCCTTCCTGATGGGTCAGAGTAGATATGTGTGGTGTATGTTCCCCTGGTCCCCTTCAGCATTGCTAAGTGGTGGTGGTGAATTGGTTTGTGTACCTGAATGAAGCTGTGAGCTATAACATGTAGGGCCACTGTAGGTGGGCACGTCATAGCAGAGAGATCAGACAAGGTCCAATCCACTTGAGAAGGAACTGACAAACCCCACCAGTATATTTAGCATGAAAGCCGTGGATAACAGCACAGGCAGAGACCTAGCTGAATGTGCTGCAGCTCATAGGGTCACAGAGAATAAGACACAACTGAAGAACTGAACAACATACATTAAAATGTTTCCCTGCTACTTGATATATGCCATGTGGCGGTGTAATTAGCAAAATATTTGTGTTACCAAATGTAGATGTGATGAGCGAGATGTATATGCAATGATAGAGATTTCAGAAAACACAATAGAGCTCATGTGCGTGGCAAAGGGTTCATATGACCTGACTCATGTTTTACTCTTGCTATTGAATTGGGTAGTGTGGCTTTAATCATATTATGCACGTTGCAGCATGGTTTGTCATATTGGCATGTGCATGACCATTACAACATATGATAACCAAAGGATATTTAGCCAATGCATGTTCATTATTGGGCAACTAACTGTATTCACACATATGCTAAGTGGTGCTGGTGAAGGGGTTTTTGTACTTCAATGAAGCTGTGAGCTATACTACCGTAGGGCCAGTGTAGGTGGGTACGTCTTAGCAGAGAGGTCAGACTAATCCCAATCAACTAGAGAAGGAACTGGAAAACCACTCCAGTGTCACCTGTCCTATTTATTGTAGGCCCTCAGGGGAATGTTCCTACTCCACAGTATCGCTAATCAGACTTGTCATGGGTATTAACCATATATTAGTAGTAGATTGGATATTTGGGATCATATGATATCTAAATCTATTCTGACTCAACAGTTTTATATGTATTGATCTATTGCATGTTAACTAGGGCTCATCAGTTTACATTAATAGGAATGTAACACTATGTAATGCATGTGGATGTCACAGAACCCAAAATATTCATAACACACGGACACAGTCAAAACGGTCTAACAAAGCTTTATTTTTTACACAGACCACAATCAGCAGTGGTCAAGATTGTGCATTCACATAACAGTATAACAAAGTTTCATTTTTTTACAAAGACCACAATCAGCAGTGGTCAAGATTGTGCATTCACATAACGGTATAACAAAGCTTTATTTTTTTACACAGACCACAATCAGCAGTGGTCAAGATTGTGCATTCACATAACAGTATAACAAAGCTTTATTTGCTAGACAGACCACAATCAGCAGTGGTCAAAACTGCATTAATATCATGGGTGTGGTGTGGGCGGGTCCTCGGAGAGCAAGAGGCTGGAAAAAAAGGGGAAACCTACAGGGGTCAATCTTATTGTCTAGAATAAGCATGATGCATAGCACCTACCAGGGTCACATGTGGTCACTACACCACTGCAACCGGAATCTGATGAAAAAAAGGATCAACATAAATCTCTCCATTTAACTGAAGAAACCATTTATGTGAAAAGCACTTACAACTTGTGACTAGATCTGCTCAATGAAACAGATGATTCAACCTCTGGACTTTGTAATCCAATCCAGTTTCACACATACAGTGTGTTGACTAAACAAAAATCTGAAATAAGTGGTCAAATAAAAAAAGGCGGAGGAGGATCAAAAAAAAAAGAATCACAATGTATGTACAGTACAGTTCTAAATACTGTACCAATATACCAACTCACCTGATTCCCATCTGCAAGCATTACTAACTATTAGCTAGGTCTGTGGATAATCAGTAATGTGGGCAAATAGCCATTAATACGGAGAGGACACAAAGGTCAGCAGCCAGATTCACTGTTACTTACATCAGACCCCAGGATCTGTTCTCAGACTGATATTGAGGTCAGGATCACATGCTTCACTAGTGCATATATTAATGCTGGCTGTCATTAATATGCCATTGTGAGACTTTGCAAGTCCACCGCCATAGCGGTATTAGTCTACATTTAAGCTAACAATCATGTCTGAGATATATGGCAATATGATAGCTTTAAGATTGTGGGAGCTACATGTTAAGGGGGCTGTCATTGAAGGCATGTCTACCTGAGAGGCACTGGGAAAACCTTACACCTCATATAATTCCTCCACAATGCTTGCAGATGCAGGAGATGCCTTCATGGACCTGAACAAAAACAAAAAGAAAGAAGCAAAAAAAGAAAAAACTTACAAAATAAGGCCTGAAAACATCATAGGGCCTGCAGCATCTTTTCTTAACAGCATTCTTTAGTGACAATTTATTGGTCACACTACTAACTGAATCTAGCCCAGCTCCAGATTTTTGGATCTTGGCCTATGTGATGGTATATTTTGGGCCTGATTCTATTGCAATTTGGACAATTGAATATAAGCACAGAGCATAATTTTTACAGAAGTTTTTAGTTAGTGAAGACCTTGCTTTTGGATATAAGTTCACTAACTAAAAACTTTGTTTAAAAATATATGCTATGTTCTTATGAAGAGCCCTATTCAATTGACCAAATCACATTTTAATGAGGCCCGTTGTGTTCTGTTTAACCTGTCACCAATTGATGGTCACTGAGGAGTGCTGTTCAGAAGGCAAAAACATGTCTGCAGACCCTATGGACATCATTCAATTGAGATTTGGCTAATTGAAAAGGGCTCTATATAAGCACAGAGCATATATTTAGTTACAGGCGTTTGTAGTTAGTGAAGAGCTTGCTTTTGGATAGAAGTTCACTAACTATAAACATCGGTAAAAAATATGCTCTGTGCTGATATTGAGCCCTAAGCCACATTGCAACTGAATGGGGCCCTATGTCCTCCTCCGCTTGGGCCCAGGACCCACATCACCTGTGCCCATCCTCCGTCTCCCCACTGGTGGTGCTTGTGGGGGGGGGGCGGGTGGTGCAAGGCAACGCTGGTATGGCCGGTGGCGAACACATGGGAGGAGAGGAGGGGCCAGGCTGCTCCTGACTGGTAGATCCCCATTGATGGTGGGCTGGGGACCATCTCCTACCTGAGCAGCCTGACCTGAAGGTGTTCTGATGTCATATGGTGCCTCCTCACCTCCCTGGACAGCCTGGCCAGGCTGTGGGTGATGTGAATTTAGGATAGGGATGCTGGCCTCCATCCGGAGCAGGCTGGCCATCATCTCCTGCATGCTGGCCTCCATCCTCTGCATACTGGCCAGCTGCTCCTGCATAACAGCCAGCATCTCCACCTGCACAACCTGGCTCTGCGGCGACGACACTCCTGGGTGGGCCTGGTGAGGTGTAGTGGGGAGGGTCTGGTCCACAGCTGGAGCTTGGGGTGAAATTAATGTGTCCGGTGGTGACCAGGCCAGCACACTGCTTTGTGGGGAAGGAGGTGTCGTCCCAAGGTTGTGGGAGGGCCCCAGAGCAAGTGAAAGTCTCTGGAGGATGGGCATAGTCCCAGGGCTTGTGGCAAGTGAGTCTCCAAGGTCAATGACCTGCCCATCCTCCGACCCAGGGCCCTCCGTTCTTCCTTCCTCCTCCCCCTGTGCTGGATGTTCCTGGTACGGGGCCGATGGCTCCGCCTCTTCTGGATGGTCACAGGACCCAGACTTCCTCCTGGATGCTGAGAGATAGAGAAGAAATGTACATGTCATTAGTATGTTGATTAGAGCATTGATATGTGTTCATTTCTAATTTTCTGACATCTAGCCTTCAATATAGATGATTCTCCTCTTTGCAACTCTGATTAGCTATCTTATACTAGCTGTTATCTATTCTTAGGTTTCTGTTCTTGATGGTTCTCGGCTCACAATGCTATCTGTATTACGGCCGCTGTCTGTAACTGCATAGGCTGCACGGGCACACCAATACATGAGCCTCATTCAATTGCGATTTGGTGAATTGAATAGGCACATTGCATATTTTTGTTAAATACATTTTTAGTTAGTAAACATCTATCCAAAAGCAAGATTTTCACTAACTAAAAACTTATTAAAAAATATATGTTATGTGCATATTTAGAGCCCTATTCAATTGGCCAAATTGCAATTGAAAGAGGGCCACGGACTCTCTATTACAGGGGTGTCCAAACTCTGTCCTGGATTGGAAGATATCCTTTCTGTGCACAGGTGAGTCAATCAGGATGACTGAAGAAGCGATTGACTCACCTGTGCTCAGCAGGGTTATCATCAAATCCAGGCATGTGTGTGGCCATCCAGGACTGAGTTTGGACACACCTGCTCTATTGCTTGATTACTGTTGTGGTGATCAGCAATGACAGCGTCATGAATTTAATGATGCATCCATCTATCCCTTATTTATTTCATGGAGCCGGCATGTCATTGTCATCATGTACATGTGTAGTGTGTGTGATGCACATGTGGTGGCATGCTGCTGTATGTCATATTCACCTGCCATGGAGGTTGGGTCCTGCTGGTCCACCGGGCTTGAAGCTCCAGCTGCGGCGGAGGGTGCAAGTATGGCCCTTGCGATATGTTCATGCCCCAGGTACTTGACCCTCCGCCCCTCGTCCTCCTGGGCCATCTTCCTCCTCACCACGGCACTGATCTCGTCAAACCAGTGCTTTATGGACCGCAGACTCCGTCCATGGCCCGCCACACCATTAACCAAATTGACCACCTGCTTCCAAGCATCCCCCCTGTGCCCAGCCTTGACTTCCCTACCCCCGAAGTGATGACGGGGCGGGCACGGATTGCCTCCAGGAGGACCATATTTTCCTCCCGGCTATAGTTGTGGGCCCTGAACCTGCCACCAGCCTCTTGCTCTCTAGACTGGGGTTGAGGACCCTCTCCACTCCCCTCCTCGCTCCTCCTCCTCTCCACCCTCCTCCTCCTCTTCACCCTCCTACTCCTCCTCCTCTCCACCCTCCTCCTTCTCCGCCTACTCTCTCCTCCTACTCTCCTCTCCTTCCTCCTTCCTCCTACTCTCCTTTCCTCCCTCCTTCCTCCTACTCTACTCTCCTCCCTCCGTCCTCCTACTCTTCTCTCCTCTCTTCCCTCCTCCTCTTCTATCTCCTCCTCCTCCTCTTCTACTCCCTCCTTCTCCTCCTCTTCTCCTCCCTCCTCCTCTTCTCCTCCCTCCTCCTGCTCTTCTCCTCCCTTCTCGCCTATTACCTCCTCCTCACCTACTACCTCTTCTCCTACTACCTCCTCACTCCTCCCCTCCTCTTCCCCACCTCCACACCCCAGGAATCCCTGCCACTCCTCTCCCCTCTGCTCCTCTCCCTCCATCACCACCTGAAAAGAAAAGAAAGAGAAATGAAGAAATGTTTTAGTGGGTTTACCTGCTCCCCCCTCGTCACCCATTCTGATCGCCTATAACAATCTTTCTGCTTGGATATCAATAATGTAAATAACTGTAGTAATCCACCTTAAGTGGACAGAGCCTGTGACAGAGCAGTGGGAGGGGTGTACAGTACCTCTCACTCTGGACCTGAGTGGCGCTGATGAAACACGCTAGATCAAAACTTTCATAAACAATGTGGAAGGGTCAGTTACAGTTTGCATACTGTATATACATGATGCGGCTATTTACTGTGTGCTTCTATCATGTGTGGGGTGTGGCCCATGTCTGAGGCCACTAATATCCTATCTGCATTATACTCTGCACATATTCCTGGGCGTGGTACCTATCCTGAAGCCATCTTCTGTACCAGAGGTAGTAGGAACTACATGGTCCTGCTGGGCTAGGCTGGAAATAGGTTCTGTCAAGCCCCATTGAAGAAGCAGTTTGGAACACCTTATGTGTATTGCAAATATGTGTAATCTGGAAATATGTGTAGGTCTTAAGTGTAGAAACGTATATACATAACGACATAGAATACGAAACATAAAAAAAAAACTTACCTCCCTCCACCAAACTCCTCTCCCCACAAAAACACCTCTCCAAACCTATAAATCTACAAAAAAAAAACAAAAAAAAACACATTTGTTTTTCTCTCCAGTGTATTCAGTAAATTTAGGAATTGTCAAAACATAAAAATAAAATAAAATACAGCTTGATAGAATGAAACGCATGTACAATGCAACTTACCTCCCTCCAAGCAATTCCTTGCTGGACAAAAAACCTATAAATAGAGATGTCGCGAATAGTTCGCCAGCGGATTGTTCAAGGCGAACATAGCATGTTCGAGTTCGGGGCGAACAGCGAACATATGCGAGATTCGACCCGCCCCCAATACTTTATCATTGAGCAAACTTTGACACTGCATGTCACAGTCAGCAGACACATTCCAGCCAATCAGCAGCATACACTGCCTTCCAGAGCCATCTACCTCATGGACAGCAGCCATTTTGGAATCATAACTAACTTGCAGTTTTACAGAGAGGAGGGAGAGTGTAGGTGATGCTGATTGAATAGGGAAATCAATAGCTAGGCAAGTTTATTCAGTGTCCAGTGCAGTGCTGAAGGACTCATCAGATCTCTGCTGTAAACACAGCACCCCAAAAAGCCCTTTTTAGGGCTATAACATCATTTTTTTTCTTTGTTTTTTTTCTGTGTAATCTAATTTCATTTGCCTGTCTCCCTGCTAGCCCCTGCTTGCAAGTGTGTGTGTCAGGCTCACAGCTTATACTGTGTGTGCACAACGCATACAATCTAATATTGTTTACTAGTTGTCTACTTTTAAAAAAACCAAACTTTTTTTTTCTTAAATTTAAGTGCATTTGCCTGACCGTCAATCAAAGTTCATTTGCTTGACCGCTACCCATAGTGTGTGTCTTGCTTACAAGTACTGTGCCAAGTTCAACCAATCCAATCAATTTGGGGTACCAACAGTCCACATTTAAAAAACAAATAATTTTATTTTCTTAAATCTAAGTGCATTTGCCTGACCGTCAATCAAAGTTCATTTGCTTGACCGCTACCCATAGTGTGTGTCTTGCTTACAAGTACTGTGCCAAGTTCAACCAATCCAATCTAGTTGGGGTACCAACAGTCCACATTTTAAAAAAACCAAACTTTTATTTTCTTAAATCTAAGTGCATTTGCCTGACCGTCAATCAAAGTTCATTTGCTTGACCGCTAGCCAGAGTGTGTGTCTTGCTTACAAGTACTGTGCCAAGAGGTTGTTTGCATGCTTGAGCTCTAAACAAAAGGCTTTTTAGGGTCTTAGTCCCTCAAATACAAGTTTTATTTTAACACCTTTCTGTTTATAAGCACTTTGTGCATGGTGTTGTTCATTTTTAGGAGTTTTTGTGGTATTTTTCTTAGTTTAATTTAAGTTTTAGTTTTCTGGGAGTCAGACTCAGCTATCTATCCCAGGAGAGTGAGCTGTCTCCTGGATACTTTGCCACACCCCTCCCTTAGCACTTCACCTTCACTCCTGGAACTTTTTTTTACTTTGACTTTTTTTTTAAGTTTTTCAGGTTTTGTTAAAGTTTTGTTTGTTTGGTGTTGGGTTTTATGTTTTGGGGGGAGAGAAGACAAGTAACATCTTTGTAGGCAGTGGGGGGGGGAAACAATTGGAAGTTTTTAAAAGGCTTTTTTAACATCTGACACAGAGACACAGAGGGATTAAAAAGCCTCTGTGTTCTCTGTGTTGTTGCAATTAGCAACACCTTGCAACAGGCCATTAACCCTTCCACTGCCAAACATTATCTCTCTCTCTCCCTTAGTTTTGTCTTTTTGTTTCTTTTTCACACTTTTATAATAAAAAAAAAAAAAGAAAACAGTAGAAAATCATAAAACAAAAAATAAAAATAAATAAAACAAATAAACTAAAAAAAAAGGGTCTAAACATGAGGGATAAGACCATTAAGAAGCCTCAGGGGTCAAAAGGGGGAATAATGGCCCCTGAAAATCCTAGCTGCAGCACTGCACAGCATAGGCCCCAGGCAGATAAGGCAGCCCCAGCTCCTGGTGGTTCTGCCAGCAGACCTACCCCTGTGGCTAATACCTGGTCACAGGTGGTTTCTGCTGGCCCCAGTAATACCACCGCTGGGGCAGATCACTAGGAAGCATGGGGTTAAATGTCAGATGTCTGGGGTCTACAGCATTGATATCTATCTGCGTGCTGCAGCTAACGTCATCAGCCCCTCTGTTATAGTAGCAGCCAGCAAAATGTACGGGAAAGCAGTTTTCTTTACCCGTACGCTGGCTGCTGCTCACATTCTTGTACAGAGAGGCATCACAGTGGGGGGATTATATGTCCCAATAGAACCCCTGGAAGGGTTGGGCAAAAAAGTAACACTCTCTAATGTGCCCCCCTTCCTACCAGACTCCCTCCTGCGCCCCCACCTGCTAACCCTAGGGGAAGTAAAAACACCATTTATTAAAATTCCCCTGGGGTGCAGAGAGAGAGCACTTCGTCATGTGCTCTCTTTCAAGAGGCAGGTACAAATGTGCCTGCCTCAGGGCGCAGAAAACATAGAGGGGTCTTTTGGGGTTCCATTTGAGGGGGTGCTGTACAGGATTTTTTACAGCACTGCGGAGGTGCAGTGCTATCATTGCAAGGGGTTGGGGCATACACGTAGGAATTGTCATAATGTAAAGCATCATGCCCCAGCCCCAGCAAATGGCACCTCCGCCAGTACGGCACCCATCCCCGCTGAGCCCATAACAGCGGGGACCTCAAGGGTCATAGCCCCCCCACAGAGCTCAGGCAAGGAGGCCGTTCCTCAAGCCACCACCACGGCCTCCAAACCCCCTTCTTCCCCAAAAAAGCCATCTGTGTCTGTGGTCTCCAGCAAGACTGCAGACACGGGGAAAAAGGGGAAGAATGTCACCGGTCCTCCCAGTGTCACAGCTGCATCTCCCAAGTCCCAATCTGCCCCCATCATAATTACATCAGTTAGTGTGGGGGCACAGTGTAAGCAGAGGGATAATAAGCCCTCTGCAGGGGAGGCAGCTAGTGGCAGCTCCTCTTCCAGGAGTGACGTCCCCAGGAAGAGGAAGCATAAAACCAACAGGGAGGTTGCTGATAAGTGGGAAGTGCTCTATAGTGGAGCACCTCCCTCTAAAAGCAAGAAGAGGAACAAAACATCTCCTCCTCATCCGGTGACATTGTCTGGCCCGGTTATTAAGCTCAGCCAGCCGGTGCCAGACCACACATCTCTCTCTCCAGACCCTATAGGGGTTAATGTGGAAAAGGGTCTGGAGGAAAAGCAGGGGCAAGAGGGTCTCCCAAGTGAGGCAGGGGTAGACAAGAAAGATCAGGTTCTGCCTCTGGCCTTTGAGGGGGGTCCCAACAAAGCCCCTGCTGAATGGGTAGTCAGTGTCCCTGAGGTGCTGAGCTTCAAGGGCACCAGTCAGTCTCCTCCTCCAGTGTCACTCTCTGGTGACGTACCTCGGGCTTTGTTAGAGCCCCAGGCTGAGTCACTACTGGAGGGGGGGAATATAGGCATGACCCCCATTCAGGACCCCATGGATTTGTCTGTCAGGGGGGATGTGGCACAAGGGGAAGTGGAAATGGGGGAGGGTGATAAAACAGGTTTTCCTGTTAACATCATGGGAGAGCCTGTCTACCCTCCTCAGCCGTCCACTGACCCTAACATCGGTGCCATCCAAGCTGAGCAAGCAGCGGTGGAACTGGCAGAGGAGGCATATAAAGCCTCCAAGGCTTCCATTAAGGAAGCCATGCCAGCAACTGCTGTCCAGCCAGCTACCCCTGAATGCACTCCTGAAGCTACAGGGGTGCAGCAGCAATCCAAGGGTCCATTATTTACCTTGAAGGGTGCTAAAGGGACTCCTTCTGTATCATCTAAGAGGGAGTCCCTGAGAATAAAGCTGAGGAAACTGACTCCAGCCGGGGAGGATGGAGTAAAAGCCCTCAGCCAAGAGGAGCCCAGGGGTGACCCACTAGAAGGAACATCAGATTCTGGGTGGGTTATCCCTGTCAAGGAAATAGATCTATTCCTTGAGAGCACCCTTCATGGACAAAAGAAACGGAAGGTGCGGCTGGCCTTGGAGAGGTGGAAGAATATGTCGTTTATTCTCCACTCTCTCCAGCAATATCTAGTGGTCAGCACTAGGGCCAAGAATTCTGGGACTGCGGAGCATCTCCGCGTCCGGAAATTCTATAAAATGTGCGTGTCCTATCAGCAGTCTCAAGGGTCTGAGGAACGCACAATTCCTGACACGCAGTAATGGCTTTGCACATCAGCACGCTAAATACCAATGGCTGTCAAGACAGTTTCCGCAGGTTCCAGGTACTCTCCTATTTATATCAGGGAGGGTACTCTGTGAGCTTCCTGCAGGAGAGGCAGGGTCTTCTTCAGCCACTTCACATCGGCGTCATGTGGAGTGATGACCCTGTTCTCAGAGTCTTTTCAGCCAGAGCTGCTGCTTGTGAAAGCTGTTATCCCAGGCCGTCTAATCCACCTCCGGGTCCGAGAGCAGGGTAGCATCATTAACCTAGTTAATATATATGCCCCTGCTGGAGGGCTCGAGAGAGTGAGGTTCCTCGCCAGACTGTCCCAGTTTTTGGAGACGGTTGACGCAGATGAGTGTTTGGTACTCGGGGGTGATTTCAACTGCACCCTCGACGCTCTGGACCGGAATAGTCCAGAGCCATACCCGCCTTCTGCGTCAGCCCTGCGGGAGATCATCGCCCGCTTCTCCCTGGAGGACATCTGGCGAGAGCAGAACCCAGGGGCATCAGACGGTTTCACCTACGTCAGGGTGAGAGCTGGTCTGGTGTCCCACTCCCGGATCGACAGACTATATATATCTAGTCACTATATGTCACAAGTCGGTTCTTGTGCCATTAGGCTGGCTCCGTTCACAGACCACAACTGTGTGTCTGTGACAGTGGCGCTAACGCCAACAGCGCCACGAGCCACCTATTGGCACTTCAACAATGCTTTGTTGAAGGACCAGGGGCTCGTGACATTGATCCGGGAGTTTTGGACGGACTGGAGGGGTTGCAAGGGGGACTTTGCCACGTTAAAACTGTGGTGGGACGTGGGCAAGGTTCATTTGCGACTTCTGTGTCAGGAATATACCAAGGGTGCGAGTGGGCAGCGCGAAGCTGACTTGGAGTCACTCCAGGGGGAGGTACTCCATCTGGAGCAGAGGCTGTTCACTTGTAGGGACCAATCCCTGCAGAGCGAGTATGTAGAGAGGAAGGGTGTCCTCTGTGACCTGGAACGACACCAGGCCAAGTGGGCATACGTGCGCAGCCGCTTAGGTTTTCTCAAAGATCTAGACCGCGGCTCGCGCCTCTTCTACTCACTGGAGAAAAAGGGGGGTAACAGTAGGCACATCACCTGTCTTCTAGATGAACACGGTGCCCCCCTTACAGATCCGGAGAGTATCCGGGATAGAGCCCGGAACTTTTATAAAGATCTTTACTCTCCGGATCCCATTTCTCCAGACGCCTGCAGGGTGCTATGGGAGGGGCTCCCCACAGTCAGTGAGGGTGTAAGAGAGCGGCTTGATATACCACTATCTTTTCAAGAGCTCTCTGAAGCCCTCCGTGCCATGTCCTGTGAAAAGTCTCCAGGACTGGACGGACTGACTGTAGAGTTTTTCCAATTTTTCTGGGAGACTCTGGGACCTGATTTCCATCTGGTCCTTGGGGAAGCCCTGGAGACCGGGGAGATGCCCCTGTCTTGTCGCAGGGCAGTACTTGCCCTGCTGCCCAAAAAGGGGGATCTCCGGCTTATTAAGAACTGGCGACCGGTCTCTCTGCTCAGCACGGACTACAAGATTGTAGCTAAAGCCATCTCGCTTAGACTTGGGTCTGTGCTGGCAGAATTGGTTCACCCTGACCAGTCCTATGCGATCCCGGGCCGGACTATCTTTGATAGTATCTTTCTGGTCCAGGATCTATTGCATTATTCTCGCAGGACTGGTCTGTCACTCGCCTTTCTCTCTTTAGATCAAGAGAAGGCGTTTGACAGGGTGGACCATGGTTACCTCATAGCCACTCTGCAAGCGTACGGCTTTGGCCCACAGTTTGTGGGCTTTATAAGAACGCTGTACGCCTCTGCAGAGTGTTTACTTAAAATCAATTGGTCCCTAACAGCACCTTTGGTATTTGGACGAGGGGTGCGTCAAGGATGTCCCTTGTCTGGACAGTTATATGCACTGGCCATCGAGCCTTTCCTCTGCCTACTGAGGAAAAGGCTCACAGGGCTGGTGCTAAAAGATCCAGACATGCGGATTGTCCTTTCAGCTTATGCTGACGATGTGCTCCTCGTGGCCCAGGATCCAGTTGATCTTGAGCTGGCAAAACAGTGCCAGGAGGTATATTCAGCTGCCTCCTCCGCTCAGATCAACTGGTCCAAATGCACAGGCCTTTTAGAGGGTAATTTACAGGTAGACTCTTTGCCTCCCACGTTTCGTGACATCACGTGGGAGGTAGATTTCATTAAATATCTGAGGGTCTACCTGTCCGCTGCGGACGCTTCCGTCCCAGACAACTGGAGGGAGTTAGAGGGCAGTGTCCTCTCTCGTCTAGGACGATGGAGGGGTCTAGCAAAAATGCTTTCCCTTAGGGGGCGGACTCTAGTGGTGAATCAGCTGGTGGCTTCTCAGATCTGGCACCGGCTGATTTGTCTGAGTCCGACCCCCGAGTTTGTCACCAATATCCAGAGGAATTTGTTAGATTTCCTCTGGATGGGAAGGCATTGGGTCTCTGCAGGGGTGGCAAGTCTGCCTTTGGTGGAGGGTGGACAGGGAGTAGTTTGTGTGTGCTCCCAGTTGTCCACCTTCCGCCTTCAGAGATACCTATATGCAGATCCCTCTCCGCAGTGGTGGGCACTGGCATCCAGCTTTTATCGCCAGTTGCGTAACCTGGGGTATGACCGGCAATTATTTCTGATCAGGCCCGAGGGGTTTGGGAGAGACCTCTCTGTGTTGCCGGCATACTACCAGGAAACCCTCAAGGCCTGGAGCATGGTCTCCGTGACCAGGCAGGGCATGCCTTTGGGGGATGAAATATTCACGGAGCCCCTGCTATTTAATGCAGCAGTGGGGGCTCCAATGTTACAGTCCCCCAGTATCATCCGCCGCCTTAGTCATGCACGGATGACCCGAGTCGGGGATCTCCTGGAATACGGGCGTTCTGATTGGGTGTCACCCCAGGAGCTTGCGCTCCGTTTGGGATATGTGACGCCCAAAGTCTCAGGGCGCTTGCTCCAGGAGATTAGGGATGCCATCTCCCCCGACTCGCGCACCTTCCTTCGCGGGGCTTTGCAGGCCGGAGTGCCACATGCACCTTTCAACACCCCTGCTCCGGCTGTTTGCATTGGACACAAGCCCCGTGTTTCCCCTCAGGCTCCTCCTGTCCCCAACCTCTCAAAGTTGAGGGACATACCCTCGGCATTCTTTCGCGGCATGCCGAGGAAGAGCTTATATTCTCTCGTGCTCCATACAGTGCACTTCCTTGCCCTCGTGACCCGTCCCGATACCATCTGGAGGCGGGTCCTACCAGCTGACGAGGGCAAGAGGCCCCGGTGGAGGGAACTTTATTCTGATTTAGTTCCAAGACCCACCGGGGACTTGAGTTGGAGGGTGCTCCATGGTGCACTGAGCACGGGAGAGTACTTAGCTAAATTCACGGACTCTCCCTCCACTTGTCCATTCTGTGGCAAGGGAGAGTCCGTGTATCATATTTATTTCAGTTGCGCCAGACTGCAGCCCCTCTTGTCACTCTTGAGGGGCTCCCTCCTGCAGTTCTGGCTGCATTTCTCTCCTCACATTTTTATTTTTGGGCACCCAGTGTTCCGGGGCAATAAGGCCAGGGACCTCCTCGTCAACCTGCTCCTGGCATTAGCCAAATTGGCTATATATAAGTCCAGGAAGCAGTGTTTGATAGGGGGGGTTCCCTTGTCACCTGAGGCCATGTTCCGGGTGCTGGTGCGCTCCCGTATCCGGGCAGAGTATCACCTGGCTTTGTCCACTGGGGGAATGGATGAGTTTGTCTCCCAGTGGGCTGTAGATGGTGTGCTCTGCTCGGTATCCCCCCATCCGGTTTCTTTTTCTCTCCACCTCCTAAAATGATTTTTATTTAGTTTACAGATCATGTTTTTCTCATAATTTTAAAATACACTGTGCCAAGTTCAACCAATCCAATCTAGTTGGGGTACCAACAGTCCAAATTTAAAAAAACAATAATTTTATTTTCTTAAATCTAAGTGCATTTGCCTGACCGTCAATCAAAGTTCATTTGCTTGACCGCTACGCATAGTGTGTGTGTCAGGCTTACAAGTACTGTGCCAAGTTCAACCAATCCAATCTATTTGGGGTACCAACAGTCCACCTTTAAAAAAAATGAAAGGCAGAGGCAGGAAACCCCGCAGAGGCCATCGTGGTTGTGGTGCTGTGATTACCTTTGGCCCTACAATAATGCCCAGTGTTCAGAGGCCAATTACCCTGAACTTGAAAAGTTCAGAGGACGTAGTTGACTGGCTAACACAGGACACCCAATCTTCTACAGCTTCCGCTTGGAACATTGACGCACCATCCTCCTCCAGCTTAGCTTCGGGCACCTCTCAATTTACCACTCACCCGCCTGCCGCCACCACCTACACTAGTACCACAGCCAATTCAATTGATCAGTCAGAAGAGTTATTTACACATCAGTTTGAAGAAATGAGTGATGCGCAACCATTATTGCCAGAGAATGTAGATAACAGGGATATGTCTCAGTCAGGCAGCATTACACACATGTATGTACGATGTGATGATGATGATGATGATGATGTACCCGCTGCTGCTTCCTTTGTTCAGTTGTCATATACAAGTGAGGAGGGTGATGATGATGACGATGGGTCCGTGGATGTCACGTGGGTGCCCGCTAGAAGAGAAGAAGAACAGGGGGAAAGTTCAGATGGGGAGACAGAGAGTAGGAGGAGACGAGTTGGAAGTAGAGGGAGGTCATCGCAACGAGCTAGTAGCACAGTCAGACAGCATGAATCAGCACCCGGGGTCAGCCAGACAGCATGCCAATCAACTCATGCTGTTGCCACCACCAGAATGCCGTCACCGCCGAGCTCAGCAGTGTGGCATTTTTTTTGTGTGTCTGCCTCTGACAACAGCGATGCCATTTGCAACCTGTGCCAAAAGAAACTGAGTCGTGGGAAGTCCAACACCCACCTAGGTACAACTGCTTTGCGAAGGCACATGATGTCACATCACAAACGCCAATGGGATCAACACATGAGTACAAGCAGCACACAAACTCAAAGCCGCCATCCTTCTCCTGGTCCAGCATCTTCATCCACATCAACCACTGCTGTCCTCCTTACCCCCTCTCAACTATCCACCACTCCGTCTCTCGCCTCTTGCTGTTCCTGCTCATCTCCCCACAGCCAGGTGTCTGTCAAGGGCATGTTTGAGCGTAAGAAGCCAATGCCACAAAATCACCCCCTTGCCCGGCGTCTGACAGCTGGCTTGTCTGAACTCTTGGCCCGCCAGCTTTTACCATACAAGCTGGTGGAGTCTGAGGCGTTCAAAAAGTTTTTAGCGATTGGGATACCGCAGTGGAAGGTACCCGGCCAACATTTCTTTGCCCAAAAGGCAATCCCCAACCTGTACTCAATTGTGCAAAAGGAAGTAATGGCATCTCTGGCACACAGTGTTGGGGCAAGGGTCCATCTGACCACTGATACCTGGTCTGCAAAGCATGGTCAGGGCAGGTATATCACCTACACTGCGCATTGGGCAAACCTGCTGACGCCTGCCAAGCATGGAATGCGTGGCTCTGCAGAGGAGTTGGTGGCACCGCCACGACTTGCAGGCAGGCCTGCTGCCACCTCCTCTACTCATCCTACTCCATCCTCTTCCATAACCTCCTCAGCTGAGCCCTCTTCTGCTGCTGCGTCTTACTCCACATCAACGGCACCCCCCCAGCTCCCCAGAAACTATTCCACATCCCGGATACGGCAGTGTCATGCCGTCTTGGGGTTGACTTGCCTCAAAGCAGAGAGTCACACCGGGCCAGCACTCCTGTCCGCCCTAAACGCACAGGTAGATCAATGGCTGACTCCGCACCAACTAGAGATTGGCAAAGTGGCTTGTGACAACGGAAGAAATTTGTTGGCGGCATTGAATTTGGGCAAGTTGACGCATGTGCCGTGCATGGCACATGTGTGTAATCTGATCGTACAATGCTTTGTCCATAAGTATCCAGGCTTACAGGACGTCCTGAAGCAGGCCAGAAAGGTGTGTGGCCATTTCAGGCGTTCCTACACGGCCATGGCGCACTTTTCAGATATCCGGCGAAACAACATGCCAGTGAGGCGCTTGATTTGTGACAGCCCCACACGTTGGAATTCAACACTCCTAATGTTCGACCGCCTGCTCCAACAAGAAAAAGCCATTAATGAGTATTTGTAGGACCGGGGTGCTAGGACAGCCTCTGCGGAGCTGGGGATTTTTTTGCCACGTTACTGGACGCTCATGCGCAATGCCTGTAGGCTCATGCGTCCTTTTGAGGAGGTGACAAACCTTGTCAGTCGCACCGAAGGCACCATCAGCGACATCATACCATTTTTTTTATTCCTGGAGCGTGCCGTGCAAAGAGTGCTGGATCAGGCCGTAGTTGAGCGTGATGAGGAAGAGTTGTGGTCACCATCACCACCAGAAACAGCCTTATCAGAATCGCTTGCTGGACCTGCGGCAACGCTGGAAGAGGATTGTGAGGAAGAGGAGTCACAGGAGGAATGTGGCTTTGAGGGGGAGGAGGAAGAAGTATCACAACAGGCATCCCAGGGTGCTCGTTGTCAGCTATCTGGTACCCGTGGTGTTGTACGTGGCTGGGGGGAAGAACATATCTTCCGCGAGATCACTGAGGACAAGGAACGGGACATGACTAGCTCGGCATCCAACCTTGTGCAAATGGGGTCTTTCATGCAGTCGTGCCTGTTGCAGGACCCTCGTATTAAAAAGGCTGAAGGGGAACGACCTGTACTGGGTGTGCACGCTACTAGACCCCCGGTATAAACAGAAAGTGCCTGATTTGTTACCAAATTACCGCAAGTCAGAGAGAATGCAGCAGGTCCAAAACAAATTAACAAGTATGCTTTACACAGCATATAAGGGTGGTGTCACAGCACAAGGGCAATATAACAGGGGAAGAGGTGAAAGTAATCCACCTCCCACGACCACGCCGGCAAGGACAGGACGTTTAAAAGACGTGTTGTTGATGGAGGACATGCAGACCTTTTTCAGTCCTACGCATCGCATCAGCCCTTCGGGATCCACTCTCAGAGAACGACTTGACCGACAGGTAGCAGACTACCTCGCCTTAACTGCAGATATCGACACTCTGAGGAGCGATGAACCCCTTGACTACTGGGTATGCAGGCTAGACCTGTGGCCTGAGCTTTCCCAATTTGCAATTGAACTTCTGGCCTGCCCTGCTTCAAGTGTCCTGTCAGAAAGGACTTTCAGTGCAGCAGGAGGTTTTGTCACGGAGAAGAGAAGTCGCCTAGGGCAAAAAAGTCTAGATTGCCTCACCTTTATAAAGATGAATGAGGGATGGATCCCGAAGGGACTGACACTGGGCGATACATTCAACTGAAAAAGGCCTGATGAGATAAGCTGCCTTCGGCTAAAAATGGTTCACACGCTGCTGTATGTTATCTGTGAATGCCGGATGACTTGCGTGAATTATCCGCCACCAACTAGGGTTCAAGAAGACGCAATGTTTAATGGCACTTTCTGCCTGGGGAACAAAGGTCAATTTTTCTGGCCACTGCAACAGCAGCGGCTGCAACAATACCTAATTTTTGAATTTCAATTTTTATGTCAGAAGACGTACGGCATGTAATGAAAAAGAAAGCATATTGAACAGTCTTGCATAACACAACAGTTGTGCAAAAATACATATTTACAATGAAGACATTTTGTTAAAATTAGGTGGCTAGACCTTCTTTTTTTTACTTTTTTGGTTAATACATTTTCTTTTTTTTTTTTACTGTGATTGCAATTTTTAAGACAAACCTAAGACATGGTAAAACAGACAATAGTAAAGAGTATATCAGCAGTTAACACCAAAGTCCTATTATCTATCATCACTCCAGCAGTAGCTTATTATTTACAATATCTAACCTGCTCAATTGCCCTTGGGTTACCCTAGGGCAGGCTTCAGTAGGCGACCTCTGCTTTCCTCGGATGATTTTGCCGCCGGTTGCTTCTGAAGGGTCTCCTCCAGGGCTCCCCCACTCCGGTCCTTCCCCCCGAGTCGCTTCAACCATTAACAAATGTTTTATTATATTAGGGGGGCACTAAATGGGGATGTTATCCAGGGATCCCAAATTGTCTGGAACTGGGTGATTCTATCCAAGACTACATGGTTAAATCTCTCGTTGAGTAGTAAATAGTTGATTTTTTTTATTAATTCCTGAAAGTTTTAATTTGGGGTTTTCCAACTACTAGCTATGTGTATTTTTTCTTTCAAAAAATATTTTATTAGGTCAATCTTAAACATTTTAGAAGCTAGTAAGCATGTTTCTTCCCATAGTCTTATGACTGCCGAACACTCCCACCAGACATGAATAAATGTAGCCTCATTACCACTGTTCCTAAAACATGAGCTGCTCCGTTTTGGATCCCATTTATTAGCTTAAAAGGAGTAATATATATCCTGTTTAGGACCCTTATTGAAGTCTCAAGCAGACTATAATTTAAAGATCCCCTACTTAAGCCTTGCCAACTTTTATCCCATGTGCTGTCTGCCAACTCGGTGCCCAAATCCCTCTCCCAGGCTTTGGTATAGTCTGGTTTGTTTGCCCATGAGTTTTCATTAAATAGTTCATACATGAGGCTAATAATACCAGGCTGAAAGGGGGAATCCCTACATTTTTTGAGTAGCCAGGTGTTTCTTTGGGGGGTTCCCCTAACACTTATCGTATATATAAAATGATGTATCCTGCAAAAATTATAGTGTTCAGCCAGGGGTAAATTGTATCTATCTCTCACCCACTCAAAGGTCATTATTTTGTCGTCATGCCACCATGGACCAACCCTTAGTAGGTTCTGAGACTTCCACCAACTGAGAGAGCTTTCCGGAAGATGTATCTTAAAGTGGGAATTGAGTACGATAGGGGTAAGATCTGATACCCCAGTGTCCAGTTTTTGTGTCCAGTTCATCTCCGTCCATATTTTTAATGAGTGCTTAATCAACGGGTTTTTCAAGTTTCTCAAAAAAGTATACAGGCCTGGAATCCATATTACTGTATCCCATGTATAAGGTGACATGCTTACATTTTCCATAAATACCCAGAGCGGCTGATGTGTTTTGGAGGATGCGCCAGAGGAATGAAAGCCAGCTGCGCTGCCTTGTAATACAGTTTGAGATTCGGGTCCCTACCCTCTTTTGGAAAGACTATGAGGTCGGCCTGATTCAATTAAGGGGGCATAGGTTCTCCATTTAGTATAGCGTTAAACAAAGATGTTAGGTGCGGGGGTAAGCAAGGGCTCAAATTTCTTATAGTGCAGATGAGTAAAACCGTCTGGCCCTGGGGACGTGCCAAATTTAAGATCTTGGATTGTAGATTTAACTTACTCTTGGGATGTGTCTAGGTTCAAGCTGTCCAATTGAGGTACAGGTATTTTGTGGACTTCTTGCTGTAGTAGGAAGGACTCTATGTCAGATCCGCTGCAGCGGGATTGGGATGAATATATGGTCTGATCGAAGTTTTGAAATGTTTCTTGGATAGCATTGGGGCTAAAGGAGGTTTGGCCATCAGGTAGTCTAAAGATACCGTATATGATGTCCTCTCTTGGGGGGTAAAGACACTAATAATTCCTCCAATAAAATTCTGCTTTTTTTTTTTGTGGGCAAGGTCCCTGGTTAGCCCCTTGGGTTATCCGTTAAAAAGAGTGGTGCAGAGACTCTGGGGGCTGTTAGCCTCCTTGTCCCCGTGTGGCCGTTTAGAATCCCTGCTGCTGCATGTTCCAGCTTTATTAAGGTGTAATTGTACAGCGTTTGGCTCAAGTAGCTGCCTGTGCTGGGTCAGTTTGGCTTATTTGCTGGGCCCTTTTCCTGCCAAGATGGCGACCGTCAGTCCATGGGCCTCTATGTCCCCTTCACTACCTTTGTCCCCGCTTGTGTGCTTATTTGGGATGGCCACCCTTTATATCTCCGGCCCATGGCCTTGTAAGGGTCGCCCCCTCAATCTCTGAGTGTGGATATGCAGGGATGGGGTGTTGAATCAGGCCTACCTTCTTCTCTGCTTGCTGCAAGATCAACAATACCTAATTTTTGCAGGCATGTGTACATGCCTAATTTTTCTCGCCTCTGGTGCTGCACTGTGGCTTCAACAACCAAACCCCAAAAAAAGGCACATAACAGGGAATAAACTGATAGCAGTAGTACTACTTAACACACCACTCACATCTGGTGTAACAGTAGTGTACATTTAAAACAAAAACAAAAATTGTACTGTAATAGATTGCATAGCAGTTAGTTGTCTGCAAGCGTGTGTGTCAGACCTACAGCGTCTACTCTACCAACTTCTGCAAGTGCACAGTGCCACTCATATCTGTTGTAACAGTAGCTTGCACGCATAGTACCGATCTGTCAAAACCTGTAATGATGAATGAGGTCTAGAGTAGCCTGGTTCCCTTATCCTCTACAGGTTGAGACCTAATGTTTGGGTGACTCCAGACCAACACATGAGTACAAGCAGCACACAAACTCAAAGCCGCCATCCTCCTCCTGGTGCAGCATCATAAGCCACATCAACCACTGCTGTCCTCCTTGCCCCCTCTCAACCATCCGCCACTCCGTCTCTCGCCTTGAGCAGTTCCTGCTCATCTGCCCATAGTCAGGTGCCTGTAAAGGACATGTTTGAGCGTAAGAAGCTAATGTCACAAAGTGCCCCAAAATTGAAGTGATACGACCAACAAAGCATCTTTTTCCATCTCCTGGTTCTAAAAATCCAGGCCTTATAAATCAGGGGATAGGTGACGTAACAAGTATTAAACTGATAAGAGTAGTACTTACAAACACGCCACTCCTGTCTGGTGGCACCTTTGACTGCACGTGCCGTGCCCCAAAATTGAAGTGATACGACCAAAAAAAGCATATTTTTCCATCTCCTGGTTCTAAAAATCCAGGCCTTATAAATGCCCCCTGATAGGTGACGTAACAAGTATTAAACTGATAAGAGCAGTACTTACAAACACGCCACTCCTATCTGGTGGCACCTTTGATTACACGTGCCGTGCCCCAAAATTGAAGTGATATGACCAACAAAGCATCTTTTTCCATCTCCTGGTTCTAAAAATCCAGACTTTATATACGCCCCCTGATAGGTGATGTAACAAGTATTAAACTGATAAGAGTAGTACTTACAAACACGCCACTCCTATCTGGTGGCACCTTTGATTACACGTGCCGTGCCCCAAAATTGAAGTGATACGACCAACAAAGCATCTTTTTCCATCTCCTGGTTCTAAAAATCCAGGCCTTATACACGCCCCCTGATAGGTGGCGTAACAAGTATTAAACTGATAAGAGTAGTACTTACAAACACGCCACTCCTATCTGGTGGCACCTTTGATTACACGTGCCATGCCCCAAAATTGAAGTGGTACGGCCAACAAAGCATCTTTTTCCATCTCCCGGTTCTAAAAATCCAGGCCTTATACACGCCCCCTGATAGGTGCTGTAACAGGTATTAAACTGATAAGAGTAGTACTTACAAACACGCCACTCCTATCTGGTGGCACCTTTGATTGCACGTGCCGTGCCCCAAATTTGAAGTGATACGACCAACAAAGCATCTTTTTCCATCTCCTGGTTCTAAAAATCCAGGCCTTATACACTCTCCCTGATAGGTGACGTAACAGGTATTAAACTGATAAGAGTAGAACTACTTAACACACCTTATAATAATGCAGAGAGAGGCAACGCAGTGAGAGGAGTCTGAAGAAGAGGAGTCAGAGGAGGAAGGTTGCTTTCAGGAGGTGGAAGACCTTTCGGGGACCCTTGGTGGCTGGGTAGAGGAAGAGACCTTCAATGACATCAGTGAGGACAAGGAACGGGACATGGCTAGCTTGGTATCCAACCTTGTTCAAATGGGGAATTTGCGGTTGTGCAAATGGACTGTTTGTGCTTGTTTGCGGTGCGTTAAACGGGGAGTTTGGTCTGTCACTGTGAAGCGGGCCTAACCCTTACACTACCTGATCGATACAACATCATACATGTTTTAAAGCACGTTATTCCAAACAATTTAGGAATGTTAGGTAATTTATGCCCTTTATGGCTTAAAACCAGACTCTGCATCAACTATGTAATTTTCCATTGGAGTTTTGCCATGGATCCCCCTCCGGCATGCCACAGTCCAGGTGTTAGTCCCGTTGAAACAACTTTCCCATCACTATTGTGGCCAGAAAGAGTCCCTGTGGGTTTAAAAATTCGCCTGCCCATTGAAGTCTATGGCGGTTCGCCGGGTTCACCAGTTCGCAAACCGAAAATTTTTTGTTCGCGACATCACTACCTATAAACAATAAAAAGAACGCAATTTTACTTCTTTACATTGTACTCCATAAATGTAGTAACGTATATTCGTAAAAAGAACATAAAACGCAACTTGATAATAAAGCAACTTACCTCCTCTAACCCACCAATCTCCGGGAACTGAGTGCCGAAATCGCAACACAGTCAAGGCGTGGGCGCGTGTCATTCATATTTATTCACTCCCACTGTCAATCAAATGGTCTATCCCGTAAGTGATTGGCTGTGAGACCTGTGGCGCGATGCGTGATTCCGCTATTGGATGGTTCGTGCTGGGTGCGGCTAGTCCGTCCCCCTTCCAGCTTGCGTGCGCACCTGAACGTCACGGCCTTACTACAGTCTCAAGGCCGGGAACGGCCTTAAATCTCAAGGCTGTGATTCGCGTCTGGCTATATTAAATTTAAGGCCGCGATTCGCGCTTGGCTATATTAAATTTAAGGCCGCATTCGTTGAGGGTCACACGATTCACTTACGGCATTGGAATGAAACAGGGCTGCAAGGGCCCTAAAAGTATTGATGAAGCAATAAAATGCATTCAAATTTTTGGCAAAACAATCCCCAATGATCTAATATGTTAATAAAGATATATTTTTATTGTCATGTACATCCTCAATATGGCTGCCATATTAACCCTTTAGCACTCACAAAGGCTAGAATGTGTCTCCTAAACATATCAACATCATCTGATTTACATCTCACTCATGACATCTACTTTTTGGAACATAAATATTGGCTATATTTCAACGCCACATTACATAGATCACGTAGCATGGGCCCAAATTTAAATGTGGGCCAGAACATTAGGGGTTACAAATTAAACTGGCTAAACCAATCCATGATCAGGGAAATTCATAACATGATGACGCTTAGATACACCAGTGAGCTTTTCCATTGGTGAAATACACCAGGATAATCACAGCTGCGGTAGTTAGCAAGCTATAAAACAACATCATCAGCCAGGAATTAGCAAGTCTGAACCATCATGGATAGCAGCAACCGGAGTGCGGTGTATACGTATGTGAGTAGAGTGCAGGAATGGATATTTGTTTTGAATGTTGCAGAGTGGAAACCCGGTTGTCAGGCGTGTGACTGAGGAGTGGCTGAGGCGTGACAGAGAGGGGCGGCTGGGAGTGAATGTGGGTGAGCGTGCTGATGCAATCCATGGTTGTCCGGAACCAAGGCAGGCAAGTGGCTCATCACAGGATATGCCTAGGGTCATGGTGGGGGGTCAGTTAGGGGAGAGAGCTCCAGTATTGTCCGCGCTCATTTGCCCTGTGCCGACTGAGCCACTGACTGAGCCATTGCATCGTAGCTTGTTGCTGTGCCTAACCCGATCTGACCTGGTCAGGAGTAGGAAGTTCTAACCCAGAGATCCCTAAACTAACGTCACATTAATCATTGTGTATATTTACAGATGCTTTAACGAGCATCACAACATCACATTCATATCTACATGTCCCATTTTTTTTTCCTTCAGGTGATGCAGGATATGGGTGTTTGCCGTGGTTGTTGACCCTTGTGAACAATCCACACACAGAGTGGGAGGAGTGGTACAATGCGGCCCATACCAGAACCCGGAATGTAATAGAGCGCACCTTTAGCCTCCTGAAGATGTGCTTCAGATGTTTACATTCCACTGGCGGGGCGCTACAGTATAAACCAGTGAAGGTTTGTCACATCATCATGGCCTGCTGTTGTCTGCACAATATAGCAGTACAGGCCAACTGTCTGGGGAACATTGATGATGCTCTGCTTGAACCGGCGGAGCATCCAGTACCTCCCAATGGTGAGGATAACGTTCATGGGTCGCGACTACGTGCCCACGTCATTCGGGAGTACTTCCCATGTAAGTCCGAAACCAATAACAACCAACTATAATGTACCTTGATTATGGTAACTAATACATCTCTTTTCTCCTTCCCCATTGTCATACAGAATATCCAACAGTCCACAGTAGAGGATAGCTTTGTGATCTAACATATGTCTCGTGACGCATTCTTAACACTGGATCAAATACAGCCTGCTCTGATATCCGTTAATGGTAAGTATGCGCACATTCCCATTCACATCATATATATTGATATCTGCAAACCTCCAGAAACTAAGCTAAATGCATAGTATGATATATTCCACAATGTCAATGGATATAGGCCTCACAATCGTATTTGAAAACATCTTCACAGAACAGTAATGTTCCATTGTCTGATCATGCTATTCCACATCCCATGGAGGTCAATGCAATTCATAGCAATCTGGGAATATGAACATACCAGCATATTGTAAACCATAATAAATGTTCCTCATGGGATGCAAAGAGGGGATCTCTCCTGTTCTTTGTTAGCAAATGCTGGTAAAAGCATTCTCAGTCAGATAACAGTAATGGTCTCAAGGATGTGTTAACTAGTAATCATTGTGCAATATATCATATGGATTGTGTGACTCATATCATCATATTGCCATTACAAAACTGCTGCCGTGTGTCAACACATTGTTTACCCACACAGACATGGAAACCGACCTGAAAAAGCAACAGAACATCAGCTACATCAATGTCGTCTACATTGTAAGTGAGTATTCGCCGGAAACATGTGCATGTATGCATGAGAGGAAATGACTAATAACTCCATTAATGTAGGCCTAACTTTCTTTTCTCCAAGACATCCCCTATGTATTGCTGAAGTGGTCAGAAAAGTTTATCGGACCATGCAGACGTGTCCTGGGGGAACAGATCTCTTCGTTGAATACTTTACTTGATCCATCCAAGGTAAAGAACCACATGTGGATGTAAGAACATGCATCAATGTGTGATAGTTGTGATCTTCCATTTCTATTACAGGCTGCACTGGTCTCTCTCTGTCTGTCTCGCTGTCCTTCGCTGTCTCTCTCTGTCTCTCTCTGTCACTCGCTGTCTCTCGCTGTCTCTCTCTCTCCTCATCCCACCCACCCCTGTTTAGCCTTAATTTATTGAGTCACACAAGTCTTCGACACCTGAACGATTAGCAACTTCTGCTAACTATCTCTATTAACCCTTTACACTATGTTTTCTCTTGCCTTCTTCCTCACATCCCCGGCCTTTTCCTCAGACTCTTCTTTACATCTCCCCCTTTTGTCTCCAACATAGCCATTTCACCTCTCATGCCCACCTCTCCACTTTTTTTTGCCCATCAGCTAATCTTACTCAAGTTGTGGTTAAACTATGTGTCTCCTGACTGTCCCATCTGCAAATTACATTATCTGTCCATGTGGGGCAGATACCTTATTACATAATAGTGCATCACACTTTACATCTGATCACTTTCCTCTCCAACTAATGCATAACTTTCTACTTGACACAACTTCCTTCCTATGTATCTCTCACTTACTTATTAACCTTGCTATTCCTTATCTACTCTTCCCTATGTCCATTACATTTAGCTTGGAAGTGGCGACTTTCTAATCTTGTGGGGGCCTTTGGGAAGAAATCAGTTTTTATAAAGACTTTACGCTCAAAACAGGGCCCTCCATTTTCTCTCATTGTCAATATTACATACTGTATATTTTCGTGTTCTTCTCCCCTGTACAGCGCCACAGAATATGTTTGCACAATACAAATAAAAGATAATTATACTAATCATAATATTCCCACATCAGGACAAATTAGACTTGGCCATCATTATCATCTGACAGATGGTTAGCTTGTACGAGATCCCAATGCATAACATGTTAACATGTGTGCTGACAAACCTGCATCTGTTGGTGGCTGCTCATATGGCATATGTAAAGTTTCCACTAATATATTATTTTATGTGTTTGTACTGCAGATCACGGTCAGAACAAGGCATGAAGATAAACATCCTGACATTCCATGGCCATGTCAATGTCCTCATGTATGTGCATGGGTCCGTTTCATTGCTTTGATGGATCCAGTGTGATATCTGATTACCTTGACTGAATAGCCGATATGTGTCATGAGACAATTTCCCTATACAATGCAGATGTGATGTGACTAGTGATGTCGCAAACATCAAATTTTCGGTTCGCGAACAGCGGACGCGAACTTCCATCCAATGTTCGCGAATAGGCGAACCCAGCGAACCGCCATAGACTTCAATGGGCAGGCAAATTTCAAAACCCACAGGGACTCTTTCTGGCCACAATAGTGATGGGAAAGTTATATCAAGGGAACTAACAACTGTACTGTGGCATGCCGGAGGGGGATCCATGGCAAAACTCCAACGGAAAATTACATAGTTGATGCAGAGTCTGGTTTTAAGCCATAAAGGGCCTAAATCACCTAACATTCCTAAATGGTATGGTGTTGTATCGATCAGGTAGTGTAAGGGTTACACCCGCTTCACAGTAACAGATCAATCTCCCCGTTTAACGCACCGCAAACAACCGCAAACAGTCCCTTTGCACAACCGCAAACACCCCATTTGCACAAGGTTGGATACCAAGCTAGCCATATCCCGTTTCTTGGCCTCACTGATGTCATTGAAGGTCTCTTCCTCCACCCAGCCACCAAGGGTCCTCGAAAGGTGACAACAAGCCCCCTGGGACGCCTGCTGTGTTTGGTCTTCCACCTCCTCAAAGCCACCTTCCTCCTCTGACTCCTCTTCTTCAGACTCCTCTCTCTGCGTTGCCTCTGTCTGCGTTATTATAAGGTGTGTACTGTTAAGTAGTACTATTCCTATCGGTTTAATCCCAGTTACGTCCACTATTAGGGGACGTGTATATGGCATTGATTTCTGGAACAGGGAGATGGAAAAAGATGCTTGGTCGGTCCTCCCACTTCAAATTTGGGGGCACTGCGCGTGCAATCTAAGGTGCCACCAGATAGGAGTGGTGTGTTCAGTTTTACTATTTATTCCTATCAGTTTAATACCTGTTACGTCACCTATCAGGGGACGTGTATATGGCATGGATTTTTGGAAGCGGGAGATGGAAAAAGATGCTTGGTCGGTCCTCCCACTTCAAATTTGGGGGCACTGCGCGTGCAATCTAAGGTGCCACCAGATAGGAGTGGTGTGTTCAGTTGTACTATTTAATTCTATCAGTTTAATACCTGTTACGTCACCTATCAGGGGATGTGTATATGGCATGGAAAAAAAGTGTTTATTTATTTTACTGAGCACAATATAAGCTGTGAGTCGGACACAGGCAGGCAACTGAAATTAGATTACAGGAAAAAAATGGTTGTTTTCAATGTATGGTACACCACCAGGTATGAGTAGTGAAAATAAGCACAATATAAGCTGTTAGGTGTTAGCCTGTCACACACACACGCTGGCAGGCAGGCATATGCAATTAGATTACACAGAAAAAATTATAAAATAAAATAAATGGCTTTTTGGGTTGCTGTCCTTGCAGCAGTTATCAGATGAGTCCTTCAGGTCTTTAATGGAAGCTAAATACACAGCCTGGCTATCTATTTCCCTATTAAATCTCCAGCAGCTACACTCTCTACACTCTCTCCTCTCACAACGAATGCAGCTTCAGAATGATTCTAAAATGTATGCTGTCCTTCAGATGGATGGCTCTGGAAGGGAGTGTATGCTGCTGATTGGCTGGAATGTGTCTGTTGACTGTGCGGTGCAGGGTCAAAGTTTCTTCAATGATAAAGTATAGGGGGCGAACCTAAAAGCGCATGTGTTCTCCGTCCGCTGTGAACGCGAACATGCCAAAATCGATGCAATGATTAGTCAACCTGTGGCTTTGTGGCAAGCTTGCTTTGTTAATTTCTGTAAATAGTAAATATGGTTTATCCGAGATGTTGTTTGTGTCTGCCTCATCAATGTTGATTCCATTGCATTTCTGTAACATCAATGAAAGGACCTTCATACTTCACATCTGTGCTCTGCACCATCAGTTAGGGGTGTCAATAGAATTCTCACAGTGTGTTTTCATTACTGATTTCAACCATGAGGGAAGGTTGGTATATATGATACAAAGCCAGACAAATGAGACAGGTGTCTGTAAGTGGCTCACATCCTAATAGTGAACATACAGTATATAACAAAAGTGAGTACACCCGTCACATTGTTAATATTTTAGTATATCTTTTCATGTGACAACACTGAAGAAATGACACTCTGCTACAATGTAAAGTAAGTTTGCTGACCCATCAATAACTCAATACACAGCCATTAATGTCTAAACCATTGGCAACAAAAGTGAGTAACCCCTAATTTGAAATGTCCAAATTGGCACTAAGTGTCAATTTTGTGTGGCCACCATTATTTGCCAGAACTGCCTTAACCCTCATGGGCAGGGAGTTCACCAGCGCTTCCCAGGTTGCCACTGGAGTCCTCTTCCACTCCTTAATGATACATCATAGAGCTGGTTGATGCTAGAGACCTTGCACTCCCCCACCGACCACTGCCTGGCTAAAGAAGCTGAAGGTAAAAAGTTGATGGACTGGCCAAGTAGGTCTCTAGACCTAAACCCTATTGAGCATCTGTGGGGGCATCCTCAAATGGAAGGTGGGGAGTGCAAGGTCTCTAACATCCACCAGCTTCATTATATCATTATGAAGGAGTGGAAGAGGACTCCAGTGGCAACCTGTGAAGCTCTGGTGAACTCCATCCCCATGAGGGTTAAGTCAGTGCATGAAAATAATGGTGGCCCCACAACATATTTACACTTTCGATATTTACCCTGAATTATTATCTCCATGTTTTAGAAACACGAATATCATGCAAAGCCGTTACTGAAATCAAACTCAGGAATAGTACCTCCACCCTCAGCTGCACTAGTGGCTGTTACCCCAACCCTACATTAACACAGGGCTGGTATATTGAAGGAAGATGTATGTACTAATACAATAACGTTGTTTTGTAGCATTCATCTGGTGTTTAACAATCATGGTACAGTACAAATGAAAACAAACAATGATAATGTAAGCAAAACATAATATTTATTCTTATGTGTGCAAATTATAGAACAAAAAATGTTTAATTTGAGGCAACCATTCCGTCTGTCAATTTGAACCTAAAGAGATAAGAACAAGACATCAATTAGAACAATATATTCATTGACTGCAATACCTCAACGTCAATAGATCTTGGACATCAATTGCTTCTATATGCAACATGAACACGTTGTCACCTATTTCCTCTTTCATTTGTGTAGGTCCTGACCCTCCTGGCCTTTGGCCTCCTTGGTCCTAGGCCGGCCACGATTTCGTTGAAGGTTGGCCGGCTCTTCTGCCCTGGACTCTCGGGGTAAGGTCTGGGAGGTTGAGGAGGTAGGCTGGGGTGGAATTACTGTATCTTCCTGGACAGCAATAGATCTGACCTGTGGGGCCTGTCCAGGTGGCTGGCCTTCTCGGGCCATTTTGAGCATAATCCTCAAGCACTTGGTGATGCCTCCTCAACTCCTCAAATACTTGCTCTTTGTATCGTCTCATCTCCAGCATGAATTCTCGGTTTTGCTCCCGCTCATGCTGGAGATGAGCAAGGAAATCATGGCACTGTGCCGTTGACAGCGCCGGACTCCCTTGCGCGTACCCAGTCCATTGAGTCCTCTGGGTGGAGGCATGGCTGAGCGGAGTGGCCTGCGGGGTCGGAGTGGCCTGCGGGGTCGGTGTTGCCTGCCGGGCCGGAGTGGCCTGCCGGGCCGGAGTGTCCTGCCGGGCCGGAGTGGCCTACCGGGCCGGTTGTAGCCACATGCCCTGCCGGGGCCCCATGCTCCAGGGCACCATTATCTGCCGCTCCATGTGCTGGGGCACCAGTAGCTGCGGCTCCATACTCTGGGCCCAACTAGGATGGGACCACAAAGGCTGTCCCCTCATGTCGGGTCTCCCAATTTGGCCAGCCCACATTGACTGGGACCCAGGCGCCATCATCCTCCTGGCTGGAGGGGGCATTGTTGGAGCTGATGGCTGCCATCTTGCTGAGGGCCCAGGTGGACTTTCCCCAAGTGGTCCTGCTGCAGGTGGTCCTGCATCTTGGCCCGGGATTGCTGGTCCCTGAGATGGCAGGGTACGCCTGGCTGGTACTGAAATGAGACAAGATTTGTATTTGAGTATTGTTGTTCTGAAAATTGATTGATGTGTGTTTCCATATCCCTGAGATCATAGTGACTTGTAATTGGCTGTGAATGTTTTTAATGCAAGTAAAGATTGATCTGCATGATTAGCATTGTGGATCCTGGCTGGGATCTTTCCTGTTATGTGACAGCGACTGCTGGCAGCAGCAGATGGACCAAGGGGCTGATAGATGGCGCTGCCTCTGTTATATACATCATTTTCACCTTACACACAAGCCCAAATGCCCTAGCCCTCACCCTAATCTTGAACCCTTACTTTAACCCCACCATAACCCACTAAATCTGCATGATTATATAATCTCCAGTAAACTGCTGTGACATGTAGAGACTGCTCACTGCTGCTACAAGCAGCCAGGTCAGATAACAGGAAAGGTCTCATGGCTCATATGAATATATGTAATGCTGGTGCGGTGTGCCAACTGCAGTTAATTAGGACACATGCTCATCTGAATCTGTTGGCCAGTGTGTGAGACAGACCAATCTGTGACAAATCCTCAGCAATGTGCATTAACATGCTAATGTAACATGGTCCAGATAAGGCTGGTACATGACACACACTTGCAGTCCATCAGAGTCTGTATCCGCATATGCTGCAGTGTGCACATCCATACATGTAGTCTCATGGGGATGTATAATCAATCGGGATCTACAGCTATACCGGACCTATCCTGTTGTATGTGTGCATCTCTGGAAGCGCGCCGCCACCGAATCTTGCTACGCCAGCACAGCAGGCAGGGTAAGTAGTTATGGGTTTCGGGTTATGGCTACAGTTAGGGGGTATGGGTTAGAGGGTTAGGGTTAGAAAGTGGGGTTTAGGGGGTTAGGTTTAGAGGGTTAGGGGCTTTGGGTGTACCAACTATTTTTGACGGCTACATGGGGACGCAAGCGCAGCCGCATCCCTAGAGTCGGCGGCAGCACTCTTCCAGCGCATACTGAAATGCCCACATAAAACAGGATACATCCGCTATACCTAGTTTCAAGATGTACATGGGTTTTAAGCAGTAGGAGTGTTAAGCCAAACAGCTATGAATGGGCCAGTTTAACATGGGGTAGAGTGTGACAGGGGAACTCATGACAATAAACAAACAATTGCAACAGAGTTGTCATGTATGCTTTATATGCACTCTGAACCAACAGCAAACATATCAGTAACATCAATAGATTTGCAAAACGGTATCACAATCAGTTGTGGGTGGAGGTATTGGACATATATTTAATTGCTAGCAATTCTGACAAGTACATTTCTTCACACTGGATTTACATGATTTTTGCTGCCTCATATATCTGTAGTCACAACCAGATATCTTACAGTGCCATTCAACGTCAGTTATCTATCTGTGTGGGGTACATGTGCATGCATATGAGGGCATGAATGTGTATACGGTACTCACATTGCAGGCTTTCTGACCCACCCGAGTCCACCAGGCCAAGGATGCCCACGACTGCCGCTGGCTGGATCATGTCGAGCACTGTGGCCTCCCAACCGGGGTAGGTAAACGTAGCAGGAGGCCCACCACCGGTTCCACGGGCCGCATTGGCCTCTTCTTTTTTACTTGCATGCGGCAGTCCTGGTACCGGTGCTGGACAAACTTCCAGGTCCGGTTGGCATGCCCCAGTGCAGAGACTTCAGCAGCAATTGTCTTCTAGGCATCTGTCCTCTGCCTGGGCCTCATCTCACTCCTGCCGGTTAATATGGAGTGGTGGGCACGTACTCCTCTTAGGAGCTTATCAATCTCCTGAGGAGGAAAGTTTGCTGCTCTTTTTTTTGCAACAGCAGCAGCTTGCTGGCCAGCCTGTGTTTGGGGTCCCTGCTCTCCCTGGCCTCTCTCTGCACTGCCTTCTCTTTCTCTCTCTCTCCCTCTCCTCACTCTCTGTCTCTCACAATCACTCTCTATCTCTCACACTTTCTATTTTTCTCTCTCTCGCACTCTAACACGCACTCTCTTGCACTCTAACAAGCACTATCAAACACACTAACTCACTATCACTCTCTCTCCATCTCATTCTATCCCTCTATCTCTGTCTCTTTCTATCAATTGCACTCACTCGCTCTCTCTCTCTTTCTCTTTCTCTCTCTCTCTCTTCAAAATCCCTCCAACTCCAAGACCTGTGTGTCCACTTGCACAGTATACAACACAGTCACAGATTTACAAATTTCCCACACTTTTAAACTATTTGTGGCCTTGATTGGCGTCTTCCTATTGGTTAATTGATTCCAGTTGGTGCCAGGAAAACCATGTTTACGGGCTTGAGACTTCTGACCGTAACTCACGACCGTAGCTCCTTGCTGAAGCCCGTACGGGTTTAGAGGGTGATTGACCTCCAAGCCCATAGCTCGTTATTCAAACCTGTGTGGGCTTGCATGATTGATAGATCACGAAGATTGAACATGAAATTAAATTCATTTATTTTCAGATTTGAGAGTAGGGGAGTGTTGAACTATTAATTCTAAGACCAAACATCACTTTCACTTTTAATAAAAGTACAGGATGGCTTTTCTATGCTTCGACTTGTAAGTAAGCCCTTTACGACCCGTGGGTCTATTTTACCCATTTACGGACTTGACGGTGGGACTTTGTACACAGACATTTTACATGAATTAAACTAAAAATGATTTTCAGATTTGAGTGTAGGGGAATGTTGTGCTATGAATTCTAACACCTCCAATCACTTTCACGTCTCATCAAAGTGCAGGATCGCTTTATTATGTGCTTAATTGGTGCTCGCGGGACCTTTTTGGTGCAAGTAAGCTGCGGCTCGGTTTTAGCTAATTACGGCCTTGACGAGAGGGTTCACGTAGCATTTGAATAGCAACCGTGGCTTTCTTGCGGCCGAAACTCTTGCGGCCGTGTAAGATCATAGGCTTTCCTGCTGCGGCCGCAAGGGATAACAGGGCGTCCTTGCGGCCACGCATCTCCTTTGGCCGTTAATAGAATGAGGCCCTTAGTTACCAACATGTCTTCTATGTTTTGGAAGTTGAATTTAAGAGTAGAAGCCCCCTAAAAACCTAGGCTAAATTAGCATAAAAAGTATGCTGACTCTGCAACAAAGCATCATGGGATTTTTAGTCTGGTACATATCCATGTAAGAAAGTGCTATATATTTTCACATTTCCACCTCAAGTCGCTGCAGCTCACTTTAACTCTCACATTCACTCTGCAGCAGTTTTTTCCAACTTAATATCTGCAGCACCTTCTCACAGTCTCTGCAGCTCATTTCACCAGAGTCCCTACAGCACATTCTATCTCAGTCCTTGCAGCAAAGAATAACATAGAGTTTACTTAGAAAATACAATCATACTGCTTTACCAAACATTGACTTCATTGTGAGTTCAGCTTTGGTTATTCTCTGCATCTTGTCTACCATCCCTGTGGGAAGGCAAATCTATATATCAACAACTGCTGCAGTTTTTTTTTTTGGTGGGAGGGGCTGATTCCCTGCTGAAAATCATCTCTCTTTCTCTCTCTTGGCTAGGATTAGTTGCTGACATGGGGCCTCATTTTAATCCTACTTATTTGAAATAAGTAGCCGCAAGGGGAGGCCACAAGCTTTTTAGCTATTCAGTTTGCGGCCTCCAGCTGCTTACGAGCGACGAGCTGCGATACCTTACGATTAGCTCAATCATAGCTTACTTCAGTCAAAGCCTTTGAAGTCTTTGATCTTACGCAGCCGCAAGAGTTGCAGCAGCAAAAAACAAAAAAAACGATATTCAAATGAAACGCTCACAATTACGTCAAGTCCGTAAATCGAGTTCAGTGTAACTGGTGACAAATTACAAGCTCTTCTGAATTTTGTCAATGTACGCATCTTGCATATGTAATCTGTTGTCTCCTGTGTCGATTATATAGTCTAAAGGACAAACACATATATTTAAGCACAGAGGTATGCAGCTAACAAGATAACAACTATAACATTTGTCCTCCAACACAGATACAATCACATTATTCGTATCACTCATTTATCACATAGTAATGCCCGTCTGAGAAATGAATCCCTCCTTGGGATAATATTGTTTATGATACCATCTAATCATAAGCACACAGAGGCGTCAGATGCAATCACAATTAGCTTCCATTAATCCCATGCTATTCTGAACAGTCTTTTTGGAGCTGTAAAAAACACTTGAAGATTGAATTGAGATTGCGAATTACATAATCAAGAGAAGCTGGCAAAATAATGTTTTTATATTTTTTAAGGCCATTCAAAGTTAAGAATATCTGTTTAAATGTAACAGCCGATGTAAACTGTAACCTGCATGTAGCCATGCATACATTTCTCACTAGAAAACAAGTAAGCTGTCTAGAGGTGCGTCCCTGTGAGGGGCACCTCATTTGCAAAGCAATGTATGTAATGAATGCTTATTTATTTTTAACACATATACCCCCTGCATTCTCTAGCCAGGGGCATTCTCTTTGGTTGAGGTGAGGGAGGAGGTGGGTATGAAGTGTCAGACTTGAAATCCCCATTTTTCTTGAAGAGATCTCTTGATTTACCAATTATGTTATCTTCTTTGATTCCTTTACATCACTCTTTGTAGAATGTCTCCTTGTCTTTTCCTATCTCCACTACCTTTTGCTTTCCTTCTTTCCTGTGCTACTTTCAAAGCCTCATCAGACAGCCAGTTTACTTTCTTAGTTTTCTTTCTTTTATGAATATTCTTTGTTGCGTTTCCTGGATAACCTTGAAAACTTTTATCCAAAGTTATTCAGGCATTCTATCTTCCACATCTAGTCCCTTAAATCTATTCTTTACTTCCACTGCATATTCACAAGGGATATTATTTATTTTGTATGTACTTGGTCTGATGGTTTTCCCTCTTTTCTTCAGTTTAATTTTAAACTTCGCAATAAGAAGCTCATGGTCTGAGCCGCAATCAGCTCCAGGTCTTGTGTTTGCTGACTGTATAGAGCTCCTCCATATTTGGCTGCAAAGTACATAGTCAATCTGGTGTTGTCCATGTGTAGAGTCGTCTCAGAGGCTGTTGGAAAAGGGTGTTTGCTATGACCAGAGAATCATCTTGACAAAATTCTACTAATCTCTGACCTGCTTCATTGAATGTCTTCATAGAGGGGGAGAGAGACACAGGGGAGGGAGAGGGGGAAAGAGACACAGGAGAGGGAGAGGAAGTAGAGGTGGGAGAGGCTCGCAATTGGTGCCTCCTGTCAAGTTAAGGGCAGAGACGCTTGCAATGAGTGCCTGAAGAGGGGGAGGCTCGCAATGAGTGTGAGACCCATGATGAGCGCCAAAGGTGCTCATCACAAGGCCAGTAAAGTAGGGGGGGCTCGCAATGAGCAACTCCCATCATGTAGAGGGGGTGCTCATTGCGAGGCCCATGACGAGCGACAAAGGCAGTCATTGCAAAGCCAATAAAGTAGAGAGGGGGAGAGGCTTGCAATGAGCGCCGCCATAGGCGCTCATCGAGAGGCCGCAAGGTTAGAGGTGGGGGAGGGCATTGCAATGTGTGGCAAACATTATTGCCAGGCTGCAAATGTTATTGCCACCATTTTTGACAATAAAGATTGTATATTTTAAATATATTCTATACCTACATTTTCTGTGTAACATAAGATCAATCCGTTTAATGTGATTGCTGGTTCTAACAGTATACTTGATTCCCCATTTTTTGTTTCAATATTAATTTGTACCACCAGCAATCTTTATTGTCCTAATTATTGGGTACATTTTTAATATTCTATCAATGTCTAACCTTGTCATTTCATTCTTGACCATGTCTAGTTTGCCTTGGTTCATAGATCTAACATTCAAGGTTCCAATGTTAAATTGCTCTTTGCTGCAGCAGACTTTCCTTTCCCCTCCAGACACATCCGCTGCTGCGTGTCCTTTCAGCTTTAGCCCAACCACTTAATTAGATCTGGTGCTATTCATACTTACCATCTGCTCTTCCTCAGTAATGCGATAGGCTGCTTCTGACCTGAGGGGCTCATATTCCAATGCCATATGATTATGTCTCTGGTTATGCCTGTCCATAAAGTTATCTTGGCAACATTACTAGAATGGGTTGCATCTTGAGGAACCCTACATGGTAAAGCTCACAGCTTCATTGAAGTACACAAGCCCCTTCACTACGACAAGGTAGAGATCCAGAAGTGATACAATACAATAAATAATCATGCCCAATATTCATATCAAATCTTGACTACTTGCACTTCATCCAGTCATCTATAGCCACGTCAGTCCATCCTAAATGTCTCTACTAGAATAATCAACTCGATTCTCCTCATCTGCAACACTTTTCTTTCAATCACTTCAGAATCCAGAAACATTTCTTTAACAATGTGTTTAATAACCTGTGATTTCACTGCCACTGTCTTCAAATACTTCCCCAACAACCCTCTGCTAAGATCCGGTGCCTCCCATTTACTCTTGCTCTTGCCTCCTCTCTCCCACCTTCTTGAGCTGCACTTCTTTGCCCTGCTCTGCCACGTTATCTAGTCTTAAATGCTCACTGAGAATGCAGCTAATCCATCTAATTCAAAACCTTTTATAACTTCCAAACTACGTGCCCTAATGCAACCACTTGAATAAAATGCAAACACAAAGCAACCTTACTTGGTCACTATCCATCAATCATCTCTCTGACCTTTTTGTTAACCACCTCCTATTATTCCTTCTACATTGTAAACTCATTTACTGTCCTGTTGCTCAGATTACACAACGCAGTGCCCCACAAACCTGGTAGCCCTTTGGCAATAATTTCTATACTTTCTGCTAAAATACTATAAATACTATCAATCTAAATATTTTTGTCTTGTTGACTCAAATGCATTTACACACTACCCCTGTCATGTTTAGTTTACTGCGAGAAATCTCTGTTACCAGTCCCCAATCAGAAGGGTTCATATAAAACAATTACATGTACTGTATGTACTGTATGCCTGTAATTGAGAGTAAGGGATTATCATATTGTATCTGTAAAAAAGAAAGGGTAGAGTAACCATTTGGACCTGGATTCCTTATGGAACTGCTGTAAAGTGAGTTCATAAGATCATAGAGGACAAGTTCCTCGTAAACATGGGTTTATTTCATACTAGCGACTTGCCCGTCAAAAAATGACGGCAATGTGATGTACATGTTTGTCAAGTTGTTTAGTTATTAACATATATTTTTGACACTTGTAAGTATTTTAATATGAACGTGTATTTTTGTAAAATGTTGATGTAATGGTTTTTTAAAATGTAATTAGTATCTGAAGAATTGTTAACTTTAATATACATTGAATGAATAGGAAAGCAAAAAGTAAAAACCCTTCTTTAAACGTTGCGAATTTTAACATGAATTTTAAACTATATGTAAGCAATAACCATCAAAGTATATATTTTTAAACTTGAACTTTATTTTTTATGTAAGTTTAGAAGTTAACAAAACATTTGTATAATTTTGAACATTATAAACAGGAACATAGTGAATACATTTTGTAACCTAATTTTTTATTAAAATTATTAACATTTGAATGTAAAAACAATTGACATTTAAATTAATCAGTATTAAAATTCAATTTCTATCACAATAATTGTTAACTTGAATATACATTGAATGTAGAGGAAGGCATACAGTAAAACTCTTCTTAAAACGTACGTAATTAAAGTAATTTATTACTGAGCACATAAACTGGCGATAAACATTAATGTAGGTAGTAATCTTAAGATAACAGACAATATTTACATTGTGACTTAAAAGGTGCTTGACCTGTTAACATCCACTTTGTAATCTGTTGAATGAAATAACTTGAAAATATATTTTTTAAACTTGTAACATTAGAAACATTAACATAGTGACTTAACATTTTAACATAATTTTTACTAACAATGCAAGGCAAGTATTTTGTGAGGCAAATCATTCATAAACATGACTTCCATTAATTATGACTGAATTAAACAACCAATTTTTATGTATTTTGCAATGCTTTAAAAAAATCTTGGCATCGTTAATTTGTATCCTTCAAAGTTATAGTACTTCATAGTAGACAATGTTTTTAGTAAAAATACGTCCATCTTCTAATAAATCACCTTGACTTTCATTGTTTTCAATGTAAACTTTAATAGCCTGTGGATTTTTGCACCGTGACAACGCAGCGTACAATTGACCATGTGCAAAAACTGGTTCTTCCAAGAAAATACCCACAGATTTGAAAGTTTGACCTTGTGATTTATTAATGGTCATGGCAAATGCCATAATAATGGGAAATTGTCTTCTTTGAAGTATAAAAGGGAGACTACTTTCACTTGGTGCTAAATCTATTCTTGGTATGAAAACTCTCTCTCCTTTATGGGTCCCAGTTAAAATTTCAGCATCTATAAAATGGTCCTTTAATTGTTGAACAATTAATCTTGTGCCATTGCATAGGCCTTTTTTGGGGTTCATATTTCGCAGTAACATGATAATTGCACCTTTCTTTAGCTGCAAAATATGTGGTGGCATTCCAGAAGGAGTTAAAGAGTTTATGAATTCAGTTGAAAAGTTAGCCTGACTTTCATTGTCATCAGCAAGTACAGAATCAGCACTGTGATAATTTCTTTGTGGTGCATAAATTTTTTTTAAGATTTTATTATTGAGGATTAATGCATCTTTATTTTTACACGTCAGTATGACTTGGTTGGCAAGCTCGGAATATTCTTCGTTATTTATGCTCCCTTCAAATATAGCCGATATAATATCTTGTTGACAAATCATATGAGGTGGGATCTCTACAGTGTCATCAGGTAAATGTAGTATTTTTTCTGTTCTCCCTTCTCCAATTTTAATAAGCCAATCATTGAAATCAGTTTGGCCTTCTGATCTCATATTTTGTTGCAGTTGAAGATGGGTAAAATGTTTCCATACTATACTTGACTTTATACATGTTTCGATAATGTCAGTTCGATTTCCATGTACAACGACAGGTAATGTTTGTCTGAAATCGCCACCCAACAACATTACCTTTCCACCAAATGGAAAAGTATTCTCCATGACTTCACGAAGCAAACGGTCAATACATTGGAGAGCATAGCATGACATCATTGTGGCCTCATCTATTATAATTAATTTACATTTCTTCAATTTCTTTGCTTGTAAGGATGTCATGCGAATATCTGACACAGAATTTTCTAAAATAGGCACTGGCAGTTTAAATCCACTATGAACAGTTCTTCCACCTTCTAATAAAAGTGCAGCAATTCCAGTAGTGGCAAACGCCATTGCTATTTTTCCTTGGGCTCGTACTGAACTCATTAATAAATTGTACAAATATGTTTTTCCTGATCCGCCAGGTCCATCAAGATAGAAATAACGCTCTGTCACCATGTCATCATCTATAGCATTTTTAATGGCATGAAATGCTTGCAATTGTAGTGTATTTAAAGTTGCAAGTCTTTCTTCTGTTCTTTCTGCTTGTAGTTGAATGTCATAGTCTTCAAAGTTAATGTCATCTATAAGACCTGGATCAGGCAAATTAAAACTTGCACAACTTAATCCATGAGTTAAAAAGACTTCTTGGATTTCCATTAACGCTTTTAAGTGTGCAATGGGTTCATTGTATCGTCGCATAAAGTCTTCAGCCATATTACTTTTAAAAGTCTCCCACAAAGCTAATGCATTTGGAGCATTTGAGAAGATACAAATAAAAGCAAATTGTTCTCTCATCTGTCGTGGCATTTGACATTGTGCTGCTTCTTCTAAACATCTTTCCCACTCTGTATCATCAGCGAGTAAGTTTCTATGTCTTGCAGCTAAATGGAAGGATTCATATACAATGTCATTAACAGTTCTTAAGTGTTCAAAACTTTGTGCTCCAGGAACATTTAAAAGTAATATCCGTAAGCAAAAACGTTCAACATCTCTTGGACTGACTGTGTAAATTCTTGGAACAATTTTATTGCCTCTGGTTTTTCTTGGTCTCCATAATCCATTCACAAAAACATAGTGATATGGAATTTCAATATATAAGTATTGTGTTGCTTCAGCATCAGTGGAATTTAATGCAAACCATGCAGTTAGTGTAGTGTGACGATCTTCACTTTGGGCCAATGCATTCATTTCATTTCCAGCATGGAAATAGACTAAATGTCGTTGTGGCAAATGTACTGCTAACCTATATACTGCATGTGATCTATCATGCATTTCAAATTTTAAAAGCCGCCACATAGCTTCTGGCGCACTGACATAGCGAGCATCTACATGAGATGCAAGTTCATCATGTACTAACTCACTACTTTCAGGGTTGTCTGCACTTTTGACGACTACAGTAGCTGCATCGTAACCTTTGTAAATATATTTGTAGACATATTTAATGGATTTGATGGAAGTGCAGGCTTCTACGTTGATGTGGGCGTTGTACTTCATGAGTAAATGTGGATTGTACGGTACTACATATCTATTGTCCACTTTTTTTCCACGAATAATGGCACTATCTCCTTCTCTTCTTTTATAAAGTGGATATCCATCACAATTGGCATAGGTTTTGTCTCTATAATCTTTTGGAAATTCTTTGGAACATTTATTATTTTCCATACATGGTGATTGTGGATTAAGGTCACCACAGGGTCCATGAATCATGCGATGAGTAACAATCTCATATAGTCTACCATATAGTTCTGGATCTGGTAGTTCAGCAACAATGACTGCATCCACTTTGTCTGAAGTATCTAATTTATCTTTTTCTTGAAGTATTATTAGAAGATGTGCATGTGGAAGGCCTCTTTTTTGAAATTCAATGGTATATACATAAGCAAGACATTTGCCAAATAACTGATTTATAGTGAAGTCACGTATTAATTCATTTAATTTAATCTTAAAAACTCTGGCTACTAAATCTGGTCGATCTGAAGCAGTTTGTCCAAGAAGTAGATTTAGTGTAATTTCTGGCCATTGTGGATTACATGTAAATGTCACAAATAGATCGGGTTTGCCAAATTTTGTCACAATAGCCATAGCATCATTGTATCTTTCTCTCATATTCCGAGGAGATCCTTGAAAGGAAGATGGTAAAATGATGGCTTTGCCAGCTGTCATGTCTCTGCTTGTAGCCACGTCAGCAACATAGTCCATGAGTCCAGAATATTGTTCTACACGGAGTTTATCTTGTTGATATTTGATAAAGTTTAAATTATTTGCCTCAACTTGCAAATATGAATCAATAATCCATTGTTGTGTTAGTTTCCCACCACATAAAATTGGATTAAATACATTGCGAATGGCAATTTGAGCTACTTTAAATTCAAGCATAGAAACATTATTTCGGATTCTGGCTTTAGCATTTGGGTAACTGGGAAGAGTTAATTTTGGTTGCCAACCTGCTTCTCCGTGTGGGAAAAAGATGGGATATGTCATTGGATCTAAATTTGGACTTAAGATACTCATATTAATAAACGGTTGGTCCTCATTTCTAGGATATATTCGAATGTCTCTTTGAAATGGTGGTTCTCCTTCATCATTGTGAAACACCATTGCAACCTCATTTGTTGTTGGCAAGTTATAACGACGTTTATCAGTATGTCTGTCTCTTTTAAGCACCATATTAACCTTCGGCATTGGTAATTGATGTGTTTGTGAATGAAGTAGTTGTTCATTTTCTACTTCTGCCAATTTTTTATACGCTTTACTGTAGGGATTGTTGTCCATAATGTTATTTAGCTCTATGAAAACAGTGGGTAAGCATTTTTTATTTTCTTCCATCTGCATACGTTGGTCAACAGCTTCCATTGTATCTAGGACATATAGTTGAGCGAATTTTCTTTTATTTCCTTCCTCTGGATGTAAATGGGAAGTGCGATGATAAATTTGTCCTTGGACTTTAAAACAGTAAGGACCATGTCCTGGTACATTAGCAGCTAATGTTGCCCCCATGGATGCAAAGGATATGGCACTATTGTAGGATCTTATGTTTGTCTTAAAATTTTTGTAGTTTGGAAAAGTAGGTTCAGTCATAATATTTTGTAAATAAATTGGAAATTCTTTCCTTTCTGGAAGTTTGAACTTGCCTTTTTGACAACAACTAATAAATTGTCCATCTCTGGGTCTCTCCTGTTTAAAATAATAAGCCTCACAAAACTGACATTGAGTAGTCATGTCCCCACAACTATGAACCTCTACTGCTAAAGACTTGAGTAGAGGACAATTTGCAAAGCATATAGGATTTTGACTTTCATATTCATCAGGTGAAATGTCATATAATGTTTCAACAACAGGTTCTAAATGTTTTGTTTTTTTCGTTGCTTTTCTTGGTATATGTTGTATTGTTTGAGGTAAAATGTCATGTAATGTTTCATGAAACGGTTCTAAATGCTTTGTTTTCTTTGTTGCTTTTTTTGGTATCTCTTGTATTTTTTCTGGTAAAATGTCATCTGATGTTTGAGCAACAGGTTGTAAATGCTTTATTTTCTTTGTTGTTTTTTTTGACATATCTTTAATTTCTGCAAGTGACAGTCTTTTGCTTGCAATTCTTTTGCGTTCTTTTTCTCGTCGAATTTCCTTCTTCTCCGGTGTCTGCTGGCTGTCTGCTCTCTGTCGTCGTTCTCTAGCTTGGCGTCTTTTCTTTTCTTGTTTACTCTCGTTATCAGCCATGTTAATCTGTAAAAATAAAATAATGTACCATTAGTTTATTTTGAGATGTTAAGTTGTTTTTCATGACAAATAGTTATCAATAGTGTGTTAACATTTTATACTTAATCAATTTCAATGCGGTCAATTGAATAAAAGTCTAAATAAGGCCATCAGATAATTATTTAAAGAAATTTTTATTTATTAAACATGTATCCAAAAGCAAGTGTTTCAGTAACTAAAAAGGTATTTTCAAAAAGATGTTATGTCCTTATTTACAGCACTATTCAATTTGTCAAATGGCAATTAAATTAGGGTTTAGGACTGGAATGTTACAATGACAAATTGTATAGATTCTGTGTTTTTAGACTTTTTTGGACTATGCCAATTTATTTTTTAAGTTTACATTGAAGTTTGTATTTATTGTTAAAGATTATTGGCCCTAAAAGACAAATAAGAGATAGATGATAGATATTACTTTTTATACTGTACCTTGGTTGAAGTTTGATTTCAAGCAAAATTCTTTGTTGGTCCTGTGTTGAAAGCCTTCGTCCGATGGTCTGGTCCTGTGTTGAAAGTCCTCGTCCGATGGTGTAGTCCTCTGTTGAAAGTCCTCGTCCTCTGGTGTGGTCCTCAGTTCCAACTCCTGTTCCGATGTTCTTGACGCAGTATCTGTTATAAAATAAAAATGAAAATGTTATGTTATTTGAATGTCTTTGTATGAATGAAAAAATGGCATTATTTCTGTGTTTTTCTACAATCCTTTTTGGTGCGCCACAATTTTGGTATGCTTCTGTAGGCTATTTTCTAAGGCTTATAGGTGGTTAAACATTAAAGAAGAATATTAATTAATTTTTCTCTTTTTTTACTTGTTATACTGTACCTTGGTTGAAGTTTGATTTGAAGCAGAATCTTTGTTGGTCCTGTGTTGAAAGCCTTCGTCTGATGGTCTGGTCCTGTGTTGAAAGTCCTCGTCCAATCGTCTGGTCCTCTGTTGAAAGTCCTCGTCCGATGGTGTAGTCCTCTGTTGAAAGTCCTCGTCCAATGGTCTGGTCCTCTGTTGAAAGTCCTCGTCCGCTGGTGTGGTCCTCAGTTGAAACTCCTGGTCCGATGTTCTTGACGCAGTATCTGATATAAAATAAAAATGAAAATGTAATATTATTTTAATGTATTTGTATGAAGTAAAAAATGACATTATTTCTTTGTTTTTCTACAATCCCGTTTGGTGTCCACCACTTTTGGTATGCTTATTTAGGCCTTTTTCTAAGGCTTATAGATTGTTAAACATAAAATAAGTATCTAAATGTACTTTGGTATGTGTTTGTGTGAGTTTTCATACAATCCTGTTTGGTGCGCACCACTGTTGGTATGCTTATTTAGGCTTCTTTCTAAGGCTTATAGGTTGTTAAACATAAAATAAGAATGTAAAAGTAGTTTGCTATGTGTTTGTGTGAGTTTTCATACAATCCTGTTTGATGCGCACCGCTGATGGTATGCTTATTAATGTTGTTTTGTAATGCTAATAGGTTGTTAAACATAAAATAAGAATCAAAATGTAGTTTGCTATGTGTTTGTGTGAGTTTTCATACAATCCTGTTTGGTGGGCACCAATGTTGGTATGCTTATTTAGGCTTCTTTCTAAGGCTTATAGGTTGTTAAACATTAAATAAGAATGTAAATGTAGTTTGCTATGTGTTTGTCTGAGTTTTCATACAATCCTGTTTGATGCGCACCGCTGATGGTATGCTTATTAATGTTGTTTTGTAATGCTAATAGGTTGTTAAACATAAAATAAGAATCAAAATGTAGTTTGCTATGTGTTTGTGTGAGTTTTCATACAATCCTGTTTGGTGGGCACCAATGTTGGTATGCTTATTTAGGCTTCTTTCTAAGGCTTATAGGTTGTTAAACATTAAACTAAGAATTTAAATGTAGTTTGCTATGTGTTTGGGTGAGTTTTCGTACAATCCTGTTTGATGGGCACCACTTTTGTTATACTTATGTAGTGTTTTTTCTAATGGTTATAGGTTGTTAAACAAAAAGAATATAAATTGAGTTTGCTATGTGTTTGTTACAATCCTGTTTTGTGTGTACCAGTTTGTGTGTACCATATGTTGCATACTTTGGCCCTCATTCAATTGCAGTTTGGCCAATTCAATAGGGTTCTAAATGTGCTTATTTGGAGCCCTATTGAATTGTCCAAAATATCAATTGAATGAGGGCCTTTGTTTGCTGGATTTGTTATATTGTGAGGGCCTCATTGAATTTTGTTTTTCAATAGGGCTCTATATAAGCACAGAGCATATTTTTGAACAGAAGTTTTTAGTTAAATTGAGCCAAATGTGCTTATATAGAGCCCTATTGAAATGGTCAAATCACATTTGAATGAGGCCCTCGGCCATTAAACATATTTAGGTCCTGAATCAATTGCGTTTTGACCAATTGAATAGGGCTCTATATAAGCACATAAAAATTTTTTGGACAGAAGTTTTTAGTTAGTGAAGACCTATTATGTGCTTATATAAAGCCCTATTCAATTAGCCAACTCAGAATTGAATAAGGCTCATGGTTCGGTTCTTTTTTATACTTAATACTTTACCTTGATTGAAGTGTGGAATGACAGAGGGTCCCCTCCTGCCAATCTTAATCCGCCGGTCTTCTTGTAGTGTCTGTTTGAAAAATAAAGTGAAATAGTGAATTATAGAATGTTTTATTTGTATTTAACAAACCATGGCCTTTTCAGCATTTAAAGTATTTTTGTATCTTACCTCTTGTTCTTTGTTGGTGTTCTTTAAAAGGGATTGTTCTTCACAGTGCACAGTGCAAATTGTTGAGAGACGCTGTTGATGCAGAGTCTGTTTGAATATTAAAAAAAGTAGAAAGATTGAGTTTTAGGTGATCTATTAAATTTCAGTAAATTAATGTCATTGAAATATACTTGTGTAATTAATTTGAATTAACATTATTTTTTGGTGGGGTCTACACACATATATGTCACATACATGAAGCACATTTGCATAGTTGAAAGTAATTTTTTTGTGTGCGTGTGACATATCACTATACATGAATCATATTTTAATTGTTAAATTAACCTTATTTTTATTTTTGGCCAACATACATAAATGTGTGTGTGACATGTGACTATAGATGATACACATATATGTGCGTGTCACATATCAGTATACATGACTCATATTTTAATAGTATTTTAATAGTCCCAACTTATTTTTTTGTCATGTAATTTAAATGTAGTTGTTTAATTAGTTTGTTGCAGGGGCAATACACATAAATGTGCATGTAACATGTCAGTATACATTATACGCCTAAATGTGCGTGTGACATGTCACTATACATTATACACATAATTGTGCGTGTCACATGTCAGTATACATTATACGCATATATGTGCGTGTCACATGTTAGTATACATTATACGCATATATGTGCGTGTCACTTGTCAGTATACATTATACGCATAAATGTGCGTGTCACTTGTCAGTATACATTATACGCATAAATGTGCGTGTCACATGTCAGTATACATTATACGCATATATGTGCGTGTCACTTGTCAGTATACATTATACGCATAAATGTGCGTGTCACTTGTCAGTATACATTATACGCATAAATGTGCGTGTCACTTGTCAGTATACATTATACGCATAAATGTGCGTGTCACATGTCAGTATACATTATACGCATATATGTGCGTGTCACTTGTCAGTATACATAAACCTCTTTGTCTTCTTTAATTTTTTTTTTTGATGTCCTGTCTTAAAAATAAGTAATATATTATAGCTTACCTCTCAGTTGTAATTTGCACAATGTAAAGTAGTAAATTAGGAAAGAATTATCTTCTCAAGTTTTAGCAGCAGTTATCTCCGAAGTCACTCTGTTCATCACCTGAGGAGAAATGTATTTTTCTCTGTCAAATAGACAGTATTTATAAACTTGTAGAACATTCTGGAAAGTTAGACCATTAGAACGTAATACGCATGCGCTATTTGCGTTCCAGCTTACAATTTGCGTTCCATCCGCCATTTTGTGCGTAGTAGTGGTTAAAATGGTGTTTAATATGAGTGTGATCCGTTCCGCATAGTATGTGTTTCATTATTGCGAGTAAGTGTAGTGTAGTTACGTCTGGAGCCTCGTTTTCGTTTTGTTCGGCGGCCATTTTTTCTCTCGCTTAGCCGATTTTCGGTCGTTTAAACTCTTTGTTTTCACTTAAATGGACGTGTAAATGAACTTTTGGAGGTGCCGGATGCCCCCCCGTGCTGTAAGTAAGCTTTTTATGGGTTTGTTGTGTTTATTTCTTGTGTTTGTGATGTTTTGATGCGCGGCGGTTGGAATGGGTCTTTCGCGGCCGTATTTTTTTCCGATGCGGCCGTATTTTGTTGCGAGTAAGTGTAGTGTAGTTACGTCTGGAGCCTCGTTTTCGTTTTGTTCGGCGGCCATTTTTTCTCTCGCTTAGCCGATTTTCGGTCGTTTAAACTCTTTGTTTTCACTTAAATGGACGTGTAAATGAACTTTTGGAGGTGCCGGATGCCCCCCCGTGCTGTAAGTAAGCTTTTTATGTGTTTGTTGTGTTTATTTCTTGTGTTTGTGATGTTTTGATGCGCGGCGGTTGGAATGGGTCTTTCGCGGCCGTATTTTTTTCCGATGCGGCCGTATTTTGTTGCGATGTTGCCGTATTTTTTTGCGATATACGCAGTTAGCTTTTACGTGTACGACGCAGTGTATTTGTTTCTAAGTCGTGCGTATGTGTGTTAAAAGCGTGTGAAGGGCCTTTTTTACTGTTTTTTTGTTAAGTCTTGCGTCTGTGTGTCTGGGTGTAAGTGGGTGTGAGGCGACTTTGAGGTTTTTTTTGTTATGAAGTTGTGTGTGTGTGTATGTGTGTGTTAACACAGCCGATGTTGGGATGCTCCCACCACCGCAAATGCGGACCCTCGCTTCGCGAGGATCCGCATTTGCGGGGACGTTGTTTGGTTTTTGTTGGCTGGGCAGTTGGGTTTATTCTGTTAAAAAGTCGTGTGTGTGTATGTGTGTGTTAACACAGCCGACGTTGAGCCTCCACAACCGCAAATGCGGGCCCTCGCTTCGCGAGGACCCGCATTTGCGGCGAACTGCGTCCCTCGCTTCGCGAGGGACGCAGTTTCTTGCGGGCTCGCTACGCGAGCCCGCAAGCGTGAGCAACGACTTGGGTTTTTGTTGGCTGGGCGGTTGGGTTTATTCTGTTAAAAAAGTCGTGTGTGTGTATGTGTGTGTTAACACAGCCGACGTTGAGCCTCCACAACCGCAAATGCGGGCCCTCGCTTCGCGAGGACCCGCATTTGCGGCGAACTGCGTCCCTCGCTTCGCAAAGGGCCGCAGTTCTTGCGGGCTCGCTACGCGAGCCCGCAAGCGTGAGCAACGACTCGTACGCTCACAACTATATATGTGATTAAAGAATAGAATTACCTATCTGTGCAATTGTTACAGAACTTGCCATTTACTGTTGTTTGTGAAGAGCAGAAGCTGCATTTAGAAGTTACATTTCTATTAGTCCTTTCCATGGACTGAACAGATGAGCATATGTCTTCAACAAAGAGCAAAAGAGGATTATTTCCCATAGTGCCAGAACCATGAGAAATCATGACTTCAAGCAAAATACACATTTCATATTCACCTCTCTACCAAAATAGCATAGGCTTAATTGCTTATCATGATAGCTTAATGCATATTTCAGACATTTGTATATTACCTTAAAGGGCCAATGTATGCTCTTTTCATGTTAAACCTAATTTTTATAGTTCATCATTAAATACCAGTAAAAATGCATATTCAAACAGCAGCAAAGCAAATATTTAGCTAAAAATACTAGTTTTAAAACTCTGTTTACTTCTGTAACCCTTCCCACATCGCTCATTGTCCGGAACACTACTGAAAGGGATGAAAAGATTTCAACTGATATAACATTGATTAGACTGTCTTGGTAAGCTTTAAATAATGTTTTTCAGCTGAAATATTAACTTCCATTTAGAAGTGCTCAAATTAATGAGAGAGTAGGAAGCGGTACAGAAACAGCCATTAATGAGATAACCATTATATTTTATGGCTAAAGCTTTGATTTGCTGCTGTTTGCACATTTATTTTTCATGTTAATAGTGCAGTAAAAATAGATTTAACATGCCCTTTGATATACTGTATCTTTAACTAGAAGACAGTTTTACATGTTCATAAAGCTACACTAATGTTTTTATACTCTTGGCTCAAGCAACACACAGGTCACATATTGATTTTGATCTTTGTATGCAAATTTTAAAGTAGTGGATGAAAAGTGATTTTCCATAAAATATTGTATTATTCATTTTAAGAGGTATAGATGTTTATGGTGTGCTTATTCTTACTGCTTCACCCAGCTACAACCAATAAGGGACTTTATTCAAGCTAAACTTGATCTAAATGTTCAAGAAAGTGATCCATATAACTCTGAAGATAAACATGTACATTACATTAATACATGCACACTGTTAACTCTTGATTATTTTATAGCACTTTGACCACTTCAATCAATCATGAATGCACCTCTCCTATTTGCTGCACCTCTCTGTCCACCAAACATTGGTGCTGTTGTGACAATCAACGTTCTGGGTTTTAGGATTTTTCTTTTCTGCACAGATGAATCAGTCATTGCCTCAAACAGATTGTCTCACCTCTTCACAGCAGAAGGATATTGAAACTTGGAGCGATCTTACCCTCCTGACCTGATGCTGCCTACCTCTGTCCTACATGATACAATTCAAAAGTCTTGAACTTACCATACTATACTCTCAATAACATTGCAACCCTTTTACATTGCTGACTGTCATGATTTAATTGTTTAAGGACTCATATTGTCAGCAATTTATGAATATGTCCAAGGAAGCATGACAGTGTTACATTGGGTTTATGTGTTATTGTGTGGTTAGATGTTGCCTGTGTATGGTTATTAGGTATCCTAGTTATAATATATTATAAGAAGGGAAAATGTTACATAGAACATATGTGGAATTGGTAGAAATGCTCTGCATAGAAGTTAGCTGCAGATCATTGCACACTCACACATACAGACCTTGCAGATGCAAGTACTTCAAGCAAACACTTGAGTTTAGCATAAGGGTTTGTTCACTAGATATCTGGTGAATTTGATCTCAAGAGCTTTGATAGCCCAAGGTTGCAAGCCAGATGGTCTGACATCACACATACACAAATGTACACAAGGGTGTGGTATTGCAGAGTATAAATATGTTGTTTTGATCACTCAATAAAGGTTGAGAGATAGTTTTCACATAAACAAGGTGTAAGACTATTTCTGTGTGTTGTATCCTGACTTGGGGAGTGGTCTTGCCATGGGCCACTTTTGTGCCACAGAGAACAGGAACTACATGATTCTGCTGGGGTAGGTTTGAACTAGGTTCATATCAAGACCCCTTGAAGAAGCAGATCGTGACATTTCGTGGCAGTGGTGGGATCTCTGTATAAAACACAGAAGGATGGCTGCTTATGAAGAGATGTCTGCAGCAAAGGAGGAGGAAGTGTCCAGACGGTACCAAAGATGGATAGAGATAATGCCTGCAGGATTAACCAAGGATCAGCAGAGGGAACTCCGGATACAGATCACACAGGAGGTACAGGGGTATTGGAGAAGGGTAAGCAATGGCCCTGTCTCAGCTCCTGTGGAGGGGAAATGCTTATCCCCAGTAGAGACAGAGAATGTTCTGGTGACTGGAAAGGACTGTAGAGGAATCGGCCTTCTAAATAAATGGATGGCATTCCTGGGACTATGGCCAGGTCACGAGCTAAGGGAATGGCTGGAAGAATTAGTATGTGAGGAGGTCGCCCTGGAAGAGCAATATGCTTATTGGGTAGAATCTGTTGGGATAACTCATCATTTTTCATTGGGGCTGGAAAAGGGACTTTGGGACATAGTACATTGGGATCCGGACTGTGGCTTAGGGACAGAGAAAAGAAAGCTGTGTCTGTTTGCCAAGTGCTGTCACATGCTGGGACTGGAGACAGACTCTCAGGCAGATAACCTACTTTGGCCTTTGATCCAGCAGGAGCTACAGCTGGAGGTGGATTATATAGACTTACTGGATGAAGCATCCCTGGATGGTTGTTGGCCACCCAGCTGGGAGGGCTCATGCCAGTCAGGCATGGAACAGAACCACCTAACAGGTACTACAGAGACCCAGCTAAATATTGCCAAGGCTGGGTCAGAAAATAAATGTATGGACTGTGGGGAGAATTTTGATATTCATGATTCTCAAAATAACAAGGATGCCTGCATCCATGGGGTTGACTGAGGAGAGGAAGAACTAGTCCCTATCTTTAGGGGGCTAAGTCTCACCCAGTTAGAGGAATGGGCACAGGGCCAAACCACAGCAGTGCCAGGCCCAGGGGAAGAACTGGGGAAAAGCTACTCTGCTCCTAGAGTAAGAGAAGTACCTAATGAGCACTGGGCCCTACCAATTGACTGTGGAAATAGTGGAGAGGTTCCTTGGATGACCATTGTCCAGGAGCCAGCCACAGACCCTGGAGCAGAAACAAAAAGTAGCCCAGTTCTTCAGCCTGAACAAGAGGCAGTAGCAGCTGCTTCTCAAGGGCTGCCTGTAACTATACACCAGGCAGTCTCAGATGGAGAGAGCCAGGAGGTTCCATCTGAGGATCAAGAGACCAAAGAGCAAGAGGGTACCCCAGATTGTGATTTGTCTCCTGGTCTCCCTACAAATAGTGGAGAGGTTCCTTGGATGACCATTGTCCAGGAGCCAGCCACAGACCCTGGAGCAGAAACAGAAAGTAGCCCAGTTATTCAGCCTGAACAAGAGGCAGTAGCAGCTGCTTCTCAAGGGCTGCCTGTAACTACACACCAGGCTGTCTCAGATGGAGAGAGTCAGGAGGTTCCATCTGAGGATCCAGAGACCAAAGAGCCAGATTGTGATTTGTCTCCTGGTCTCCCTACAATGACTCCCCTGCAGCTGCCCAAAGACACTGGCTGTGTACTGGTAACCCTGGAAAGAAGAGGCCATTGGCCAGGCTTGGTGGGAGAGAGGTTGGCTACTGAACCACAATGGCTTGTATCAGAACTGCCCATTAATCCAGCATGGATGTCACTAACCCATGTTGCAACCCCAGCATCCCAGTTTATTCAGGAGAAATCTCAGGCCTGACAAAGGGAACCTTGTACTCTTCAATTTTACCAATGGGACTGAGTGCTGGTCCAGAATCGGCAGGACAGGAGGTCTCCCTAGCCTGGAAGGAGAGGGCTTTGCTGGGTAAGGATCCTCCCAAGTTTATAATGGACTTACTAGCTGGGGTGTACTGTTTCCCCTGGACTACCTTGAAGGGTCCTCCATGGCAGTTGTCTTATAAGTCTCCCCAGGGGCTTGGGAAAGTAACTAGGCCACTGCGAAGGAGCAAGTATTTGCCCTGGACAGGGGGATGCAGGGTAACCAAAGAGCCACTGAGGCTATCACATGGATAGACTTTCCAGACAGGAGGACAAGTAAAAGCAGTATAGCTAGAGAATTATCCGTCAGGATGATCCTCTATGCTATACTAGAAAGGTAGGGGGAGAAGTTGTCATGATTTAATTGTTTAAGGACTCATATTGTCAGCAATTTATGAATATGTCCAAGGGAGCATGACATTGTTACATTGGGATTATGTGTTATTGTGTGGTTATATGTTGCCTGTATATGGTTATTAGGTATCCTAGTTATAATATATTATAAGAGGGAAAATGTTACATAGAACATATGTGGAATTGGTAGAAATGCTGTGCATACAAGTTAGCTGCAGATCATTGCACACTCACACATACAGACCTTGCAGATGCAAGTACTTCAAGTAATCCTAAGCAAACACTTGAGTTTAGCATAAAGGTTTGTTCACTAGATATCTGGTGAATTTGATCTCAAGAGCTTTGATAGCCCAAGGTTGCAAGCCAGATGGTCTGACATCACACATATACACATGTACACAAGGGTGTGGTACTGGAGAGTATAAATATGTTGTTTTGATCATTTAATAAAGGTTGAGAGATAGTTTTCACATAAACAAGGTGTGAGACTTTTTCTGTGTGTTGTATCCTGACTTGGGGAGTGGTCTTGCCATGGGCCACTAAGTTAGCTGGATCCAGTATTCTCTGCCTGTACCTTTTGGGCCTTGCCCTCTTCAGAAGCCATCTTTTGTGCCACAGAGAACAGGAACTACATGATTCTGCTGGGGTAGGTTTGAACTAGGTTCATATCAAGCCCCCTTGAATAAGCAGATCGTGACACTGACCTTGTCAATACATATTCCATAAACCAATCCATTGTCTTTGCTCAGAACCTAATATTTTCCTCTTCTCTTCTTACTACTATCTTAAGGAATTAACTGTCATTCAGTAGTATTCCCTAAGTCTGTCAGAGTCTTCCCTAGGTTTTAGTTCTAGTAATCAACTACCAACTTAATACATGTAACCCAAAAACTATTACACAAACCATATGACATATTCTGAAATCTGACATAGAAAATCTTAAGTCTGTGACCTCCACAGAAGACTGAGTGACTGGCTCTTGGAATTGTGGGAGTTGTGGTTATGTCCCCTGCAGTCATATCAATAATAGCAGGACAAGTCCTAGAGAAGAAAGCAAAAGAATAAATGGCAGGATGAAGAGAAACTTATTTCCACCACCAAAGAAATTTGTATTACTTTGTGGAGCACTGTGTAATTTACACTAACTTGGAGCAGATGTAAAACACGTTTTTCAATGCAAAAAATTGGCATCCCAAAAAGACAGGCACCATTAGCCAGCTGCCTATTGTAGCTTATCGTAAGTATAGCCCTAGCAAACTATCAGCCACATTAAATTCGAACCTCGTAACAGCAAAATGAGACCCGCAAGGCTGCGAGCTTGAAGAGTTGCAAATTTATGGTGCTATTAAATTCGAAGGGGCTGTGAGTTACGAGCTGGAGATGCAAATCCTTAACTCATTCATTGAACGTTGGATTCACGGCCCTGTGCAGGATCAATTAGTCAAACCTGTAGTTATGGATATAGATGGCGCCAATGGTAAAAGAGATCATCATCATTAAGTCACTAAAAAAGGGGAGGTTAGATCTCAAAGTCCTACGGGCTTCAATTACGAATTGCGATTGGGCCCACATTACAGATTCATGCAATATTAATAAAGCCGTAAATATGATATTCTATTACATGTGAGTTTCAGTATATGCATTAACACATTGATTGCCGGGATCGATATAACACAAAGATTATATATGAAATAAAGTATTTTTCTGGGCAGATTTGCGGGCTTGAAGATTTTGTGCTATTAGTTTTAAGACCTAACATCACTTTTCCTTTTAATATTAGTACAGTAGTGTGTTTTTATTTGAATTACAAGTGCTACATATTGGACTTTACACCCCCTTGCGAGTCATCTTTAGCACTCGTGGGGTTCATTGCAATTTAATAGCATGATTGGAATAGTAGCAGTCACGGTCTTGACAGATCAAAGGATTTATGGCCGCAAAGTTCAACAATGCTCATCGCGTAGGCTTTTTCCAGCCTTGCTGCGTCTTAATCCGCAAGTTTTCTGCGGCCTGCGTTATGAGGCTAATTTAATACCAGTAAGTCCTATGAGCTACAATACTGGTTATGTTTTAACACGTAGCCCGAATGTAATGGGGATATTTGACATCCAGCCACTATTCAGAAACGATTCTTTCAAACTCGTTCTCAATTTCCTAACTATTTTACTACAGTGTCTTTAATTAAATTTGCATCAGAATGTTTAAATGTGTATTGTTATTCATCTTGTATACCGTATTTTTCGCCGTATAAGACGCACTTTTTCTTCCCCAAAACTGGGGGAGGAAAGTTGGTGCGTCTTATACGGCGAATATAGCTTTTCAGACTGCCTCTGTCCTTTTGATCTCACCCCAGCGCTTCCTACCAGCATCGCGTCGGCCGGTGCGTCCTAGTGACGTCACACACGCAACGCTGCAGTACACGTGGAGTGCTGGTAGGAAGCGCTGGGGTGAGATCAAGATGGCAGAGATCAGAAGTAAGGTGAGGATCAGGGGGATCAGGGGGGTCAGGGAGGGTCAGGAGGGTCAGGGAGGGTCAGGGAGGGTCAAGGGCTCCCAAATGCTGTAGTATATGGATGGATGTGTGTGTGTATGTATGTATGTATGTGTGTGTGTATGTATGTGTGTGTGTGTGTGTGTGTATGTGTGTGTATATATGTATGTATGTGTATGTATATTTATGTGTGTATGTATATGTATGTATGTGTATCTATAAAGGTGAGGATCAGGGGGGTCAGGGAGGATCAGGAGGGTCAGGGAGGGTCAATGGCTCCCAAATGCTGCAGTATATGGATATGTATGTGTATGTGTGTGTGTGTGTGTGTATGTATGTGTGTGTGTATGTATGTGTGTGTATATATGTATGTATGTGTATGTATATTTTTGTGTGTATGTATATGTATGTATGTGTATCTATATATATATATATATATATATATATATATATATATATATATATATATATATTTGTGTGTATCTGTGTGTAAAGTGTATTTGTGTTTGAGTGTATTTGTGTTTTATTCAGATTTTTTTTTTCTTGTTTTCCTCCTCTAAAAACTAGGTGCGTCTTATCTGCCGGTGCGTCTTATAGGGCGAAAAATACGGTACATAATGCATTTATATATACTCGTATATCTCAAAGACATGTGCAAAACATTATTAGTACACACTAAAACTTGTTTTTTCCCACAGAGAATTAATTAAAATCAATTCAGTAGGTAATTTTTGAACCTCTCCGACATTTCAGATAGTTATACACTAGTGATGTCGCAAACATCAAATTTTCGGTTCGTGAACAGCAGACGCGAACTTCCATCAAATGTTCGCGAACGGGCGAACCCGGTGAACCGCCATAGACTTCAATGGGCAGGCGAATTTCAAAACCCACAGGGACTCTTTCTGGCCACAATAGTGATGGGAAAGTTGTTTCAAGGGGACTAACACCTGGACTGTGGCCAACCGGAGGGGGAACCATGGCAAAACTCCAACGGAAAATTACATAGTTGATGCAGAGTCTGGTTTTAAGCCATAAAGGGCATAAATCACATTACATTCCTAAATTGTTTGGAATAACATGCTTTAAAACATCAGGTATGATGTTGTATCGATCAGGTAGTGTAAGGGTTACACCCGCTTCACTGTAACAGACCAATCTCTGCTTTTAATGCACCGCAAACAGCCGCAAACAGTCCCTTTGCACAACCGCAAACTCCCCATTTGCACAAGGTTGGATACCAAGCTAGCCATGTCCCGTTCCTTGTCCTCACTGATGTCATTGAAGGTCTCTTCCTCCACCAAGCCACCAAGGGTCCCTGAAAGGTGACAACAAGCCCCCTGGGACGCCTGCTGTGTTTGGTCTTCCACCTCCTCAAAGCCACCTTCCTCCTCTGACTCCTGTTCTTCAGACTCCTCTCTCTGCGTTGCCTCTGCCCGCTTTATTATAAGGTGTGTACTGTTAAGTAGTACTATTCCTATCGGTTTAATGCCTGTTACGTCACCTATCAGGGGACATGTATATGGCATGGATTTTTGGAAGCGGATGATGAAAAAAGATGCTTGGTCGGTCCTCCCACTTCAAATTTGGGGCACTGCGCGTGCAATCTAAGGTGCCACCAGATATGCGTGTCACTGTGCATTGGCAAAAGTTGGCAGAGTAGGCGCTGTAGGCCTCACACACACGCCTGTAGGCAGGCAACGGATATTCAATCGATGACAGTCAAAAAAGTGTTGTTTTATGTCACTGCACACTACGGTTGCACCAGATATGACGTATCACTGTCCACTGGCAAAAGTTGGCAGAGTAGATGCAATAGGCTTCACACACACGCCTGTAGGCAGGCAATTGCTATTCAATCTATTACAGTCAAAAAAGTGTTGTTTTATTTCACTGAGCACAATATAAGCTGTGAGCCTGACACAGGCAGGCAATTGAAATTAGATTACAGGAAAAAAATGGTAGTTTTCAATGTATGGTACACCACCAGGTATGAGTAGTGGAAATAAGCCCAATATAAGCTGTTAGGTGTTAGCCTGTCACACACACACGCTGGCAGGCAGGCATATGCAATTAGATTACACAGAAAAAATTATAAAATAAAATAAATGATTTTCTAGCCCTAAAAAGGGCTTTTTGGGTTGCTGTCCTTGCAGCAGATATCAGATGAGTCCTTCAGGTCTGTAATGGAAGCTAAATACACAGCCTGGCTATCTATTTCCCTATTAAATCTCCAGCAGCTACACTATCTGTCCTCTCACAACGAATGCAGCTTTAGAATGATTCTAAAATGTATGCTGTCTCTCAGATGGAAGGCTCTTGAAGGGAGTGTATGCTGCTGATTGGCTGGAATGTGTCTGCTGACTGTGAGGTGCAGGGTCAAAGTTTCCTCAATGATAAAGTATAGGGGGCGAACCGAAAAGCACATGTGTTCGCCGTCCGCTGCGAATGCGAACATGCCAAAATCGCCGCTAATAGTCCGCGGGCGAACTGTCCGCGACATCTCTATTATACACTCATTTAATTGTTACTTTTTAGTATAGCAATAATGTGGCTATTACATATAGGGCTTATTTGTTTTTAGGAAGGATTTAATTTGTGTAATTTAGTAATAATTCTATCTGATAATTTCTAAAGTATTGAGGCAACTAAGTTGCAATCAAACTAGAGGACTTTATTTCAGTATTAAATTATCTATGCTATTGTATATATCACCCTCACCCTAACTTGACTTGTGAAGACCTCTCTTGAGCATAGAGCAAAAAAGGTTTCAGCACTGAATACATCAAAAATAAAAACATAAAACATACTTTAGGGCCGGGGTAGGCTATAGGCAGATCTAGATCCAAATCAGGAACTCTTCCTTTTTTCTCCCTTCATGGCATATAATGCATTATTATTTTTTACATAACCCAACTGCATCTTCCTAATGTTGAAATCACCATTACAGTTACATGTTTTTCCTTTGTTTTCGTCTCCTTGATTGTGTAAATGTTCTTCCTGTGCTCTTCTGAATGCCATCTTATTGCAATATGGGTGTGTGTATCCATAAAATGTATGAATTCCAGACTTTGATCTGATTTTTAAAAATAGATTTAGACCCTGGTGTTTTTTTGTTTGTTTTGTTTTAATATTTGACTAGCCCTGCTTTAAAAGAAAAGGATATATACTGTATGTTGCTACATAAGCACCAACGAGCTTAACAGATCTACATGAATTTGATGGTAACTTTACAGTGTCTAGGTCGAGTACAAACTGAATATTCACCCAATAAATTTAGGCAAAAGACCAAAATAATAGAAACACTGTTGGTGACTAGAGAGAAAGTCAAGCAGAGCAATATGGAGTTTGTAATGATCATTCATCATACAATAAATAATTAATAAAAAGATAATGCCTAGGCTTGCTTGTTATCAAAGGGCTCTATTCCATGAATACTCATAGTAATAAGAAATGGCTCTTTTTGCTGCAGGTGTTTTATTCTCATAATCTACAGATGTGAAATAAGATATATGATGTATAATCTTCATGTTATCATTATGCATGCATGTGCTGATTACATTGATAATTTTAACAGTTTTAATGAATCACTAATGAAGGTTATATTTTAAATCCATTACTCAAACAATGCTTTGATTATTGCTTTGAATATTCGCATAGATGAATGTCTGTTCTCTGTAAACTATTTGTTGTAGTCAGTGCATACAGCTTCACAAAGCACATATATAGTTGTGGACCAAGAACGCTGTCTTTAACATTTGCAATGTTGGTCACGCAGTTGCGATGAGTGCCGAAGGTGAGCAGGAAAGTTGAAGTACACGGGGGAGAAACCGGCAATGAGCGCCGAAGGAGCTCATTGCAATTCACGCAATGAGCGACGAAGGAGCTCAGTGCAGGGCTAGCGATGAGCGCCAAAGGTGCTCAGAGGAGCAAAAGCCTCACATTGGGTGGCAAACAGCATTGCCAGACTTACAATTTTAATTCTATCATTTTTGACGGTTAATTCCTAGTGATATATATATATATATATATTGGTGGCTGACAATGATTATAAAGTAGGGGAAGCAGGAATTGAAACCTCTGCACATGTGCAGGGTAGGGGTCAAAGGCGGGGCTTCAAGCAGTCGAAAATAGATTCCCACATTACACAAGCAGAGTTTGCAAAATTAGGTTTTTTCCTAAAAATATTTTAATCTCCTGGTTTACACAGCTGCTAATGGTATACATACTTCTTTCCAAACTACAATGATCCTTTATTTTATTAAGTATTATAAGTAATTATTATTTACAGCAGTGACCAATTGCCATTTTTTAGCTGCTTTAGCCTTTGCAAACTAAATAGATTTCCATTAGTCCTATCGTAAGCACTGGCACTAATGACTGACACATTTTACTTGACGCAGCTAAACATTTTTCTGTATTTAAAGTTATACAGTAGAGATCAGTAGAAATAAAATGCAGCATAATTGCATATAATAATTAATATATTCATTATATTTTCAATATCTATCTGTCAAGCTGAAGGTGCTCATCGCGAGGTCCGAAAAGTAGAGGGGGGAGAGGCTTGCAATGAGCAGCAAAGGGCGCTAATTGCGTGGCAGGAAAGTTGCGTTTTGGCTGGGGCCTGCAATGAGCGGCAAAGCCACTCATTGCAGGGATTGTGATGACCGACTTCGGCCCGTAAATTTGTGAGGCCCGCATGTTAGAGGAGACAGCTTTACCAGGATTCAAATTTTATCGCCACCATTATTGACAGGCAAGTCGCTAGTCACATATATAGGGAGTGCAGAATTATTAGGCAAGTTGTATTTTTGAGGATTAATTTTATTATTGAACAACAACCATGTTCTCAATGAACCCAAAAAACTCATTAATATCAAAGCTGAATATTTTTGGAAGTAGTTTTAGTTTGTTTTTAGTTTTAGCTATTTTAGGGGGATATTTGTGTGTGCAGGTGACTATTACTGTGCATAATTATTAGGCAACTTAACAAAAAACAAATATATACCCATTTCAATTATTTATTTTTACCAGTGAAACCAATATAACATCTCAACATTCACAAATATACATTTCTGACATTCAAAAATAAAACAAAAACAAATCAGTGACCAATATAGCCACCTTTCTTTGCAAGGACACTCAAAAGCCTGCCATCCATGGATTCTGTCAGTGTTTTGATCTGTTCACCATCAACATTGCGTGCAGCAGCAACCACAGCCTCCCAGACACTGTTCAGAGAGGTGTACTGTTTTCCCTCCTTGTAAATCTCACATTTGATGATGGACCACAGGTTCTCAATGAAGTTCAGATCAGGTGAACAAGGAGGCCATGTCATTAGATTTTCTTGTTTTATACCCTTTCTTGCCAGCCACGCTGTGGAGTACTTGGACGCATGTGATGGAGCATTGTCCTGCATGAAAATCATGTTTTTCTTGAAGGATGCAGACTTCTTCCTGTACCACTGCTTGAAGAAGGTGTCTTCCAGGAACTGGCAGTAGGACTGGGAGTTGAGCTTGACTCCATCCTCAACCCGAAAAGGCCCCACAAGCTCATCTTTGATGATACCAGCCCAAACCAGTACTCCACCTCCACCTTGCTGGCGTCTGAGTCGGACTGGAGCTGTCTGCCCTTTACCAATACAGCCACGGGCCCATCCATCTGGCCCATCAAGACTCACTCTCATTTCATCAGTCCATAAAACCTTAGAAAAATCAGTCTTGAGATATTTCTTGGCCCAGTCTTGACGTTTCAGCTTGTGTGTTTTGTTCAGTGGTGGTCGTCTTTCAGCCTTTCTTACCTTGGCCATGTCTCTGAGTATTGCACACCTTGTGCTTTTGGGCACTCCAGTGATGTTGCAGCTCTGACATATGGCCAAACTGGTGGCAAGTGGCATCGTGGCAGCTGCACGCTTGACTTTTCTCAGTTCATGGGCAGTTATTTTGCGCCTTGGTTTTTCCACACGCTTCTTGCGACCCTGTTGACTATTTTGAATGAAAAGCTTGATTGTTCGATGATCACGCTTCAGAAGCTTTGCAATTTTAAGAGTGCTGCATCCCTCTGCAAGATATCTCACTATTTTTGACTTTTCTGAGCCTGTCAAGTCCTTCTTTTGACCCATTTTGCCAAAGGAAAGGAAGTTGCCTAATAATTATGCACACCTGATATAGGGTGTTGATGTCATTAGACCACACCCCTTCTCATTACAGAGATGCACATCACCTAATATGCTTAATTGGTAGTAGGCTTTCGAGCCTATACAGCTTGGAGTAAGACAACATGTATAAAGAGGATGATGTGGTCAAAATACTCATTTGCCTAATAATTCTGCACTCCCTGTATAGTTGTGAGCGTACGGGTCGTTGCTCACGCTTGCGGGCTCGCGTAGCGAGCCCGCAAGAACTGCGTCCCTCGCAAAGCGAGGGACGCAGTTCTCCGCAAATGCGGGTCCTCGCGAAGCGAGGGCCCGCATTTGCGGTGATGGAGCATCCCCACGTCCCCGCAAATGCGGATCCTCGCGAAGCGAGGGTCCGCATTTGCGGAGGTGGAGGCTCAACGTCGGCTGTGTTAACACACACATACACACACACAACTTTTTAACAGAATAAACCCAACCGCCCAGCCAACAAAAACCCAACAACGTCCCCGCAAATGCGGATCCTCGCGAAGCGAGGGTCCGCATTTGCGGTGGTGGGAGCATCCCAACACACACACACACACAACTTCATAACAAAAAAAAACTTAAAGTCGCCTCACACCCGCTTACCCCCAGACACACAGACGCAAGACTTAACAAAAAAACAGTAAAAAAGGCCCCTCACACGCTCTTAACACACATACGCACGACTTAGAAACAAATACACTGCGTCGTACACGTAAAAGCTAACTGCGTATATCGCAAAAAAATACGGCAACATCGCAACAAAATACGGCCGCATCGGAAAAAAATACGGCCGCGAAAGACCCATTCCAACCACCGCGCATCAAAAAATCACAAACACAAGAAATAAACACAACAAACACATAAAAAGCTTACTTACAGCACGGGGGGGGCATCCGGCACCTCCAAAAGTTCATTTACACGTCCATTTAAGTCCAAAACAAAGAGTTTAAACGGCCGAAAATCGGCTAAGCGAGAGAAAAAATGGCCGCCGAACAAAACGAAAACGAGGCTCCAGACGTAACTACACTACACTTACTCGCAATAATGAAACACATACTATGCGGAACGGATCACACTCATATTAAACACCATTTTAACCACTACTACGCACAAAATGGCGGATGGAACGCAAATTGTAAGCTGGAACGCAAATAGCGCATGCGTATTGCGTTCTAACGGTCTAACTTTCCAGAATGTTCTACAAGTTTATAAATACTGCCTATTTGACAGAGAAAAATACATTTCTACTCAGGTGATGAACAGAGTGACTTCAGACATAACTGCTGCTAAAACTTGAGAAGACAATTCTTTACTAATTTACTACTTTACACTGTGCAAATTACAACTGAGAGGTTAGCTATAATATATTACATTTTATTATCAAGACAGGACATAAAAAAAAAAAAAATTAAATAAGAAAAAGAGGTTTATGTATACTGACATGTGACACGCACATATATGCGTATAATGTATAGTGACATGTGACACGCACATTTATGTGTATTGCCCCTGCAACAAAATTATCTTAAAACAAACTAATTAAACAACTACATTTAAATTACATTAGAAAAAAATAAGTTGGGACTATTAAAATATGAGTCATGTATACTGATATGTGACACGCACATATATGTGTATCATCTATAGTCACATGTCACACACACATTTATGTATGTTGGCCAAAAATAAAAATAAGGTTAATTTAACAATTAAAATATGATTCATGTAAAGTGATATGTCACACGCAAACAAAAAAATTACTTTCAACTATGGAAATGTGCTTCATGTATGTGACATATGTATGTAGCCCCCACCAAAAAATAATGTTAATTGAAAATAATTACAGAAGTATATTTAAATGACATTAATTTACTGCAATTCAATAGATCACCTAAAGCTTAATCTTTCTACTTTTTTTAATATTCAAACAGACTCTGCATCAACAGCGTCACTCAACAATTTGCACCGTGCATTGTGAAGCACAATCCCTTTTAAAGAACACCAACAAAGAAGAAGAGGTAAGATACAAAAATACATTAAATTCTGAAAAGGCCATGCTTTACTAAATAATTTTTTTTTTATATAATTCACTATTTCACTTTATTTTTCAAACAGACACTACAAGAAGACCGGCGGATTAAGATTGGCAGGAGGGGACCCTCTGTCATTCCACACTTCAATCAAGGTAAAGTATTAAGTATAAAAAAGAACCGAACCATGAGACTCATTCAATTGTGAGTTGGCCAATTGAATAGGGCTCTATATAAGCACATAACAGATTTTTTAGACAGACATTTTTAGTTACTGAACTTCGATACTAAATCAAGGTCTTCACTAACTCAAAACTTCTGTCAAAAAATATGTTATGTGCTTATATAGAGCCCTATTCAATTTGTCAAAACGCAATTGATTCAGGACCTAAATATGTTTAATGGCCAAGGGCCTCATTCAAATGTGATTTGCCCATTTCAATAGGGCTCTATATAAGCACAGAGCATATTTTTTTACAGAAGTTTTTAGTTAGTGAAGACCTTGCTTTTGGATACAAGTTCACTAACTAAAAACTTCTGTAAAAAAAGATGCTCTGTGCTCATATTGAGCCCAATTCCAGTGCCAAAAACGAAATTCAATGAGGCCCTCACAATATAACAAATCCAGCAACCAAAGGCCCTCATTCAATTGATATTTTGGACAATTCAATAGGGCTCGAAATAAGCACAGTTAGAACCCTATTGAATTGGCCAAACTGCAATTGAATGAGGGCCAAAGTATGCAACATATGGTACACACAAACTGGTACACACAAAACAGGATTGTAACAAACACATAGCAAACTAAATTCATATTCTTTTTCAATGTTTAACAACCTATAACCATTAGAAAAAACACTACATAAGTATAACAAAAGTGGTGCCCATCAAAAAGGATTGTACAAAAACTCACACAAACACATAGCAAACTACATTTAAATTCTTATTTAATGTTTAACAACCTATAAGCCTTAGAAAGAAGCCTAAATAAGCATACCAACATTGGTGCGCACCAAACAGGATTGTACGAAAACTCACACAAACACATAGCAAACTACATTTATATTCTTATTTTATGTTTAACAACCTATAAGCATTACAAAACAACATTAATAAGCATACCAACAGTGGTGCGCACCAAAAAGGATTGTATGAAAACTCACACAAACACATAGCAAACTACATTTAGATTCTTATTTAATGTTTAACAACCTATAAGCCTTAGAAAGAAGCCTAAATAAGCATACCAACAGTGGTGCGCACCAAAGAGGATTGTATGAAAAGTCACACAAACACATAGCAAACTACATTTAGATTCTTATTTAATGTTTAACAACCTATAAGCCTTAGAAAGAAGCCTAAATAAGCATACCAACAGTGGTGCGCACCAAAGAGGATTGTATGAAAACTCACACAAACACATAGCAAACTACATTTAGATTCTTATTTAATGTTTAACAACCTATAAGCCTTAGAAAGAAGCCTAAATAAGCATACCAACAGTGGTGCGCACCAAAGAGGATTGTATGAAAAGTCACACAAACACATAGCAAACTACATTTAGATTCTTATTTAATGTTTAACAACCTATAAGCCTTAGAAAGAAGCCTAAATAAGCATACCAACAGTGGTGCGCACCAAAGAGGATTGTACGAAAACTCACATAAACACATAGCAAACTAAATTATTATTCTTTTGCAATGTTTAACAACCTATAAGACGTACAAAAAAGCCTACATAAGCATACCAACAGTGGTGCGCACCAAACAGGATTGTACGAAAACTCACACAAACACATACCAAACTACATTTATATTCTTATTTAATGTTTAACAATCTATAAGCCTTAGAAAAAAGCCTAAAGAAGCATACCAAAAGTGGTGGGCACCAAACAGGATTGTTTAGTTAATACAAATACATTCAAATAAAATTACATTTTCATTTTTATTTTATAACAGATACTGCGGCAAGAACATCGGAACAGGAGTTTCAACTGAGGACCACACCAGCGGACGAGGACTTTCAACAGAGGACCAGACCATTGGACGAGGACTTTCAACAGAGGACTACACAATCGGACGAGGACTTTCAACAGAGGACCAGACGATTGGACGAGGACTTTCAACACAGGACCAGACCATCAGACGAAGGCTTTCAACACAGGACCAACAAAGATTCTGCTTCAAATCAAACTTCAACCAAGGTACAGTATAACAAGTAAAAAAAGAGAAAAATTAATTAATATTCTTCTTTAATGTTTAACCACCTATAAGCCTTAGAAAAAAAGCCTAAAGAAGCATACCAAAATTGCGGCGCACCAAAAAGGATTGTAGAAAAACACAGAAATAATGGAATTTTTTCATTAATACAAAGACATTCAAATAACATAACATTTTCATTTTTATTTTATAACAGATACTGCGTCAAGAACATCGGAACAGGAGTTTGAACTGAGGACCAGACCAGCGGACGAGGACTTTCAACAGAGGACTACACCATCGGACGAGGACTTTCAACACAGGACCAGACCATCGGACGAAGGCTTTCAACACAGGACCAACAAAGAATTTTGCTTGAAATAAAACTTCAACCAAGGTACAGTATAACAAGTAAAAAAAGAGAAAAAAAAATAAAGATCTTAGCTTTGCATCGATGTCAACAGAAAATAAAATTTAAAATAAACCACCGGTAACTATAACTGTTGAAAAAATATAACTAACACATTTTTCATCTATCTCTTATTTGTCTTTTAGGGCCAATAATCTTTAACAGTAAATACAAACTTCAATGTAAAATTTAAAAAAAAATTGCATAGTCCAAAAAAGTCTAAAAACACAGAATCTATACAATTTGTCATTGTAACATTCCAGTCCTAAACCCTAATTTAATTGCCATTTGACAAATTAAATAGTGCTGTAAATAATTACATAACATCTTTTTGAAAATACCTTTTTAGTTACTGAAACACTTGCTTTTGGATATATGTTTAATAAATAAAAACTTCTTTAAATAATTATCTGATGGCCTTATTTAGACTTCTATTCAATTGACCGCATTGAAATTGATTAAGTATAAAATATAAACACACTGTTGATAACAATTTGTCATGAAAAACAACTTAACATCTCAAAAAAAAACTAATGATACATTATTTTATTTTTACAGATTAACATGGCTGATAACGAGAGTAAACAAGAAAAGAAAAGACGCCAAGCTAGAGAACGACGACAGAGAGCAGACAGCCAGCAGACAACGGAGAAGAAGGAAATTCGACGAGAAAAAGAACGCAAAAGAATTGCAAGCAAAAGACTGTCACCTGCAGAAATTAAAGATATGTCAAGAAAAGCAACAAAGAAAATAAAGCATTTACAACCTGTTGCTCAAACATCAGATGACATTTTACCAGAAAAAATACAACAGATACCAAAAAAAGCAACAAAAAAAACAAAGCATTTAGAACCGTTTCATGAAACATTACATGACATTTTACCTCAAACAATACAACATATACCAAGAAAAGCCACGAAAAAAACAAAGCATTTAGAACCTGTTGTTGAAACATTATATGACATTTCACCTGATGAATATGAAAGTCAAAATCCTATATGCTTTGCAAATTGTCCTCTACTCAAGTCTTTAGCAGTAGAGGTTCATAGTTGTGGGGACATGACTACTCAATGTCAGTTTTGTGAGGCTTATTATTTTAAACAGGAGAGACCCAGAGATGGCCAATTTATTAGTTGCTGTCAAAAAGGCAAGTTCAAACTTCCAGAAAGGAAACAATTTCCTCTCTATTTACAAAACATTATGACTGAACCTACTTTTCCAAACTACAAAAATTTTAAAACAAACATAAGATCCTACTATAGTGCCATATCCTTTGCATCCATGAAGGCAACATTAGCTGCTAATGTACCAGGACATGGTCCTTACTGTTTTAAAGTCCAAGGACAAATTTATCATCGCACTTCCCATTTACATCCAGAGGAAGGAAATCAAAGAAAATTCGCTCAACTATATGTCCTAGATACAATGGAAGCTGTTGACCAACGTATGCAGATGGAAGAAAATAAAAAATGCTTACCCAGTGTTTTCATAGAGCTAAATAACATTATGGACAACAATCCCTACAGTAAAGCTTATAAAAAAATTGGCAGAAGTAGAAATGAACAACTACTTCATGCACAAACACATCAATTACCAATGCCGAAGGTTAATATGGTGCTTAAAAGAGACAGACATACTGATAAACGTCGTTATAACTTGCCAACATTAAATGAGGTTGCAATGGTGTTTCAGAATGATGAAGGAGAACCACCATTTCAAAGAGACATTCGAATATATCCCAGAAATGAAGAGCCATTGTTTATTAATATGAGTATCTTAAGTCCAAATTTAGATCCAATGACATATCCCATCTTTTTCCCACACGGAGAAGCAGGTTGGCAACCAAAATTAACTCTTCCCAGTTACCCAAATGCTAAAGCCAGAATCCGAAATAATGTTTCTATGCTTGAATTTAAAGTAGCTCAAATTGCCATTCGCAATGTATTTAATCCAATTTTATGTGGTGGGAAACTAACACAACAATGGATTATTGATTCATATTTGCAAGTTGAGGCAAATAATTAAACTTTATCAAATATCAACAAGATAAACTCCGTGTAGAACAATATTCTGGATTAATGGACTATGTTGCTGACGTGGCTACAAGCAGAGACATGACAGCTGGCAAAGCCATCATTTTACCATCTTCCTTTCAAGGATCTCCTCGGAATATGAGAGAAAGATACAATGATGCTATGGCTATTGTCACTAAATTTGGCAAACCTGATTTATTTGTGACATTTACATGTAATCCACAATGGCCAGAAATTACACTAAATCTACTTCTTGGACAAACTGCTTCAGATCGACCAGATTTAGTAGCCAGAGTTTTAAAGATTAAATTAAATGAATTAATACGTGACTTCACTATAAATCAGTTATTTGGCAAATGTCTTGCTTATGTATATACCATTGAATTTAAAAAAAGAGGCCTTCCACATGCACATCTTCTAATAATACTTCAAGAAAAAGATAAATTAGATACTTCGGACAAAGTGGATGCAGTCATTGTTGCTGAACTACCAGATCCAGAACTATATGGTAGACTATATGAGATTGTTACTCATCGCATGATTCATGGACCCTGTGGTGACCTTAATCCACAATCACCATGTATGGAAAATAATAAATGTTCCAAAGAATTTCCAAAAGATTATAGAGACAAAACCTATGCCAATTGTGATGGATATCCACTTTATAAAAGAAGAGAAGGAGATAGTGCCATTATTCGTGGAAAAAAAGTGGACAATAGATATGTAGTACCCTACAATCCACATTTACTCATGAAGTACACACATCAACGTAGAAGCCTGCACTTCCATCAAATCCATTAAATATGTCTACAAATATATTTACAAAGGTTACGATGAAGCTACTGTAGTCGTCAAAAGTGCAGACAACCCTGAAAGTAGTGAGTTAGTACATGATGAACTTGCATCTCATGTAGATGCTCGCTATGTCAGTGCGCCAGAAGCTATGTGGCGGCTTTTAAAATTTGAAATGCATGATAGATCACATGCAGTATATAGGTTAGCAGTACATTTGCCACAACAACATTTAGTCTATTTCCATGCTGGAAATTAAATGAATGCATTGGCCCAAAGTGAAGATCGTCACACTACACTAACTGCATGGTTTGCATTAAATTCCACTGATGCTGAAGCAACACAATACTTATATATTGAAATTCCATATCACTATGTTTTTGTGAATGGATTATGGAGACCAAGAAAAACCAGAGGCAATAAAATTATTCCAAGAATTTACACAGTCAGTCCAAGAGATGTTGAACGTTTTTGCTTACGGATATTACTTTTAAATGTTCCAGGAGCACAAAGTTTTGAACAATTAAGAACTGTTAATGACATTGTATATGAATCCTTCCATTTAGCTGCAAGACATAGAAACTTACTCGCTGATGATACAGAGTGGGAAAGATGTTTAGAAGAAGCAGCACAATGTCAAATGCCACGACAGATGAGAGAACAATTTGCTTTTATTTGTATCTTCTCAAATGCTCCAAATCCATTAACTTTGTGGGAGACTTTTAAAAGTAATATGGCTGAAGACTTTATGCGACGATACAATGAACCCATTGCACACTTAAAAGCGTTAATGGAAATCCAAGAAGTCTTTTTAACTCATGGATTAAGTTGTGCAAGTTTTAATTTGCCTGATCCAGGTCTTATAGATGACATTAACTTTGAAGACTATGACATTCAACTACAAGCAGAAAGAACAGAAGAAAGACTTGCAACTTTAAATACACTACAATTGCAAGCATTTCATGCCATTAAAAATGCTATAGATGATGACATGGTGACAGAGCGTTATTTCTATCTTGATGGACCTGGCGGATCAGGAAAAACATATTTGTACAATTTATTAATGAGTTCAGTACGATCACAAGGAAAAATAGCAATGGCGTTTGCCACTACTGGAATTGCTGCACTTTTATTAGAAGGTGGAAGAACTGTTCATAGTGGATTTAAACTGCCAGTGCCTATTTTAGAAAATTCTGTGTCAGATATTCGCATGACATCCTTACAAGCAAAGAAATTGAAGAAATGTAAATTAATTATAATAGATGAGGCCACAATGATGTCATGCTATGCCCTCCAATGTATTGACCATTTGCTTCGTGAAGTCATGGATAATATTTTTCCATTTGGTGGAAAGGTAATGTTGTTGGGTGGCGATTTTAGACAAACATTACCTGTCGTTGTACATGGAAATCGAACTGACATTATCGAAACATGTATAAAGTCAAGTACAGTATGCAAACATTTTACCCGTCTTCAACTGCAACAAAATATGAGATCAGAAGGCCAAACTGATTTCAATGATTGGCTTATTAAAATTGGAGAAGGCAGAACAGAAAAAATACTACATTTACCTGACGACACTGTAGAGATTCCACCTCATATGATTTGTCAACAAGATATTATATCGGCTATATTTGAAGGGAGCATAAATAACGAAGAATATTCCGAGCTTGCCAACCAAGTTATACTGACGTGTAAAAATAAAGATGCATTAATACTCAATAATGAAATCTTTAAAAAAATTTACGCACCACAAAGAAATTATCACAGTGCTGATTCTGTACTTGCTGATGACAATGAAAGTCAGGCAAACTTTTCAACTGAATTCATAAACTCTTTAACTCCTTCTGGAATGCCACCACATATTTTGCAGCTAAAGAAAGGTGCAATTATCATGTTACTGCGAAATATGAACCCCAAAAAAGGCCTATGCAATGGCACAAGATTAATTGTTCAACAATTAAAGGACCATTTTATAGATGCTGAAATTTTAACTGGGACCCATAAAGGAGAGAGAGTTTTCATACCAAGAATAGATTTAGCACAAAGTGAAAGTAGTCTCCCTTTTATACTTCAAAGAAGACAATTTCCCATTATTATGGCATTTGCCATGACCATTAATAAATCACAAGGTCAAACTTTCAAATCTGTGGGTATTTTCTTGGAAGAACCAGTTTTTGCACATGGTCAATTGTACGTTGCGTTGTCACGGTGCAAAAATCCACAGGCTATTAAAGTTTACATTGAAAACAATGAAAGTCAAGGTGATTTATTAGAAGATGGACGTATTTTTACTAAAAACATTGTCTACTATGAAGTACTATAAATTTGCAGGATACAAATTAAAGATGCCAACATTTTTTAAAAGCATTCCAAAATACATAACAATTGGTTGTTTAATTCAGTCATAGTTAATGGAAGTACTGTTTATGAATGATTCGCCTCACAAAATACTTGCCTTGCATTGTTAGTAAAAATTATGTTAAAATGTTAAGTCACTATGTTAATGTTTCTAATGTTACAAATTTAAAAAATATATTTTCAAGTTATTTCATTCAACAGATTACAAAGTGGATGTTAAGAGGTCAAGCACCTTTTAAGTCACAATGTAAATATTGTCTGTTATCTTAAGATTACTACCTACATTAATGTTTATCGCCAGTTTATGTGCTCAGTAATGAATTACTTTACTTACGTACGTTTTAACGAGAGTTTTACTGTATGCCTTCCTCTACATTCAATGTATATTCAAGTTAACAATTATTGTGATAGAAATTGCATTTTAATACTGATTAATTTAAAGGTCAATTGTTTTTACATTCAAATGTTAATACTTTTAATAAAAAATTAGGTTACAAAATGTATTCACTATGTTCCTGTTTATAATGTTCAAAATTATACAAATGTTTTGTCATCTTCTAAACTTACATAAAAAATGAAGTTCAAGTTTAAAAATATATACTTTGAAGGTTATTGCTTACATATATTTTAAACTTCATGTTAAAATTCGCGACGTTTCAAGAAGGCTTTTTACTTTTTGCTTTCCTATTCATTCAATGTATATTAAAGTGAACAATTCTTCAGATACAAATTACATTTTAAAAAACCATTACATCAACATTTTACAAAAATACACGTTCATATTAAAATACTTACAAGTGACAAAAATATATGTTAATAACTAAACAACTTGACAAACATATACATCACATTGCCGTCATTTTTTGACGGGCATGTCGCTATTTGGTTATAATTATAAACACATCATAAAATCACATATAAAATAACACACACAGAAAATATCATTATCAAATGTTTATTTGCTAACGTATTGTTAATTTGTTCCTTCTACTCCCTGGACATCTACTGCAGATTAGTAATTATCAGAGGAGCTGGAGGAGAAAGGTCAGTCCAAGCAGCATGAGGCAACAAATGCAGAGGTAGGGGAGGAAGAGCAGTCTGAGACAGCATATGTGGAAGTAGAGGAGGAGGATCTGCAGCTGCAACATCAGCCAGATTGTGAGAAGTTGCTGCAAAAGCCACCAAATTTGAGGAAGAGGAATACCTAATTTAGTGGTCATTGTATCCACCAGCTGGGTCATTAGCAACAAGAGTCTTCTTTGACCTGACTGGACTACTCCTCCCTCAGATCAATCCTCCTCACAGAAAATCTAATTGGAAGGACACATGCTTTTGAGCTGTTGCCCATTCAATGCAGTCTTCAAAATCACCAATTCTGCAAGATTTTCAAAACCACCAATGCTGCCCAAACCATCACCACCAAGGCTGCCAAGACCACCACCACCATTGCTGTTAATACCACAGCCACCACTGATGCTGCCAATATCACCACCACCAAGGATGTATGCACTTTGTATGCACATGTTGGCATCACTAACAACTTGTACATCCACTGAATGACACAGTTTGTGATTTAAGAACAACACCTCCTGATCTTTAGGAGGTCTTTATGCCACATGTGTGCAATTTATGGCACCAATGACATTTGGTAGACCTCCAAGAGAAATCACTTCTTACCTTCCTGATCGCTTCTCTAGTGGTAGGGAAACCAAGGTACTTGGTAGCTTTTCTTATCATGGCTAGGAGGAATTGGGCCAGCACCTTTGAAAAGGTGGACTTGGTCATCCCTCCACCACAATGCACTCCTGCTCTGGAAGCTACCGGAGGCTAAGAAGTGTGCTTCAGCTAACAAGTCGTTCATGGTATAGGCCTGTTCCCAAATTAAATAGGGCTTTAGATCTTCATATAGTAGTTCATAGAGTTCTATCAGACTGACACATATTAGCCAGAAATGCTCATACACTTCACCATCAGCTAACCCTTCTGATGTGACTCTCCCTGCACACCCTAGGTGCACAGTATCTCAGTTGGAGCTTTAACTCCTGATGCTGATATTCCTGGGGCCCTCCCAAGCCCCCTGGGGCCCCTACTGGCCCTTCTTAAAGTATACATACACATTAATCCTCCCTGTACCTCTGCTACCAATACTTTTTTCCTTTTCTGGCCATCTGCAATAATCCTGTGCAAGAGCTGTTCTATGTTATAATTGGCCTGTTGTGGTTCACCTTCAGCATGGATTCCAGCCCACCTTACATCCACATTCACTGCCATTCTGTCATTTCTTTCATGCCTCAGGATTCCCATCCTCATACATCACACACCCTGGTGTCTAGCACATATAATTTTCCTGTTTACATACTTCACATCCCTCATTATATTTACAGCAGCTCTCACAGCTCTTCTATAATTAGAATCCATATTGGCAATGACAGTAGTATGGGGTGTGGCTGTGCTATTTATAGGTCATGCATTACAATAGCCTAAAGATGATTTTATAGGCCTCTAATGAAACAAAATTGAAGCATACACATCCTGAAGCAAAAAAGAAGCGTTTCTAATACTTAACTCAGCCTTATACAATAATGCTAAAGAACAATCAAGTAAACCACAATGTCAATTACAAATACCTGCTCATACAAATAAACTCTGACACCCAACCAATGGTGTCACATCTAATTAATACAGAGCCCTGAGAGTTAATGTCTACTAATCAGCCACCCACTTAACAGTGTATCCCCTGCCATTTAATACCATATAATACATTAGAAAGTAACTTGTAATATGATGGGCAGAACTACGATCTACATATGCAAGAAAAATAATCCACATCAGTGTGTCAATGTTTAAATGGAAAACAGATAGCCCTGTTGACACAATGCTGCAATATTTAATGATTTTCTTTACTATGGAAATTATTGTTTCTGGACTCTGACTCACAACTTCACAATCACATCTAAGTGTATTTGTAAGAACCCCTGTGAGTCTCTTAAACTACTTACAATCACAGTCTTCTTTTCATATTATAAATATATATTAATATATATATATATATATATATATATATATATATATATATAGAGTTAAATATGGTTTTAAGCAGGCCATCACAATGAATTATTCATGAAATTCTTTAAATATGACACCTCTGTTATCAAACAAGCCAATTTTCCTTACTGTTTTGGTCATTCATGGGTTCTTCAGAATTTATCAACAGGTTATAGTGTTGCAAATCCAAATAATGGACTAAAATGGAAATTGAACTCAGGATGGAAAGTCAAAAGAAAAATCACATAAATCTCCCCAGTTGCTCTCTATGGGTGAACCAGCAAGAATAAAAGTAGAGATTAATTAGATGAAAGAAATTATGTTTAAAATACATGTTTTAACTCCAAAGTAATACCACTTACATGGCGAAAGCAAGATGTTAGTGTGTTTAAAATGAATACAACTGTTTAAATAGTTTTCTAGTGACTTGCCTGTCATAAATGACGGCAATAAAATTTGAAGGCTGGCAATGCTGTTTGCCACACAATAAAATGTTCTCCCCCCTCTACGTTGCGGACCTCGTGATGAACACGTCATTTTGAACCTTTTTTCAAAACATTTATGTGTTTAGGGACACCAATTTGTTCCTCGCTTAACCGATTTTCGCACTCCGAAAAATGCCAATTAAGCCTCAAATTAGCTTTCAACCTTACTCACAGACTCCCTGTCTCTCCCCCAATGTGTGAGGTTGTAAGTTATTTTTTTTTATTAATTGGGGTCTTTTGGTAGTTTTCCGACGATTTCCAAAGTCTTGCTTAGTTTTCAAAGTCTTACGTGCCCCGCGATCAGCGCCAAAAGCCTATGGCCTTCAACGCTGATGGCTGGCATCACCATGAGCACCTTTAGCACTCCTGTTGAGCCTGTTTCAAATCCTTGCAGAGCCTCGCGCTCTGTGCCAGTGTTTTTAAAAGTCTTGCGGGCCTTGCGATGAGTGTCTTTGAGCGCTCATTGCAGCCCCCATCATTTACAAATTTCAAAGTCTAGCGGGCCTCGCGATGAGCGCCTATGGTGCTCATCACGAGGCCTGTAATGAGCACCTTCGGCGTTCATTGGTGCAAAGCCGTGCACTCATTGTGCATGCACAAGCCCGTAACTATTAACATTGCGTGATCAACATTTGTAACTTACCACAACTATTAAATGTGATTATATGACCAAGAAGGAATATTAGCCGGAGTGTATTTAGATTAAAGTGAAAGTTTTTTAAATGTTTACATAATTTGTACATTAATTACATCAATATGCTTCTGTAATACTTGGTTACCACTTTTTACTTTATATTTTATTGTATCAAACCCATTAGCTGTATTCCTCCCCTGTGTCTCCTCGCCCCTATCCCTCTCCTGTATCTCCTTTCCCCTCTCCCTTTCCTCCCTCTCCCTCGCCTGTTCCTCCTTTACCCCTCTTATTTTCCCCCTTGTGTATCCTTTCCTCTGTTTCTTCTTTCCCCCTCCCTCTCCTGTACCTCTTTCCCCCCTCTCCCTTCCCTGTATCTCCTTTCCCCCTGTCCCCTTTTCCCCTTTCCCTCCACTGTGTCTCCTTTCCCCTCTCTCTCCTTCCCGTATCTCTTTTCGCCCATCTCTGTTTCCCCCCTCATGTCTCCTTTCCCCCTCTCCCTCCCCTGTGTGAGGGGTGAGTGCGGGGCCCCGTCAGTTCCGGAGAGGAGGGAGGATGGAGCAGGCAGGGTCATGAGCTGTGGAAGCAGACACGGGGCGATCAGTGGGGCAGGGTGGATCAGTGGGGCAGGGGAGAGCTGTTCAGGCATTGCAGTGAACGCCTACAGCACTCATTGCAGCCGGGCAATCAATGGGGCAGGAGGGATCAATGGGGCAGTGGAGAGCTTTTCGGGTCTCGCAATGAGTGTCTACGGCACTCATAGCATCCAGGGCATCAGTGGGGCAGGCGGGATCAGTGGGGCAGGGGCGAGCCATGGGGGCCTCGCAATGAGCGCCTACATCGTTCATTGCAGCCGGGTCATCAGTGGGGCCGGGGGATTAATGGAACAGCATGACCAACATCGCAAACTTACATTCACTGATAACTAATATAGTGGTTTGGCAAATTGAATAGGACTTTATATAAGCACAGATCATTTTTTTAACAGAAGTTTTTAGTTAGTGAAGACCTTGCTTTTGGATAGAAGTTCACTAACTAAAAACTTCTGTAAAAAAAATGCTCTGCGCTTATATAGAGCCCTATTCAACTAGCCAAATCACAATTGAATGAGGCCCACAGTGTACAATGGAGCAGGGCAGATTGGAAACAGAATTTACCTACCAGGTAGAAGAGTCTGTCAGTGTTGGGGGAAGTGTTGGCAACTAGAGAGGGTTTTGCAATGAGGAGGGTCCCAGCTGCTGTCAGCTCCGTGCGGGATGCCAGATCCTGTGTGTGCGGGAGTGTCCTACATCTCTCAGCACTGCATGCCAGTGCAGGAGGAGGGTCCTGGCTCTTTGCTAGGTCTCACTCTGCCTGCACAGCATAGCATGGGGACTCTCTATGCCTCCTCCTGGACCCCATCCCTTCATCAGTCCCGGAAGGTTATGGAAAGTGGGTGGGAAGAGGGGGGCCTATGCTGCAGAATTACAAAAATAAAAATTAGACTGCACTGGGCCCCCACCAGAGCAGGGCACCAGTGCTTTTCACCGCTTGCACTGGCCTCTACCTAACTCCTAACTTCTACATAATCTATCCAATGCTATGCTTTAAAGCTGTGTAATACTGAGGGCATATGTTTAAAAGGATCCTATTTAATATGGTATTGGATTAAAGCGTGAAACCTTTGTAGGCTCATTTGCATGTCGCTACCAAGGTTCCCAGAAATCAGTGCAATAAGTGTATTTCTCAGAATTCTGATCAGGAAGTACATTGTTTAACTTTATTAGACATTCAAATGTGAACACAAGTGTACTATTTATTCACTTTACTCTGTACAGTGGAGGGCCTCTATTGCTCTTTTGCCCACCATATGTTAAATGATTGTTAGTGTGTGTGCACGTTTGTGCGTGTGTACAGTGGTACTTGGTTCTCGACCTCCTCAGAACTTAATGTGTCTCACTGACAACAAATTGCCTCTGAACTAGACACTTGCTTGGAGCTCAACGCGGCAGACTCACAAAATTGGCTTGAATTTCGATGCTTGCTTGCAACGTGCCACACACGCGACACCCCACATCTTGTTTTTCAGGAAGTGGAAATAAGCTTAGTGATGTGGCATAGTGTAGTTAGTACCTACAAGAACGCAAGAGCAGTCTGAGCCTGCAAGAATCAAAGAGCAGCCTGTGCTTATAAGGGCCAATGTGTAGACTGTGCTTATAAGAATTTAAATGTAGACTGTGCCTATAAGGACCAAGGTGCAGTCTTTGCTTATAAGAACCCAAGAGCAGTCTGTGCCTGCAAGAATCAAAGTGCAGCCTGTGCTTATAAAGGTCAAAGTGCAGCCTGAGCTTGAAAGGACCAAAGTGTGGCCTGTGCTTACAAGAACCAAAGTACAACCTGTGATTATAATGGCCAAAGTGCATCATGTGCCTACAGAACCAAAGTGTAGCCTGTGCTATAAGAACTAAAGTTCCAAGCAATAATCTCTCTCCTCCTTCACATCGCTACCATCCCTTTGGGCCCCCAAGTCCTCTCAGTGAAGTTAAAGTGAAGTTAAATTCTATTTTATTTTATCTAAAATGTAGACTGTGCCTATAAGGACCAATGTGCAGGCTGTGCTTATAAGAACCCTAGAGCAGTCTGTGCCTGCAAGAATCAAAGTGCAGCCTGTGCTTATAGGGATCAAAGTGTGGCCTGTGCCTATAAGAACCAAAGTGCAGCCTGTGCTTATAAGGGCCAAAGTGTAGTCTGTGCCTACAAGAACCAAAGTGTAGCCTGTGCTATGAGAACTAAAGTTCCAAGCAATAATCTCTCTCTTCCTTCACATTGCTACCATCCCTTTGGGCCCTATTGCCGTCATTCTTTGACGGGCAATTCACTAGTCACATATATAGTTCTCAATAATATGGGTTGTTGCTAACACTTGCGGGCTCGCAAGGGCCGCAGTTGCTGGCAATGAGCGCCAAAGGCGCTCCTTCCGCTGGTGGAGATGATCGCCATAGGCGCTCATCCCTACGACCCCGTACGACTTAGGCAGGAAGCACCAAAGGCACTCACTGTGTTGGTGGAGATGAGCACAGTAAGCGCTCATCCCTACAACCCGGGGGAGTACACTTCAACATAAATCTATGAACCTTCATTATCCAAATCACACTGCGAGACCCGTAGCACTTTGAGAAAAAAAAAACAACGTTAACAATTACGACCCATAACACTTTACAAAGGAAAGCCGCGAGAAACTGTGACTTAAAAAAAAAATACGACCTGCGGGACTTAGAAAAAAAATCAGAGCTTACAAAAATACGAACTTAACGTCCGAACCGCAAATCGAAAAACACACAAAAAAAACATCACACATACTACGGGGGGACAGCCAGGATGTCTGTCAGTGAGGTTGCTTGCGAATTAAAGTCGTATTTCACCAGTTTCACCATTCAAAAATTGCCTAAATGAGAGAAAAAATGGTGGAAGAAAAAAACAAAAATGAGGCCAAGAACCTAAAATTACAACACGTACTTAACTCAATAACACTTCATGCGTAACACACATTCTGCGGCACATACCACACACAAAATCAAACCCATTTTATTTGCAACAACTAACTATTTTGCGTAAAATGGCGGCTGAAACGCAAATTGACGGCTGGAACACAAATAGCGCATGCGTATTGCGTTCTAACCGTTTCTACTTCAGCTCAAAGTCTATAAATACTGCACACTTTCCAGAAATTTCTACATTTCCCCTAAGTTGATGAACAGTGTGACTGGACATTTCACTGCTGGCATCACTTCTGAAGCAACTTCATTATCACTTTAGAAGTTTCAAATCTCCAAAATACACCAAATAGGAAAGCTATAATACATTAATTAATTAATAAATTCATAATAAAGAAATAATATTACAAAATATATGATTTTAATTATTGACAACAACAACCGTATTCATGTACAGTAGAATTTAAAACATATATAAAGTTGGAGCATTCATTCATAAATTAATAATTTAAAAAAAAGAATAAAAATTCAAAAGATGCAGTGACGTCACACGCTAACGCTCGTCATATGACGCACGTGACGCGCATTCCAGAATGAGAGACCCGGAAGTGCCCAGGCCTTAAATAGGCCATAACTTTCTTCATTCCCTAGCCCATGAGGAAGCCCAATACAGGGGCAAAACAGTCCGTCGGGAGTAGGGGAAAGATGGTGAATCTAATCTAAGCATATGTTAGCTGTCTCAGCAGAGATTCTCTCTATACAAAACGCAAGTGTCACAACCTACAATGATGATGGAGTATAGAGAATCCTAGTCCTCTTATCTCCTGTAGGTTTTAGACCTAAGATTTGGGTGACTCAGACCAATGGACATTCTTTGCGGATGCAAGAGCATAAGTCCCAGCTTTTGGTAGTGTGCCTGGGAAACCTGGAAGGGAGTCAGAAACGATCTCCTCTACCAGCATTTGCCCTTGAGTCAATAATACACCTGCACACAAAGTCTTGATGAAAACTATGAACAACTTTATTTGGAAAACAACATCTTTTAAACAGGCATACAACATTACCAGGAGGGGCTACCTTTAGTCAGCCCCTAACTGCCTCTGGCCAATCATGCAGTGTCCCTATGTGGGAAACATGAGACTCCTCCCAGGTCCACCCACTAGGTGGGGCTAACTAATTCATTTGGGCTCTAGCTCCCAAGAGAGAGACATCTCTGCCTTGGCCTATGGCCCTAGTATTGAGGCTGGAAGATCCTGTACTATACCATTGTCCTACGGTGCCTGGCAGTCTGGCAAATATCTTTTTTCTGCTATCTCCTTTGTTTACACTAAGGACCATATGGCCAACTCCTGACTGAGAGTTTATACAATGGGGGAGGGTTGACTAATTAAAACATAGCTATCACTCCATAATACAATATACAATATAATACTAACATATTATAACCCATAACATATTTCCCCATTCCCACATGGTTCCAAACCTTTTGTTCTTCCAGATGGCAACAGCATGTGGAAGATAACCCAGCCCCAAGATGGCCACTGCTGCCAGTCACAAAATGGCCCCAGCATAGTTCAAGCCAAATCCAATATGGCCACTGGCTGATTCATGACAGCAAGTACTTAGGCATATTGCATGTCAGCAAGGGATATAAGGGATGCTCTGTGTCTCTGCTTCTTTGCACTTAAATAGTAAAACCAAACATTGGGTTATGGTTTAATAATGCTAAAAGTGCCATACATGTATTTTGCAGAGATAAATATATATATAAAAAAAAAATTCCCTTGTATATATTCCAGTACAGCGTATCTATATGCACCATTCCTTTCCCTGTTTTTGTCTCTTTATGTTTTTAACTATTTTTGCATTTAGTGCACCATTTTTATAATAAGTGTGTTACATTCCTATGTATTTGCCATTCCTATGTATTTACTTCATTTCCCTAATTTCCCTATTAAAACTTTACCCATATACTAAGATTTCAAACACACATAAATGTGTACATGCCCTAAAATGATCGCAATTTGAAAATAACAAAAAAGGAGAAATTTCAACAACAACATAGCTTGAATTACACATATATATTTACACTGCATTTCAGCATTTCCATTTTATTTAATTTCTAAACAGACTCTACCTCAACAGTGTCACTGAATAATTTGCAGCACTGCACGGTTTAACACGGACTGTCAAATCTGCAGCAATTTACAGACAACAAAGAAAAAACAACAGGTAATATACAAAAAAAAAAAAACAAACATTTGCTTCACAAAAATACTATGCTCTTAGTAAAAAAAAAATATCAACATTTCCATTTCTCTATCTTTTTTTCAACAGACACTGCCTGAAGACTGTCGCAGGAAGATTATCAGCAGGGGACCCTCTGTCATTTATACACAAGACACAACTAGTAATTCAACACAAAAGGTATAGTATAACAAGTAAACAAAAAATAAACACCTATCCTCTTTGGTGTGCTCCAATGTCAAAATGAAAAAAAAAAAACATAATCCCCTAATGCCAATATTTGCAATGAATATATGCAGCAAGCAATATGCGAAAGAGCTAACAATCTGTTTTGATATTCCTGCAGCATGCAATGTAGATTTTCAGTGTTTATGAGCTGAGGTGTAAGTGTCAGCAATGTGTGACGTGTGTAGTGTAAATAGGCAACATGCGCAAGTTGTAATCGTTTCTGTAGCTGTGTTTTTTTGCATTTTCGTAATGTTAGTATGTGCAAGCTAGTGTTGTAAAATGGAGGTGAGTGTGCATGTGTTAGGCGGCTTTGGATAATTTTGCGTCCATCTTAATAGTGTATTTTCAACCTTGTACGGTCCTGTGTTAAAGTAATTTGTGTGTGGCAGTGTTTTGCTTGTTTAGGGGTCATGTAGCCTCGTTTTGTTTTGTTTTTTGCCATTTTTTCTATCGCTTAGGGGATTTTCGAGTGCCTAAACTCTGGAAATTGGAGTTAACTTGTCCTGTTACCTCATTTCCAGATGTCCTGGGTGTCCCCCCTTGCTGTGTGTAATGTTTTTTATGTGGGGCTTCGTTTTTTGTGTGTTTTTCTTGTTTTTCGCTGTGCGCAGTTTGGTCATTAAGTTCGTATTTTTTGCAGCTCGTATTATTTTTTTCTGTAAGTCGCGAGCCCGTAAGTGTTAGCAACAACCCGCACTGCTGAGAACTATATATGTGGTTTTTGCTGCGCAACCCTCTAAGCCCAACTGCATACCCTAAACACCTAATGACAACAGTAGTGCGCACAAAAAATGCTCTAAAACACATTCAAAATAGAAGGACCAACCTCATAAAGCTAACCTCATAATGCAGACAGTGCTGCACACAAAACAGGATAGGAGAAAAAAATAAATAACAAAAACTACAGTTAAAACAAATAAATAAACAAAGGAGCAAGTGTACTAATATACTCATTTTATTTACATATTAATATGGCAGATACTGACAAGAAACAGGAAAAGAAAAGACAACAAACTAGACTAAGTAAAAAAAAATGGGCAGATCATTAGACGACTGAGCAGAAGGAAATTCGACGACAAAAAGAACGGTAGAGACTTGCAAGCAAAAGGCTAGCATTTGACAAACTAACATCCAAGCCCAAGAAGGCAACTAAAAAACAAGAGTATTTAGAAAATGTTCCTGAACAATCAGATAAGATTTCTAATGATAATTTAGAGAGTTATATTGATTTATCTTCTCACAATTGTCCTTTACTAAAATCTTTAGCAATAGAGGTTCATAATTGTGGTAATATGAATACTGTCTGTCAGTTTTGTGGGGCTTATCATTTCCAACAGTAAAGACCCAGAGATGGCGAGTTTGTTAGTTGCTGTCAAAAAGGCAAGGTAAGACTTCCACAAAGACAACAATTCCCAACATATTTACAAAGCGTTATGACTGAGCCTTCTTTCCCTAACTACCAAAATTTCAAATTAAACATAAGATCGTATAATAGTGCCATATCTTTTGCATCTATGGGTGCAACGTTAGCTGCTAATGTGCCAGGACATGGCCCTTACTGCTTTAAAGTACAAGGAAAAATTTACCATCGTACTTCTCATTTACATCCAGAAGAAGGGGAGCAAAGAAAATTTGTTCAACTATATGTCCTAGATACAATGGAAGCTGTTGAACAATGTATGCAGCTTCCAGAAAATAAAAAACGCTTACCCATTGTTTTTATAAAGCTTGATAAAATTATGGCCCAAAACCCATACACTCAAGCTTATAAAAAGTTGTCAGAAGTAGAAAAGGAACAACAAATTCATGCAGAAATACATCAAATGCCAATCCCAAAAGTTAATATGGTGCTTAAAAGAGATTGTCATACTGATAAACGCAGTTATAACTTGCCAACAGCAAATGAGGTTGCAATGGTCTTTCAAAATGACAAGGGAGAACCACCATTTCAGAGGGGTATTAGAATATATCCCAGAAATGACGAGCAACCTTTCATTAACATAAGTATCTTAAGTACTAGTTTGGATCCAATGACATATCCCATCTTTTTTCCACACAGGGAAGCAGGTTGGCAACCCAAATTAACACTTGACAGTTACTCAAATTCAAAAGTGTGTGTGTATCCCATTTAATGTGGAGGAAAACTGACACAACCATGGATCATATTTGCAAGTTGAGGCAAATAATTTAAGCTTCATAAAATATCAATAAAATAAACTACATGTAGAACAGTATTGTGGACTGATGGATTATGTCGCTGAGGTGGCTACAACCAGAGAGCTACCAGCTGGCAAAGCCATCATTTTATCTTCTTCTTTTCAAGGATCTCCTCGCAATATGTGAGAAAGATACAATGATGCCATGGCTATTGAAACTATATTTGGAAAAAACAGATTAATTTATTAAATTTATATGTAATCCACAATGGCCAGAGATTGTACAAAATCTACTAATTGGTCAAACTGCTTCTGATAGGCCAGATTTAGTGGCAAGAGTCTTTAAAATCAAATTAACTGAATTAAAATGTGACATAACTCAGTTATTTGGAAAATGTCTGGCTTATGTTTATACCATAAAAGCGAGGGACGCAGTTCTGGCCACAAATAGGCACCCTCACAAAGGTGGAAGATTCAACGTTGAAACGGTGGAGGCTCCAATGTCCAGCGAAGTGAGGGGCCGGCCGCATTTGCGGAGGTGGAGGCTCTACGGTGCATCGCTCGCAGTTAAAAACAACCCAGAGAAGCTGGACTTTTAAAAAAAACAACCACGATGCAGGACTTATAAACAGGAAAAATAAACAATAACACGCAATGACTAAATACGGACTTACACAAAAAAATAAGAGCCGCGGGAATTAGAACAAAAAAATTACGACCTTCCAAAAATGCGAAATGAATGGTGGTAACGCGGACATCCACTAACAAAAACACTTGAAAATACCCCCAAAAAAACTCACACACAGCATGTGGGGACAGCCACAACATCTGCCAGTGAGGTTTCCCCCCAATTAAAGTTGAATTTAAGGAGTTTTGGAAATTGAAAATCTGCTAAGCAAGAAAAAAAATGGCGGCCATTAAAAATGAAAACGAGGCTACACGACCCGAAACCCACAAATAATAGCCAGGCACGTACGACTTTTGACAAGGAAGTACAAGGTACAAAAATGCAAACTTACGAGGTCGCAAAAATACGAACTTAACATCAAAACAGATTGTTTGCTTTTCAGCACATTGCTTGCTGCATATATTAATTACAATTACGGAAAATATATTGATTTATATTTTTAATAATTAATTAATTATCATTAAAAATACATATACAGAAAAGAAAAAAAAACACCACAGGATGGCAACCGACAAAGGCCTTTAGGGCACGCCTCACAAGGAGCACCAACAGTGCTCAGAGGACACAAAGTACAGCAGGGCAGAGGCTCGCAATGAGCACCAAAACAAGATCAGCGCGGACCTTACAATGAGCGCAAAAGCGGCTTTGATAACAAAAAAATACACCAACCGAAGGCGCTCATTGCAAGCCATGCAATGAACACCAAAGGCGCAGAAGGCACTCAGACGACCAAAACACTTACTTTATATGGCAAACAGCATTACCTGCCTTACAATTTTATTGCCCCGTCATTTTTGACAAGCAATTCGCAAGTATTCTTATAATCCTTAAAAAGAGAAACATTAATTGGATACTGCTGACAAAGTGGATTCGGTGATTATTGCTGAACTACCAGATCCAGAAATACATGGTAAACTATATGAGATTGTAACTCATATGATTCATGGATCGTGTGGAGATATTAATCCACAGTCACCATGTATGGAAAATAAGAAATGTACTAAAGATTTTCCAAAAGATTATAGAGACAAAACTTATGGAAGAAAAGGCCAAAATGCCATCATCATTGGAAAAAGGTAGATAACAGATATGCGGTACCATATAATCCACATTTACTCATGAAGTATAATGCATACATTAATGTGAAAGCTTGCACTTCTATAAAATCCATTAAATATGTCTACAAATATATTTACAAAGGCTATGATACAGCTACTGTAGTGGTCGAAAGTGCAGGAAATTCTGAACAAAGTGAGTTATTACATGATGAACTTGCATATCATGTAAATGCGCCAGAAGCAATGTGGCGTCTTCTCAAATTTGAAATGCATGATCGCTCACATGCAGTATATCGATTAGCTGTACATTTGCCACAAAGACACTTAGTTTATTTCAATGTTGGAAATGAAATAAATGCTTTGGCACAAAGTGAGCATCGACAAACTACACTAACTGCATGGTTTCAATTAAATTGTAATGACTTGGAGGCAAGGGAATTGTTATATATTGACATTCCCTACCATTATGTTTTTGTTAATGGATTATGGCGAAAACTAAAAAGCCATGGAGAGAAAATAATACTAAGAATTTACACTGTAAGTCCAAGAGACCTTGAACATTTCTGCTTATGTTTACTCCTTCTAAATGTTCCTGGTGCACAAAGTTTTAAACACTTGAGAACTGTTAATGACACAGTTTATGAAACATTTAATTTAGCTGCGCGACACAGAAACTTCCTGGCTGATAATACAGAATGGGAAAGATGTCTAGAAGAAGCAGCACTATGTCAGATGCCATGGAAGATGAGGGAACAATTTACATTCATTTGTATCTTGTCAAATGCTCCAAATGCATTAGCTTTGTGGGACAAATTTAAAACAAATATGTCAGAAGACTTTTTGCAATGATATAATGAGCCTATCGCACAATTAAAAGCATTAATTGAAATTCAAGAGGTCTTTCTTTCTCATGGATTAAGTTGTGCAAGTTTTAGTCTGCCAGATCCAGGATTCATAGATAACGTAAACTTTGAAGACTATGACACAACAGAAGAAAGACTTGCAACTTTAAATACATTAAAATTGCAAGCATTTAATGCCATAAAAAATGTCCTAGACGATGACATGCTCAAAGAGCGTTATTTCGATCTAAATGGACCTGGCGGATCAAGAAAAAGTTACCTGTATAATTTATTGATGAGTTTTGTTCGAACACAAGGTCAAATAGCATTGCCATTTGCAACAACTGGAATTGCTGCACTTTTGTTAGAAGGTGGAAGAACTGTGCATAGTAGATTTAAACTGCCAGTTTTCATTCTGGAAACATTAGTGTCGGATATTCGAATGACATCTTTATAAACAAAACAAAATTAAGAAAAGTAAATTAATTATAATAAATGAAGCTACAATGATGTCATGCTATGCCCTACTATGTATTGACCGTTTGTTGCGTGAAGTCATGGATAATGATTTACCATTTGGTGCAAAGGTAATGTTGTTAAGTGGAGATTTTGGACAAACATTACCTGTCGTTGTACATGGAAATCGAACCGACATTGTCGAAACATGTATAAAGTCAAGTACACAATGGAAACTCTTTACTCACCTCAAATTTGAATAAAATGAGAGATCAGAAGGAGAAAATGCATTCAATGATTGGCTCATTAAAATTGGAGAAGGAAAAACAGAGCAAATGCAACATTTACCAGATGATACTGTTGAAATTCCATCTCATATGATTTGTAAACAGGATTTCATATCTGCTATATTCCAAAATACAATTAATAATGAGGATTATGCAGAGCTTGCAAAAAAAGTCATACGCGTAAAAATAAGGATGCATAGCTTCTCAAGAATGAAATATTAAAAAAAATAAATGCAACCCCCAAAAAATTATTACAGTGCTGATTCTGTACTTGGTGATGACAAAAAAGTCAAACTTTTCAACTGAGTTCATTAATTCATTAACTCCCTCTGGAATGCCACTGCATATTTTGCATCTAAAGAAAGGTGCAATTGTCATGTTACTGCAAAATATGAACCCCCAAAAAAGGACTATGTAATGGAACAAGATTAATTGTTCAAAAATTAAAGGACCATTTCATAGATGCTGAAATTCTAACTGGTACTCATAAATGAGAGAGAGTCTTCATACCAAGAATAGATTTGGCACCAAGTGAAAGTAGCCTCCCTTTTGTACTTCAAAGGAGACAATTTCCCATCACCATGGCATTTGCCTTGACCTATAATAAATCACAAGGACAAACTTTCAAATCTGTGAGTATCTTTTTAGAAGAATCAGTATTTGCACATGGCCAACTGTATGTTTCATTTTCAAGATGCAAGAATCCAGAGGCAATTAAAGTTTACATTGAAAACAGCCAGGGTGATTTATTACATGATGGCCACATTTTTACAAAACAACATTGTCTACTATGAGGTACTATAACTTAAATTCGTAAAAGGAGAACAATACAAGACATGCCAAAAAAAAAAAAAATGCTTTGACCTCAAGGAATAATTCACAAGAAAAAAATAACAAATATAGAGAACAGTGGTTTTATTTTTAGGACAAACTTTTATGTCCCTCAGACTCTTTTTAGAGGACCACTATTTCACTAAGAAACTCTATAAAATGACAAAAAACATAGAGGACAGTAGTTTTACTTCCAGGTTGAAATTATATGTCTCTGGGACACTTTTCAGAGGACCACTATTTTACATAGGAAAATCTGTGTGCCATTAGAGAGAGAACAGTGGTTTTATTCCGATGACAAAATGTTACGTCAGTCGGACTCTTTTTAGAGGACCACTATTTCCCTAAGAAACTCTATAAAATCTCAAAAACCATAGAGAACAGTGGTTATATCCCGCAGACAAACTTTTATGTCTATGTGCCATTTTTAACAATTACAATAATAACAACAAAAAGTCAACCAAAAAAAAATAAAAATAAAGAAAGACAAAGTAACATATTAAATGGCATTTTAGCATAATTAGCCCCACAAAACACTTTTGTTGCATTTTGTAACAATTCAAATTTAAATGTTAATACATTAAGTTAATGTTTGTAATGTTACCATTTTTTTTTTAAATGTCCTCGGTTGTTTTATTGTATATATTTAAGGTTTCATGTTAACAGGAGGAGGAGGTTTTGTTGTACAATATAAATGTAAAATTAAATGGAGAATATTAATGCAGGGACTAAACCGATCGCCAGTTAATGGGGTCAGGAAGGAATTCATTGTTTTCCCTCTTTGATACAAGTGGATCAGTTTCAATTAGGGTTTTTACTGTTTGCATCCCTCTGGATTCAATACCTACATAGTTTACCAGTTGTTGATCTACAAGTTGCATGTTACAAACCATTATGTAAAGTTTACAATATTCCTTCATACAACGTTGACCTATTCTTACATTAAAATGTTAATATAAAAAAAAAAAAGAAGTTTACCACTTGGTAACCAACAAGTTCCATGTTAAAAAAATTACGAGCAAAGGCGCTCATTGTCCTGCAAGCCTCACGAAGCGAGACGTTGAAACATTAAAACACGCAGGACTTAGCATGCAAGCAGTTAAGAAATGCTGGACTTACTTAGGCTGTAAGCAGTTGAGGAACGCGGGCCTTAGAAAAAACATTCTCACCTAGGAATCTCGTAGGCAAAAAAAAAACACCTTGCAAAAATATGACTTTTAATGGCCGAACCGTGATAATCGTAAAATCACCGCCAAGCATGTAATAGTTAGCCAGGTATGTAGGAGATATTACTATTACAACGGACGGAAAATGCTTGCAAGCCAAGTAACACATAGAAAAAAGCCGCCATATTACAACACTAATTTGCAAATAATAACAATATGATTAGTGATGTCGCGAACATAAAATTTTCGGTTCGCGAATCGCGAACGCGAACCGCAGCAAATGTTCGCGAACCGGAGAACCCGGCGAAACGCCATAGACTTCAATGGGCAGGCGGATTTTAAAACCCACAGGGACTCTTTCTGGCCACATTAGTGATGTGAAAGTTGTTTCAACAAGACTAGCACCTGGACTGTGTCATGCCGGAGGGGGATCCATGGCAAAACTCCCACGGAAAATTACATAGTTGATGCAGAGTCTGGTTTTAAGCCATAAAGGGCATAAATTACCTAACATTCCTAAATTGTTTGGAATAACGTGCTTTAAAACATCAGGTATGATGTTCTATCGATCAGGTAGTGTAAGGGTTAGGCCCGCTTCACAGTGACAGACCAAACTCCCCGTTTAACGCACCGCAAACAGTCCATTTGCACAACTGCAAACTCCCCATTTGCACAAGGTTGGATACCAAGCTAGCCATGTCCCGTTCCTTGTCCTCACTTATGTCATTGAAGGTCTCTTCCTCCAGCCAGCCACCAAGGGTCCCCGAAAGGTGACAACAAGCCCCCTGGGACGCCTGCTGTGTTTGGTCTTCCATCTCCTCAAAGCCACCTTCCTCCTCTGACTACTCTTCTTCAGACTCCTCTCACTGCGTTGCCTCTCTCTGCATTATTATAAGGTGTGTTAAGTAGTACTACTCTTATCAGTTTAATACCTGTTACAGCACCTATCAGGGGCCGTGTATAAGGCCTGGATTTTTGGAACCGGGAGATGGTAAAAGATACTTGGTTGGTCGTATCACTTCAAATTTGGGGCACGGCGCGTGCAATCAAAGGTGCCACCATATAGGAGTGGCGTGTTTGTAAGTACTACTCTTATCAGTTTAATACCTGTTACAGCACCTATCAGGGGGCGTGTATAAGGGGCGTGTATAAGGCCTGGATTTTTGGGACCGGGAGATGGAAAAAGATGCTTGGTTGGTCGTATCACTTCAAATTTAGGGCACTTTGTGACATTAGCTTCTTACGCTCAAACATGTCCTTTACAGGCACCTGACTATGGGCAGATGAGCAGGAACTGCTCAAGGCGAGAGACGGAGTGGCGGATGGTTGAGAGGGGGCAAGGAGGACAGCAGTGGTTGATGTGGCTGATGATGCTGGACCAGGAGGAGGATGGCGGCTTTGAGTTTGTGTGCTGCTTGTACTCATGTGTTGGTCTGGAGTCACCCAAACATTAGGTCTCAACCTGTAGAGGATAAGGGAACCAGGCTACTCTAGACCTCATTCATCATTACAGGTTTTGACAGATTGGTACTATGCGTGAAAGCTACTGTGACAACAGATATGAGTGCCACTGTGCACTTGCAGAAGTTGGCAGAGTAGACGCTGTCGGCCTGACAGAGACGCTTGCAGACAAGTAACTGCTATTCAATGTATTACAGTCAAAATTGTATTCTTTCTTTAAATGTGCACTACTGACTGTTACACCAGATATGAGTGGTAGCACTGACTGGGCAAGTGGGCATAGTATACGATGTGAGCCTAAGACACACACGCTGGCAGGCAGGCAAATGAAATTAGATTACACAGAAAAAAAGTGTTGTTTTTTTTAAATGTAGAGTGCTGGTACACCACTAGATTGGATTGGTTGAACTTGTAACAATACTTGTAAGCCTGACTCACACACTGGCTAGCGGTCAGGCAAATTAACTTATATTGGCGGTCAGGCAAATGAACTTAGATTTAAGAAAATAAAATTATTGTTTTTTTAAATGTAGACTGTTGGTACACCACTAGATTGGATTGGTTGAACTTGGCATAATACTTGTAAGCCTGACACACACACTGGCTAGCGGTCAGGCAAATGAACTTAGATTGGCGGTCAGGCAAATGAACTAAGATTTAACAAAATAAAAGTTTTGGTTTTTTTAAAGTAGACAACTAGTAAACAAGATTTTATTGGTTGCACTGTGCACACACAGTATAAGCTGTGAGCCTGACACACACACTTGCTAGCAGGGGCTAGCAGGGAGACAGGCAAATGCAGTTAGCTTATACAGAAAAAAAAATTAAAAAAAATGATGTTATAGCCCTAAAAAGGGCTTCTTGGGGTGCTTTGTTTACAGCACAGATCTGATGAGTCCTTCACCCCTGCACTGGACACTGAAAAAACTTGCCTAGCTATTGATTTCCCTATTCAATCAGCATCACCTACACTCTCCCTCCTCTCAGTAAGACTGCAAGTTAGTTATGATTCTAAAATGGCTGCTGTCCATGAGTTAGAAGGGTCCGGAAGGCAGGGTATGATGCTGATCGGCTGGAATGTGTCTGCTGACTGTGAGGTGCAGGGTCAAAGTTTTCTCAATGATAAAGTATAGGGGGCGGATCGAACATCTCATATGTTCGCAGTTCGCCGCGAACGCGAACATGCTATGTTCGCCGCAAACAGTCCGCCGGCGAACTATTCGCGACATCTCTAATTATGATTCTAAAATGGTGCTCTACCCACCTACACAAATGTTTTGGCATTGCGCACGCAGCCTATTTACACTGCACACTTGGCACATTGCTAATACTTTCTCATCAGGTGATCAACAGTCCAACTGTACATTTTCTGATGCAGGAAAATCCAAAGAGATTGTTAGCTCTTCAGGGTATTGATTGCTGCATATTAAATATAAATAGGTAAAGTATATAAATGTATTAATTCATATTAATTTATTAATTCATTGTGTATATTTTATATTTTACACTGTACTTATATATCTGTATTCGCAATGAGCGCCGAAGTTGATCGTTGCAAAGGACGAAACTTGAAGTACACAAGGGGAGAGGCTCGCAATGAGCACCAAAAGTCCTCAGAGGAACAAAAGCCTTACATTGTGTGGCAAACAGCATTGCCATGGCTAGTATAAATATAAAATATATGTATGTATGTGTATATGTATATTTTATAATATACAGTGCCTTGCAAAATTATTCACCCCCCTTGGCATTTTTCATGTTTTGTTGCCTCACAACCTGAAATTAACATGGATTATTTGAGGATTTGCATCATTTAATTTACAGAACATTCCCACAACTTCAAAGTTTTTTTTTTGTTATTGTTAAGCAAACAACAAATAGGACAAAATAACAAAAAAAATAAATGTGCATAACTATTCACCCCCCTAAAGTCAATACTTTGTAGAGCCAATTTTGTGGCAATCCCACCTCCATGTTACTTTGGATAAGTCTATATGAGCTTGCCGCATCTTACTATTAGGATTTTTACCTATTCCTCCTTGCAAAAGTGCTCCAGCTCCTTCAAGTTGGACGGTTTGCACTTGTGAACAGCAATCTTTAAGTCTGACCACAGATTTTCTATTGGATTGAGGTCTGGGCTTTGACTAGGCCATTCCAACACATTTACATGTTTCCCCTTAAACCACTCAAGTGTTGCTTTAGCAGTGTGTTTGGGGTCATTGTCCTGCTGGAAGTTGAACCTCTGTCCTTGCCTCAAATCACCCACAGAGTGGTACAGGTTTTGCTCAAGAATATCCCTGTATTTAGCAACATCTATCTTTCCCTCAACTCTGACCAGTTTCCCAGTCCAGGCTGCTGAAACACATCCCCACAGCATGATGCTGCCACCACCATGTTTCACTGTGGGGATGGTGTTCTTTGGGTGATGTGATGTGTTGGCTTTGCGCCAGACATAGCGTTTTCTTTGATGGCCAAAAAGTTAAATTTTAGTCTTATCAGACCTACCTCCATACATTTTGGGAGTCTCCCACATGCCTTTTCACAAACTCAAAACGTGCCATTTTGTTTTTTGCTAAAAGTAATGGCTTCCTTCTGGTCACTCTGCCATAAAGCTCAACTCTAGGAGCGTACGTCTTATTGTCATTCTATGTACAGATACTCCAGTCTCTGCTGTGGAACTCTGCAACTCCTCCAGGGTTACCTTAGGTCTCTGTGCTTAATGCTCTCCTTGCCCGGTTCGTGAGTTTTGGTGGGCGTACATCTCTTGGCAGGTTTGCTGTTGTGCCATGTTCTTTTTATTTGGTTATGATAGATTTGATGGTGCTCCTGGGGATTATCAAAGATTTGGATATTTTTTTAGAATCTAACCCTGACCTGTACTTCGCAACAACATTGTCCCTTACTTCTTTGTAGAGTTCCTTGGTCTTTATGGTGGTGTTTGGTTTGTGGTGCCTCTTGCTTTGGTGTTGCAGCCTATGGGGCCTTTCAAAAAAGGTGTGTATATGTAATGACAGATCATGTGACACTTAGATTGCACACAGGTGGACATCATTTCTCTAATTATATGACTTCTGAAGGTAATTGGTTGCACCAGAGCTTTTTATGGGCTTCATAACAAAGGGGGTCAATACATATGCACATGCCATTTTTTTGTTTTCTATTTCTAAAAAATAGTTTTATGTATATATTTTTCTGATTTCACTTCACCAACTTAGACTATTGTGTTCTGATGCATCACATAGAATTCATATTAACAAAACATTGAACTTAAGGCTGTAATGTAACAAAATAGGTAAAAAGTGAATACGTTTGCAAAGCACGGTATGTAAAATATACTCTTTTGAAGAATCACAACTCACAACATAAAAAAAAAAAAATTGAATAAAGAATGTACCACCAGGCTGTATGTTGCAACTGTGATCTGCATATACAAACTATGCACCACGTACAAACTGCTCTCAGCAGCCATCAACTCACACACTTAAATCTGGAAGGTGATCAATTTTACAGTGGTGGCGCTATAGTAAAACTCCATATTTTATTCAAATAATAAAAATGTTTGTGCATTGTTTAAATAAACAAGTAATTTTCCAAGAGCCATTTCTGTGAGGAGGAGGGATTACTTTACCCCAACAGATTGTTCGGGGGCTGTTACAATCAGACTTCTACAGTATAATGTCCTCACCCTTCTTTCACTCAACAATGAATGAATCTAAATCTAAAGAGGGGATCCAAATATCCTGGACAGCAAGCACGCTGTGCCTTAATTAAACCATTCACTTACTTGTGTAAGTGTTACCATGCACATGATCAGGCACTTTCAGTAAGATACAAAACTGCCCCAATTCACTGATAAAACATTTGATTATATGAAAATGGAGCCCTTCAGTAAAGAAAAATTGTTTACAAAAGTTACAGATGTTTTTGCTTTCTAAAAGCTTTACATTTATAATCAAATGTAACTATTGCAAAGATTTTATAGAAAACATTTGACCATAATAGTCCTTTAGGCCTGTATTTGGCACAAATTTGTTAAGATGAAACAAAAAATGTACTGCCACAATCCACTAACTGCAGGAAAAGGATATTCCACAGAGAACAAACACCACCATTAAACTAATTTTGACAGCATTCAGATTTTATAGAAAACATTTGACCATAATAGTCCTTTAGGCCTGTATTTGGCACAAATTTGTTAAGATGAAACAAAAAATGTACTGCCACAATCCACTAACTGCAGGAAAAGGATATTCCACAGAGAACAAACACCACCATTAAACTAATTTTGACAGCATTCAACGACCCAGCTTCATGCAGTATGAAATTGTAACTGTTTCCTTCAGTGCTGGTGATTTTATTGAGCATCTAATATAAAGTAATCTCTAATCTATGATGTACCATTGGTGCAACAAGCATTGACCAGCCTATCCATTGTTACTTTACATTGTTCCTGTGGGTCTAGAGAAATCTCATTATAGTCCTGACTAGTTCAATCTCTCCACACATTAAACCTAATTTTTCGAAGGTACAACAAAAGGCTACACATGTCCCTTAGGGTTCTCAGCAAAAGACATGAAGAATATCAGTTAATTTCCAAGAGTTGCCAAAACATTTGCTTCCTGTTAACCCGATGTTTGAAATCTGCTATCTACAAATGTATGATTTTCTGTTTTCTTAATGAATCTATTGAGCTGTGGAATAAGACACATTTGAAACCTCTGCAAACTCTTGTACCTGGGAAATACTGTCTACCTGACATATGTTTGTGTTAGGAGCTAGAGTGATACTCAGTAAAGCAGTGAAACCTATAACAAAGTACTTAGATCATTCTTTAACAGCTTTCCATTGTAGAACTGTAGCAAATAAAAACTCGTGCTCTGACAAATATATGTTTCTCTCCTTTTAAATACATATAAGATGTTTATAAAAAAAAAAACCATCAAAGCAATTTAAATAATTCATAGTCATAAAAGGGTATTGAAAATGCAACATTTGCTAGCAAAATGACTACAATGTTGCACTCTTATGACAAACATTTTAAATATGGCAAAATGTTAGTCTTAGTTAATCCTCAGGTTAGGTTTATGAACAATTTATACATTCTTGAATTCATTGTTCTTTTGAATACTTTTGTTTCAAACAATTGTATGACTAAACTGTTTCTCTAATCTACCACCCTTTATGTAAAGCAGTACTTTGGTACATTACCCCTGCAGATAATCATTTTATGTGTTGGAAATGTCAGACTATGGTTTGATTTAAATGAGACCATGCATGTATCTTCAACATACTGTATTTCAGATGTCTGCTTGCTATTCAGTTTTTTTTACAAAAACAGATGCATACACTTGAGAATAGACAAAGCTTAAATTGTACAGTGCAGTGTAATATTTATAACTTGCTCTTTTGAATAATGTAACTTGATAATGGCCGTTTCTTTACACAATTTAAAATAAATAACTAAGCCTTTATTTTTAACTATTATATTCAATTTGCCTTTAGTGATGATGGACATGTTGTCTTTATTTGTAAAATTATTAGAAACCTGGAAAGAGTGGGAGAAACAGGTAATACAGATAAGATCGATACTACTTTTAACAATGTCCTCTTCAAATAGCCTCTTGAAAACAATCATAGGACAGTCCTCTGGTTATAAACATACTGCCAGTCTAATATGGATTTACCCATGATGCAATCAGAGTTCTATGAAGATTTCTGAGATTTTCCGTAAAAAAATTTTTTTTCATGTTGCATACCTGCTAATGTTGTTATTGTGTAACGTGATTTTTTTTTTTAATTACTGTGGTGTTTTAATAGTGTAGGCTGTGGGATTGTGCCCACTCAGGGTGCAGTTTTTCATGTTTTGCATACTTGTCCCATTACAGAGGAGAAATCGCCTGAAGCATAAGAGTTTGTACCTACCCTAATGGCCAACTAGAACTGAAATGCTGTCATAATTGTCTTTAGTCTGTGGTAGCCTACTGTCTATGTAGTCAAAGTGAGCAAGAAGGCCCTATTCCTTAGGAATTCCCATTACTTTAAACCATTGTGCTGTATTGTAGATATGAAGTCTCCAAAGCTCTAGGATGATAAAACATCCATTACGTTCTTTTTTTCCAAGGCTGCAACTTTATTTTTATTTCATCAGAAGAATCTTTGAATAATCAGTAATGAAAATCTAACTTTGCCAAACGTTTTATTTTTCTAATGTGATGAAAATCTGCTGGTTAAAAAAGTCTAACCTGTATTCCCTGTCACATTTTTAACAGACACCATTTATTTATCTGTTGTTTACTACAGTACGGATTATTTTATTAACCCAACTGATTAACTTGGGCTTATTCAGAGTATTACTATTCATCATTTTTTCTCTGTTGAGATCTATGGTCTTTTTTAGCTCAATCCATGTGCGGGATTTTAGTTTATTCCAACATTTAACTATCTGCCACTTTGCTACCAAAAAATTATGAGAAATCAAAAGTTTCTCCCCCATGGGCTTATCATCTAAATTCATATGAAATAAAACTAATGGTGGAGTGCACACAATCTGTTTGCCCAGGATGCAAGTTAATTCAAGAGAGGTATCTTTTTCTAGCGACAATTTTTTTACCTTTTTAGGTTTATTGTCTTTTAACCTTAAGGTGTTAATTTTTAATATAAACTCTGATATACTTTTAGGTTGATACAGTCAACTCTAAAAAAATAGTAGAACACCTTTTGTGGTTATCATATTTGTTATATATCACAACTAATTGGTTTAAAATGTAACTTTTATTATAACTTATTTTTAAGTAAATGGTAGGGGGACGGTGGCTCAGGTATAATGTGTAAGTACCAAATTCAAATGAATGATTACAGGGTGCTCCTAAGGATAATTGAGGATAATTATTTCAAAAAGAGAGAGAAAAGACCCTTTTTAGTGCACTCCTGAAAAATCAAATCTCAGAAAAAGAGATTGAACTAAATGTTAAAACTTAACTTTGAATATTATTAGTTAAAATCAACTTAAAATACATAAACGTAGGTAGCAGAGAGATATCTAATATATAAAGTTAGCTGGAATAATAGTATTATACTATAATATTTCCACTGTTGTGGAAAGTTGCCACTATGAGGTAGACCATATAAAGTGCAACGTGCTGGTATAGTCACTGGTAAAGTGACTAGTATATGCAATAAGGTGCTAAATAGTGCTTATAGTGATAAAGTGCCAAGTGCTATGACACATGAAAAAAAGTATATGGGAGTGAAGCATGAAAAATAATAATATATGGTTGCCTGTAAGTTGCAATACAAGTAAATACAAGTAAATATAAGCAGCTAATTGCTGATCAAAAACCAGTGAACGATATAATAATATGTAACAAGGGGTTATGGATAGGGGTAAAGGATATTGAGAGATAAATGCCCCCAGAGTACTAATATCCAGTTAGGTAATGTTCCCAAATTCAATATTTCCAAATACCCAAGCTCCCAAATAGCAGCGTTTCCTTCAGGATATACCCATATTAAGTTGCTAATGTCTTTCCATATCACCTAGACTTGACTAAAATAGCCAGAATATTACAGCAGTGAAGGGACTTTAAGCTATGGGCCTGAGACTGAAAACGCTAGCTCTCTGCTAGTCACGCCGCGGTCTAGACACAGAGTGATGACGTCATAGACTTGCGACTGCGTTCCTACGTGCACCCGACGCACGTTTCTTGAATTTCATCAAGGGTTACGCCTGCCTTCCCTGTTGGCCTTTTTAAAGGCAGGCGTAGTCATGGCAATGCAAAAAAACGGGATTAAAACAAAATAGTGAACAGATATCGCTGTGCACCATTAAAAACTAATAGGTCATCTCTAAAGGTGGAAATGAACTACAAAAAATGTGTAGTGCTGAATAGTAGCGTAATGGAACTTATACTAAGAATAAGTTGTTAGGCTCAAATATATATAGTGTGGGCAATGGAGGAATATACCAGTGCTATATAATGCACCTATATGTTTACTAGATTTAATAGAGAGCCCATGTATAATGTAACTTAGTGAATGCCTTGCTTAAAAATATATTGAATATTGAGTATAGGCATATACTATAAACTTGAATTATAAGTAGACCATGTATATCTAGGTCATATAATATATTGATTAATATCAATATGTAAGGCCCATCTATTGCCAACAATCAAAAATATAGGATAAATCCTAAATTGTACATAAATATATAATGAGCTATGCTTAGAATACAAATGATATGTCCCATCATGTAAACCTGCTGAATAGTGGGCCTAAATAAAAAAGGCCTCCTTATAAAATGCTACAGTGAAATAAAAGATGACATTGAATGTATATCAAATATAAGGAGTAAAGGTGAAGCCTTCATTTAGGCCATTGGGTTTTTTGGTGCCTAGTAGATAAATCCACTTAGCTTCTTTCTTCAATAACTCTGTATCTATAGCACCTCTCCTTATAGTTTTCTCAACATGATCTATGGCAGTGAATGTTAGGACACCCTGTAATCATTCATTTGAATTTGGTACTTACACATTATACCTGAGCCACCGTCCCCCTACCATTTACTTGCAAGTGTATGAACATAGTTCTATCTTGGTGTTAAGCCCGGTATATAATCCAGGATTCTTATCCTGTAACAATGACTGGTTTCCTTTCACAAAATTGGAACCCAGAATCATGGGAAAAAGATGTTAAACTAGTATTCACTAGTGACATGAACACGATAAGACCAAATTAATCCAATCTCAGAAATCAGTTCTCTGATCTTCATACATTGTATAAAAAACAACATCAAATTAGATGGGAAATAGCAAGCTTAGAAAATTATCTAAGGAATAAATTAGTCCCTAGAGGACTTAGAATTAATCTCTTTCCAACCATTCAAAATCTATCTGAGGACTTTATAAAAAAATGGGATCAAATTCTAAAAAAATACTCTAATGAACTAATGAGCATGATCCTAGAGTGGGAAGAACACCAACTAACAGAGATACAAAAAGTGTTAAAAACAAAAGTAGAAAAAATAAAGGAATTCTCTGAGAACCTACTATTCACAGAGTCTGAACTGAAATTACAGAAAGATATAGAAACTTTTCAAAAAACTTTAATGGAAAGAAAACAAAAGAAATTCCAAAAAGATCTGAATGATTTTCAAACTGGCAACATCTTTAGAAGACCTAAAAAATACAGAGACTCTAGACTAAAAAATGATGAATCATATACATCAGAATCAGAGTGGTCAGATATAGATACTAGACCTAAGGAAACATCAACAATAGAGACTAGGTCCAATATGAATTTTTTAGATGGAAAGCAAAGACTAGGAGGGGTAAGAAAGGCCCCAAGTATATTCAAACCACACAAGAGACCAAAAAAGAACTAAATTCTCTACAGGTGTTTAATCTTTCGCAATTCCAGCTTTAAATCCATCATATATCTGTATTACAAAAAGGATTAAACTTCTCTCCCATAGATGATTTTAACCTATTTGAGTGGGTTAAAGATGTACATGTATTTGCCTGGAAGCTTGCTCTGAAAAAACATTTCTCAAGAAAAGGTACTAATATGTACCTAAGTAGTGAAGATCAGAAAACTTTGAAAACATTAGAATGTTTATTAGCTGAAAATGAAGAATTAGAGCTCAAAGGACCCTTTTCCCAACTTAAAAAAAAGAGTAAATTTACTCCACCATTGCACATTAATCCTAACATTGAACTTTTTGTTAAAAATATGGAAAATGATCTGGAACAACTAGCTCTATCTAAAACGAGATCTTCAAATCTCACTAAACAAGAAACACAAGCCCTACAAGAATTAAAAAATAACAAAGACATCATTATAAAAAATGCTGATAAAGGGGGCAATGTTGTTCTCTTGGATAAAAAAGATTATATTGAAGAATGTCTTAGACTGCTCAATGACATGAATTGCTACAGCAAACTAAGCTGTGACCCCACAGTAAGATTCTTAGAAGAACTATCAGAGGTACTGAACAAAGGCCTGGAAAATAAAACCATCAGCAAACAGGAATTTGAATTTATGCTCAAAAAAAATCCCAAGGTGGCAACCTTTTACACCATACCTAAAATCCACAAAAATCCCCAGAAACCCCCTGGACGACCGATAGTATCAGGGATTGGTAATTTAAATGAACATTCCAGTAAATACCTAGATCAAATTCTAAGAGAATTTGTATTTAGCCTTTCATCTTATGTCAAAGACTCTAAGGAGGTACTAACGAAATTAGATGGAATACAATCTAAGAAACACACCATTTTGGTGTCATTAGATGTGGAAGCCCTTTATACCAGCATACACCACGATAAAGGCATAAATGCAGTTAGGTACTTCCTTAATAAACAAGGCAATCAATATGATACCCATAACAAATTTCTCTTAGCATTATTAGAATTTGTTTTAAATCATCATTATTTCATCTTTATGGACAAATTCTATAAACAAATTCGGGGAACAGCGATGGGCACAGCTTGTGCCCCCACTTACGCTAACTTGTTTTTAGGCTGGTGGGAAGAGCAGATGGTCTTCTGGGAAGAAATGGATAAACACACCTTACATATAGACCTCTGGGTCCGCTTTATCGATGATATTTTAATACTTTGGAATGGCTCAACTTCCCAGTTAGAGGACTTTATTAAGACTCTGAATACTAATAATTTAGGCCTCTTTTTAACATCAGAATCTAGTTATGAGTCTATTACATTCTTAGACTTATCACATATTATAATTGTCCTGCTACAAGTCGTCGTCACGCTGTTTGCGTGGTCCGTACGAATAGCGGGCTTAGCGATGAGCGCCGCAGGCGCTCATCGCCCGGCGAGCCTCGCGAAGCGAGGCAAGCCGTTAACCCGTAGAACTTTAGCGGGCTTAGCGATGAGCGCCGCAGGCGCTCATCGTCCGGCGAGCCTCGCGAAGCGAGGCGAGCCGTTAAACCGTTGCACTTTGGCAATTAACCCGTAGAACTTTAGCGGGCTTAGCGATGAGCGCCGCAGGCGCTCATCGTCCGGCGAGCCTCGCGTAGCGAGGCGAGCCGTTAAAACGTAGTAAAAAAATACGGCCGCAAACCGCACACACCACATACATAAAAACCTAACCGATAGCAAGAGGGAGCATCCACGACCTGCAGAAAGCGAGTTACACATTGATTTACCTTAAAATACAAAAATGTAAACACAAAAAAAAAAATAAGCGACAGAAAAAATGGAGGCCGAAAAAAATGAAAACGAGGCTACAGCACTCTGAGCACGAAAAAGACTTGCGTAGACACATTACGGATAATCCGTGACGGCGTATAAGACACATTACGACATCGCAAAAATCGGACGCAACCCGCGGACAAGAAAAAAGATAAAACACACTAAATACACAGAACACATAAATAAAAATGTTACCGACAGCAAGAGGAAGCATCCTGGACCTCAAAACAAAAACTATCGCCTTCATTTAAAGCAAAATAAAAGAGTTTAGACACTTTAAAAAAAATAAGCGACAGAAAAAATGGCGGCCGAACAAAACGAAAACGAGGCTACAGCACTATAGCCACGGAAAACACTTACGGAAAATCCGATAAGACGCACACCACACATTTCCGGATTAACACGGAGTTCCCGCCTTTGTCTCGCGTAGACTCCGATTTCCCGCCTTTGCCTCGCGCCGACTACGATTTCCCGCCTTTGCCTCGCGCCGACTACGATTTCCCGCCTTTGTCTCGCGCCAACTCCGATTTCCCGCCGAAAACAACACATTGGTCTCGAGCAACAGCGTATTTCCCGCCGAAAACAATGCATTTCGCTCGCGCACACGTATTTCCCGCCGAAAACAATGCATTTGGCTCGCGCAAAAACCTATATATAGGGCACAATTGACACATTACTGACACCTTTTACTGAGGTGATGACAGTGTGACTGGACATTACTGGACATTTTCGGATGCTGGAAAATCGAAAGAGATTGATAGCTCTTCAGGATACTGATTCAGGAACATTGAATTACAAAAGGTACATTTTAAGAAGTATCATTAATTAATTACTATATTATTAGTTACTTAATAAGGACAATTATGTACATTAAATTAATAATTGATTATGTATTGTGCATTAATTATTAATGTACATTACATTGAATTATTAATTAATAATGTACATTAAATTAATAATTAATTGATTATATATTGTGCTTAAATGTGTGAAACATTGTAAATAATATTTATTATGTATTTTATTTAATTAAGAATTAATCATCAATAAAATATAACCAATTAACTATTAAATTAATGTACATTATTTCATTAACAGAAATATAATATTGAGCTTAACTGTGTGAAACAATTGACAATACTATTGATAATGTACATTAAATAATTAATGAATTAAGCATCAATATAAAAGTGAGTTTGCGTTTAAGAATGTCCAGAAAAAAGAAACACATTTATTCATGAATTAATAAATAATGTACATTAAATTTAATTATTAATTAATAACATTCTATTACAAATTAATTGGTTATATATTGTGCATTAATTAATTGTACATTAGATTACTAATTAATTGGATATTGTAATTACCTGTGTAAAAGAATTGTAAATAACGTTTAGAATGTACTTTCTACAATTAATTAATTATTACTAAACAGTAATATCAAAAATGTTAGCGTTTAAGAATGTGCAGAAAACAAACACATTGATTCATTAATTAAGAATGTACATGATTTTAATAATTTAATTCTCAGATAGACTCATGTTTATGTTTTCAGTTTAAATTTAATTAATAATGTACATTAAATTAATAGTTGCTTATATATTCTGCATTAATTAATAATGTACATTAAATATAATTATTAATTAATAATGTATATTACATTAGTAATTAATTTGTTAGATATTGTGCTTACCTGTGTGAAAGAATTAAAAATAACATTCATAATGCACTTTATTTAATGAATTAATTATTAATAATGAGTAATATCAAAAACAGTTTTGTATTAGATTACTATAGGAACATATTAAAGAATTTGCTTTCAGGTTTTTAAGGAATAAAATTATATGTCTCTTCATTGATGTTTATTTCATGATATGGGTGAAGTGAAATAATACAAAGATTCTAAAATTTAAATTACAGATTATTGATCAAGGAAAGTGAATAAACACACAGTGTGACGTTTGCAGCCTTTGAACAACATCAAGACCGTCTTTGCAGGTAAATATTTAATTTGGTCCTGACACATCAAAACAGCATATGTTAAAAAATTTTATGGAAAGTTGAATAGACAATACGAAGCAATACAAACATTTAACAAAAAGAAGAAGCACTTGCCAAAAAAAAAAAAAAATGTATGCAGTGAAGTGAATCAAGAAGGATTTAAAATGAATTGAAAGATGAATAATTGATATAATAAATATATATGTCCAGTTATTACCAATTTAATATATGTCAATAAAATACTTTGAAAAATGGTTTCATTTATTTCATTGGAAACAAGGATAACGTTTATTCATCAACTTTAATGTAACAGTCCAAAAAGTAAAAATACATATGTACACAAAAATAAGAAGAAAGACTAATTAATATTTATATTGACTATTACAGATTAAAAAATGGAAGATAATGGAGAAGACAAAATGGAACGCAAAAGAAGATTGGCAAGGGAAAGGAAGCAAAGGTGGAGAGATGCTCATACACCAGAAACTTCACAACGCTTGAGAGAAGAAGATCAACAGAGACTTTTAAATAAAAGAAAGATTGCTAAGAAAGCCAAAAGTGAGTCTGTTGGGCCTTGCAAAAAAAGGAAAAGTAAAAAAAAACATCTATGTGAACCAGTGTCTAATGATTCTATTGTGCAGAATGACTTAAATGTAGACACACATGACAACAATGTACATATAGAAAGTGGGTTTGATATATATGTGGAAAAAATGCATGACAATGTGTTCAATACTGCAGTACATGTAGATACTCATTATTGTGGGTTACTTAATGTGCTTTGTCAGTTTTGTGGGGCCTATCATTTCATAAAGGAAAGACCTACTGATGGAAATTTCATTAGTTGCTGTCAGAAAGGAAAGGTGAAACTTCCACTAAGACATCCATTTCCATATTATTTAGAATGTATTATGAGTGATCCAACATTTCAAAATTATAATAATTTCAAACAAAACATCAGGTCTTATAACAGTGCAATTTCATTTGCTTCAATGGGTGCAACTTTAGCAGAAAATGTACCAGGACATGGTCCTTATTGTTTCAAAATTCAAGGTCAAATATACCACCGAACTTCACATTTACACCCACAAGAAGGAGAGCCAAGGAAATTTGCACAGTTGTATGTCTTGGATACGATGGAAGCTGTGGAACAAAGAATGACACTACCAGAAAATAGACAGTGTTTGCGCATAGTCTTTGAACAGCTGGATAAAATTATGCAAAACAAACCATATAGTAAAGCATACAAACAATTAGCACAGCTGGAAAGAGAACAACAGGAACATGCTGAAAGACATCTATTGCCTATACCAAGAGTAAATATGGTGTTAAAAAGAGATCGCAACACTGATCAAAGAAGATATAATTTACCGACAGTAAATGAGGTTGCTATGGTGTTTAAAAATGAGGATGGTGAACCACCTTTTCAGCGTGATATTAGAATATATCCACGCAATGAAGAACAACCATTTATCAACATCAATATATTAAGTTGTAATTTAGATCCAATGACATATCCCATTTTCTTTCCAAATGGTGAACCTGGATGGGAACCAAAATTAAAATTGGAAACTTATCCCAATACTAAACTTCGAATTAGATCTAATGTTTCAATGCTGGAATATAAAGTTGCACAAACTGCTATCCGTGACTGCTTTAATCCAATTTTACATGGAGGCAAACTCACTCAACAATGGATTATTGATTCATATCTACAAGTTGAAGCCAATAATTTAAATTTCATTAAATTTCAACAAAAAAAATTACGAGTTGAACAGTATTGTGGATTAATGGATTATGTGGCTGAAATAGCTGCAAACAGAGACATTCCAGCTGGAAGAGCAATTATTTTGCCATCAACTTTCCAAGGATCTCCTCGCAATATGCGAGAAAGGTATAATGATGCCATGGCTATTGTCACAAAATTTGGAAAACCAGATTTATTTATTACATTCACGTGTAATCCCCAATGGCCAGAGATCAAGGAAAATTTTTATTTGGGACAAACTACATCTGACCGACCAGATTTAGTGGCAAGAGTATTTAAAATCAAACTGAATTCATTAATACATGATATCACTAAAGCAAAATTATTTGGACAATGTATGGCATTTGTTTACACTATTGAATTTCAAAAGAGAGGACTGCCACATGCTCACATACTTTTAATACTGCAGGAAAAAGATAAGTTGAAAACTGCAGAGAGAGTGGATTCAGTCATTTCTGCCGAATTGCCAGACCAAGAAAAATATACAAAACTTTGGGAGATTGTTACACATAGAATGATTCATGGCCCATGTGGAGAGATGAATCCTAATTCACCATGTATGGAAAATAAAAAATGTACAAAAGAATTCCCAAAACAATTTCAAATGCAAACTTATGCTAATTGTGATGGATATCCTTTGTATAAAAGAACACGAGGAGAAACAGCTATTATCCGGGGCAAAAAGGTTGATAATAGATTTGTTGTTCCATACAATCCACATTTGCTCATCAAGTACAATGCACACATCAATGTAGAAGCTTGCACTTCGATTAAATCAATTAAGTATGTGTATAAATATATATACAAAGGATATGACGCAGCTACTGTTGTTGTACAAGGTGCTGTAAATGAAAACGAAAATCCAATTGTACACGATGAACTATCAAATTATTTAGATGCTCGCTATGTTAGTGCTCCTTAAGCAATGTGGCGCCTTTTGAAATTTGAAATGCATGATCGGTCACATGCTATCTATCGCTTAGCTGTACATTTGCCTCAAAGTCAGATGGTTTGCTTTACTCAAGGAAATGAAAGACTTGCATTATGTCAAAGTGAAGACAGAGATACCACACTTATAGCATGGTTTAAATTAAACTGTCAGGATACGCAGGCCAGACAATTTTTATACATAGAGATACCATATTACTATGTATTTGTAAATGGTCAATGGAAAGAACGAAGAAGAGATGCACAAAAAATTATACCACGCATTTATACCGTCAGTCCAAGGGATATTGAACGTTTCAGCTTAAGATTACTTCTGCTACATGTTCCCGGTGCACAGAGTTTTGAGCATTTACGTACAGTCAATGACATAGTTTATGATACATTCCTATTAGCTGCAAGACAGCAAAATTTCATAGCTGATGATACAGAATGGGAGAGGTGTCTGGAAGAAGCAGCGCTATGTCAAATGCCAAAGCAAATGAGACAACAATTTGCATTCATATGCATATTTTGCAATGTACCTGATGCTTTCACTTTGTGGGAAACATTTAAATTAAACATGTCAGAAGACTTCTTGAAACGTTACAGAGAACCAATTGCTCTGTTAAAAACATTGTTGGAAATTCAAGAAATATTGTTTGCTCATGGATTAAATTGTTCAAGTTTTAATTTACCGGATCCAGGACTTATAGATGACATTAATTTTGATGATTATGACACTGAGCTACAAAAACAAAAAACACAAGAAAAACTGGCAACATTAAATACTAAACAGTTAGAAGCATTTCAGGCCATCACAAATGCTACAGATGATGAAATGGTCAAAGACCGGTATTTCTATCTAGACGGCCCAGGTGGATCTGGAAAAACTTATCTTTACAATTGTTTGATGAGTTATATTCGATCACACAGTCAGATAGCTATGCCATTTGCAACAACTGGAATTGCTGCACTTTTGTTAGATGGTGGTAGAACTGTTCATAGTGGATTTAAGCTGCCAGTTCCCATTTTGGAAACATCAGTGTCAGATATTCGACTCAATTCTATACAAGCAAAAAAATTTAAACTAACGAAACTAATTATCATAGATGAGGCAACAATGATGTCATGTCACGCACTGCAATGTATTGACAGATTCTTAAAAGAAGTGATGGATAATAAGTTGCCATTTGGTGGAAAGGTGATGCTGTTAGGAGGAGATTTTCGGCAAACATTACCTGTTGTGCCACACGGAAATAGAACAGAGATCATTGAAACATGTATCAAGACCAGTAAACTGTGGCAAATATTTACACATCTCAAATTAGAATTAAATATGAGATCTGAAGGCCAAAATGAATTCAATGATTGGCTTATTAAAATCGGAGAAGGAAAACATCCAGAAATACAGCATTTACCAAATGATACTATTGAAATTCCATCAGAAATGGTTTGCAACGAATCACTGATATCAGCCATATTTCTAAACACTCTTAATAACGAGGATTACTCAGACATTGCAAACAAAGTGATATTAACATCAAAAAATATCGATGCCTTGAATGTAAATAATGAAATTTTAAAATACATCAATGCACCACAGAAGAATTATTACAGTGCAGATTCAGTTCTGGCTGATGATAAAGAGAGTGAATCGAATTTTAGTATCGAATTTATTAATTCCTTAACACCATCTGGAATGCCACCACATATTTTACAATTGAAAAAAGGTGCAATTGTCATGTTATTGCGAAATATGAATCCAAAAAAAGGACTTTGTAATGGCACCAGATTAATTGTGCATGAGTTAAAAGATCATTTTATAGATGCAGAAATTATAACTGGGACCCATAGAGGTGACCGAGTTTTTATACCAAGAATTGATTTAGCTCCAAGTGAGAGTGGTTTGCCTTTTGTCCTTCAAAGGAGACAGTTTCCAGTTATCATGGCATTTGCCATGACCATCAATAAATCACAAGGCCAAACTTTTAAGTCTGTTGGGATTTTTTTAAAGGAACCAGTTTTTGCACATGGACAACTCTATGTTGCTTTTTCAAGGTGCACCAATCCAAACGAAATTCAAGTGACTGTTGACGAAAATGAAAGTCAGGGTCATTTATTAGACGATGGATGCGTTTACACAAAAAACATTGTGTACTATGAGGTGTTGTAAACATAGAGTAGAGTAGTTTCATTTCTATGACAACATTTTAAGGTACTCAATATTATTGCACAAAAACAACATTTCAAGAACAAACTATATACAATGGACAAAAAAATCCATAGAGAACAGTGGTTTGACTTCCAGTACAAAATGTAAGTACTCTGGGACTCTTTAAATAGGGGACCACTATTTCACTTTGGAAACTCTATGTGATATTTGCATAAAAGACAAACAGAAAAAAAAAAAAAAAACTTAAACATCCTTAAACATATTGAAATGGGTTACAAGTTTCATGTTCATATGATTGGTCCCACAAAAAAAAAGGTAAAAAACTGTTTGTTAAAGAGATATGTTATAGGCAAACATGTATTGTTACTATATAGTTGAACCATTTCAGAAGATTTGGAAAAGTATTGATTCAGGGAGTAATCCGATCGCCAGTTAATGGGGTCAGGAAGGAATTAATTTTTTTCCCTCTATGATACAATTGCAAAAGTTTGAATGGGGTTTTTTATTGTTTGCCTTCCTCTGAATTCAATGCTAATTTAGTTTAACGAGAGTTTAACAAAAATTTTACAAATAAAACAAAAAATGTTATTTGTAAAAAAATGTACTTACTCTAAGTTAATATAGTCTGCAGTTACTAAGTGATAAATATCTATTTAAAAGTGTTAGTATTGTTAAAAGAAGGTTGAAAGATTGTATAATATACAAGTTGCCTGTTACAAAATTTCATGTTACACTTTACAATATGTATGCATTAAAAAGTACAATATGTATGCATTAAAATTAAGATATTATTATATTGTTTTTTAAAAAAAAAATGATTATGAAATATAAGTTGAAAGTTACAAAAAATAAAAAGTTAAAAAAAGAAATGTGTATTTCTTTTTAGAAACAAAAAAGGGACAAATGTAGTAGACTCATTTTGTGTTGCAAATAAATTTCACAACATTTAAATTTTATTGACCGTCATTTTTTGACGGGCAAGTCGCTAGTTAATATATAAAACACAAGATGGCATTATGGGCACCAAGACCTACAGGAAACCTACGGCTACTAACAGCTTACTCCACGCCAAAAGTAGTCATCCAAAAGCTCTAATTGAAGGCATACCAATTGGCCAATATCTAAGAATAAAAATAAATTGTTCCAATGACTTAGACTTTGAGAGGGAATCTCAAGATTTACAATCCCACTTTTTGGAAAGAGGCTATTCAAAAAACAGCTTAAAAAAGGCCTACCAAAGAGCTAAAAACACTAAGAGGGAAGATCTTCTTAAAGATAAAACAAGAGAATCAGAAAATACCATTAGGTGCATTGGCACATTTAATAGCAAATGGCATGAGGTTAAAAAAATCTTTAACAAGCATTGGGGTATTTTAAAGATCTTAAACCATTTTTACCCACTAATGCAGCCATTACTAGTAGAAGGTCTAGAAATTTAAGAGATCACCTATCTAGAAGTCATTTGGACACAGAAAAAAGCCAATCATGGTTACATAAAACAAAAGGCTGCTTTAAATGTCATTCATGCAAAGTATGCCAATATGTAAAACCAACTAAAACCTTCTCTTCAGAAAAATATACATATAAAATAAAGCACCTTATTACATGTAAAACAGAGGGTGTTATATATTTAATTTCATGTTTATGTGGAGCCAGATACGTAGGTAAAACCTGTAGGGAATTTAGAAGGCGTGTTCTTGAGCACATTTATAGTGTCAAGAAAGAATACGATACCCCAATAGCCACGCATGTTAATAAAAAACATAAAGGTGATATTAAAGTCCTAACATTCACTGCCATAGATCATGTTGAGAAAACTATAAGGAGAGGTGATATAGATACAGAGTTATTGAAGAAAGAAGCTAAGTGGATTTATCTACTAGGCACCAAAAAACCCAATGGCCTAAATGAAGGCTTCACCTTTACTCCTTATATTTGATATACATTCAATGTCATCTTTTATTTCACTGTAGCATTTTATAAGGAGGCCTTTTTTATTTAGGCCCACTATTCAGCAGGTTTATATGATGGGACATATCATTTGTATTCTAAGCATAGCTTATTATATATTTATTTACAATTTAGGATTTATCCTATATTTTTGATTGTTGGCAATAGATGGGCCTTATATATAAATATTAATCAATATATTATATGACCTAGATATACATGGTCTACTTATAATTCAAGCTTATAGTATATGCCTATACTCAATATTCAATATATTTTTAAGCAAGGCATTTTCTAAGTTACATTATACATGGGCTCTCTATTAAATCTAGTAAACATATAGGTGCATTATATAGCACTGGTATATTCCTCCATTGCCCACACCATATATATTTGAGCCTAACAACTTATTCTTAGTATAAGTTCCATTACGCTACTATTCAGCACTACACATTTTTTGTAGTTCATTTCCACCTTTAGAGATGACCTATTAGTTTTTAATGGTGCACAGCGATATCTGTTCACTATTTTGTTTAATCCCGTTTTTTTGCATTGCCATGACTACGCCTGCCTTTAAAAAGGCCTGCAGGGAAGGCAGGCGTAACCCTTGATGAAATTCAAGAAACGTGCGTCGGGTGCACGTAGGAACGCAGTCGCAAGTCTATGACGTCATCACTCTGCGTCTAGACCGCGGCGTGACTAGCAGAGAGCTAGCATTTTCAGTCTCAGGCCCATAGCTTAAAGTCCCTTCACTGCTGTAATATTCTGGCTATTTTAGTCAAGTCTAGGTGATATGGAAAGGCATTAGCAACTTAGTATGGGTATATCCTGAAGGAAACGCTGCTATTTGGGAGCTTGGGTATTTGGATATATTGAATATGGGAACATTACCTAACTGGATATTAGTACTCTGGGGGCATTTATCTCTCAATATCCTTTACCCTATAACCCCTTGTTACATACTATTATATCGTTCACTGGTTTTTGATCAGCAATTAGCTGCTTATATTTACTTGTATTTACTTGTATTGCAACTTACAGGCAACCATATATTATTATTTTTCATGCTTCACTCCCATATACTTTTTTTTCATGTGTCATAGCACTTGGCACTTTATCACTATAAGCACTATTTAGCACCTTATTGCATACACTAGTCACTTTACCAGTGACTATACCAGCACGTTGCACTTTATATGGTCTACCTCATAGTGGCAACTTTCCACAACAGTTGAAATATTATAGTATAATACTATTATTCCAGCTAACTTTATATATTAGATATCTCTCTGCTACCTACGTTTATGTATTTTAAGTGGATTTTAACTAATAATATTTAAAGTTAAGTTTTAACATTTAGTTCAATCTCTTTTTCTGAGATTTGATTTTTCAGGAGTGCCCTAAAAAAGGATCTTTTCTCTCTCTTTTTGAAATAACTTCTTTTTAAAACTATTTTCCTTTAATGTGGATGTATAAAAATGAGTTTTTAACTCAATTATGATGACTTCTCAACTTTCCCTTAATTTCTCTATCTTTCATATATTAGCAATGGTCTTTGTTTATAGGCAGGGTTTTATAGTAGTTATTTGAGGTATAAAAATGCTTTTGTGCTTTAAAGGTGCTAAATAACTTATTTGTGCAATTGTTGCAAACTAAAGTGCTTGTGCTTGTATTAAGTTTATAACATCTCTTTATACTGAAACTTAAACTTCTCAGTGTTTGTGCTATAGTAAGCACTCTGTGTCTTATCCCTGAATTTGTCTTAGTGATTCTTTCATTTGTACTTCTTTTTTTTGCATGCCAGTGTGTCTTTTTTTTAAATGCTTTAGTGCTTAAGGGGAGTGATGTGAATAAGATTCCCTTAAATAGATTTTATAGTTGTGACACAGTTTTTAATTATACCTCTTTGGACATATTGCACATATGCCCTTTTCTTGTATTGTGAATTGCTCTGTGGTAGTGGCTCTATTAATTCCACTGCTCTTGCTCTGATATTACTATCCCAATATTTATAAATGCAGTCTTTTTGGAGAGTTTCTCTTAATTCTGGCAATCCCTTATACTTATATTGATCATTTGTTACCTCTGCTTGATTTTAACTATCTCTTTGCTGCGTTTGTTAGACCATGCTTCTCTGTATTAGCTTGTTTGGCTACTTCCTGGTTGTGACATCATCAGTGTGAGCCCGACGCATGTTTCATGAGACTGTTACATCTCAATCATCAGGGGCTGCAATACTATGTCTGTACTGACTATTTAAAGCATGTGTGGTCTATAGTTAACTCTTTGTAACCCTGATTGGCCCATATGTTATTTTAACTCTGGATGGAGACTCACTAGCGTAGATTTTACTAGCCGCTTTCTTTTCAGTTGCTAGGTTCCATTTCTGCATCAAATCTGTTCCTTCTTGGACTGAACTTATTTTAAACCAGACCTGATCTTTATATATTGAGATACTGTACAGATAAATTGACTTGTACTTAATCTTCTACCACCTTAACAACTGGGTTATCCCTTGGTGTTCCCCTTCTGGCAAAAGGATACTGATGATAAATTGGGGAAAATCTTAACATTCTCGTAGGGAGATACCATATATTTCTTATCATAGGCAGCTTTGACTATTTCATCTTTAAATGTGAGATAATGCATCCTCAAAATAACATCTCTAGGTAAAGATTGGTTGAGGTTTTTTGATAGTGATATCCTATGCATCACATCAATTTTGCATTCTTCCTTTGGGTGTTCCGGCAACACTTTCTGAAACATATCCATTACATAAAGTCTTAAATCTTGACCTTGAACTGTCTCAGGGATACCTTGCAAACAAAGGTTGTTTTTCCTTGAATAATCTTCCATACTATATATATTTTTGGTTAAATGTTCTATTTTATTCTCTAGAGATGAGGTGTATTTTAATAGGGCATTATTTTCCATGATTAGCTTATCAAATGTCTTTTTGATAGCCTCAAATTTCTGATTTACTTTCTTGATAGCTTGAGAGTTGTCAGCTATCTTCTTTGTCAAATCAGATATGAGATTTTCTTGAACAGGTGAGTATCTCCACTACTTTTAGGGATGAGTTACTTTCATCTAGACCTTGTGGGGTCTTCTCTGGGGAAATGATTACCAAATGATCTGAAGTAGTTTCTCCTTGTGATATGCCCAGGGAAGTCACCTTATTCCTTGACGATTGGAGCCATAGGAATTTAGAGATTTCATTTTTTTTATCCTTTAACTTTATTTTAGGTGCCATGTTCTTATTTTTTCATAAACACCAGCCGTTCATGTGGAAAAAGCTCTTTATCCACCAATTTGGTTTTAATAAGGAAGATTGATTTAACTCAAAGTCCAATAGTTACTTATATCCCCCCTTTTTCTTTTTTCTTCCTTTTTTCTTTTCTTTTCTCTTTCTCATTTCCTTTTCCCTTTCCTTGTTTCTTTTCCTTTTTTTCTTTTTCCTCTCCTTTTCTCCTTTCCCCTTTTTTTTATCCTTAGTAATGACTTGAACGCCTATGGCCTAGATAGCCTAGATGCTTTTTTCTTTTGTTTTCCCCAAAGAAAAATCTGGAGCTTTATCCAATTATAGGTTGGAACAAGACTTTATTTGCAGATATCGGTTTTGTCTTTAAATCAAGTGACCTCTCCTTCTGTAAAGCCTCTTATAGGCCCTTGATGGTATCTTTATTTTAACACTGAGTTGCCACAAATTGTAGGAGAATAAAGAGCTGTTTTCTGCTGATTGTTACAATGTAACATATTTACTTTATATATGTGCTCTTTATATTTGTACTCTAATAAGTTGTCTGGGAGCCTGCTGCTTCTGTTTAAACTCTGATGCCTCTTGCACAAGACTTTATTTGTAGATAACTGTTTTGTCTTCAAGTCATTTGGCCTCTCCTTCTATAAGGCCACCTATAAGCCCTTGATAGTAAGTTATATTTTAACAGTGCAATCCCATTGCCACAAAGTTGTAGGAAAATAAGGAGCTATTTGCTGGTGATTTTTACAATGTAACATGGATTTTATATGTGTGCTCTTTATATATGTACTCTAATAAGTTGTCTGGAAGCCTGCTGCATCTGTTTAAACTCGGCTGCCTTCAGTAATTGGCTTTATGGCGTCTGTGTGTTATGTGCTCTCAGGACATTTGTATTTTGTTTGAATTAAACAGATAACATCTTTTTATATAAAGTTAGGTATTTACCTTTGCCTTTATGTTGTCTGCGTGTTTCTCCTTGATCGAACTGCATGAGATGCATTGTCCCCTTATTAGAGCATAGCTAATAATCTGCCATAGTTGCAGGCTTCCCAGAACACCTCACATTCGGCACACAGATAGCACCTTCCCTCCGGTCCCTTAGATCCTGCCATTGTTTGGCCAAAATGTGTTGCTGTATCAAATGGGCTAGTCCTGTAGAGGCTCCGACTATGTCTCTGTCATGATGCTTATTGAGCTTGAGCTTTCAGATTTTTGGGGGCTGTGGAGAGGTCTAGTCGCGTTATGTCTGAAATGCCAGTGCTGTCTACTAAAGCTACTGTAATGGCCACACCCATACATGTACTCTATTAGTTGATTACTTGTATTTAGCCCACGAATGACAGTGATTTGTCAACTTCATAGATGTAATGAATCATGACAGATCCATCTATCCCTTGTTAATTCCATAGAGCTGACATGTCAATGTCCCTGTTGGTCATCATGTACATGTGTCATGTGTGTGATGTACATGTAGTGGCATGTTGGTGTATGTGATAGTCACCTGACATGGAGGCTGGATACTGCTGGGCTACCAGGCCTGAAGCTCCAGTGGCGGGCACCTGGCTGAGTAAGTCCATGAGCACCATCTTCCATTCGTTGTTTCTCACAGTCACTTGAGGGCCACCACTTGGTGCTGAGGCTCCGACCCTCTGATGGCCGTCATCCTCCTCACCCTGGCCCAGACGTCATCAAAACGGGGCTTGACAGACCTCACATCCCTTTCCACTGTGCCCACTGCTGTGACTACGGCCGCTACCTCCTTCAATGACTGGGCCCTAGGCCAGAGCCTTACTTCCCTCCCACCTGCAAGGATACTGGAGAACTCATGTATGTCATGGAGGAGGAGCATCATTTCCTTGTGCTTGTCGTTTGGGGCACTTTAGCCCCCAGCATCTTGCCCTCCTTACTGTGGATGGGGATCCTGCTCTCCCTCGTCTGACCCTGATACCTGTCCCTCCATCGCAACACCACCTCCCTATGGTCAGGACCCTACCCTTCTGACCCTGAAGTTGATGTGCCTTTGACTATGGTACCTGGCCACCCCCCTCCTCCTCTCTTCCCAGTGCCAACTCTCTCCTCCTCCCCACCTATCCAGTCCTTTCCCTTCCTCTCTCCTGCCTCCATTATTATCCCAAAAATAAAAAAGGATTTATCAATGTATTTGTGTAAATATTTGTGAGGTAAAGAAAATATGAGTTTTATGTGTAAGTATTAATTGTTGGGGTATAGGGTGGGGGTATAGGGAGGTGTGTGTGTATGTAGTGACCTAGCTATATGTGTATCTATGGGTGTCATTTACTCTATGTGTATGTGTAGTATGTGTGTCACAGTCTGCTTCTTCAAGGGGGCTTGGCATGGCAGCTTATGAAGAGATGTCTGCAACAGAGGAGGAGGAAGTCTCCAGATGGCATCTAAGATGGATGGAGATAATTTAATGAGTTCCTACTGACCCTATTGGAATTCATACTAACTAAAAATTATTTTATCTTTACTGACAAATGGATACATCAGATTAAGGGTACAGCAATGGGGATGTCATGTGCCCCTAATTATGCAAATCTTTTCCTAGGGTGGTGGGAAGAGAGGTATATCTTTGAAGAATCTATGAACAATATTACGGACAACATATTAATGTGGAGACGGTTCATAGACGATATTATCATCTTTTGGACTGCCACAAAAGGACAATTGTCTCTCTTCATAGACACCCTTAACAAAAACACCCTAGGACTAAAATTTACATATGAAATAAACCAAATTGAACTGGCCTTTTTGGACTTGAAAATAATAAAGGACGAGATGGGAAATATCAGCACCACAACATATAGGAAGGAAACAGCGTCCAATAGTTTACTAGAGTGGTCAAGCCAACATTATGGACCCCCAAAAAAAGGTATACCTAAAGGCCAATATCTACGTATCCGTAGGAATTGCAGTGATGACATCTCCTTTAAAATTGAGGCTGACAAACTTAGAAAACGATTTAAAAACAGAGGGTATCCGAACAAATGTTTAAAAAGAGCATATGAATATGCAAAGAATATTAAAAGAACAGATTTATTGAATACAATTAAAGATACACCAAGTCAGGGATGTCCTATTATGCAAGAAGAAACAACCTCAAGTGTGGAAAGTGAGTTAATACGATGCATACTGACATATGGACACAACTCAGAGAGAATTAAAGATATTTTCTCTAAGTTTTGGTATCTATTGACTGCAGATGAAGATCTCAAGACCAAAGTTAGTCAAAATAGTTCAATAACATACAGACGGAGCCCCAATTTAAAGGATTTACTAGTACATAGCCACTTTCAACAAGACAAACAAAAAGAAATAATGTGGCTTAAGCCCCTAACAGGGTGTTATAAATGTGGACGATGCAAATACTGCAATTTCATAAAACCAAGTAAAGAATTTATTCATCCAATAACGGGCAAAAAATACCCCATAAAAGATTTTTATAATTGTAAAACAAAGGGAGTCATATATGTAGTGCAATGTATTTGTACGAAAATCTACGTCGGTAAAACCAACAAAGAGCTCAGACGTAGAATGGGAGAACACATTTGCTCAATCATAAATGAATATGACACACCAATTGCACGACATGTAAAATTAAAACATAAAAAAGATACATCTGTTTTAAAATTCTGTGCAATAGACGGAGTCAAGTTGGGCCCAAGAAAAGGGGATTTAGACACGATGCTACTCAAAAGGGAATCAAAATGGATTTATGAGTTACAGGCACAAACACCAAAAGGACTCAATGAGGGTTTCTCTTTCAGTGCATTTCTTTAAATCCTGACAGAGGTGTGCTAAAGTGCTAAATATGACTAATTTAGACTTATTACCAAAAATATACCCAAATACTATCCTGGATATATCTAGAGTTACCTTTCAGAGTAGTAGAAAAATGGTTACATAATAAGTGTGATAACTGCTTTGAAATGAATGTAAAAACTTTAAAACCCCCTTTTTTTCTTGAAAAGATAGAAAAAGAATTAAGATATGGAAGGGATATACCTGGAAAACCATTACACAAAGGCACCATAAGCATTTATGATTGCTAATCATGATAAAGACTAATATAAAGAACACTAAAAGCACATCAGTATTTTTGACACAGCACAAATTATAAATCACCATTGATACACACAATATGAGCACTATCATGCTGTTACCATTTCAGCACGAAAAAAAGAAAAAATGTTTTCTCATCACTGATGTATATAAATATGAACACTATGAACTGATATCTTATTTTAAACATACTTCATCACAAATGTATATTTTATGTTTGATAACATAATAATTATGTAAGAAACACTTTAAAGCACTGGCACTTTATTTAAAATCACCATTGATGTATATAGATATGAGCACCGATATGTTATTATTATCAATTTTATAGCACATCTATCTAAAATGTTTTTATCACTATTTATAAACATGAATAACAATGATATTGTTGTGATTTTAAATATATCTTATTATAAATATGTGCACATAATAGTTTGAAGGTATATCCTATTATTCAAATATACATGAACTGGATATCTAGGAGGTAATATAACCATAATATCATCATGCTGATAGTTAATCTTGAATATAGTTAAGAAATGAAGAGAGAAATAATTTAAGCTTGTTATCCCATATCTATATATACCCTTCTCATTTGGTGAGAGTTAAAGGGTAACCATAGCAATCAAAACCCTATAAATAGGAGGCTCCGTTGAGGTCCTCGCCCCTCCCTTTGAAAAAGTCACGCCCAAGTGACGAAACGTGCGTCAGGGTTGCGTCTTACGTCAGACGCTTATACTGAGAATAGGTAGTGCTTCCAGCGAAGCTCCGTGAATAGGGAGCTTATAGTCACCTTCTTGTGCCCTAACTTGTAGTAGACGGGAGAGCCTGGTACTACATAGGAGGAATCTGTGTATCTAGACAATAACAAACGCATTTTAAAAATCTGGAATTTTTAAGACCTGATATTAATGCGGTACCCGAAATGGGGGTTACAAGAAATGCTATAGACACAATAGAGGGGTGGAAATGTGGGTAATTTTGCCAGAAAATCTTATTTCCAGCCAAAACCTCTATGTTGTAAATAATCTCCAACAGTGAGTCACTATAACAACTGGAGAAATATACCAGTACAATCTAAAACTGTTATAGAGATTCAAAGGGCTTCTGGATTATATAACAACAATTAGAATGTCAGATATGTCAACTTTAGAATTATACCAAACTGAATACATATCTAAAAGAATTTGAAGGTGACAGGACACCAAGATATAAACACAATATCTCTAATACTGATAAAAAGAGAGATATATACCTAAAATAGTCTGAAAGCCAAACCTAATAAAATCACACACTTAGTAAGATAAGACAAGAGGAAATAAGATCAGGTATTGATCCCTCAAATATTAATAATTCACTTATCAAAAGTGTGGAAAATAAGGGATTCAATATTAAAATGTTTTTAAGGAATTACTTCCTACTTCCCTTGATTTTAAAGAGTTTTTAATCGAAGTTGTCTCCTAAGAATGTAAATAAAACTTTATTATTTTTGTTTTCTCCAATTCTCTATTGAATATATGTGAAATAGGTGTTAAGCACCAAGAGAAAGTAAATACACTTCCCACTACTAATATATGGATGGAGATAATGCCTACAGGTTCAACCAAGGATCAGCAGAGGGAACTCCAGATACAGATCATACAGGAGGTACAGGAGAAGTGGAGAAGGGTAAGCAATGGCCTTGTCTCAGCTCCTGTGGAGGGGAAATGCTTATCCCCAGTAGAGACAGAGAATGTTCTGGTGACTGGAAAGGATTGTAGAGGAATGGGCCTTCTAAAAAAATGGATGGTGTTCCTGGGACTATGGCCAGGTCACTAACTAATGGAATGGCTGGAAGAATTAGTATCTGAGGCGGTCGCCCTGGAAGAGCAATATGCTTTTTGGGTGGGACCTGTTGGGATACCTCATCATTTTTCATTGGGGCTGGAAGAGGCACTTTGGGACATAGTACATGGGGATCTGGACTTTGGCTTGGGGACAGAGAAAAGACAGTTGTGTCTGTTTGCCAAATGCTGGGACATGCTGGAAATGGAGACAGGCTCTCAGACAGCTAACCTACTTTGGCCTTTGATCCAGCAGGAGCTATAGATGGAGATGGATTATTTAGACTTGCTGGATGAAGCATCCCTGGATGGATTTTGGCCACCCAGCTGGGAGGGCTCATGCCAGTCAGACATGGAACAGAACCACAGGGACCCAGCTAAATGTTGCCAAGGCTGGGTCAGAAAATAAAGGTATGGACTGTGGGGATAATTTTGATATCAGAGATTCTCAAAATAACAAGGATTCCATCATCCATGGGATTGACTGGGAAGAGGAATAACTGGTACCTATCTTTAGGGGGCTGAGTCTCACCCAGTTAGAGGCATGGGGACAGGGCCAAACCACAGCAGTGCCAGGCCCAGGGGAAGAACTGGAGAATAGCTACTGTTCTCCTAAAGTAAGAGAAGACTCAATGAACACTGGGCCCTACCAATTGACTTGGAAAATAGTGGGGAGGTTCCTTGGATGAGCATTGTCCAGGAGCCAGCCACAGACCCTGGAGAAGAAACAGAAAGTAGCCCTGCTCTTCAGTCTGAGAGCAGCTGCTTCTCAAGGGCTGCCTGTAACTACATACCAGGCAGTCTCAGAAGGAGAGAGTCAGTAAGTTCCACCTGAGGACCCAGAGACTAAAGAGCCAGAGAGTACCCCAGATTGTGGTTTTTCTCCTGGTCTCCCTACATTGACTCCCCTGCAGCTGCCCAAAGACACTGGTTGTGTGCCTGTAACCCTGGAAAGAAGAGGCCACTAGCCAGGCTTGTTGGGAGAGAGGTTGGCTATTGAACCACAATGGCTTGTGTCAGAACTGCCCAATAATCCAGCATGGATGACACCAGAGAATGTCACAAGCCCATGTTGCAACTCCAGCATTCCAGTTTATTCGGGAGAAAGCTCAGGCCTGACAAAGGGAACCTTGTACTCTTCAATTTTACCCATGGGCCTGAGTACTGATCCAGAATCAGCAGGACGGGAGGTCTCTATAGACTGGAAGGAGAGGGCTTTGCTGGGTAAGGATCCTCCCAAGTTTATGCTGGACTTGGACTAGCTGGGATGTACTGCCCCTCCCCCTGGACTACCTTGAAGGGTCCTCCATGGCAGTTGTCTTATAAGTCTCCCCAGGGGCTTGGGAAGGTCACTAGGCCCCTGGGAAGGAGTGAGTATTCGCCCTGGACAGGGGGAAGCAGGGTACCCAGAGAGCCACTGAGGCTATCACATCAATGGACTGTTACATCAGGAGGACCGGTAACCACCTGTATAGATGGGAAATTATCCGACAGAAAGGAAAGGGAGAGAAATTGTCATGATTTAATTGTTTAAGGACTCATATTGCCAGTAATTATGAATATGGCCAAGGGAGCGTGACATTGTTGAATTGGAATTATGTGTTATTGTGTGGTTATATGTTGCCTGTACATGGTTATTATGTATCCTAGTTATAATATATTATAAGAGGGAAAATGTTACATAGAACATATGTGGAATTGGTAAAAATGCTCTGCATAAAAGTTAGCCGCAGATTATTGCACACTCACACATACAGACCTTGGGTCAAGACAGATGTATGTACTTCAAGTAGTCCTAAGCAAACACTTGAGTTTAACATAAATGTGTTTTCACTAGCCAGCTACAGATATCTGGTGAATTTGATCTCAATAGCTTTGATAGCCCAAGGTTGCAAGCCAGATAGGCTGACATCAAACATACACAAATGTACACAAGGGTGTGGTATTGGAGAGTATAAATATGTTTTTTTGTTCATTCAATAAAGGTTAGTTTTCACATATACAAGGTGTGAGACTATTTCTGTGTGTTGTATCCTGACTTGGGGAGTGGTCTTTCCATAGGCTACTTGTAACCTGTATCCAGTATTCTCTGCCTGTACCTTTTGGGCCTTGCCCTCTTCAGGAGCCATCTATTGTGCCACATAGAACAGGAACTACACAATTCTGCTGGGGTAGGTTTGAACTACGTTCATATCAAGCTCCCTTGAAGAAGCAGATCGTGACAATGTGTAATCAGTAAATAAAGTTTAAGTGTAAAATCTTTATTAGAATAATATAAAAGAATAAAACTGTAAGAACCTTCTCTAAAAAATCGCCTACTCTTTCTTGGTCAGCTCAAACCACCAATCTGCATGATACTTTGTGAGAATCTGCAACACAGTCAACATATGGGCGTGTGGAATACAGCTTTATAATTTCTCTCTGTCAATCATTTTTCACTAGCCCGCTTTCTATTGGCTCTGAGGCCTGTGTTGCACTCTGTAATTTCTGGGATTGCATTGTAACAGTGGACGGCATCTACTCTAGCACACTAACAGATTGCGGGTGCGGGAAGAGTCTACTCTTTTAAGTCTTTGTCCATGTACTTGTGTGCTTGTTCAATTAAATGGATTTGTAACTGTTACAATTTTCAATTTTGGAATTTAATGAGGCCCTAGGTGTGTTTCTGTGTAATATGCTGTTCAGATGCACTAAAAGTATTTACTGTAATACAGCATAACCACACCATTAGTTGAATTTAAAAACAAACATACAAGACAATTAAATGTAATCCATAATTTTACACCACAGCAGCTTTGTCATTTCATGTTAGTATTGTTCTTTCTTGTTATAGCTTTACCACCTTTAAAAGGTTAAATGATTTATGTTTTTGAATGCACATTGTGTTCAGATATAATTAATAAAACTTTTTCAAACATCCATTCTAGGGTGTAATTGGCTGTTATTTATAAAAAAAGAAATTGATTCCTGACCACATGCTATTTATCCCCTGGAATATTCTCTCACCTAGAGATCTGGCCAGGTTACATGATAACTGACCTCATATTTCAGATATATTTTTGGTCACAGAAAATGAATAGTGACAAAAGAGCTATTAATCTTTAATTCCTTAAACTGCATAGATTGTTCACATTTACTTAAAATAGAATTTAGTCAAAATATTCTAATGTAAATATTTAACCTCCAGGACAATGTTAAATCAAGAAAAACACAGAGTTCTACAAATGTACTATACATTTCAGAGATTTTAGCTCACAATAAATAAACCTATAAAACAATATAAATAAAGCTGCAGGAACTGTAGCATGACAAGGAGGATGCATTTTGACTAGGTAATTTCAAGCACTTGGAAACTGAATAGTTTGTCTGTTTTGTACATTGCCCTACAAAAAGAATATATAAACAAATACTATGGGCTATTCTATGAGAAGCTATTTTCTTGGTCACTGCTTAACCAATGGCTTATAAATCATATCACTTGCATCACTTCATTTTACCTGAAGCATATTGATATTATTTCTAGGAAGCTGCAAATGCATATATTTGCTACATTTTAAACTGAATTAAAAGTAAAGTGTGAGAAGTTCCTTTAAGACATTTATGATCAAGCCAACCACTACTTAAATACAGATTTCATGTTTCGTCTCTCGAGTCCTTGCAGATTTATTGTTTCTAAATTATATATTTTTTTTTAGTTCAGGTCAGATCATATTCTATGCAAGAGTAATACATTATGTTAATTCAAATTTCCATCTTTGTTTGTTGGGGACTTCATGCTAAAGCACAGCTCCGCATTGTAATTTGCAGCTCCATGTTCTGGTAACATTGGGGGTGTATTGTGTGTGTTTATGTGGTTGCTAAAACAGTCACTAAATAGGGCAATCAGATGCCACTTCTAGTAACCAATGCAGTATACAGTATATATAGAAATATACATACTGTACACAGCCAAACTAATACATTTAGAGGGGTAATCTACAATAAGAGAATACAATATTGCTGCTTTGGCTACAGATTGGGTGTTTCCTATTATTAAGTGATAGGGATAGGGATATGTTGGAATTTGTTGGATTTGAGTACCGTAACTGCAATATTACATACTTATATAGTTACATAGGGCCTCATTCTATTATCGGCCGTAGGAGATGCAGGGCCGCAAGGACCGGCCGCAAGCTATTTGCCTATTCTATTCCCTTCCGGCCGGGGACTCCGGCAGGCTTGTTGCCGGCGCCTTGTTATCCCTTGCGGCCGCACGCGCCGGAGGAAAGCCTTTGATCTTAAACGGCCGCAAGAGTTTCGGCAGCAAGAAAATCCTGGTTGCTATTCAATTGCCCCGGGAACCCTCTCTGCAAGGCTAAAACCGAGCCGTAGCTTACTTGCAGAAAAAAGGTCCCACAGGCACACAATTAAGCACATTATAAAGCCATAATAAAGCCATCCTGCACTCTGAGGAGACTATAAAGTGATTGCAGGTGTTAGCATTCATAGCACAACATTCCCCTACACTCAAATCCGTAAATACATTTTATTTTAATTTATATCAAATATCCATGGAAAAAGTCCAGAGGGCTTTGAGCACCTCAGACCCGCCCACGCTGCGGCCGGAAAATAAACAGTTAATGTAATCTCGGATTTGGGCTGATGTGCAAGCTTGAGAGGGGGTTGCTATTAATCCTCATGTCCCCCATCATGATCCATAGCATTTACAGAGCTTTACAGTGCCGTCTTGAATTTATTTTTGCTTTTAAAGATTTCTGAGCTTACGGCCGGGTGCAAGATATACGGCCGGCCGTAAGGGGATATCCTTGCGGCGCAGTATAATTGAATTGCAAGGTAACGGGAGCCCCGCAAGGAATCGCAGCTTTGCGGCCGATTTACGGCCGATAATAGAATGAGGGCCATAGTATTTGAGGTTAGAAAAGAATAGTAATGGAGTCCATCAAGTTCAACCTTTTTATATCTCTTCTGATCATTATAAGATGTGGATTATTTATTACCTGGTAATAATCGTTATTTATGAAATGATCCAGAGGAAGGCAAACACACACAAAAAAAAAAAAAAAACATATGCCAAATGTTTCATAAGGGAAAAAAATCCTTCCTGACCACAGATACTGGTGACCAGACTCCTCCCTGGATCAATACTCCCTCTCTAATTATCCAGAATAACCCTGAATGCCCTTTTTTTAAAAAATATATCCAACATTTTTTCAAGTTATCAATTGAATTTGCTGTCACCACCTCCTTTAGTAGAGAATTCCACACTTTAACTACCCTTACTGTGAAGAACCCTATTCTTTCTTTAAGGTGGAATTTGTTTTCTTCTAACTTCAAGGGATGTCCTCTTGTCAGTTGAAATCCTCTTGGCACAAAAAGCATGCTTGACAAATCCATACAAAGACCTTAGATGTATTTATATAAGGTAATCATATCCCATCAGGCAACTTTTTTTCTAGAGAATATAAGTTTAACGTGGTTAGTTATTCTTCAAAGCTTAGTCCCTCCACTCCCCATATTAGTTTTGTTGCCCTTCTCTTTACATTTTCCAGCTCTAAAAAAGTGGTGCCCAAAATGTTACTCCATATTCCAAATGAGGGCGTACTAGAGATTTGTATAATGGCAAGATTATATTTGCTTCCTTTGTTTCTATACCCTTCTTAACACATGCTTATATTTTACTTGTCTTTGTAGATGCTGCTTGGCATTGAGCACTGTTACCTAGGTGGTTGTCCACAAGTACTCCCAAATTCAAGTCTATATCTGATATCCCTAGAATTGCTACATTAAGATGAATGCAGCATGTTATGAGAAAATACTGGCAGACACTTTGCATTCTTCTGCACAAAGGCTGTGCATGGGACATTCTTGGACTTTCCAGCATGACAATGACCCTAAGCACACGGCCAAGTTGACCCTCCAGTGGTTACAGCAGAAAAAGGTGAAGGTTGTGGAGTGGCCATCACAGTCTCCTGACCTTAATATCATCAAGCCCCTCTGGGGAGATCTCAAATGTGTATATATATATATATATATATATATATATATATATATATATATATAGTAAATAAATAGTACATCTGTGTTCATATTTCAATGTCTTAAGCAAGTAAAAAAACTGCTTTCAGAGAAAAACAGTTATTACACTGCATTCTGGGAAGCTGATCTGGGACATGCAAATGTGCCCACAAATGCCTCACTCTTCAATCCATAGCCATTTTCAAACATGGCTTCCTTTAAGTTTCTGTCTGCTGTATTACACAGCTTTAATGCAAAGTCAAGCCTGGATTGTACACATGCTGAGAATCCTATCCATGTACAGCTTTTTCAACCTTACTGGTTATAGATAGATAGATAGATAGATAGATAGATAGATAGATAGATAGATAGATAGATAGATAGATATTATTATATATATATTTCTCTAGGATAAACTGCTGTGGTTTGCAGAACTGCTTACTCCTTCTTGACAGGAAGTGGTAGGAAACAAATCACCTAAGTTTACTATTATTATTATTGTGGAAATATGTGCTATTATTTTCACAGTAAACTTTAGCACTATAATGGGAAAACAACAGAATTATAATGTATTCATTTATATGATGTGTTTTGCTATGTGTGTGGACCAGTGGCGGCCCGTCCTTTGGGGCGTCGGGGCAAGCGCCCCCCCAAATATTTTCGTGACCCTGCAATAAAAAAACACAATACTTTATTAGTAATAACCAAAAAACAATTAAATATAATGTGTACATCATCATTTAAGTGTTATTACATTAATAAATGAAGCAAACTATTCCCTGGGACACTGTCACTTTAAGATAACCCCTTGCCCTTGTGTGTATATATTAACTGCTGTGTGTATCCATTGTAGCTTTCCCTGCATCCCTGTGTGATCATATTACACTACACTACACTAACCTTTAGACTCTATGAATCAATGAGGCATGGCCCTGACCGCTAATGCATTCCGCCCACCAGCACAATGACGCTATGCATGGGCAGTGATAATGTATCCATTTCAATGACTGACAGTCTTCCATCATTGACCAATCAATGATGGAAGGCTGTACAGTTGTCAGGAGAACCACCTAAACCCACCCAGACCATTAGTTCCGAGCTCCCGCCAGCTAATAGAGCCTCGAGTTTACTTTTTGATTGACAGCCCCTGTTAATAAAACCACCATAAGCCAGTCATATCCCTCTTTCTGTTTCCTGACCTGCTCCCGCTGAATCAGACTGAGAGACCTCCCTGGCTGAAAATACTCACTCATCTGCCCAACCTAACAGTAAGTAAGTCCTAACAGCCCTGGCCAAACCCCTAGTCCTCCTAATAAAAGGAAGGGTCCCCCCAGTTACCCCACTATGCTTGCCTGCCACCCACCCACCCACCAACTTACCTACCACCTAGGCCTGCAATGCCTGGGCAACCCCCAATCACCCCCGCAGTGCCAGTAGCCCCAAAAGACCTGACCTGTGCCACCCCCGATCACCCCATGTGGCCTGTGCCACCCCCGATCACCCCCATGTGGCTTATGCTATGCCACCGCCCGATTACTCCGATCACGGTGATCGGGGTGATCGGGGTGGCACAGGCCACATGGGGGTGATCGGATCACCCACCTGGGGCCTGTGCCACCCCCGATCACCTCCATGTGGCCTATGCGGCCACCGACCGATTACCCCTATCACCATCATGGGGCCTGTGCTACCCATATGGGGCCTATGCCAACCCCCGATCACCCCCCCCTGTAGGCACATCGGGGCCTGGCCAACCCCCACCCCAACCTACCTAACTACCAACTCACCTACCTAACCCCCTGACCCAGTGACCACACCCTGACCCAACTACCTAGTACCAACCCACCTACCCCCTGACCCAGTGACCACACCTGACCCCACCCTGACCCAACTACCAACCCACCTACCTATCCCCCTGACCCAGTGACCACACCTGACCCCACCCTGACCCAACTACCAACCCACCTACCTACCCCCCTGACCCAGTGACCACATCTGACCCCACCCTGACCTAACTACCAACCTACCTGCCTATGTTAACACTATAGTTAAACACAAAACACCCAGAAGTAACAGGCAATGTATCTTTAACATTGCTTGCAGTTAAAAAAAAATAATAAATTACCTGTCACTTTTAAAGATAAAATAAAAATAGGGGAAGGGAAAAAAAAAAAACAATAATAAAGTAAACAACAGCACATACTTACCTGTCACATTGACCCCTCCAGCGGTGACCTTCTGCCCTGGATAGTCGGGCATTCCAATCAATTTTGATTGAAGTCCATGTTATTCCATAATCCATCTTGATAGAAGCCCTTGTCTCCTCATCTTGATTGAAGCCATTGTCCATCCATTCTGGCCCATTGCAAGAGGCCTCCACCTAAAAAAAAACGACGCTAAAAAAAAACCACAACAAACTAACGGAGCTCCTCCTACAAGGAGCTCCCTCAGTGACTAATTGTTTTTTTCCCACGCTCCGCCTTTTATACTATTTTTGAAGTACTCTGATTGGCTGAAATTTTTTGATTGACATTGATTTCAACCAATCAGAGTCTTTAAAAAATTAGCAAATTAGCAAAGCAGGTATGGAAGCCTGTAAGGGCAAAAAAGGTTAGTGTGAACTTGTGTGACCCTGTATGTATTATACATATTACAGGGCTATTTATGTGATATACATGTTACAGGATAATATCCTGTAACATGTATAGCAAATAAATAGCACTGTAATATGTATAATAAATAATGTCTAATACAAATACATGAGCAATATAAACAAATAATTAAAAAAGTACATCAACTAATCAATTAATAAATATAAATTAATATATTTTTATGTATATTGCTTTATGTGTGTGTGTGTGATTGATATTGATATATATATATATATATATATATATATATATATATATATATATTGATATTGATATATATATATATATATTGATATTGATATATATATTAATTGATATTGATATATATATATATATTTATTTATATACATATATATTTATTGATATATATATATATATATATATTGATTGATAGATATATTGATTGATATTTATATATTGATTGATTTATATATTGATTGATATATATACAGGGAGTGCAGAATTATTAGGCAAATGAGTATTTTGACCACATCATCCTCTTTATGCATGTTGTCTTACTCCAAGCTGTATAGGCTTGAAAGCCTACTACCAATTAAGCATATTAGGTGATGTGCATCTCTGTAATGAGAAGGGGTGTGGTCTAATGACATCAACACCCTATATCAGGTGTGCATAATTATTAGGCAACTTCCTTTCCTTTGGCAAAATGGGTCAAAAGAAGGACTTGACAGGCTAAGAAAAGTCAAAAATAGTGAGATATCTTGCAGAGGGATGCAGCACTCTTAAAATTGCAAAGTTTCTGAAGCGTGATCATTGAACAATCAAGCGTTTCATTCAAAATAGTCAACAGGGTCGCAAGAAGCGTGTGGAAAAACCAAGGCGCAAAATAACTGCCCATGAACTGAGAAAAGTCAAGCGTGCAGCTGCCACGATGCCACTTGCCACCAGTTTGGCCATATTTCAGAGCTGCAACATCACTGGAGTGCCCAAAAGCACAAGGTGTGCAATACTCAGAGACATGGCCAAGGTAAGAAAGGCTGAAAGACGACCACCACTGAACAAGACACACAAGCTGAAACGTCAAGACTGGGCCAAGAAATATCTCAAGACTGATTTTTCTAAGGTTTTATGGACTGATGAAATGAGAGTGAGTCTTGATGGGCCAGATGGATGGGCCCGTGGCTGGATTGGTAAAGGGCAGAGAGCTCCAGTCCGACTCAGACGCCAGCAAGGTGGAGGTGGAGTACTGGTTTGGGCTGGTATCATCAAAGATGAGCTTGTGGGGCCTTTTCGGGTTGAGGATGGAGTCAAGCTCAACTCCCAGTCCTACTGCCAGTTTCTAGAAGACACCTTCTTCAAGCAGTGGTACAGGAAGAAGTCTGCATCCTTCAAGAAAAACATGATTTTCGTGCAGGACAATCCTCCATCACACGCGTCCAAGTACTCCACAGCGTGGCTGGCAAGAAAGGGTATAAAAGAAGAAAATCTAATGACATGGCCTCCTTGTTCACCTGATCTGAACCCCATTGAGAACCTGTGGTCCATCATCAAATGTGAGATTTAAAAGGAGGGAAAACAGTACACCTCTCTGAACAGTGTCTGGGAGGCAGTGGTTGCTGCTGCACGCAATGTTGATGGTGAACAGATCAAAACACTGACAGAATCCATGGATGGCAGGCTTTTGAGTGTCCTTGCAAAGAAAGGTGGCTATATTGGTCACTGATTTGTTTTTGTTTTGTTTTTGAATGTCAGAAATGTATATTTGTGAATGTTGAGATGCTATATTGGTTTCACTGGTAAAAACAAATAATTGAAATGGGTATATATTTGTTTTTTGTTAAGTTGCCTAATAATTATGCACAGTAATTGTCACCTGCACACACAGATATCCCCCTAAAATAGCTAAAACTAAAAACAAACTAAAAACTACTTCCAAAAATATTCAGCTTTGATATTAATGAGTTTTTTGGGTTCATTGAGAACATGGTTGTTGTTCAATAATAAAATTAATCCTCAAAAATACAACTTGCCTAATAATTCTGCACTCCCTGTATATATATATCTCAATATATATATATATATATATATGTAAATATATATTGAGGTATATATATATATATATATATATATATATATATATATATATAGATATATATTGATATATATTGATATATATATATATATATTGATATATATATATATATATATATATATATATATATATATATATATATATATATATATAATTAATTATATATCTCAATATATATATATATATATATATATTTTTTTTTTTTCATTTTTTTTAATGTACAGTTTGGGCCTATATGGTTTTGATTGGCTATTTAATGTTTTTAAGGTGCGGTTGGGGCCTATATGGTCACACTTGGTCTTTTAATGTTTTTAAGGTGCGGTTAGGGCCTATATGGTCACACTTGGTTATTTAGGGTTTTTAAGGTGCGGTTGGGGCCTATATGGTCACACTTGGTCTTTTAATGTTTTTAAGGTGCGGTTGGGGCCTATATGGTCACACTTGGTTATTTAGGGTTTTTAAGGTGCGGTTGGGGCCTATATGGTCACACTTGGTTATTTAGGGTTTTTAAGGTGCGGTTGGGGCCTATATGGTCACACTTGGTCTTTTAAGGTTTTTAAGGTGCGGTTGGGGCCTATATGGTCACACTTGGTTATTTAGGGTTTTAAGGTGCGGTTGGGGCCTATATGGTCACACTTGGTTATTTAGGGTTTTTAATGTTCGGTTGGGGCCTATATGGTCACACTTGGTCTTTTAATGTTTTTAAGGTGCGGTTGGGGCCTATATGGTCACACTTGGTTATTGGGGCCTATATGGTCACAATTGGTTATTTAGGGTTTTTAAGGTGCGGTTGGGGCCCATATGGTCACACTTGGTTATATAGGGTGTTTAAGGTGCGGTTGGGGCCTATATGGTCACACTTGGTCTTTTAATGTTTTTAAGGTGCGGTTGGGGCCTATATGGTCACACTTGGTTATTTAGGGTTTTAAGGTGCGGTTGGGGCCTATATGGTCACACTTGGTTATTTAGGGTTTTTAATGTACGGTTGGGGCCTATATGGTCACACTTGGTCTTTTAATGTTTTTAAGGTGCGGTTGGGGCCTATATGGTCACACTTGGTCTTTTAAGGTTTTTAAGGTGCGGTTGGGGCCTATATGGTCACACTTGGTTATTTAGGGTTTTAAGGTGCGGTTGGGGCCTATATGGTCACACTTGGTTATTTAGGGTTTTTAATGTACGGTTGGGGCCTATATGGTCACACTTGGTCTTTTAATGTTTTTAAGGTGCGGTTGGGGCCTATATGGTCACACTTGGTCTTTTAATGTTTTTAAGGTGCGGTTGGGGCCTATATGGTCACACATGGTTTTTTAATGTTTTTAAGGTGCGTTTGGGGCCTATATGGTCACACTTGGTTATTTAGGATTTTTAATGTGCGGTTGGGGCCTATATGGTCACAATTGGTTATTTAGGGTTTTTAAGGTGCGGTTGGGGCCTATATGGTCACACATGTTTTTTTAATGTTTTTAAGGTGCGGTTGGGGCCTATATGGTCACACTTGGTTATTTAGGGTTTTTAAGGTACGGTTGGGGCCTATATGGTCACACTTGGTCTTTTAATGTTTTTAAGGTGCGTTTGGGGCCTATATGGTCACACTTGGTTATTTAGGGTTTTTAAGGTGCGGTTGGGGCCTATATGGTCACACTTGGTCTTTTAATGTTTTTAAGGTGCAGTTGGGGCCTATATGGTCACACTTGGTTATTTAGGGTTTTTAAGGTGCGGATGGGGCCTATATGGTCACACTTGGTCTTTTAATGTTTTTAAGGTGTGGTTGGGGCCTATATGGTCACACTTGGTTATTGGGGCCTATATGGTCACAATTGGTTATTTAGGGTTTTTAAGGTGCGGTTGGGGCCTATATGGTCACACTTGGTCTTTTAATGTTTTTAAGGTGCGGTTGGGGCCTATATGGCCACACTTGGTTATTTAGGGTTTTTAAGGTGCGGTTGGGGCCTATATGGTCACACTTGGTTATTGGGGCCTATATGGTCACAATTGGTTATTTAGGGTTTTTAAGGTGCGGTTGGGGCCCATATGGTCACACTTGGTTATTTAGGGTTTTTAAGGTGCGGTTGGGGCCTATATGGTCACACTTGGTTATTTAGGGTTTTTAAGGTGCGTTTGGGGCCTATATGGTCACACTTGGTTATTTAGGGCTTTTAAGGTGCGGTTGGGGCTTATATGGTCACACTTGGTCTTTTAATGTTTTTAAGGTGCGGTTGGGCCCTATATGGTCACACTTGGTTATTTAGGGTTTTTAAGGTGCGGTTGGGGCCTATATGGTCACACTTGGTTATTTAGGGTTTTTAAGGTGCGGTTGGGGCCTATATGGTCACACTTGGTTATTTAGGGTTTTTAAGGTGCGGTTGGGGCCTATATGGTCACACTTGGTCTTTTAAGGTTTTTAAGGTGCGGTTGGGGCCTATATGGTCACACTTGGTTATTTAGGGTTTTAAGGTGCGGTTGGGGCCTATATGGTCACACTTGGTTATTTAGGGTTTTTAATGTACGGTTGGGGCCTATATGGTCACACTTGGTCTTTTAATGTTTTTAAGGTGCGGTTGGGGCCTATATGGTCACACTTGGTTATTGGGGCCTATATGGTCACAATTGGTTATTTAGGGTTTTTAAGGTGCGGTTGGGGCCCATATGGTCACACTTGGTTATATAGGGTTTTTAAGGTGCGGTTGGGGCCTATATGGTCACACTTGGTCTTTTAATGTTTTTAAGGTGCGGTTGGGGCCTATATGGTCACACTTGGTTATTTAGGGTTTTAAGGTGCGGTTGGGGCCTATATGGTCACACTTGGTTATTTAGGGTTTTTAATGTACGGTTGGGGCCTATATGGTCACACTTGGTCTTTTAATGTTTTTAAGGTGCGGTTGGGGCCTATATGGTCACACTTGGTCTTTTAAGGTTTTTAAGGTGCGGTTGGGGCCTATATGGTCACACTTGGTTATTTAGGGTTTTAAGGTGCGGTTGGGGCCTATATGGTCACACTTGGTTATTTAGGGTTTTTAATGTACGGTTGGGGCCTATATGGTCACACTTGGTCTTTTAATGTTTTTAAGGTGCGGTTGGGGCCTATATGGTCACACTTGGTCTTTTAATGTTTTTAAGGTGCGGTTGGGGCCTATATGGTCACACGTGGTTTTTTAATGTTTTTAAGGTGCGTTTGGGGCCTATATGGTCACACTTGGTTATTTAGGATTTTTAATGTGCGGTTGGGGCCTATATGGTCACAATTGGTTATTTAGGGTTTTTAAGGTGCGGTTGGGGCCTATATGGTCACACATGTTTTTTTAATGTTTTTAAGGTGCGGTTGGGGCCTATATGGTCACACTTGGTTATTTAGGGTTTTTAATGTACGGTTGGGGCCTATATGGTCACACTTGGTCTTTTAATGTTTTTAAGGTGCGTTTGGGGCCTATATGGTCACACTTGGTTATTTAGGGTTTTTAAGGTGCGGTTGGGGCCTATATGGTCACACTTGGTCTTTTAATGTTTTTAAGGTGCAGTTGGGGCCTATATGGTCACACTTGGTTATTTAGGGTTTTTAAGGTGCGGATGGGGCCTATATGGTCACACTTGGTCTTTTAATGTTTTTAAGGTGTGGTTGGGGCCTATATGGTCACACTTGGTTATTGGGGCCTATATGGTCACAATTGGTTATTTAGGGTTTTTAAGGTGCGGTTGGGGCCTATATGGTCACACTTGGTCTTTTAATGTTTTTAAGGTGCGGTTGGGGCCTATATGGCCACACTTGGTTATTTAGGGTTTTTAAGGTGCGGTTGGGGCCTATATGGTCACACTTGGTTATTGGGGCCTATATGGTCACAATTGGTTATTTAGGGTTTTTAAGGTGCGGTTGGGGCCCATATGGTCACACTTGGTTATTTAGGGTTTTTAAGGTGCGGTTGGGGCCTATATGGTCACACTTGGTTATTTAGGGTTTTTAAGGTGCGTTTGGGGCCTATATGGTCACACTTGGTTATTTAGGGCTTTTAAGGTGCGGTTGGGGCTTATATGGTCACACTTGGTCTTTTAATGTTTTTAAGGTGCGATTGGGCCCTATATGGTCACACTTGGTTATTTAGGGTTTTTAAGGTGCGGTTGGGGCCTATATGGTCACACTTGGTCTTTTAATGTTTTTAAAAGTTATGGTTTGGGTCTTGAACGTTTTAATTTTTTTTTTTTGTTTTCTATCACCCCCCAGGTGCAAACTATCTGTGGAAGCAGATTTGTTTGGACTCGTTGGTTGACTTACTGAACGTGAATACCCCGAGAAGGAGAGTCAACTGTTGGTGAGTATATGGTCACACTTGGTCTTTTAAGGTTTTAAAAGTTAATGTTTGTGTCTTGAACGTTCTAATTTTTTTGTTGTTGTTTTCTATCACCCTCAGGTGCAAACTATCTGTGGAAGCAGATTTGTTTGGACTCGTTGGTTGACTTACTGAACGTGAATACCCCGAGAAGGAGAGTCAACTGTTGGTGAGTATCGTTGCTTTTAATTTTCTGTCCATGCGTATAGGTGCAAATTTGATGTTGATGTAGTCTTGTCACATGAGGGTTTGCAATCTGTAATGTATACCAATGAATTCAACACACTGTTATTTTAAAGTAATTTTGTGACATAATATAAATTAATATACCGTGATTTCTTTCTTCTATTGGTATCAGAAATGAATACTATTGACTCTCTACTTGTGAAGCCTTTCGGGACCCTAACCTATGAGGAGAAGGTGGAAGTAAAATGGTTAGGACCTGACCAACCAGAGATAAATCTGCAGCAAATCGCAAGAGATAGAGGGAAGCAATATATCCGTACTTTCAATACTAAATGGTACAAGAAGAACAACTGTCTTTGTGGAAGCGTTTCTAGGAAGTCCTTATATTGTTTCCCATGCATCCTGTTTGGTGGTGACGCTGCTTGGACAAAAACTGGAGTGACTGACGTCAAACATCTAGCTGATAAATTGGAGAAACACAAAAGTTCTAAAGCTCACTTGGAAAACAGGAACAAGTTTGAGATGCTTGGACAGGCGAACATTTCAGTTCAACTGGACCAAGGATACCAAGTCAGTATTCAAAAACACAATGAAGAAGTGGCTAAGAACAGGTACATCCTTTCGAAGATAATTGATTGTGTTCGCTTTTGTGGCGCTTTTGAACTGGCATTAAGAGGACACGACAAAAGTGAAACATCGCTAAATCCAGGAGTGTTTTGAGGCCTGGTGGATTTGGTTGGCAGTATCGATAGTGCAATAGAAAAATAAAAGACGTGTACCCGAACGCACACTACGTCCATTGCTATGCTCACCAACTGAACCTAATAATGGAGAAAGCAGTTTCAAGAATTGGAAGAGTTCGAGTTTTTTTTTCCAACATAGGCGGCATACCATCTTTTTTTTCACACTCTCCAAAAAGGACTGGAGTTCTGGATGAGGTAGTTGGTAGAAGACTTCCAAGAGGTGCACCGACACGATGGAACTTCAACGTTAGGACTGTGAACGTCATCTACGAGAACAGAGATGCGCTACTTGAGTGTTTCCAGACAATTGAAGCATGTCTAAACTTTGATCATACATCTATACGTGAAGCGGCAGGTTTAATTGAATTGCGGAAGACAGGGAGTTGCTTTACTTCCTTAAATTATTTCATTTAATAATGCCACATGTTGACATCCTCTATAGTCAGCTTTAGAAGCGAGACACGGATACTGTTTATATCCACAAAGTCACAGAAGACTTTGTCAGCAGCATCCAGAAAATCCGTAATTCTGTTGACGAGATAGAAGCAAGTTTACCTAGCGATGTAACATTCCACAGATGGAGTAAGGAGAGGTATGTGACATAGTGGTGGTTCATGCAAAAGAACGTTTTTCATTTTCAAATCACCTAGTCAGTGCCAAACTTGTTCAAAGTGACTTGTATAAAACCCATGACACTTGCTTTCCAACCCAAGCTCTGGAAGACACCGTGCAAGCATATCCAATACTGAAGAAGGAACAATTACGCACTGAGCTGTCACTTCTGTATGGGAAGACAGATTTTCTTGCTTGTACAAGTGCTGTTGCTCTGCACAAACTTTTACATCAATTTAAACTGCAGAATGATTTCACAGAGACAGTGAAATTATTAAGAATCCTGATTACAACACCGATGACCACTGCAGAATCAGAAAGATGCTTCTCCACATTGAAGAGGATAAAAACCTTTTTAAGAAGCACCATGTCCCTTGAGCGTTTGAATGCATTGGCGATGCTCTCAATGGAAAAGCAACTGATTTCCGAGATCCCAGACTTCAATGAAAAAACCATTGAGAAGTTTTGTTCTTTGAAAGATTGCTGTGCAAAATTTAAATACAAGTGATTGAAGCAAAGAAGAATGCATACCCCCAGGGTGTGCAAAGATAAACTGCGTTAAGCAGCACCACCTCACTACCAAACATAACTAGTGGTAAGTAAAGTATGAACGGTGTGTGGGTGTGCATATGGAAGGAGCTATGAAAGGTGTATGCATGGTCAGTAACAATTGTTGAAGCCTTGGCGTGGTTTGAAGGAATTGGAGGCACTTCCAAGGGTAGCTGTCACTTCTGTACGGGAAGCCAGAATTTCATGTCTGTACGAGTGCTGTTGCTCTGCACCAACTTTACCATCAATTTAATCTGCATAATGATTTCACAGAGACAGTGAAGCTATAAGGAATCCTACTTACAACACCGAAGACTACTGCAGAATCAGAAAGATGCTTCTCCACATTGAAGAGGATAAAAAGGTATTTAAGAAGCACCATGGCCCTGGCGTGGCGTGGCGTTACTGCTCATATGGTTATCCATATGCTAATTCAACGTGTTTGTTTGACATTGATTATTGTGTTGTCTAAACAGAAGTGAAATGTTGTTGTTTTCTTGAATCCCAAGATCCACTGGTTTGTGCCTATACAGTCCTGATTGGTCTTTTAAGGTATGTTTGGGGCCTATATGTTCCACTTGGTCTTCTAAGGTATGTTTGGGGCCTATATGGTTCCACTTGGTCTTCTAAGGTATGTTTGGGGCCTATATGGTTCCACTTGGTCTTCTAAAGTATGTTTGGGGCCTATATGGTTCCACTTGGTCTTCTAAGGTATGTTTGGGGCCTATATGGTTCCACTTGGTCTTCTAAGGTGTGTTTGGGGCCTATATGGTCACACTTGGTCTTCTAAGGTATGTGTGGGGCCTATATGGTCACACTTGGTCTTCTAAGGTATGTTTGAGGCCTATATGGTCACACTTTGTCTTCTAAGGTATGTTTGGGGCCTATATGGTCACACTTGGTCTTCTAAGGTATGTTTGGGGCCTATATGGTTCCACTTGGTCTTTTAAGGTTTTTAAGGTATGGTTTTGTTCTTGAATGGTCTGATTGATTTGCTTGTTTTCTTTCAACCGCAGGTGCAAACGCTATGTGGCAGCAGATTTGTTTGTACTCGTTGGTCAACTTACTGAACGTGAATACCCTGAGAAGAAGAGCCGACTAATGGTAAGTGTCACTGCTTTAATTTTTCTGTTAATGCGTATAGGTGCAATTATGATATTGCTGTAGTCTTATCACATGAGTTTTTTCAATCTATATTGTATACCAATGAATTTAACACATTGTTACTTTACTTCTTGACATTGCTGCATTGCTGATCATGTATTTCAATGGGCTTTACAAGTATAAGGTCATTGGGCGGGGCTTATAAAGGTCATTATGATGTCAGGGGAGGAGTTATAAAAAGGGGTGTGGTATGAAAAAGGGGAAGGGCTATGTTTCGCCCTGGCGCCCCTCCAACTTGAAAGTTCACCAGCCGCCACTGGTGTGGACAGTATATTATAAAATATCAGAGTCGTTCTTTAACAAAGACAAGCCAGCTACTCATATTTTGGCTTTCATTTTGATGATCCGGACAAACAGTTGTCTTCTTATGTGTATTCTGCATTACATGCTATGTTAGTCTGACTGAATAAGTGAAGTGTAAAAAAAACACATGCCCCATGTCCCATGGTTTGGTGTGAGTCAACCAGTGACTTAGATGAATGCTATTTTGTTTGACTAAACCAGAAGTCGTTTAAAAAAAGAAAAGTGCAATATTGATTACCCAAATGTATCTTCATATATAAGGCCAATTCCTCATGGAGAAGGTCTTCCTACAGAAAACTGGGAAGACATACATTCATCTTCATCAGAGACAGGCATATGATCCACACACAGCATCTGACATTGTTCTAGACCCTATATGCAGCCCTGACATATTAAGTGGTTCTAACCTCATACAGCAAAATTAACTTAATGATTTTGTGCTAGATCTGGGCCTATCAAATCTACAATCTGAGCATTTAGGTTAAAGACTTCAAGAGTGGAATCTCCTGACCAAGGGTAAAACATATCATTATTTACAAAGTGGAATGTGGCTTTATGTCCATTTTACAATATGCATGATTGTTTGTGTTTCTACAAAAAATGATTCTGGGCTGATGGCAGAAATAGGAAAAACTCACAACCCCAGTGAATGACATCTATTTGTAGATTCATGAAAAACTTGTACTTTTGTGTAAAGTAAACCAAAAGCCTTCTGTCCTAACATCACCTTCTGTTGGAATGAAGGGAAATGATGAAAGCTTGGAAAAAAATAGTTATTGCTATGAAATTCAACCAGTTCAAATGACAAATATGTGATGATTTGAAAGTGATTCCCCTGCTGCTTGGGCTTCATAGTGGCTTCACAAAGATTTACTGTTTTCTGTTTTTGTCGTGTATTTTGTAAATTTTACGAGCCTGGCGTTGCTGAGCCACGTTTTCATGCTGTTTCTGAAATTTTGCGTTTTTAGTACGCTATTTTATTCCTTGAGTGACGAAAAACGCCAAATATGGGTGTAATTTGCTTGCAACGTCACTCCTAGGCTTCTTGTGTCTCCCCCGTGCTGTGTGTGAGTTTGTTATAAATATTTTCTACATGTTTTTTTTTTTGGTTAGGTGGGTTATTAAATTTATGGGCTTGAACAGTGCTGCGACATTGGCTCTCATTGCAGCCTAAGTGCTGCGCATCTGCTTCGCCTCGCTTTGCGAGGCTCCCATTTGTGACGGCGCCGCATATCAAACTTGATCTTATGAAAAAATCAGTTATAGGTTTTTGCTCTTGAGGGAAAAGTTCCAATCTAAGTGATGCTAAACTCAAAAAAGTTATCATTGTTTGCTGCAGATTAGGAAGCTGCTGAATAATACTGAAAAAAATTAATCTGAAGAAGTGCTCTGCATGGAAACCATTCACATCTGTGGTCAGTGGTTTTCTGGGGAACCATAAGGAGGAAAACCGTCCTGCCATGGAAGAGTGATATCAAGGCAGATGGGATCCAGTCATGATGGATGACTATTCTTGGTTTTTGCAGAGGGAACACGTAAAAGTAAAACATGAACAGCTTGCAAGTGTAAACAAGGATTTAATGCTTTGTTTTACTGCTTCTCATGGTTACTATTGAAAATGTATGCAAGTTAACTTTGAAATAGTATGTAAACATGATGTTTGTATAGAAAATATGAAAATAAATGCAATTTGATGAAAACAATCATATTGAAGTTTTGCAGATATCCATATCTTATACATATAAGCATTAGAATAAGCCTATAATTAAAAAAAAAATTAAATTCTGCAGGATTCCAATGGGAATATTTGAATACAATACCACCCAATTAGTGAAAATAGCCCATTTGACCAATGTTATAAGAAAAGAAAAAAAAAGTATACATTTATTGAGCTGTGTAATTTGTGGACAATATTAGTTAAAATATAATATTTGTTTTTCTTAGATAATAAAAAACATACATCAGATTAAAGACCAAAATGTAAACCAATTGTTTTTTCCCTGAGGGAAGGAGTCCTTGCAATAAAAATGACTTCATAGAAAGAAAATAGTATTGCCTGCGAGAAATTACAATACTGTGAAACTTATACATTTAATTTTTACAGTATAATGAGCAAAATATCCATCAAACTCTGTATGCTGTAACCATTAGCGCAGCACAGTGTGTTACTGTAAAATGATTTACTAAGACCTATGTGTGACATTCTGATTATCACAAGAATATATTTATATCTTCAAATTAGAGAAATGTATTTCAATTGCTAGTATTAGTACTAATGTGTCCAATAATTGTTGTAATATACTGGAAAAGTGTATGCTCAATTCTTAAGTTGGTAGTTTTATAGAATATTTTAAAGGGACATGATAAAGCAATTTTATTTTTTTCATTCATCAACATTTAAAACTAAACAATATTTATAATTATGCAAAATAAACTTACATTTACTATGTAATATTTACTTATCAGTATTAAGTCTTTATAAGGTTTTCAACTCAGCCAACCACATGTCAATATCATGATATATTATGTCCAATTATCCCATTGATTCAATATAGGGAAAAGGGTGTAAAAATATAATTTTACTTTTTCTTAGCTCAATATTGTTATTGAACAAATATGCATAAACAACAAGGGTGGCAGGCCTATTAGAGAAATAGGACAGTGGCCCTATCATTGTTATTATTTATGTGTTTATATCTGTCTGATCACATAAGATACTGGTCACATGCTATACCAGTTTATTATGCATTTTGGGATAAAGAATGCCCCTTTCACATTTCAATGGCTTTTTGACCATCTACTACATGAGTTCACCCATGCATACCTGGATGACAGTGCCATATTCAGCCATACTTGGCAGGAACACAAGGACCCCATAGCCACAGTCCTGGGTCGGATCTAGCAAGCGGGGTTGTCCATTCACCCTGACAAGTGCCATTTTGCAAGACGGGAGGTGCAGTACATAGGGCACAGAGTAGAGAGTGGGAGGGTCCGTTCAGAGCCAGCCAAGGCAGTCTCAATAGAGCAGTAGCTCACCACAATGAGTAAGAGGCAGATTTTGGCATTTCTAGGAACCACAGTGTATAACCGCCAGTATATTCCCCATTAAAGTACCCTGGCAAAGACACTGATGGACCTTACCAAAAAGAGGATTCCCTGACTGGTACAGTGGACCCCTAAATGTGAGAAAGCCTTCTAGGACCTAAAGGCTTCCCTAACTTCCTACCTTATCCTTGTTGCCCATATTATTCTTGTCCTTTATGGTTCCAGATGGATGCCTCCACCTATGGGATTGGGGTTGATTGAGTTAGCTGAATGCCTAGAGTGAGGAGCACCCCATTGCATACCTGGTCCACAAGGTCAGTTATGCAGCTGTTGAGAAGAAAATCCTGGCAGCCATCTGGTCCATAAAGAAACTACAGCCATACCTTTTTGTGCTGGCTCAATAGGGTGGTCCTGGACAATGGTTGCCTGTTGAGATGGGAGACTAGCCCTAACTGGAAGGGGTGGTGGAAGTGATTGTGATGACACTCAGGATTCTCTATGACAAAACTGTGGTGTTGCAAGTTACCATGGCAACATTGACAGCTGAAAAGAGAACTTTAGAAGTCTGCAGGAGACTAAGAACTATTTAGCCTAGGTTAAATAGTTTTATGTCCAGGCTCCCTTCTTCACTCCCTGTCTCACTATTTCTGTCAAACAACTGAAGCCTTATCAAAATCTCAGCGCTGCACCACCTACTCACTTGACAATGTTTATATATATATATATATATATATATATATGTATATATATATATGTCACTCTCATTGCTTCTCCCCCTTTGCCTGTCTCTCACCCCCTTCCCTCTCCCACTATTTGCAGCCTGTCTCTACTCTCTATGTCCCACTCTCTGCTATCGTTATCTCTCTGTTTACCTTCCCTATTTTTCCCTCATGTGCGTCACTTTCTTCCTCTCCCTCATGTCTCTCAACCCCCCTCTATTTATTTATTTTTCATTTTCAGTCTTCCCATTTGTCTCTTTCCCCTTCTTAGTCTCCTCATCTCTTTCTCCCTTTCCCAGTCTCACCCTCTCTACCTCTATCTCCCCTGCTCCAGCATTCCTCATTGTGCATATCTCCCCATCCCCTACCTCTTCCCACTCTGTCTCTATTTCCCCTTCCTGTCTCTTCCCCATCAGCTTTACCCCCCCATCTTTCTCTGTCTCTCTCCACCTGTTTTTCTCCATTTAGCCCTCTCACTCCCCATTTTTCCTAAACCTGTTTCTGTCCCTCTCTCCCTCTATTTCTCCCCACACAATCCCTCTCACATCCCTTTGTCTCTACCCGTCTGCCTTTTTTCTATTCCACCTCCTTTTATATTTCTCTCCTCAATCCCCCCCCTGTCTATTTCTCCCTTCTCTTTTCTCTCTCCCCTCTGCCTCTGTCCACTTCTCTAACCCTAAACTTTCTGTAAAATGTATTCTCTAATGTTTCTTTTTTGTTCCCACTCCCCTGTCTGTATACAGTATATGTGTGTATCACAATGTATGTATGCATCTGCAATAGATAACTCTATGTATATATCTATGTCAAGGGAACTCCATGACATCAGCTAGAGGTTGCAGGACTTTGAGGCCATTTACTAACAGTTTCCTAGGTAGATATATAGACATAGATTTATACTATGTTGTATGCACATTAAAGAAGTATTTTTTTTCCTATTTACTCCAACAATATTCTGAAGCCTGTGCTGGAAAAAGTTTAAATACAGTGAGTCTCATTCAATTAGAAGCTCGCAACTCGCTCAATAGCTGCATGTCTGCGAGTAAGTTGCGGGCTCTAGTTCCCTTCCGTTTGCGATGCTATTCAATTGCCGCGGGCAGAGACTCGCTGCATGAGATACGAAATCAGAAACCCAGGTTTCCAAAGTAAGCAGAGCAGGGCTTGTGAATGCAAGCCCGTAGCTACTGCTTACTATTAGCCAAAAGAAAATGACACCGTTATCATGACGGCAATGAAACCTGCGAGTGCTCCTGCAATCTCCCTATATGAAACCCTGCTGCAGGGGTCACACATTAACCCCCAATGATGCAGGGGTCCCGATTGGGACCTCCGAATGTGTCCCCACATTAACCCCCAATGATGCAGGGTTCCTGATTGGGACCTCCGAAGTGTTCCCACATTACCCTCCAGTGATGCAGGGATCCCAATCAGGACTCCCCCAGGTTTCCAAAGTAAGCAGAGCAGGGCTTGTGAATGCAAGCCCGAAGCTACTGCTTACTATTAGCCAAAAGAAAATGACACCGTTATCATGACGGCAATGAAACCTGCGAGTGCTCCTGCAATCTCCCTATATGTAACCTTGCTGCAGGGGTCACACATTAACCCCCAATGATGCAGGGGTCCCGATTGGGACCTCCGAATGTGTCCCCACATTAACCCCCAATGATGCAGGGTTCCTGATTGGGACCTCCGAAGTGTTCCCACATTAACCCTTAATGATGCAGGGGTCCCGATTGCGATGAATATGGATTTGCGATTTTAGCTGCGAAAGTGACAGATCAAAAGCTTCAGAGTGGTGTAGGCTATGATTTTGCCGGCCGACATTTTCGCACGTCCGTAATCGTAACCCGATCCAAGCTGGCAAAAAGACGCCAATTGAATAGCAAATTTGCCTGCGATCTCCACTTGCGAGCTTGGATCTGAAAATCGCAGCAATTGAATGAGGCTCAATATTTGGTGTCATGGTTTTTTTTTGCTTCAAATTCTTTTGATCTTTTACTTTTATCATTTCTAGCGTTGTGGTTATATTATTTTGCATTTCGCATATCAGGGCTTCTATGGAGGCAGTACATGAGACTATTATAATTTTTTAACCTAAAAGATGCTAGTAGAAAAGATTTATGTTTTTAGGAACTATTGATTATCCCATTATTTGTACAGTGATTGTATTAAAGATATTGAGCCTAAATGCATAAAAGTATATACTGTATGTTTTGCGCTAGATGCCTGTCCTATTCTGGGGCAATCTTTGGGATGAGCTATGATGTAAAGCCAAAGTGAAAATTTTTTTCTAGAAAATGTTATTTCAAAATATAGAAATGTAATTCAACTATGTATGCATACTAAGTATATGATAAAGCTTACTTATGATTTGCAATCTATTTTGAAATTGGCATACTTTTTGTTTACCTCACTGCCCCATAAAATAATATTTCTTGGCATTGCAGCCAATACATATTACCAGTGTTGCTGAACAAGAGAATGCAGCATATAGCTGCCATATATGAAAAAAATCTCTAAATAGTGAATTACCTGGCAACACTCCAGCAAAATTTTGAGGTTTAATTTTATGTATATATCTTAAGAAAGTCTCTTTTATCTTAAAATCAATAAAAGCTAAGTTTTATTAATATTTCTGTTGCTGGACAGTATATGAGCTGCCATATACAAGAAATATCTCTAAATAGTGACTTGGCAACACTTCAGCAATCATTTTATCTTTTTAGTGTATGTATATATCTTAAGATGTTGTCTTTTATCTTAAAATCAATAAAAGTTATGTTTTATTAATATTTCTGGTCTGATATTGCTTGGAATTTGATACTTCATTTATTCAGTAATTGCTATGGCGTTAGCTAGTTCTTGTTTTTCATGAGCTAGTGTTTTTTTCTCTTGTGTTTCCTTTTAGCTATTATTTATATGACTTCTGATTCTTTTGTGTTTGCTATTAATATTTATTGGTGCCTCTGTCTCTCTGGGAAGTTGCTGCTCATCATTTTGTATAAAATCATATTCTGGCCCAGAATGCATACTTAAAACTCAATTCCACAGAAGTTTTGAACCTTATTACATTAATCCCATCTAGTGAAGTATCTCTAGAGAATTTTGTATTTCTAGCTCTCTGGGAAGATGCTGTTCTGCAGCATTTTATGAAAAATTGTATTATGGCTTGTTACAGGGTTAATAACGCATACTATCAGATTAGTTTTGGCTTTTAAATATTGTTCTCAATTTTATATAACATATCCTTATGATTTTAGCATGCATCTCTTTCATAAAGGGTGGTATTTTGTGCTTTAAATGGTTAATAGAGTATAATACCAGATGCATGTGGTTCTTAAATATTGTTGTTCTGAAGAGTATTTAACACATCACAGTAATATCAACATCAATTTATTTTATAAAGGGTATGTTCCACACCTTTCTATTCTTTTCCATCTTTTACACAGTACTCCCTTTCTCAAGAAAGAGAATGTTAAGACCCTACTGCAAAAAACAATATTTTGTCTTTAAAAAAAAAAAAAAAAATTGGCTTAATAAAAACTTCTTGTCTTGTAGTGAGGTAACCATTGTAATTTAAAAAAAAGGTAGCCTTAGTCAGTAAAATGGGTTTATGTGAACTTTTCTCTGTGTAGAAGATCCTCTCTTTCACTTTCTTTCACTTTGCTACAAAACAATGGCTGCTATAATACAAGAATAATTAGGTATTATTATTATTATTATTATTATTATTATTGTTATTATCAATACAGTAGATTCTCAGTTAACCAGAACTCAAGCAATCAGAACTCTCAAGCAACCAGAAACAAATTGAATACTGTACTTTAAGTAAATAAATATTTAAATTTACAGGGCTTAACAAATGCCAGGAGCCAGGTTGCTATGCCACAAAATGCTTACAGGCACCTAGATTTTATACACTGTACGTCTCTGCAATTCAGTTTTACCTGGAAGCAAACAAGCATGAGTGACTGAGCCAGTGCAGTGTTGGCGTTACATTCCCCGGGTTCAGTCCCGCACCCTCCAGCCGAACGTACCTGTGTGTAAGTGAGGAGTGAAAGCTACTGCTGCTAGAACAGCCCTCACTGATAAATATACTTAGCAGAGCATCCTATGTGCAGCTAATCTAGGCCTCTTTTAATAGTAACTCTTGAGCAACCAGAAACTACATTTATCCGGCATCTACCAATCCCCATGGATTGTTTATTTGTATGAGCCAACATATTCCATATCATTGTACATGGGTTAAGTTCAAGGCAAAGTCAATATTAACACATTGCAAATAATGGAGGGCCCTGCCTCTGAGCTTAAACTCTAGTGTGCATAGTGCTTTCTCCAAAGCATCTTGCAAGATTGATAACTCACAGACTTACAATGTAAAGGTATAACAATAACTGAATTAAAGGCTGTATTTAATTTTTCTGTTTTCATAAGCTAGGTTGTTCATTACCAAGTCTAATTCTTCAGTACTTCATATGTTAGATATGCGAATTCTTAAAAAAATCACAAGCAGTACAGTAGTTTTGAAACATCAGTGAATATTTAAAACCAATTTCATAAACTACATCTGATAGGAAAGGGGTTCTTTTTCTTACATATGTAAAACTTGTTATGAAGTACATAGTTCCTGTTGCTGCATTTATTTAAAGGCATATCAAAGTTTCCTGGATTAGGAATGCATCTGATAGAGGATAATACGTAGTGTATGCAAACAATTTTGTGCATGGAAAAGTACAAAAATAAACATTAACAAACAAACCCTGGTGTTTGCTAAATCTCTTGAGTTTGAAAGCAGCAGCTTTTGTGAGTTAACACCCCTAAAAATCCCTAATAAAACTAGCAAAAAAATCATAAATTGTTTTGATAAATCACAGGCAGCTATATATTTTAATGCAATGTAACAATCTGTGATAGCTGTTTGTGCAGGAAGGGATCATGGGATGTTTAGTCCTCCTTGCAGAAGGAATCAGGAAGAGTCAATCATCTGTAGATCTCTGCACTGCTGAACTGCTGCCGCTGGCTTGAAGGCTAGTAAAGTGTTAAAATCTTTATTTGAATGCAGTGTTTTTATTGGTAGGTATCAGCTCTGGTGTGCGGAAAACAAGTTTTATTTTTAAATAAATAAATCTGTGCGTATATAGAATGACTCAATGTAATATGTGTTTCTGATATAAGCAGCTTGTGTTAGGTTAGAAAAAGGTAAAAACAGGGAAACGTATATAAGCCTTAATATCTATATTATTTACTTCCTATTTCTTTTATGTTATTAGGGCAGCAGGCTGCACATAGCCCTAGTTTGGGTGCACGTACAATAGCAGGTTTGGAAATTGTGATTTATCACTTGCAGTCATTGACCAAATAGTAGAGTCTTACACACTGTTTACTATTAGACCAATCAATATTTGTTTTCTGTTTGCCTTCCTCTGAATTAATCAATAATTACAAATAAAATAAAAAATACATAATTAAATAATTACTAAATAATAAATTAACAACTAATTAATTAATAACTAATTCGCATATTGCAGATCAGAGGAGATCTTAAAAGGTTAAACTTGATGGACTGAAAGTCTTTTTTCAACCTTAATTACTATGGGCCTCATTCTATTATCGGCCGTAAAACGGCCGCAAGGCTGCGATTCCTTGCGGGGTTCCGTTATCTTGCAATTCAATTATACGGCCTAGCAAGGATCTCCCCTTACGGCCGTCCGTATATCTTGCAACCGGCCGTAAGCTCAGAAAACTTAAAACGCAAAAATAAATTCAAGACGGCACTGTACAGCTCTGTAAATACTAGGGATAATAATGGGGGACATGAGGATTAATAGCAACCCCCTCTCAAGCTTGCACATCAGCCCAAATCCGAGTTTACATTAACTGTTTATCTTCCGGCCGCAGTGTGGGCGGGTCTGAGGTGCTCCAAGCCCTCGGGACTTTTTCCATGGATTTTTGACATAAATTAACAAATAATTTATTTACGGATTTGAGTGTAGGGGAATGTTGTGCTATTTTTGCTAACACCTACAATCACTTTATAGTCTCCTCAGAGTGCAGGATGGCTTTATTTCGGCTTTATAATGTGCTTAATTGGTGCTAGCGGGACCTTTTTCCTGCAAGTAAGCTGCGGCTCGGTTTTAGCCTTGCAGAGAGGTTTCCCGGAGCAATAGAATAGCAACCTGGCTTTTCTTGCGGCCGAAACTCTTGCGGCCGTTTTAGATCAAAGGCTTTCCTCCGGCGCGAGCGGCCGCATGGGATAGCAAGGCGACGGCCGCAAACCTGCCGGAATCCCCGGCCGGAGGGGAATAGAATAGCCGAATAGCTTGCGGCCGGTCCTTGCGGCCCCGCATCTCCTACGGCCGATAATAGAATGAGGCCCTATGTTACTATGTAACCATTCTATTTGTCCATTTGTTCCTTTTCCATTTTAAACAGACTCTGACCAAAATAAGACATTTACAGCCTTATTAAATTGCGATTCGGCAAATTAAAGAGGGCTCTATTTAAGCACATAGCATACTTTTTTACAGAAGTTTTTAGTTAGTGAAGACCTTGCTTTTGGATAGAAGTTCACTAACTAAAAACTTCTGCCCTATTCAATTGGCCAAATCACAATTTAATAAGGCTGTTAGACTGCATTAAATACGCTCTAAAGAAATATGTTAGTGCTATTATGTTTACTTAGACTAACAAAAATTATGAGTCCATACACACCAATCGATGTCATATTTTTATTTCTGCAAAACATTTCAGACAAAAATGGAATTGTCTGATTTTGTGAAACATCTCTGTCTGGTCCTCTGAAAACATCAATAGAAAACACATTTTAGCGACATACGGTAGCATCCGACATTCTAAAAAACTGATAGAAATTTTCTCACACAATAGATATGAAAGTCTGCAGACCTATTTGAAGTCTATTTACTTATTATAGGTAATCTTGATGGCCAACATTATAGATATCCCTTTCAATTACACTATTTCACCCTACAGTGCAGTCTATGTTTAGATGACATTGGAAAAAAAATTGTTTATCTTAGAACACATGACCGAGAAAAAAGGTCATTGTTCACATCATTTTTATAGTCTTTAAAATTGAATTTGATATTTAACATGTCTTTGACCAAGAACCATTTAGAAACATCCTAAGGCACTTATCCCAAATCATCATTGCCAACTCTCTTATGAAGGTCAAAAGAAGGGAGCGTCATCGGACCTGTTCATATAACAGCTTCCATGAGAGATTATACTATAAATGAATAATGGCCATGAGTGATTTTAAAAACTATTTTTCGGCAGAAACAAAATTCTTATATTCCCACTGTCATGGATATAGAAGCTGACGTTCAAAGGATTTTGTGAAGAAAAGTCAATAACATTCACATATATATATACCGTATATACTTGAGTATAAGTCGACCTGAGTATAAGCCGAGGCACCTATTTGACCACGAAATACTGGGAAAACTTAGTGACTCGAGTATTAGCCAAGGGTGGGAAACGTGTTGCCCCCTGTGTCCCTCTTGTGCCCTCTGTGTCCCCCTCTTGTGTGCCCTCTGTGCCCCTTTTTTTGTGACCTTCCCCTGTGTCTCTTCCCCCTCCCCTGTGTCTCTTCCCCCCTTCCTTCCCTGTGTCTCTTTCCCCCCTCTCCCTCGTGTCTCTTTCCCTCCCCCTCCCTTATCACCCTCCTCAACCACCCTCTTCAAACGCCCTCCTCATCCTCCCTTCTCATCCTCAACCCCCCTCCTCATCCTCCCTCCTCACATCATTAGCATATGCTGGTCCCGACGCAGCAGGAAGATGCGCAAAAGAGAGGAGGAGCGGAGGAGAAGCTGCTAATGGAAGATAAGTGAGGGGAAAGGGGGAGGTAATTAGAGAGTGGTAAAGTGAGGAGAGGGGTTGAGGTGGAAGGATGAGGAGGAGGGTTGAGGTTGAGGAGGGAGGTATAGGATGAGGAGAGGGGGTTGAGGATGAGGAGGGGGTTGAGGAGGGGGTTGAGGATGAAGAAGGGGGTTGGGGAGGGGTGTTGAGGATGATAAGGGAGGGGTAGGGAAAGAGACATGAGGGAGACAGGGGAAAGAGACACAGGAGAGGGAGAGTGGGAAAGAGACACGGGGGGGAGAGACATGGGGGGGAAAGAGACACAGAGTGACTCGAGTATAAGCCGAGGGGGCCTTTTGCAGCCTTAAAAAAAGGGCTGAAAAACTCAGCTTATACTTGAGTATATATATATATATATATATATATATATATTATTTTTAATATTTTTTTTTTTTTTTTTTACACACACCCATACATTACATATATATATTTGTGTTCGGGCCCCTCTCACCAGTAGCTGAGTATGCCCAAATGCTACACCCTATCAGGCCTGCTAAGAGGGCCAAGGGCCGAATGAGAAGAGGAGAGAGGGGCGGGAAGGTGGGGCACTGAATTCATGAGCACCCATGTGCAGGGAATTACCAGTTAATAAAGGGTGAGACAGGGGAGGGGCCCTCTCAATTACCAGGTAATAACCTGGATTTGTGTTCGGGCTCCTCTCACCAGTAGCTGAGTATGCCCAAATGCTACGCCCTATCAGGCCTGCTAAGAGGGCCAAAAACCAATTATTTACTAATTTTAGCAAAGGCCTGTCAAATTTCTGTTAGAGGATCTGGGATGTAGCGACTATAACATTGGGACTTCCAGCGCCCCATGGCTTTGATGATATGTACTGGAGTTTCATTTTTAGAAGCTGATGACGGAGCCCCAATGCGAAATGAATGCCCTGAAAATTTGAATGGATACAAACCTAAACGACTTAGGATAATCCGAATATAGTGCATAAAGGTGGTTGTAGACAGAGGCTGACTAGAAATACTTAGTAGAGGATGATGTGTGGGTTTACCCTGTAAAGTGAGGAGCAATTTACGAAGTGTGGTAATTGGACAAGTGAAATTGCTAGTAGGATAGTACATAATATTGACGGGTGCATTACTAGTCTTAGAGGAATTCAAGCAAAGGGTGCAAGAATCAGAGGTAAAGGTGAATCAGAGGTAAAGGTGAATCAGAGGTAAAGGTAAAGCGAAGGGTGCAAGAATCAGAGGTAAAGGTGAAATAGTAAATTCGCTAGGGCACAGAAAGCCAAAGAAGGCTTAAGGAAGCGTCAGCTTGAATTGTGAGAGAAGTTTTAGGACCAAACGGGTTACTGGACAGACACATAATAATCCTTTTGAATATGTAACTGGTAATAGGAAGTCTGGAGCTTTCTTGCGCTGGTGTATTCCTAGTTAAACCTTTTAAATAAAGTTTAATGGGTGTAGAAGAAATAAAGGACTCTTTAATAAGGTAAACACAAGCTAAATGAAACTGCACCCCCGTAATTGTTATGGGTGTAGAAATATGGTAATTGTCGAGAAAATAATTAAACAAACTCCAAGCTCTTTCATAAGTGATTTTAGTATTGGGAGCCAGTCCATCTTCCATAGTCAAGCTAGCTCGATTGAGGAGACGATCTATGTTTGGATTAGAGGAAGGAGGTCTGCGACTTTGATGATGGTGAACTGCGGTGGTATGGATGAATAATCCTGTGGATTAAAATGAGGTATATCAGATAAATGTGACATTTACATTGGATGGATGGAGAAGTTGTTTTGAAGTGACTGGAATGCTAATTCTCTAATAAATGATGCGGTCAAGGGGTCAGGAGACTTCTGTGATTTTAGTGTAGAGAACGTTTTTGTAGATGAAGTAAAATATCGAACTGGTTGATTAGCCCACGGAGTCTTCCACGCTTTGGTAGCCATCAGGGTAGGATAAATTACTCTATCCGTAAATTCAACGGATTTAGCTTGAGGCCAAAAAGCAGTGATAATCTGATGATTGAAGAGGACTTTGAAAAAAAGTAGCGCCAGTGAATTCCAAAACTTCAGGAGAGGAGAGTGTGGGTTGCGAGAGAAAAAACGATCTACCATTCCAAATGGAAATAAATTGTTTCCAAAGTTGCAAGTCTTCTAGTGAATCTTTGCCAAGTTAAATCTCATCGTACATAGAACATTGAACCAAATCCGTCAGAAGATGATTCAGGAAGGATCTACCCTGAGGTAAAACTCTAGTAGCAAAGTTCAGATGACCTAACAAGCTCTGAAGGTCTTTGATGGTGTTCCTTCTGTAGGGATTAAACCCTCCAATAACCTCTTGTAAATGTATCAGTTTGTTTTGGGGAAGCGAGGACTCCATAAGCTGAGTGTCCAGGATAATACCTAAGAATTCCAGTCTGTGAGTAGGCCCCTCTGTTTTGTGAAGGGCGTACGGAATTCTAAGGTGGTCGAATAGATCGAGTACCTTGCGCAGACTGGAACAGGGCTTATGGGGACTTTCCAGAAGTAAAAAATCATCCAAATAATGAATGATGTGTGGGCATTTACTTTTGTTTAGTATAATCCAGCATAGAGCTTCAGCAAACTGGTCGAAGATTTTTGGGCTGCTACGTGAGCCAAATGTCAATCTAGTAGAAAATTAACATTTATTATCCCATGAAATACCATGAAGATGCCAAAGATCCGCCTGAATTGGCAGAAGTTTAAAGGCATGTTCAATATCCACCTTGGACAACCAGCACCGCGTGCCCAAAGCCAAAATGGTAACTATAGCTTGGTCCAAACGTGCATATTGCATTGTGAACTGGTCTGATGGAATCATGGAATTAATGCTAGGAATACAGGAGCCGTGAGGTGCAGAAAGATCAATGATAAGTCGTTTCTTTAGTGCGTATTTACTCGTGGCGATCCCGATGGGATTGATACACCAAATGGGAAAGGGTGGAATAGAAAAGGGGCCGATTAAAAAACGTTTAGCGACTTCGGTGGCACCACATAACTGCTCCACCCTAAGTGCAAAACCCCACTTACTGGCGTACAGCTTTAGCTCCTGAAGCATCTAACTGCGGGGTGATTGTACCCACAGTTAGGGCATTCATGCCTGGACCTGCATGTAGCACCACATCTACAGTTTCCTTCGTTAAACTTAAAGCACATACCTCTTTTGGCTGTCAAATTCTGTCCTTGGTGACACAAAACCCCCCACCAAACTTTTTGCTGGGGTCACAATCTTTAACCACATTCCCATGCCACGCTCATCCCATCTCATGGAAGGGTTGACCTCTAGGCATTGGTGGAATTGTTTGTCATAGGACCACCACATCATGCCCCCATGTGTCCTATGAATGCTCTCTCATCCAGATAAGAGAACAAAACAGCACTCAGGATAATTCTCCCCATAGATGCCAGCCATGATTATGTATGCTTGCAGCCAGTTATCAAAGGTCTTAGGGATGCACCTGTAACTCTTCTTCCTTTCCTCCTCCTCCTTCTTAAACTCCTTCTTTCTCTCCTTCACCTCAAAATAGTTATCCAGGGGAAGGAGAAAAAATATCTCTGTAAATTTCCTCTTCCATATTTTCTTTTTAATATCAGAAAGGACATGCATTCAAATAGGTCCTAACCGGCACAATGAGGGTCTTGCCATGACTGTATCAGACACAACAAGCCTCTCATGTTTTTCATTTTTGGATTCTCCATAACTTCCACATACTGGCCACCACATTGAGCTTGAAATTCTCAAGCTTGTGCAGCATGTACCCAAGCTCTAGCAGCTGATGGTTCCCCAATCACTGAACATCTCAACTCATGCAATACATAATTTAATTTGTCTTCTAAATTAGGCAGAGTAGGATTGTGAGAAAGAGTAGCATGGGACTCACCAGCTTGTCCAGACTGTGGGAGAGGAAAGGTGTTGTCTTGCCACTTCCTACCACTCTCCCTTTTCTTCTTGGGCACAGACCCACGCCATATGATATTGTCCTGTACCAGTTCTCTTCTCCTGCCCCACCTTACAGGGAATAAATGTCCCTTGACACGCTGCCCCTCCTTAGCCAAGGATGGGGATGTATCCACACTGGTTGGTCTAGAACGCTGGCTGGAATGCTGCTCCTGGCACGTCGCATCGTTTGCAATGGAATAGGAATTAGGATTGGCATATATGCATTCACTGTCAATAAATTCACTTTCCAACTCCCCTGTTTGCTCCCTTGTACCCATGACTGATGCACCATCCCCCAGATTAGAAAAAGATGAGATTGAGTCCAGATCCAGCTGTGCAGATCCCATGCCATCAAACTCACTACACACATCCTCTGCTATGCCAATATCAGTAAGCTTATTAGAGTTATTTAAAACATCTGTTGTGTTTAAGTGTACCTATGATTCATCTATGCTGCTATCTTCTTTGTGGTCCTGCTGTCTGAACCCCAACCCCTCCCCTCATTCCCCCTTCCAACATTTCACACTGTACTCCACTTTCTCTCTCTCCTGCCAATCTTGACCCTCCCTCATAGCAAGCTCCTGTTTACCCTGACCACCCCTCTTGGCCTGTCTCCCCACCTTTCCCTGCCCCTCTCCCCTCTCTCTTCTCATAATTCCCCTCCATTCCCCCATGCAGTGCCTCATTCTTCCCTTCCCCGCCCCCATTGCTCCCATCTTACTAGGCCCGGCCCGCATCCTGGAAATGGCCCAGGCCTTCCCTGCTCCCCTGGGCCCGGCTGAGATATTATAGGCAGCAGGCTGAGCCCCCAACCTCAAATCAAATGCCCCAGACCTCAACTCCTCATCAGACACAACAGACCCATTCTTACTTGCTCCAGGCTGCTGAACGAGTGCCTGGAGTGAAGATCCAGGAAACTGGGCTGCCGCAATCACTGTGCGTTCCACCATGGATTGCATGGAGCCAGAGGAGCACCCCCTGGAGTCGCAACTACCACCATCGCCAGTAGCTGAAGGCCTATAGTGCTGTGTACTACACAAATTGGGGGAAAGATGCACAGGGGCTCTTGCAACATGCTAGGTGTGTCTGGGGGTCTCAAGGGGGTCATGAAAGGTGCAAGGGGGCAGCAATGGGAAAATAAAATGATGATGAATGTGGGTGAGAGGAATGTGATTAAGAGGCATGAATGGGGGGAAATCAAGAGGTGATGGTGAATTAGTAGAAGCAGGGGAAGAACCCCCCTGGCCAGAATCCCTAGCTTGCTCCACAATAGAGGCCAACCATCCAGGGCCCCAAGCTAGGGTCTGCTACCTAAGCTGTGCTATCAGCTTATTTACAAATGGGGATTTCATGATAGCATATAGGCTAAGTAATGTCCAAATCAGTTAAGTAAGTAGCCCAAATTAGGTATGGAACAGATAAATGATGACACAATCTCTATCTGATTTCCCAGAATGATGGGTGATATGCAATCTGAAATCTGGACTCAACTGACTAGGTGAAGTGAGGTGAGGTAGTATATATAAGCTAGACCCTGCTACATTACTGTTATATAATAACCCCTCCCTAAATATCAAAATTAGAAAAGAAAATTTGAAATAGGTCCTACTAATTCCAAGCCAGGTCAAACCCCCACTCTTTTAACGCCTTACAGCCTTGGGGTTTCTATTTGTGGCTAGTGCTGCAGTATTCATTTATATCCAAAATTGTATGAAAACACCAACAGTCTCTTACAAGTAAAAATATTCAACTCCTGGCTCCTTGATGATGATATCTTGATGAGGACATCTTGCTAATATATGTTATACTGTACTATAATAGTTTGTTTCTCATCCAATAGAGACTTTTAAGATAAATATTTTATAGATGCTGCTGATCCAGCCAAAGTCAGAACTGTTTCATATGGTTAATATTGTATCTTATGACTCCAAACTTATGAGCTAATACAGCAAATGGAGACTGTGCTTATTAAAATGGCAGCCACCATAGTATTCTGCAATGAATGTAATTGAAGAACAGTAGGGAATAACACAGAAAGCTATATTAGCTGCATCTTGCTCTGCTCCATGTCATAGAATATGACAGAACAGTAGAGAGATCCTGTCAGTGAAGATGTAACGTCTCCACAAAGTCAATCAGACATTTGTATCTTCATGCAGATTTTTATCTATTCACACACAAGTAATTTAAAGCTTTGGTGAACAGCTGTCTTTCTAATAAATAACAAGAAGAGATGCGTAGGGTGCTTTGGAAAAAAAACACTTTCTACAAAGATTCTAAGCTTAAACCAGGGCTATACATTTTATGAATTTTGTTAATATTGTATTTTTCCTTGAACCTATCCCCTGTACAGCACTACGGAATATGTTGGCATGTTACAAATAAAAGGTAATAATAGTGATGTCGCAAACATAACATTTTCGGTTCGCAAACCGCGAACGCGAATTGCCGCAAATGTTTGCGAACCGCCGAATCCGGCGAACCGCCATAGACATCAATGGGCAGGCGGATTTTAAAACACACAGGGACTCTTTCTGCCCACAATAGTGATGGAAAAGTTGTTTTAAGGGGACTAACACCTGGACTGTGGCATGCCGGAGGGGGATCCATGTCAAAACTCCCACGGAAAATTACATAGTTGATGCAGAGTCTGGTTTTAATCCATAAAGGGCATAAATTACCTAACATTCCTAAATTGTTTGGAATAAAGTGGTTTAAAACATCAGGTATGATGTTGTATCTATCAGGTAGTGTAAGGGTTAGGCCCGCTTCACATTGACAGACCAATCTCCCTGTTTAACGCACCGCAAACAACCGCAAACCGTCCATTTGCACAACCGCAAACTCCCCATTTGCACAAGGTTGGATACCAAGCTAGCCATGTCCCGTTCCTTGTCCTCACTGATGTCATTGAAGGTCTCTTCCTCCACCCAGCCACGTACAACACCAAGGGTCCCCGAAAGGTGACAACAAGCCCCCTGAGACGAGTGCTGTGTTTGGTCTTCCACCTCAAAGCCACCTTCCTCCTCTGACTCCTCTTCTTCAGACTCCTCTCACTGCGTTGCCTCTATCTGCATTATTATAAGGTGTGTTAAGTAGTACTACTCTTATCAGTTTAATACCTGTTACGTCCCCTATCAGGGGACGTGTATAAGGCCTGGATTTTTGGAACCGGGAGATGGAAAAAGATGCTTGGTTGGACCTCCCACTTCAATTTTGGGGCACGGCGCATGCAATCAAAGGTGCCACCAGACAGGAGTGGCGTGTTTGTAAGTACTACTCTTATCAGTTTAATACCTGTTACGTCACCTATGAGGGGGCGTGTATAAAGCCTGGATTTTTGGAACCGGGAGATGGAAAAAGATGCTTGGTTGGTCCTCCCACTTAGAATTTGGGGCACGGCGCGTGCAATCTAAGGTGCCACCAGATATTAGTGGCGTGTTTGTAAGTACTACTCTTATAATTTTAATACCTGTTACGTCACTTATCAGGGGGCGTGTATAAGGCCTGGATTTTTAGAACCGGGAGATGGAAAAAGATACTTGGTTGGTCGTATCACTTCAAATTTGGGGCACGGCGCGTGCAATCTAAGGTTCCACCAGATAGGAGTGGCGTGTTTGTAAGTACTACTCTTATGAGTTTAATACCTGTTACAGCACCTATCAGGGGGCGTGTATAAGGCCTGGATTTTTGGAACCGGGAGATGGAAAAACATACTTGGTTGGTCGTATCACTTCAAATTTGGGGCACGGCGTGTGCAATCTAAGGTGCCACCAGATAGGAGTGGCGTGTTTGTAAGTACTACTCTTATCAGTTTAATACCTGTTACGTCACCTATGAGGGGGCGTGTATAAAGCCTGGATTTTTGGAACCGGGAGATGGAAAAAGATGCTTGGTTGGTCCTCCCACTTAGAATTTGGGGCACGGCGCGTGCAATCTAAGGTGCCACCAGATATTAGTGGCGTGTTTGTAAGTACTACTCTTATAATTTTAATACCTGTTACGTCACCTATCAGGGCACGTGTATAAGGCCTGGATATTTGGAACCGGGAGATGGAAAAAGATGCTTGGTTGGTCCTCCCACTTCAATTTTGGGGCACGGCGCGTGCAATCAAAGGTGCCACCAGAAAGGAGTGGCGTGTTTGTAAGTACTACTCTTATCAGTTTAATACCTGTTACAGCACCTATCAGGGGGCGTGTATAAGGCCTGGATTTTTGGAACCGGGAGATGGAAAAAGATACATGGTTGGTCGTATCACTTCAAATTTGGGGCACGGCGCGTGCAATCAAAGGTGCCACCAGATAGGAGTGGCATGTTTGTAAGTACTACTCTTATCAGTTTAATACCTGTTACAGCACCTATCAGGGGGCATGTATAAGGCCAGGATTTTTGGAACCGGGAGATGGAAAAAGATACTTGGTTGGTCGTATCTCTTCAAATTTAAGGCACGGCGCGTGCAATCTAAGGTGCCACCAGATAGGAGTGGCGTTTTTGTAAGTACTACTCTTATCAGTTTAATACCTGTTACAGCACCTATCAGGGGGCGTGTATAAGGCATGGATTTTTGGAACCGGGAGATGGAAAAAGATGCTTGGTTGGTCCTCCCACTTAAATTTTGGGGCACGGCGCGTGCAATCTAAGGTGCCACCAGATATTAGTGGCGTGTTTGTAAGTACTACTCTTATCAGTTTAATACCTGTTACGTCACCTATCAGGGCACGTGTATAAGGCCTGGATTTCTGGAACTGGGAGATGGAAAAAGATGCTTGGTTGGTCCTCCTACTCCAATTTTGGGGCACGGCGCGTGCAATCTAAGGTGCCACCAGATAGGAGTGGCGTGTTTGTAAGTACTACTCTTATCAGTTTAATACCTGTTACGTCACTTATCAGGGGGCGTGTATAAGGCCTGGATTTTTAGAACCGGGAGATGGAAAAAGATACTTGGTTGGTCGTATCACTTCAAATTTGGGGCACGGCGCGTGCAATCTAAGGTGCCACCAGATAGGAGTGGCGTGTTTGTAAGTACTACTCTTATCAGTTTAATACCTGTTACAGCACCTATCAGGGGGCGTGTATAAGGCCTGGATTTTTGGAACCGGGAGATGGAAAAACATACTTGGTTGGTCGTATCACTTCAAATTTGGGGCACGGCGTGTGCAATCTAAGGTGCCACCAGATAGGAGTGGCCTGTTTGTAAGTACTACTCTTATCAGTTTAATACCTGTTAAGTCATTTATCAGGGGGCGTGTATATGGCCAGGATTTTTGGAACCGGGAGATGGAAAAAGATGCTGGGTCGGTCCTCCTACTGTCACAGGGCCGGGGGGGCGCCCCCTCGTCGGACTACCTGGTTGATCCTGCCTCAAAGATTAAGCCATGCACGTTTAAATACACAACCGGTACAGTGAAACTGCGAATTGCTCATTTAATCAGTTATAGACTGGTTCCTTTGATCGCTCCATCTGTTACTTTGATAACTGTCGGAATTAGAGAGCTGATATATGCCGACGAGAGCTGGCTCCCCGGGATGCGTGCACTTATCAAAAATTAAGTATTGTTGCAGCCGCTGCTGTTGCAGCGACCAGAAAAATTTACTTTTTTTTCCCAGGCAGAAAATGCCATAAAACATTGAGTCTTGAACCCTAGTTGATGGCGGATAAGTCACGCAAGTCATGCGGCATTCAAAGATAAAATACTGCAGCTTGTGGGCAATTTTTAGCTCAAGGCAGCTCATCTCATCAGCCCTTTTTTAGTCTAATGTATCGCCCAGTGTCAGTCTGTTTGGGATCCATCCCTCATTCATCTTTATAAAGGTGAGGTAATCTAGACTTTTTTGACCTAGGCGACTTCTCTTTTCAGTGACCTGAAATACCTCCTGCTGCACTGAAGTTCCTTTCTGACAGGACACTGGAAGCGGGGAAGGCCAGAAGTTCTATGGCAAATTGGGATAGCTCAGGCCACAGGTCCTTGCCGGCGTGGTCGTGGGAGGAGGAGGATTACTTTCACCTCTTCCCCTGTTAGATTCCTGTTGTGCTGTGACATCACCCTTATACGCAGTGTAAAGCATACTTTTTCATTTCATTTGGAACTGCTGCATCCTTTCTGCCTTGCGGTAATTCGGTAACATTTCAGGTACTTTCTGCTTATACCGGGGGTCTAGTAGCGTGGACACCCAGTACAGGTTGTTCTCCTTCAGCCTCTTTATACGAGGGTCCCGCGACAGGCACGACAGCATGAAAGACCCCATTTGCACAAGGTTGGATGCCGAGCTACCCATGTCACGTTCCTCGTCCTCAGTGATGTCACTGAAGGTATGTTTTTCCCCCCAGGCACGTACAACACCACAGGTACCAGATAGGTGACAACGAGCACCCTGGTAGGGCTGTTGTGATTGGTCTTCCTCCTCCCCCTCAAAGCCACATTCCTCCTCTGACTCCTCTTCCTCACAATCCTCCTCCAGCGTTGCCGCAGGTCCTGCAAGCGATGCTGATAAGGCTTGTGGTCTGCTTCAGGACGTCCTGTAAACCTTGGTACTTGTGCACAAAGCGTACCCAGGGTTTTTTAAAGGTAGACTGCTGGTACACCACCTGATTGGATTGGTTGCACTGGGCACAGTATCAGTTGTGAGCCTGACACACACACTGGCTAGTAGGCAGGCAAATTAACTTAGATTAGACAAAATAAAAGTTTTGGTTTTTAAAAGTAGACTGCTGGTACACCACCATATTGGATTGATTGCACTGGGCACAGTATCAGTTGTGAGGCATAGACATGCACAGACTAGCTGTCAGGCAAATGAACTTAGATTTAACAAAATACAATTTGGTTTTTTTTAAAGCTAGACTGCTGGTACACCACCTTTTTGGATTGGTTGCACTGGGCACAGTATCAGTTGTGAGCCTGACACACACACTGGCTAGTAGGCAGGCAAATGAACTTAGATTAGACAAAATAAATGTTTTGTTTTTTAAAAGTAGACTGCTGGTACACCACCATATTGGATTGATTGCACTGGGCACAGTATCAGTTGTGAGCCTGAGACACACACAGACTAGTGGTCAGGCAAATGAACTTAGATTTAACAAAATACAATTTTGTGTTTTTTAAAAGTAGACTGCTGGTACACCACCTGATTGGATTGGTTGCACTGGGCACAGTATCAGTTGTGAGCCTGACACACACACTGGCTAGTAGGCAGGCAAATGAACTTAGATTAGAGAAAATAAAAGTTTTGTTTTTTAAAAGTAGACTGCTGGTACACCACCAGATTGGATTGATTGCACTGGGCACAGTATCAGTTGTGAGCCTGAGAAACACACAGAATAGCGGTCAGGCAAATGAACTTAGATTTTACAAAATACAATTTGGGGTTTTTTAAATGTACACTGCTGGTACACCACCTGATTGGATTGGTTGCACTGGGCATAGTATCATTTGTGAGCCTGACACACACACTGGCTAGTAGGCAGGCAAATGAACTTAGATTAGACAGAAAAAAACAAAAAAACAGACTGATGTTATAGCCCTAAAAAGGGCTTTTGGGGGTGCTGTCCTTGCAGCAGAGATCAAAAGAGTCCTTCAGGACTGTATTGGACACTGTGTACAGTAGCCTAGCTATGGTTTTCCCTATTGAATTAGTATCACCTACACTCAGCCTCCTCTCAGTAAGACTGCAAGTTAGTTATGATTCAAAAATGGCTGCATTCCATGAGGTTGAAGGGTTTGGAAGGCAGGGTATGATGCTGATTGGCTGGAATGTGTCTGCTGACTGTGAGGTGCAGGGTCAAAGTTTGTTTAATGATAAAGTATAGGGGGCGGATCGAACATTGCATATGTTTGCAGTTCGCCGCGAACGCGAACATGCTATGTTCGCCGGGAACAGTCCGCCGGCGAACTATTCGCAACATCTCTAGTTAATAATAATAATAATAATAATAATAATAATAAAATGAGTTCTGAATATACTTGTAATAGAAGCACTATATTCATTTTTTATTTCAAGATTTGTTTTAACTATAATTTGTTGCACATATTAAAATATTCCAGTCACAAACTTGACAATTCTGAGGACAGTGGCTTATAAAATTGAACAACTCTAATACTGAATACATTTAATAGTTAATAAAATATTTCATCACATTATATTACTTAGAGGTATATGGAACTCTTAAAATGACCATTTAAAAAAAAACATAGCACCTCACCTCTTCAAAAGGATCCTTTTAGGTAAGCCCATCTATCAGGGCCATTGTCTGTAAGAAGCATATATTCTAAGAGGAGTACTTACTTGCAACAGCTGAATGCCAGCAGCATTCCCCTGCCCTGCTGGATGTATGTAATAAATAACCTGCTTACTTTCATGCTCCTGTATAGTTATTTTAATTGAGAATGCCACACTGGTTCCTCTGCCTTCAAAAGCAATATCCAGGGAGTTTATCACAGCACCTCTCATAGCTGGATCAGAAGCCTCTCTAACTGTAATGTAATTTTAGACATTTCCAATGTACAACATACTACAGAACGTTGCTTTAAAGAAAACAGCATATATGAACATTAAGCAAGTGAGTGGTCTAACCAAAAAGCAACACATAACCTATGACACACTGGTGGTAGCCCAATCTATCAATAAGAATACTCTATAGTGAAACAGCTCTTGAAAAGAGAACAAGCAAGTGACCAGCCTTTTATTAAATGGCAGTCAAGAACCAAAATGTCAGGAGATTCATCTGCAATCAGATGTAAATGACAGTATTGATGGTCTCATCTTTGAGCTGTGTGCTGATTTGTTGTGCACAGTGCACAAACAAACACATTTTTGGAGTCCCTATTAAGAAAAAGGTAGATATCTCAGTTGAGAATGAACAACGCTTTAAAGATTGTTTACTTGCATATACTTATAAATAATTTAGCTTATTTTATAACAAAGGAAGCATTTGTAGGTAGCCAACAGGCTGACGCACTCATAGGATCAGTGCAGCACCAAAATGCTGGACTGGCCTCCTGTACTCCAGACTGAAACCTAACCCAATATATATGTTTCAGCTTCTATGAGCCTTCTCCTCGCTGCTTTTGCTTACACAGATATTCACTGTTGTTACGACTCAAAGGTTAGGGGCCCCATGCACCCCAAGATTCTCCCTCTAGGTTGTGCCTTTTGTGTTCAATCTCTTAGCGCCCAGAGGTACACCCCTTAGGGGTACTCTGGAAATCATAGGTTGCAAGCTGACTCATTAAAAATAATAAACTCTTTTCCATCCCTTTGGTTATGATTAGAACATACAAGAATTAACATCTGACATCCTGTCGGCTAAATTGCCAGAGTTAGACTGCCTGTTTATTCTTTCCTACATAGATATATCATAAACACAAAAATATTTAACCCACATGCCCCCCTTCCTGTATCAGGGGTCTGGTTTGTTACTGTGCCCCCCCCCCCTTGTTATCTTGTTACCAGGGTTACAAACGCCCTAACTGCTCCAGATTCTAGGATCTGGCCTCATCAATTTTACGACCTGCTGAGAGAACTGAACACTCCAAGAGGGGTCCTGGTTAGAATATCTCTTGTTTCATCTGGGGCCATACACACATTCAGATCCCTGCAGAGTTAACTCTTTGTTGTCACAATAACAAACATGGCAGAAAAGTGTATCTCTGTCAGTTTACAGGTAAAATAACATGCACATAACACTGTAAAGCAACCCCAACATTAATTATGGTGGCCCACACTACAATACACATAAAAACAACACATAACAGTCCCCACAACAAGTCTCATGTCCATTCTAATTGCTTTTGACATTAGCAACCAGTGTGCTAGAATTTCAAATAGCAGGGTTGCTTGTGGGTTCAGGGGTGCCCCAAAATAAGTCATGACAATAAACATTAGCTTATTGATAATTCAACCATTCTTACTAAATCACATTTTTACTGATCGTATTATTTTTCAATCAGACATTTATGGTGCAATCCACACACACATATATATGTATACTATATATATATATATATATATATATATATATATATATATATATATATATATATGCACCCACATACATAAAATATTCTCTTCCCTGCCTAGGATGAGGAGGGTCGCGGGAGGCAGAGGAGGGCTGCGGGAGCAGAACAGAGGAGGGCCGCAACAGGGTCAGCATTGTCCCCTCAAAGGGCTCCAGTGCCTTGCACCAGCTGCACCAGTGGTATCTCATCCTCTGGATACTACTTATATACAGATGTAATAGTAGTCACATTATAAATGTGTATTTAAAAGACCATACTTTAATTATTAACAAGGTTGTGTTTTCGAAATATTAAGTAAACTATTTATACTCACTTGAAAAAAACAAGAAGTAAAAAGAGCATACGCACATTTGAATATTTCACTAGCAGACAAATAAATTTCTGTTTACTGGCTGACAGGGGCAGGCCCCAGTATCAGCTAAAAAATTGAATATATTTTGTCTGCTTTAAAATAATAATTTGCAAAAAAGTAAACCTGTGGTGATTTATCAGAAATCTTCATTCATACACAACAAGGAAAGAATGCTTTCAATGTTTTAGAAAGCAAAACAAATACATACAGTTTTTAATTTGTCAAAATTATAAATAGTTTAGCTTTCTTTGAGCTGCTTGCTAAACATTAATAAACATTTAAAATAAATGAGGTTTCCATCAGCTGTGTTAAAATCACTGGCATCAAGGATTATCACATTTAAACTATGGCAACTAAAAGCTCTCTATTATCATCTCCTCGGCAGATCTGGAGAAACAAAATAGCTGCTCCTAAGCATAATTGCACATAACAGTATATAGATTTAATGAGTGCATTTTTTTTCTTTCTACAAATATTTAACCTATTATTAAATGTTGATCTCCAAAAAAAGCAAAAGAGACTGCAGTGGCCTTTTTTTATGGAATTTATCAATACTGCTTTATATGATTAAACAAGAGGCTGTAACCAAGTGAAACATTTTACATTCTTAAAAAATGATGCATATATTAATGATTTAGAAGAGTTTTTATATAACCAAGTTAATTCTCCTTCACTGCTCTCTGGAGTATTCTTGACCCTCCAGGTTTTGAAACAACAAAAATAAAATCAGTTCTTGCAAATGTCAAAGCGCTCTCCTTGCTGTAATGAAAATGGTCAACTTTTTCCCTTTTATTATTGCAGTGATGAGAGTATATAAGCTGTTAGATGGAGCTTGTAATATATGGTTTCTTTAGGACCTGAGAGCTTGAGCCCATAAACTCAGCATATCAATTTATGTGTATAATCTGCAGAAAATACTCAAGGTAAATACTGTTTCAGTGCTGTAAAAGCTAACACTGCAGTATTTAAAAGCAATATAAAACAAATATTTGTTTACATAGTCTCCATTTGATTTTGACTGCTCTATATGATGTTGTGCAGTATAATCCAGGTCTTAAGAGTCACTTATTAAGTTGGTAATCATGGAAATAATTTTTTTGTTAAAGCATGGCTGTTATGAACTTTGTATGTGCTTCTAGTATAAATTTTGCTGTCCAATATTTTTCCATAATTGATTTGTGAATCGTGTGCCATTTATCACTAGATCTTCATTTTTCTTTTCCCTTCTATCTGCAGCTGAGATCAACATAAAACATTATACTACTTGGCTGCAATCACAGTTGCAGCTTTCAGTGAGTTCTGTCCTGATATGAGCTTGGCCCTTGTAACACAAACTAAAAACCAAGGCTATTGTCCATTAGTGGTATTTTGTACCATATTATGATCAGATTTGTACACTACTTTCCCACTCTAATATTCATATTAAACTAATAACACCCAAGGCTTTTGAAAAAATTAAAACAGCTGTGAACTGTGTTCCAAAAATGATGAAACCTCTTATAATTATTTTAAAAAACCCTACATCTCTATATTAGCACTTTGCTAATATTCAGTGCAGTAAAAAATATGCCTCATTACACCTTCTCATTTCCTGGTCATAAATCCTATTACCTTGTATTACAAACTCATATCAACATGACAGATAATATAATTTATGCTCATTGTATAGAAGCAAATGTTTCTATACTTCTGGGAAGCACAGCACTAGAAAATGAACAATGAAAATGCAATTTGGAACTAAATGCAATGATCCGCAATCACAACTTCTTAGTTAGAGATATCAGATTCAAATGATTCACAGAACTAACCTGTCCCAGGCAAGAATGTGGTTTTCCTGAAAATGACCCAGAGCCAAAGTCACAAGCCACACATTACTAAATGGAATTCATGTAATAAATCACAAAAACTCCATTTAAAAAAAATAAATATATATATATATATATATATATATATATATATATATATATATGTCATAAGACCAGGAAAATTCAGTGGCTTAGACTCAGGTCCACATGCATGTGGCTGTACACAATCAACTTAATAGGGTATTTAAAACAGTGATTGAACACATCTTTTAATTCAGGCTTAGACTTTGGAAATTGTTATTGGCTTATTTAGGAACCAGTGAAATATTTTCACTAATTGTTCAGTAAGTAGTTTAAGGATCCATAAACATTGTAGCAGTGTTGCAGTCCCTGAGTTGTTATGTCTAAGTAATTTTTTAGGAGGCCATTTACTAACTGGCTAGTGCATTGTTCAGCTGGCTTAGCACAGAACATACATAATGTTCTATTCAACCTTAAATATCTTTGGACATATATGGGGAACTATATATGCCCGTGTCGTGGTGGGAACATGTATGGTTCCTTGCCCCAGCTCTAATGGATAAATCCAAACATCAGGAAGTATCTAAGATCTTAGGAACCTGTGTCTTGTTAAATGCTTAATTTCTAGTCTAGGGGAACTCTGAGTTAAACTCATGACCAGGTATGTGACACATACCCTTATACACACATATCAGCAGACACATATATTAAATATTTTACCTGTCATGACCACTACTTCAATTGGGCTCTCCCAGAACCTGGTTCTGACACACCCAGCAGTATGTGATGGTTCTTGTTATTATCCTTGCTAGCAGAGATGGAACCAGGCAGGTATTGGAGCCTCACAATGATAACAGGAACACAGGAATCCCCAGTGATAGCAGCAGAGCTATCAGCTGTAAATCATGTTTTAGGCAGATGTAGAATTACTAACCCCTATGATCAGGATTAACCCTTCCCTCAATAATGAGCAAACACTTAGCTATGTATGATCACACTGAGAACTGTTTATTAGTCACAAATCCAACATTTTATGCACAGCAATCACCCCTTACCACTGTCAAATCCCTTAGCAACAGTCCTCTTAGCCAATCCACAAGCCTCCTGCTTATAGACATATGGCCCACCTGTCAATCAAGTGATGACAGCCTTTCTAGTGCCCCCCACCCAAAATGCATTGGAGCCCGGGCAGTAATTAACAAATTACTCCCTTTGTTCTGTATGTCAGGGGGGCTAGCTCGCTAACTAAGGAGGAAGATAGTGTGTCTAGGGCCTTTGTAACTATGCACGTCTGTGGTCAGAGATGGCAAGCCTATGTGACAAGCTCTCAAAAATGGCAGCGACCATATGTCACAAGGGAACAATACTGCTTAATTATATTTCTGCGTTCTCCTGGTAACAACCATATCACACACATGCCATCAATGCAAAAATAATGTTTATAAACCCACACGTGCCAGCAGGGCCACCTTAACCCATACATCCAGGGGTTACCACCATTATGATTACCCTGCTCACAGGAAAATAATAGTCCAGATACAGTCCATATATCCATTTGTAACAGTCCAAATGTCTACTGGAAATGCAATGTTTGCCGGAAAGAGACTCTATGTGCCCTGCACCCCATGTCCTCCCAGGGCACCTGTTGGTTGAATAAACTTGGTGTCACATTACCTTTTTCTAGAAACTATTCTTTAAAACAGTTTATGTTTATTCTTTGTTTTAATAAATAATGCAGTGCTTTTGTTTAACATTGGTTCTTAAAATAAGAATAAAAAAAGAAAATGTTAAGGCTCCCTTCATTGCAAAGAAAATACAATAAAAACAAAAACACAGAAAGTTGCTTTGTGAATTGTCATTTTGCTATAATCAGGAGGATACACTGCTGAGCAGTGTGTTGTTATTTAGGCAGTAGGAGGGTGCAATGAAAACTAAATGTGTGACTGGGAATGTACTTTCATTTTACAGAAGCTTAATCTTTATACCTTCTAGATGAATGCCCACAGAAATGTTTGCTTTCCATATGCTCTGTATTGAAGTGCAAGTTACAGAGTTAAGCTTCCATGAAATAAATTAAATATACAGCTGAATATGTTCTATATTATTATTACATAATCCCTATGCTCTTCATTCTAAGGAACATTTTATTGTTGAGGGCACTGCAACGGCATATACAGTATCTGATGCAATTGATGATTTTTTACAGAAAGTATCTAATGAAATACAGTAGTTAAGAGGTCCCTTATTTCAGCACAATCTACTCAGTCAAATCACTCAGATCATGATGAAGTTGCAGTTTGGTTTTGGCTGGCAGCGCTAAACATTTTCCTTGAGCATTTCAATCAAATCACACTTATATAAATAATTTATTTATATAAAACTCAGTCAGTTCACTAAATTATACTGTTTGTAATTAAAAGTTTCTAGAACTCCAGAAATGCAATTTTGAAAGTTGACAATATTCTCACTTTCATCATCAAATTCCTCATCAGCATCCTACTTAAAATTAAAAAGATGGAAATGTAACAAACAGAGATGTATGTGTGGTTGACAAGTAGGCTTGGGGTGAATTTAAAGCAACATAAACAATCATAAAATATGGTTTATGATAAATGGTTGAGAGCTTGGAGAATAAAGAAGCAAAGAAGAGATGTATACATTATGGTTATCCCATTCCAATGAACTGGTTAGCATTGTGAGGTATTGGTTTAAAACCACTAGTTATACCTATTTTTCTGAATTATGCCCAATATTATAATTGATGTCTATCTTATTTTGCACAATCTGCCTGCCTTTATTCATAGTACATGTCCCCTCAATTTTGGAATAAATTTTAGCAAACCTGATCCAGTGACAACAGTTAAACAATAACTAAAAGTACCTAGGTTTTTATTATTTAAAAAATGCATTTATAAAGAACAAAGAGAAGAAAACTTGTAGATTCTTATGAATTGGCGCTATATCTATATCAGCATCAGAGATGACTAGAGTGTTGTAGAGAGATTAGTAAAGTGTTGAAGAGAGATTAGTAAAGAAAACAGCTATTCCCAAACATGGTAAAGTGAAAAATAACCTCTTGGTTCATCTTTGCTCCAGGACTAGTGTTGTGCTTACTCTAATCATACTTATTATTTTTATTGTTTTTTTATAACGGACCGACATATTCCATAACGCTATACATAGGTTTAGTAAAAGGCAAAAAAGCACCATGCAGGATTGAAAAATCGCAAACTTACAATCTAATATATTTATGCTACCACATCTAGAAGTAAGGTATTCATGTACCTGGAAATTAGGAAATGTCAGGTCAAGTAAAATAATGTCTCTAAGGGGGTCGAGCTCTAGAAAACACTTACTATGTGCAATTATCATATCCGAAGGCTCACTTTGGTCTCACTTTATTGCAAAATATTCTCAAAGGAAATTGTGGAATTTAATAGCTATTAGATTCAAAATGGGTCATGTTAGACAACTTCATTTAGGGTGAGTTTCACTTTTTGTTAGCTATTAATGTCTACAGAATAGATATTCTATGCTTGAAAATTTTTTGATTCAGAGAACTTCAGTTTACTGCTTGGTGTTGATTAGGAAATGAGACAAACTGTCTGCTTATTCCCAGATACTATATTTATTATAATAAATGTAGTAACTGGGAATAAGAAGACAGCCAATGTAAGATTACACCATATTTAGAACATCCACTGTGTCATATTAATTAATAGACCAGGTAGCAAAGTTTTGTTAAATAAGATTAACAATTTAGGGATATTTATCGTTAAATTGTTAATCTTACCTAACAAAACTTTGCTAACTGATCTATTAATTAATATGACACAGTGGATGTTCTAAATAGAGTGTTACTGAAATCTATAGGTCATAATAAGAATGTTATTTGAAAAAAAAATTGTCATATTCTTACAGTAATCTTTCATAGATGTTTGCAATGTTTAACTGACAGTCAGCACTTCCAATCAACCACCAATGATTGTTTGAAATGCTGAGACCCGAGGGAGTATCTGAACTGATTACTCCCTGTGGTCTGACCACACCCAGTTTTTTTTTTCTTTTTCATATGACCTACATCAATGTTTATCAACTCCAGTGCTCAGGGCCCACCAACAGTTCACAGTTAAGGTATTTCCCTGCTTGAGCGCAGGTGAGACAGGCACGACGTCTGGGAGTTAGGTTGCATAACAATTTAACCACATGAAAATTACCTAAGCGAGAAAAAAAATGGCGGCCGCAAAAAATGAAAACTAGGCTACACGTCTCCTAAACACACATAACACCACCAAGCACATAAGACTTTTACACAGGCACGTACGAGGTATAAAATACACTATTAGGGACAACGGAAAGTGCTCTACATAGACAATCGCCTCCATTTTACAACTCTAACTTACAACTAATAACATTACCATTACAAAATGCCCAATTACACAGCTAAACAAACGGTTTGCCAACGCGCACGCAGCCTATTTACACTGCACACTTCACACATTTCTGACACTTACACTTCAGGTCAGCAGCAGTGCAAATGTACATTGTATGCTGCCGGAACATAAAAACAGATTGTTAGCTCTTCAGGATATTGATTTCTGGATATATTAATTACAAATAAGTAAAGTATATTAATTTATTATTTCATTAATTAATTAATTAGCATAAAAAAAAATATATATATATATATATAAAAAAAGGACCAGGGGAGAGGATTGCAATGAGCCACAAAGGCGTTTAGCGTGGGGCTCACAATGAGAGCTGAGGGTGCTCAGAGGAGCAAAAGTACACAAGGGGAGAGGCTCGCAATGAGCGCCAAAGCCAATTAGTGTGCCCCTTGCAATGACTGACAAAGGTGCTCAGACCACCAAAACTACACGAGCAGAGAACCTCACAATGAGCAGAGAGCCTCACAATCAGCGCACAGGGTGCTCAGAGAACCAAAAGTAGAGCAGAGGAGAGGATCGCAATGAGTGCCAAAGGCATTCAGCACAGGGCTCACAATGAGCACCAAGAGTGCTCAGAGGAGTAAAAGTACACAAGGGGAGAGGCTCGCAATGAGCATCAATGGCGATCAGCGCGGCCCTTGCAATATGCGCCTAAGGTGCTTACACCACCTAAGGCACTCATTGCGAGCCATGTACACCAGGGGAGAGGCTCGCAATGAGCGCCAATGGCGATCAGTGCGGCCCTTGTAATGAACACCAAAGGTGCTCACACCACCAAAATTAGTCGAGCAGAGAGGCTCACAATGAGCGCTGAGGGCACTCAGCGCGGGGCTCACAATGAGCGCAGAGGGTGCTCAGAGAAGCAAAAGTACAATAGCCTTGCTAGCATATGAAATGAGTGCAATTGTTTGATAATTGGAGCGCTCTTTGGCACTGCCTATTTTGGGGATTGGGATGTAGACTGACCTTTTCCAGTCTATTGGCCAGTGTTGAGTTTTTCAAATCTGTTGGCATAAAGCAAGCAAAACATTTACAGAATCATCTTATAGAATTTTGAATATGTTCATTGGGGATTCCATCAATTCCTGCAGCCTTCTTATCATCAAGACATCCTAGGGCTTATTTCACTTCACTCTTCAAGATGTTTGGCTCCAGCTCCTTGGACAAATTACTGAGGTCATGAATGCTGTTAATATTCTTCCTTTATAGATCTTCAGTGTATTCCTGCCACCTCTTCTTCATCTGATCTTCTTCTGTAAAGTCAATACCATTTGTCTTTTATTACGCTTACTTTTGGCCTGAAAGGTGCCTTTGAGATCCCCATTTTTTTGAGATCATTTGACTTACCCATTCTGTTATCTTCTTCTATCTCTTTACATTGCTCATTGTAGATAGTCTCCTTGTCTCTTCTTGCTGTCCTTTGCATTCAGTTGGACACATCTTTTTCTATCTCCACTACCTTTCTCTTTCCTGGCCTAATTTCAAAGTTTCATCAGTTAACCAGTTTGCCTTTTTAGTTTTCTTTTTTTTCTGAATATTCTTTGTTGCTGTTTCCTGCAAACTTCAGTCCAAAGCTCTTCATGCATTCTGTCTTCTATTTCTAGTCCCTTAAATGTATTCTTTACTTCCACTGCATATTCACAGGGGATGTTGTTTATTCCGTATCTGCTTAGCCTGATGATTTTCCCTCTTTTCTTCAGTTGAATTCTGAACTTTGCAATAAGAACTTCATGGTCTGAGCCGCAGTTAGCTCTAGGTCTTGTTTTTGTCAAATTAATAGAGCTCCTCCAACTTTGATGGTAAAGTATATAGTCAATCAGATTTTTATATTGTCCATCTGGTGATGTCCATTGTAGAGTCATCTTGGAGGCTGTTGGAAGAGGGTGTTTGCTAATTATCTTAAAATAATTCCACTAATCTCTGACCTCTCTGACCAGCTTAATTTTTTACTCCAAGGCCAAATAGGTGTCTTTTGATTCCCAACAATAGCATTCCAATCTCCTATGATGATGGTAACATATTCTCTTGGAGTTATTTCTATGACATGTTGAATATATTTGTAGAACTGGACAACTTCCATCTCTTCAGCATCCATGCTTGGAGCAGAGACTTGGATCACTATGATGTTAAATGGCTTGCCTTGAATTTTAATTGAAATTACTCTGTCATTTATTGGTTTGTAACCAAGCTCTGCTTTGGCCACCCTTTGATTGACTATGAGGGCTACACCATTTAATCTGCAAGATTCTTGACCACAGTAGAAGATTTGTTGGTTGTCTGAAATTACCCATCCCATTTGAGTTCACTAATTCCCAGGATATCAACGTTTAACCTTGTCATCTCATGTTTGACCACACCCACTTTGCCTTGGTTCATTCCAGGTTCCTATGCTGAATTGTTCTTTGCAGCAGCAGACTTTCCTTTCCTCTCCAGACACGTCTGCAGATGGGTGTTCTTTTGCCTTTCGCCCAACCACTTCATTAGATCTGGTGCCATTCTAACTAGCCCTCTGCTCTTCGTCAGTAATGTGGTAGGCACCATCTATCCTGAGGGGCTCAACTTCCGGTGACATATCTTTATGTCTCTGGTTGTTCTATTCCATAAAGTCATCTTAGCAAGTTACTGGAGTAGGTTGCAGGTTGCTTCTCCAGTGGATCACAATTTATCTCACCTCTATGCCATAACCTGTCCATCTTTGGTGACCCTATATGGTATAGCTCATGGCTTCTTTGAAGTACACAAGCCACTTCAGCACAACAAGGTAGCAATTCAGAAGGGGTATTAAGGATATTACCAGTTAAATGAGTTTAGTGTACAACTAGGATATTTTTTAAGATCCTAATTGTAGGCAAACTGTTCAATAATCACCTACAAATGTGATTTCAGATCATGAAACAACATACTACAGTGTAATAATAACTACTCTTCAACATTCCTCTTTATCTCTCCACCAGTGACCAGTTGTTAAGAAATACTGTTCTAGACTATAAGCTTTGAAGAGCAGTGCACTCCCACCTTCAAATATGTTGTCTCTGAATGTGAGTTCAAACTATACTCTACAGTATAGTGCTGCGTAATATATTGCCTCATTCGATAAAAACCATATTCATTACAATGAGTGAAAAGTATTTGAAAAAAGGTCTCTGTGTCAAATACTGATTTGAAGGTAGAATTGCTGGTGGTTTGCACCACTGAGAAGTAATATAGCTGAAAGGGTCATATTTGTTAGCCATGAGATGTGTACAGTATATATTCAAGTGACAATGCCCAAAACTTTAAACACATTCCTCCTAATATTTTGCAAGCAAAAAAAATTTGGTGCTGTTTCAAACATGTTCTTTTAAATGCATGGTAGCTCTCTGGAAAATAAAAAGTAACAGTAATAAAAATAGAATCATGAATTCCATATCCTTATATATTATTATTATTATTAGTAGTAGTAGTAGCAGTATTAGTAGTAGTAGTTATTTTAATAACAATAATAATAATAATAATAATAATAATAATAATAATAATATAACTACTGCTACTACTACTACTACTAATAATAATAACTAAAATTTGTACCATAAAACCAAAACTCTCAACTACCTACAAGGAAACGGTTGTAATGTGCACAATGTACTGACTATAAGCATCTTCATGAGAACATGCAATAATTAAATAATCCATTGTACTTCTGTGTTTGATTTTTACCTTAACACTTTCCTTAGTTAAGAGAAATGGATAAACCATTCAGATCAGTACACAATTTGCAAAGTTCTGTGTAAAGAAATGCATACATTCATTTTAACTAATAGTCACATACATTGAAAGTGTTTGACAATTGAGGAACATTTATGCAGTCATTTAACCTTAGCCTATAAAGTCATTTAACCTTAGCCCGCATATCTGAAACATCTCCACAGTTATCAGTTCAATAATTGCCTTATGTCATTTACGTAAATAACATGTTACCAACTACCTTTACTTTTCATTTCCATTCCCTATTAATTTCCTCAAGTTGTTTTTGATTAACTTAAAATATAACTTTTGTTATATTATTAAAGCTAACAACTCAGCAATAATCACAGAACATTTAAATTATATTTCAGTTGCTTAGAAACCTCTAACTACAGCTTAAGAAAAAGCTATATTTATTGTGGAAATCATTATGCTCACAAAGTCAGGCTTTCAGTCTCACATTTGAAAAGCTATTTGATTCCCCTTTGATGTATGAAACAAACACATTTATGGATCAATCATATTCACTTTACTGCGGCTTTAAAATTTAATGCTCAGTGCAACTTCCCATTGAAGTACAATGTTCTAAAGCTCCCTGGGAGTTCAGGTACATTTAGGTGATTTCACTAATGGCCTCTGTTACTACTGAAAATAAATTGTACCATTACACTGGTTGTTTCTTATTTTCCATTAAGGTTAAACTATATTTTAGTTTTGTTAAAATATGATTTTTATAAAATTGAGTAAAAGGAATTGTATATTATAGCACATAAGGATATAAAGAAACGGGCATATCATATTTCTGTTTCACATGGGAAAATTATAAATATTAATGTGGTATGAAAGTGTATGGGTAGAATAGATGGTATTTGAAAAATTGGAGAAAAAGACACTTTTATATATATATATATATATATTTATATATATATATATATATATATAGTGGCAACTCCTTAGAGATGAGAGATAAACTTCTAATATATAATATATATAATATATATATATATATATATATAATATATAATATATAAAATACAGTTTTATCGTAGTACAGTTAAAAAAGAATTACAACGTATATAAAAAAAAATAAAACCATTTAAAGTCTCTATTGGAAATGTGTAAGACTAATAATCAATATAATGGAAAACCACAATAATTTAAACAGGTGATGCTCAATTATAAATTATAGCACTGCCAAGACTTAAAAATAATAATAATAATAATAATAGAATAAATTGCTGCTTTAAATGAATATAGAATGAATTAAATGACATACATCAATTTATACAAAGTGTAAGAAAAGTGCATATGTGTAACGTGCAAAAATATAATTCCTGAGTATTTCAGTGGTAGCAAAGCCTGCCACTTATTCCTTTATATTAGCTCACCTAACACCTGGCTGTAGTAATCCTTTCCAAGGGCCTCATTCTATTATCGGCCGCAGCCGTTGCGGGCCGCAAGGACCGGCCGCAAGCTATTCTGCTATTCTATTCCCTTACGGCCGGGGATTCCGGCAGGCTTGAGGCCGGTGCCTTGCTATCTCTTGCGGCCGCTCGCGCCGGAGGAAAGCCTTTGATCTAAAACGGCCGCAAGAGATTTGCAATTCAATTGCTCCGGGAAACCTCTCTGCAAGGCTAAAAACGAGCCGCAGCTTACTTGCAGGAAAGAGGTCTCGCTAGCACCAATTAAGCACATAAAATAGCTCAAATAAAGCCCTCCTGCACTTTGAGAAGACTATAAAGGGATTTTAGGTGTTAGAAAAAATAGCACATAATTATCCTGTACTCAAATCCGTAAAATATTTCATTTTTAATATCCGTAAAATATCCATGTAAAAAGTCCAGAGTGCTTGGAGCACCTCAGACACACCCACGCCGCAGCCGGAAAATAAACAGTTAATTTGAACTCGGGTTTGGGCTGATGTGCAAGCTTGAGAGTGGGTTACTTTTAATCCTCATGTCCCCCAATATGATCCCTAGCATTTACAGAGCTGTACAGTGCAGGCTTGAATTTATTTTTGCGTTTTTATATTTCACAGCTTACGGCCGGTTCCAAGATATGCGGCCGGCCGCAAAAGGAGATCCTTGCGGGGCCGTATAATAGAATCGCGAGTTAACTGAACCCCCGCAAGGAATCGCAGCCTTACGGCCGATTTACGGCCGATAATAGAATGAGGCCCCTTGTGTCTAGTGGCAGAACTGGGGATTCACAGATTGGGGATTCACAGATTAACCCCCTAAACTAATGATCAACTACTAACTACTCTGTTCTCATATAAAATGTCAAGTGCTCTGAAAAATAATAATTAATGTAGTGCTTGATACTAGCAGCAATTATATTACAAATATGCTTACATATACTATAGTTTCTAATCAAGGTATAAATTAATGGGCAATTATTGTCCTCATAATACAAAGTTATACATCTATCAGTTCCAAAAAATATGTAAAGTCCTATACATTCAGTATAATACACGTAGGACATATATAAATAGGCATTTATACATAACCACATCCCCTTGGCAGGCATATATAATTTATCAATCTGTTCAAAATATTTATAAGCCTAATCATATATTCAATATGTAGTTAAGGAATCATAAACATTCAAGTGTTTATAAATTATCCTAAGTATCACAATGGTACATATCAAGAAACAATAATACTGAATCAAGAGCACATACTAGAATATATATATAATAATGCAAAAAAAAATGAATGAGAGGCACATATCTGCTGAGCTGTATGCAGCTTCTGAGTTCATAGCATGGTGCAGGTACAGCACGCTGATGACATCATGTCCATGGGACAGGACTGGCTGACGCGCACGTTTCGTGTGAAGCTTCATGGCTTCCTGCTGAAAACTGTTTTTTCCTTTTTCTAGAATAGATGGTAGGATATTATTTATTGGTCAAATAAAAAAGTTAATGTAGCAGAGGGTTTCAAAGCTTGTAAATTCCACTATATGTTGGTCAAATGAAATCAGTCATGGTATGCACTCAATATCCTTTTCATTAAAACACCTTGAATAAAAAAAGTGACTACATATCTGTCACTATCAGTAGCAGGGAAAAACTTTGACACAAAGGGATAGAAATCATTTAAAGGCATTTAACTAAACTCAAATGTAATACTTAAATATGTAACTAAACTCAAATGTAATACTTAAATATTTTTTAATTACACAAATTTTGTGGTCAAAAGAAAACCAAAGAAAATGAGAACAATAATTACCTTCTAAGAAGGGACTGTAAGCAGTGACGACAATTAAGAAAAACATGTTAATAAGACACAATAAGTAAGTAATGCTTATGAGATCTAATGTAGATATTAAACAATCCTTTTTACCATTAATTTGAGCACAGCCAATGATACTAGACAGACAACTCTGCAGTCATCTGGAGCTGTTCATTACAATAATCACAATTTAAAAAGTCCTGCTTAAAAGTGCTAGGAGAACAGATAGGAGCAATTTCAACACCATTATTGATTGTTTATCTGGACCAGCTTGATAATGCCATTATTTATTACTTTATTACTTATTTTAGCCCTTTAATGGTGGTTCATCATCCTCAATTACAGATGCAACAGTAATAATAATAATAATATATATTGGCATATACTTATGAAGGATAGCTCTTTAAAAGACATTTTGCCTAAAAGCCCAAAAATGATATTCAGGAGATCGGGTAATCTAAAAAACAGGCTAGTTAAAAGCATGATAAATACAGAACAGACTACAAATAAAAAAGAGAAAGGGAGATTTTTCAGATGTGGGCTATGTAATGCATGCAAAACCTGTAAAAATACATTTCCTAAAGACAGTATAGTGGAAAGTACTTCAAATACAAATCAAGTTAAGGTGTCAAATAAAATATCATGTAAATCTAGAAATATAGTCTACATATTAGAATGTAGCTGTAAGAAACAATACATAGGCCGCACCTCCAGACCTCTTCACAAAAGAATTGAGGAACATATCAGAAATATCAAAAAAGGTTTTCCAAATCATTCAGTTTCAAAACACTTTAAAGAAGTACACAAACAAAACCCAGGAGAAATGAAATTTATGGGTGTTGTAGAGATTAAACAGAATTGGAGAGGGGGAAACACAGTAAAAACATTATCTCAAAAAGAAGGAGAGTTAATATATTATTTAAACACCATGGCCCCCAAAGGTTTAAATGTAGATTTTGACTTAAATTGTTTCATCTAATAAAATCAGCTACCAAGTCACTATCAAACTGCAATACCATGAAGTAACATTAGTTGGCAGTAAAAATGGGAAAAAGATACCATTTATCAGTTCCAATCAGCAAGAATATATTAACACACAAATAATTATGTTGTTAAATAAATTATATCATGAGTGTTAGAAAACTATTTTAACATATATAATGTTTTAACTGTACCTTGTAATTTTATAAAAGTGGTATATTTGTTTTAAGTATACTATGGTGTAAAAATGTATTTTTTATTATTTATGAACTAATTGAGAAGTTAATTGTAAATGCTGAGCATTATCAAGTCAATTAAGAGAATAACTTAAATAGAAGATCAGAACAATACAACCACCCACTCCAGATGAAGCACAAGTGTGAAACCGGTTGAGTGATTAAACAGTTCCACCTGTGACTACCAAAGCAGGAAACAGAATCACAGCACGTGGAGGGCTGCTGCTGCTGACCTGTGGAGATACAGACACAGAGGACTGAAGGAAGTTATCTTCCATTTGTGGACATTACTAAACCTAATGTAAGCTTTTTATATTATTTTTTACTCTGTATTAAAACTTTATTGACCATACCTCTCTCTCCCTGATGACTGCATGCATAAAGCTGATGGCACATATAACCCTGCACAAGGAGAGCAGTGACAGGATCTGAGGGCCTGAATCATCTGACATAAATGTAAGGAGATTACCTATTTTTTAAAGAACTTTCCTCATTTGCAAAACCTACTACCTTAGAGGAGCCTCTTTTCTCCTTGTCTATTTTTCAGCACTAAGGAAAAAGAAACTGAAGATAAGCGCCAAGGATCTAAAGACACAATATAAAGACATAGAATAAGATTTTAAAGGGATCTGTAAAAATTGGATCAGGCTGCTTGTCTTAAGAATACTGAATTTGGTACACAACACAATTGCTTTCTATAATTATTTTTATTTAATTGTATAAAAGTGTGTTACAATTTTTTTTTACTGCTTTTTAATCCAGAAGCGCAGTTAGATACACAATTAACTTATTTATATATATATATATATATATATATATATATATATATATATTGTGTCTTGCAAAAGTATTCGCCTCCCCTTGCCTTTTTACATTTTTGTTACATTACAGCCTTAAGTTCAATGTTTTGTTAGTCTGAATTCTATGTGATGGATCAGAACACAATAGTCTATGTTGGTGAAATGAAATGAGAAAAATATATACATAAAACTATTTTTTAGAAATAGAAAACAAAAAATTGGCATGTGCGTATGTATTCTCCCCCTTTGTTATGAAGCACATAAAAAGCACTGGTGCAACCAATTACCTTCAGAAGTCACATAATTAGTGAAATGATGTCCACCTGTGTGCAAGTGTCACATGATCTGTCATTACATATACACACCTTTTTTGAAAGGCCACCAAGGTTGCAACATCTAAGCAAGATGCACCACTAACCAAAAACACTGCCATGAAGACCAAGGAATTCTCCAAACAAGTAAGGGACAATGCTGTTGAGAAGTACAAGTCAGGGTTAGGTTATAAAAAAAATATCCAAATCTTTGATGATCTCAAGGAGCACCATCAAATCTATCATAAACAAATGGACGGCCGCCCACCAAAACTCACGGACCGGGCAAGGAGGGCATTAATCAGAGAGGCGAGCACAGAGACCTAAGGTAACCCTGGAGTTCCAAAGCAGAGACTGGATTATCTGTACATAGGATGACAATAAGCCATACGCTCCATAGAGTTGGGCTTTATGGCAGAGTGGCCAGAAGAAAGACATTACTTTCAGCAAAAAACTAAATATCACGTTTTGAGTTTGCAAAAAGGCATGTGGGAGACTCCCAAAATGTATGAAGTAAGGTGCTCTGGTCTGATGAGACTAAAATTGATCTTTTCGTCCATCAAAGAAAACACTATGCTTGGCACAAACCCAACACATCACATCACCCAAAGAACACCATCCACACAGTGAAACATGGTGGTGGCAACATCATGCTGTGGGGATGTTTTTCAGCAGCCGGGACTGGGAAACTGGTCAGAGTTGAGGGAAAGATGGATGGTGCTAAATACAGGGATATTCTTGAGCAAAACCTGTATTACTCTGTGCATGATTTGAGGCTAGGAGGGAGGTTCACCTTCCAGCAGGACAATGACCCCAAAAACACTGCTAAAGCAACACTTGAGTGGTTTAAGGGGAACATGTAAATGTGTTGGAATGGCCTAGTCAAAGCCCAGACCTCAATCCAATAGAAATTCTGTGGTCAGACTTAAATATTGCTGTTCACAAGTGCAATCCATCCTACTTGAATGAGCTGGAGCAGTTATGCAAGGAGGAATGGGCAAAAACCCCAGTGGTAAGATGTATATATATATATACAGTATATATATATATATATATATATATATATATATATATATATATATATATATATATGGACACGAGGACTTGAATCTTCTTCTTGCACAGGCAAAGAGTGACATATTGAACGTTACATATGTCTTACATACACTCCTCAAATACTCCCCAAGGGCAATCCCCTCTGGGAATAACACATATAACCGATCTTTCCCTACTGCATTTTAGGCTTCACTGAGGTAATACATTAGTAATACTGCAGGCTTAGTTATACTATGTTTCAAGTATAGTTATACTTTCTAATCTAACTACATAACTAACGTCACATATGCACAACTCTGCAATTAACAAGATATAGTATGCAGGTGAATATACTATAATGCATAATAAAGCAATTTAAAATAAGCGAGAAGCATAAACATCTTATGTAAAGAAAATTAATAATGTAGCTTATTACAAATCTAGTAAAATGCATAATAAATATGGAAGCAGTTATTTTACTCCTGCAGCAGGGGTGTCATCACATCATAACCGGGCATTCCTGAGTTAGAAAGTATATTGTTACACTGTTCTTTATGCCTTAGATTACCATCAATGGAGCAAAATATATATCCATTAAAGTATATGGAGGTTCCTGGAGGAGATTTGATCTGGAGGAGAAAGGGGGTTGTGGGGTCAAAGGACACACTGTTAACAGATTGTTTAGCAGTCGGTTTCATGTTACACATGTATTGGTCTTCCTCCTCCTCATACGATGGTTTCTCCTGTTGCTTCTTCTCTTTCTCCTCTCCTTTTCCTCTCATGCTGGCTGCTCTTCCTTGGATATATTGGGAGGCGAAATGAAAAATGAAGATATTAACAATCCACATCTATTGATCATAAATTATATTTGTGTTGGTGTGTATATGACTTAACAATGTGTTGAATACTGATTTATTATTGCAATGCCATTGAAAGCAGTTTTAATGTGATACCTATTTTTATTAATTAAAAAACAACAGGTTTAGGAACATACTGGTGTGAAAGCTTTGCTTTGATACATTTTAATATGTTCTTGCTAGGTTATGGAGATATATCACCTGAGTTAGATACGTTTAACATTTGGGATATGTCTCATTGTGGTTTTGGGTTATTTTTTTTTACAATGACTGTTGTGATTATGTGATGAAATGTGATGTGACAATTACTTTTAGGTGATGCTCAGTGTATTCCTTGTATGTGTGTTATTTATGCAGCACATGGTTTTCAATGTCCATGATGTAAGACTTTAAATGTGTTGGTACTTGGTGCTAGTGACAATAGCAGTGCAGTCAGTCTGGACGCACCATGCTAAGCAGGAAGACCAAAACGTGATAAATGAATAAGAACTCCGTTTTATGTTTGTGTGTCAGAAACAACAGAGCAACTGTATTTGGAGAAACCGCTTGGCTGAAACCCAAGATTCAACCATTTAATTAGTGATGCATATAATGACCTTGAAGGGTCTCAGACCAGTCCATGTCCAACAGTTTGGAGTTTCCAGCAACTGTCCCTCTGGCCTTCAGTAAATTCTCTAATGCTCAGTTATACTGCACCAGAGCTGGTAGACCACCACCTTTAGCCTTAGTACTGCCCGCCTCTTCAGCCATCTTTTTCTTGAGCATTGCTTTGCAATCATTATACCAATTTTTAATGCACATCACTGAGATTGACCTCCACAGCCCTCACCTCTTCTGCAACTTCTCACCACATCCTGCACGGAATGGAGTCCTAATTCTTTAGCGCCTTAGGCACTCATTGCAGCATAAATCCTGTGTGGTTGATTGCTCGCCTTGCTTTGCGAGGCTCGCAAAGTGTGACCAACATCATAAGCGTTCCCAACACTGACAACTATATATGTGATGATAAAAAATAGAAATAAATAAACTTTTAAACTTTGATTAACATCCATACTAGATATTATTTCACCATAATTTTTTACTATGCATATTCCTCTTATTTTTTGTCTCAAGATTAAATTTTTGGATGGATTTAAGAATTTATTTTGGAAGCTACCTGTGTTTTAATTATGGAATATTGGAATATTAATATTGGAATATTGACTTTCTGAATAAGGCACTTAAGTAATTGTATTGTAACTGGAGTGGGTTTTATTACATCATGTGGGATTGTTTATTCCATTATTGAATTGTGGAACACTGTTGGGACTATTTAACATATTTTGTAAATTATATCCTTATTTTTTTATATATCTTTTAACAAATGGTTAAATATTTAGGCTGGTGTCTGGGTGTTGTTTAACCTTTCTTTTAGCTTGAGCTGATTAGTAATTGTTTAACTATAATATTTTGTATTTTGTTTTTCCTTAGAGGCATTATTAATTGGAATAGTGATATCATTTTTCGATACACCATATCTTGAGATATTATTTTTGTAATTTGATGTATATTAAAACAATAGGTTTCTTCATTTTTACAGGTCACACCACAATATTTATTTTCAGATTTTAATTTATTTTTTATTATATACAGCTAAATGTAATGGTGGGCAGCATCATTACTACCTCATAAGACTTGTGTATCTGTCTTGCAATGTGAGAGGGAACCTGCCAAACAAATTCAGAACTCAAGGCTCCTAAGATTATACCTTCTGCATTATATGTTTATATAACATTGTAAAAAATTAATACAGTTTATATATACATCAAGAAAGAGAGAAAGGGGTATATCATATATACAAATATACAGCAAGATATGAAGATTGAGGTAGCCGTGAGTGTCCAGTAATCTAGATGAATAATCAGAGTATTGCAGTATATAGTGATACCTTTTTTAGGGACAAGACAATCAGGGACAAGATTTCAAGAAGTAAACCTCTCTTCAAATCAGAAACAATACTGATAAAAATATGCAGAGAAGTAAAACAGTGAACACAAGAAAGAGGAAAACAAATTAATTGGGCAGAGAGCAATGGATTATGTCTTTCCTATGAAAGATTTGACCCATCATTTATCATATATATATATATATATATATATATATATATATATATATACATACATAAAAAGTTGGCATACAGACATATGTTTTATATATATATATATATATATATATATATATATATATATATATATATATATATATATATATATATTATAACCTGCCATGGTTCCCAAAATGCAGTGCAATAATTGTATTTCTCAGAATTCTGGGTATGGGCAAGATAGCTAATGCTGACGACCGGTATCGTTGTACCGCAAAAGTCACCATCCCAGAGAAACATCAAGGAGAAAACAGATTGGATTTCATTATGAACACCCTTTTGCTGAAATGTGGACTAGCTTCGTCAAGCCTGGTCTGTATGCCTTAATTCTATATTAGAGGTATGTATGAGCTGGTGTTCAAAGATTTGGATCACTACAACCAATTTAAAACTGGATACTGGAACAAGAAGGACAATGCTGCGTTTAAGGACTGTCCCATACAATTTATGCACAAAGATGATATTAGGATAGTTACAGTAATGATGTATAACCCAGATGTTCCACAAGAAAAGGTTGATACATTTTTGAAATGGTGGAGTTTTGCTGAATTGGAATTCATTAAAAACATTGAAAACAAGTATCACATGTGGACAGGAAAACACTTATATCAATGTCGTCTGAAGGAAGATAAGTACTCAGAGGATGGATTGTACCATCAAAACAAACCTTCCAGATTAGAAACCATAAATGTTTTTTGCTATACTCAGGAATGCCTTTGTACTGCTGGGTATGCACGGATTTCGGACATGACCAAACCAACTGTGTGTCAAAATGTTTTTGCAATAACTGTAGAGAACTGGGACATGTGAAGGAAGATTGTGAGGCGGAAAAACAATATTACTACTGTCAAAGTAAAGAACATCTCAGTGACACATGCCCCACACCAATGTCAAGGTCTTTTACAGATGCTGTGAAAAATAAAGATCAAAGAAGAGCCCCTGTGAAATCGACAGTGAGAAATCGACAGGGAAAAAAATTCAAGACGAAATCAGCAAAAAAGAGGAAGCAAACTGGGTAAACATGGTCCTCCTTGGAAGATATAAACATAGAAAAGATGTTTGAAGAGCCAACAACTTCAATAACTACACAGATTGAGAAAAGTCTGAATCAAGGGGCAAAAAAACAAAGAGGAGATAGATCCGATACAGAAGAACTTGTGAACTTTGAAATCCAGGATGATTATCCTTTAGGGATAGACATAAAGTCTGAAATGCAGAGAAGATTGTGACCCGGAGAGTGAGCCTGAAGACAACACCAAAACTATATCAAGATATGAAGGTAGAAGATCCAGGTTAAATTTTACTTTTACATACAAATGTCTTTAACATGTATCTCACTAAATGTGAGATAATATTAACAGAAGAAGTAGCATATTGTTTTACCTGGCCTCTTTTAAGGCAGACATAATTTGTTTACAGGAATGTGTAATACCTTATAAGAAATCTTATGATGAATTTGAAAACATGTGGACATATGGACCTTCAATCTGGTCATGAGAAAATGAGAATAAAATTGAAGGAGTAGGTATTTTATTTTAAAAAATCCCCATATTGCGATAAAAAAATATTTAGAAATAGAACCTGGGAGAGTTTTAATGTTTTTTGTCACTTTCTTAGGTTTACTTTTTAGATAAATATTTGTCTATAGTCCTACAAAAAGAAAACAGAGAATTTTATTATTTGAAAAAATGGTATTATTTTTAACAAGGATCGAACCAATTTTAATGTTTGGAAATTTTAATTGTATCTTAAAAGAAACTGATAGAAAAGGTGTAACTAAATTAGACAGATCTTCTACAGTCTTAAATAATTAAATTACTGATTTCAATTTGTATGATGCTTGGTGTGTTTTTAGGAAAAAGATGATGGCTTTACATGGTCTGGAATAAATGTTGAATCTAGAATAGATTTCTGTTTTTATACGGCCAGTTTTATGGTTACAAATTTTTAGCTGTTTTTACATTTGTTTTCAGGTCATAAAACTTTGAAAGTTGAATTTTCCTTTACTAGCACAATACAATGTAACAAAGATGTTTGGAAATTAAATGTTTGTTTGCTTGAGGATAATTTAATTAAGAATGAATATATTTTAAAATATAAATTTTAATTAAAAAAAATGTTAGTTCTATTTTAGCCTGGTGGGAATATGTTAAACAATAAACTAAGTTATTTATATATCTTATAATGGAAAACTAGAAAGAAAAAACAAATGGAGAATTATCACTTTTTAAATACCAGGTTACAGAATATGTTAATTTTTAAAGAAAGATATTTTGGTGTAGAAGACAAAATAGAAGATATTAAAAATAAAATGAATCAAAGAATGAAGGAGGAAGATTCACAGAAAAAAGGTAAAGAACTAATGTTAATGCTAGAGTACGAGGAGAAACATGCTCTAGATATTTATTTTTTTTAAACAATAAAGAAAACAAGTTGAATTACCAAGTTAAAAGGGGAGAAGAGGATAGAAAATATTTTAAATAAATCACAACAGTTTTACATAGAATTGTAATTATTAATGAAGAACCTTTAGAAGAATGTTTAGGGAATGTTGATTTTAAATTAGAAGATAGAGATAGAGAAGTCCTAGGGAAAAAATTTACAGTAGAGGATATTGAAGGAGCAATTAAAGGCTTTCAGTTAAACAAGACTCCAGGAACAGATGGTTTAACTATAGAATTTTATAGAACTTTTAGGGGAATAAAAGAAGATTTAATCAAAATTATAACAGAATGTCTTTTTAAAGGGAAACTTACTAAAAGTCAAATAATGGGTATTATTAAACTAATATATAAAAAAGGAGATATGGAAAAATTAGGAAACTACAGACCTACAACTCTACTAAATGTTGACTATAAAATATTTAATAAAAGTGCTAGCAAATAGACTAAGATTAGTGATTCATAAAATAATACATGAGGGTCAAGCATGTGCAGTTCCTGGGAGCGATATTTTTGACAATTTGGTACTTTTAAGAGATATTTTATATGATGTATTAGATATAGAATATGGTGCATCGGTTTTATATTTGGATCATGAGAAGGCATTCAATAGATTTAGCCATGATTTTATGTTCAAAGTGTTTTATAAAATTAATTTTCCAGAGAGTTCTATTAGACTGATTAAGGTTTTATATAATAAAGTGATAATTAAGGGTTTAATTTATGGTTTTAAGACTGAACCTATTCTTATACATTCTGGTGTAAGACAAGGATGTCCAATATCTCCATTTTTATTTATTTGTGTTTTAGAACCTTTATTACAAACCTTCAGAAAAGATAAACTCATTCGAGTAATTAGTATACCGGGGGAAAATAATAGGTGTATCAAAGTTATGGCATATATGGATGATATTGTGATTTTAACATCTGATCCCACTTCCAGTTCTTTTTATCGCTGAAAGTTTTAATAGGGTATTTGGTTTTAAATTAAATAATGAAAAATGTTGCTGTTGCGCTTTTGGGAATTGGGTTTATGATGTTTTTAGCAAAATTCAAGTGCAAAATAATCATATAAAAATGTAGGGGTTACTTTTAATCATTCATTACCAGGAGAGCAAGATTGTGAGATACTTTTAGATACCATAAGAAAAAAGATTTAATTCTGGAAAATTGTGAAAATTAACAATGACTGGGAAGATAGTAATAATTAAAAATGTTTTGCTGCCGATTTTATTTATAATATATCTCCCTTGTTTTTTTTCCAAGTGAAATATATCTTAAAAGATTTACAAAAGAATTGTTTTCGTTCCTTTTGGAACTCAAAAATGGAAAAAATAAAAAGAGAAATTATTTAAAAAGACCCACAAAATAGTGGCAAAGGAGTCCCAAATTTAAAATTGTTTTTAGTTATCACATATTATAATTGTCCTGCTACGAGTCGTCGTCACGCTGTTTGCGTGGTCCGTACGAATAGCGGGCTTAGCGATGAGCGCCGCAGGCGCTCATCGCCCGGCGAGCCTCGCGAAGCGAGGCGAGCCGTTAACCCGTAGAACTTTAGCGGGCTTAGCGATGAGCGCCACAGGCGCTCATCGTCCGGCGAGCCTCGCGAAGCGAGGCGAGCCGTTAAACCGTTGCACTTTGGCAATTAACCCGTAGAACTTTAGCGGGCTTAGCGATGAGCGCCGCAGGCGCTCATCGTCCGGCGAGCCTCGCGTAGCGAGGCGAGCCGTTAAAACGTAGTAAAAAAATACGGCCGCAAACCGCCTATCATAAAAATTAAAATTAACAATAACTACACACACCACATACATAAAAACCTAACCGATAGCAAGAGGGAGCATCCACGACCTGCAGAAAGCGAGTTACACATTGATTTACCTTAAAATACAAAAATGTAAACACAAAAAAAAAAATAAGCGACAGAAAAAATGGAGGCCGAAAAAAATGAAAACGAGGCTACAGCACTCTGAGCACGAAAAAGACTTGCGTAGACACATTACGGATAATCCGTGACGGCGTATGCGTAGACACATTACGGATAATCCGTGACGGCGTATAAGACACATTACGACATCGCAAAAATCGGACACAACCCGCGGACAAGAAAAAAGATAAAACACACTAAATACACAGAACACATAAATAAAAATTTTACCAACAGCAAGAGGAAGCATCCTGGACCTCAAAACAAAAACTATCGCCTTCATTTAAAGCAAAATAAAAGAGTTTAGACACTTTAAAAAAAATAAGCGAGAGAAAAAATGGCGGCCGAACAAAACGAAAACGAGGCTACAGCACTATAGCCACGGAAAACACTTACGGAAAATCCGATAAGACGCACACCACACATTTCCGGATTAACACGGAGTTCCCGCCTTTGTCTCGCGTAGACTCCGATTTCCCGCCTTTGCCTCGCGCCGACTACGATTTCCCGCCTTTGCCTCGCGCCGACTACGATTTCCCGCCTTTGTCTCGCGCCAACTCCGATTTCCCGCCGAAAACAACACATTGGTCTCGAGCAACAGCGTATTTCCCGCCGAAAACAATGCATTTCGCTCGCGCACCCGTATTTCCCGCCGAAAACAATGCATTTGGCTCGCGCAAAAACCTATATATAGGGCACAATTGACACATTACTGACACCTTTTACTGAGGTGATGACAGTGTGACTGGACATTTTCGGATGCTGGAAAATCGAAAGAGATTGATAGCTCTTCAGGATACTGATTCAGGAACATTGAATTACAAAAGGTACATTTTAAGAAGTATCATTAATTAATTACTATATTATTAGTTACTTAATAAGGACAATTATGTACATTAAATTAATAATTGGTTATGTATTGTGCATTAATTATTAATGTACATTACATTGAATTATTAATTAATAATGTACATTAAATTAATAATTAATTGATTATATATTGTGCTTAAATGTGTGAAACATTGTCAATAATATTTATTATGTATTTTATTTAATTAAGAATTAATCATCAATAAAATATAACCAATTAACTATTAAATTAATGTACATTATTTCATTAACAGAAATATAATATTGAGCTTAACTGTGTGAAACAATTGACAATACTATTGATAATGTACATTAAATAATTAATGAATTAAGCATTAATATAAAAGTGAGTTTGTGTTTAAGAATGTCCAGAAAAAAGAAACACATTTATTCATGAATTAATAAATAATGTACATTAAATTTAATTATTAATTAATAATGTACATTCTATTACAAATTAATTGGTTATATATTGTGCATTAATTAATTGTACATTAGATTACTAATTAATTGGATATTGTAATTACCTGTGTAAAAGAATTGTAAATAACGTTTAGAATGTACTTTCTACAATTAATTAATTATTACTAAACAGTAATATCAAAAATGTTAGCGTTTAAGAATGTGCAGAAAACAAACACATTGATTCATTAATTAAGAATGTACATGATTTTAATAATTTAATTCTCAGATAGACTCATGTTTATGTTTTCAGTTTAAATTTAATTAATAATGTACATTAAATTAATAGTTGCTTATATATTCTGCATTCATTAATAATGTACATTAAATATAATTATTAATTAATAATGTATATTACATTAGTAATTAATTTGTTAGATATTGTGCTTACCTGTGTGAAAGAATTAAAAATAACATTCATAATGCACTTTATTTAATGAATTAATTATTAATAATGAGTAATATCAAAAACAGTTTTGTATTAGATTACTATAGGAACATATTAAAGAATTTGCTTTCAGGTTTTTAAGGAATAAAAATATATGTCTCTTGATTGATGTTTATTTCATGATATGGGTGAAGTGAAATAATACAAAGATTCTAAAATTTAAATTACAGATTATTGATCAAGGAAAGTGAATAAACACACAGTGTGACGTTTGCAGCCTTTGAACAACATCAAGACCGTCTTTGCAGGTAAATATTTAATTTGGTCCTGACACATCAAAACAGCATATGTTAAAAAATTTGATGGAAAGTTGAATAGACAATACGAAGCAATACAAACATTTAACAAATAGAAGCACTTGCCAAAAAAAAAAAAAAAATGTATGCAGTGAAGTGAATCAAGAAGGATTTAAAATGAATTGAAAGATGAATAATTGATATAATAAATATATATGTCCAGTTATTACCAATTTAATATATGTCAATAAAATACTTTGAAAAATGGTTTCATTTATTTCATTGGAAACAAGGATAACGTTTATTCATCAACTTTAATGTAACAGTCCAAAAAGTAAAAAGACATATGTACACAAAAATAAGAAGAAAGACTAATTAATATTTATATTGACTATTACAGATTAAAAAATGGAAGATAATGGAGAAGACAAAATGGAACGCAAAAGAAGATTGGCAAGGGAAAGGAAGCAAAGGTGGAGAGATGCTCATACACCAGAAACTTCACAACGCTTGAGAGAAGAAGATCAACAGAGACTTTTAAATAAAAGAAAGATTGCTAAGAAAGCCAAAAGTGAGTCTGTTGGGCCTTGCAAAAAAAGGAAAAGTAAAAAAAAACATCTATGTGAACCAGTGTCTAATGATTCTATTGTGCAGAATGACTTAAATGTAGACAAACATGACAACAATGTACATATAGAAAGTGGGTTTGATATATATGTGCAAAAAATGCATGACAATGTGTTCAATACTGCAGTACATGTAGATACTCATTATTGTGGGTTACTTAATGTGCTTTGTCAGTTTTGTGGGGCCTATCATTTCATAAAGGAAAGACCTACTGATGGAAATTTCATTAGTTGCTGTCAGAAAGGAAAGGTGAAACTTCCACTAAGACATCCATTTCCATATTATTTAGAATGTATTATGAGTGATCCAACATTTCAAAATTATAATAATTTCAAACAAAACATCAGGTCTTATAACAGTGCAATTTCATTTGCTTCAATGGGTGCAACTTTAGCAGAAAATGTACCAGGACATGGTCCTTATTGTTTCAAAATTCAAGGTCAAATATACCACCGAACTTCACATTTACACCCACAAGAAGGAGAGCCAAGGAAATTTGCACAGTTGTATGTCTTGGATACGATGGAAGCTGTGGAACAAAGAATGACACTACCAGAAAATAGACAGTGTTTGCGCATAGTCTTTGAACAGCTGGATAAAATTATGCAAAACAACCCATATAGTAAAGCATACAAACAATTAGCACAGCTGGAAAAAGAACAACAGGAACATGCTGAAAGACATCTATTGCCTATACCAAGAGTAAATATGGTGTTAAAAAGAGATCGCAACACTGATCAAAGAAGATATAATTTACCGACAGTAAATGAGGTTGCTATGGTGTTTAAAAATGAGGATGGTGAACCACCTTTTCAGCGTGATATTAGAATATATCCACGCAATGAAGAACAACCATTTATCAACATCAATATATTAAGTTGTAATTTAGATCCAATGACATATCCCATTTTCTTTCCAAATGGTGAACCTGGATGGGAACCAAAATTAAAATTGGAAACTTATCCCAATACTAAACTTCGAATTAGATCTAATGTTTCAATGCTAGAATATAAAGTTGCACAAACTGCTATCCGTGACTGCTTTAATCCAATTTTACATGGAGGCAAACTCACTCAACAATGGATTATTGATTCATATCTACAAGTTGAAGCCAATAATTTAAATTTCATTAAATTTCAACAAAAAAAATTACGAGTTGAACAGTATTGTGGATTAATGGATTATGTGGCTGAAATAGCTGCAAACAGAGACATTCCAGCTGGAAGAGCAATTATTTTGCCATCAACTTTCCAAGGATCTCCTCGCAATATGCGAGAAAGGTATAATGATGCCATGGCTATTGTCACAAAATTTGGAAAACCAGATTTATTTATTACATTCACGTGTAATCCCCAATGGCCAGAGATCAAGGAAAATTTGTATTTGGGACAAACTACATCTGACCGACCAGATTTAGTGGCAAGAGTATTTAAAATCAAACTGAATTCATTAATACATGATATCACTAAAGCAAAATTATTTGGACAATGTATGGCATTTGTTTACACTATTGAATTTCAAAAGAGAGGACTGCCACATGCTCACATACTTTTAATACTGCAGGAAAAAGATAAGTTGAAAACTGCAGAGAGAGTGGATTCAGTCATTTCTGCCGAATTGCCAGACCAAGAAAAATATACAAAACTTTGGGAGGTTGTTACACATAGAATGATTCATGGCCCATGTGGAGAGATGAATCCTAATTCACCATGTATGGAAAATAAAAAATGTACAAAAGAATTCCCAAAACAATTTCAAATGCAAACTTATGCTAATTGTGATGGATATCCTTTGTATAAAAGAACACAAGGAGAAACAGCTATTATCCGGGGCCAAAAGGTTGATAATAGATTTGTTGTTCCATACAATCCACATTTGCTCATCAAGTACAATGCACACATCAATGTAGAAGCTTGCACTTCGATTAAATCAATTAAGTATGTGTATAAATATATTTACAAAGGATATGACGCAGCTACTGTTGTTGTACAAGGTGCTGTAAATGAAAACAAAAATCCAATTGTACACGATGAACTATCAAATTATTTAGATGCTCGCTATGTTAGTGCTCCTGAAGCAATGTGGCGCCTTTTGAAATTTGAGATGCATGATCGGTCACATGCTATCTATCGCTTAGCTGTACATTTGCCTCAAAGTCAGATGGTTTGCTTTACTCAAGGAAATGAAAGACTTGCATTATGTCAAAGTGAAGACAGAGATACCACACTTATAGCATGGTTTAAATTAAACTGTCAGGATACGCAGGCCAGACAATTTTTATACATAGAGATACCATATTACTATGTATTTGTAAATGGTCAATGGAAAGAACGAAGAAGAGATGCACAAAAAATTATACCACGCATTTATACCGTCAGTCCAAGGGATATTGAACGTTTCAGCTTAAGATTACTTCTGCTACATGTTCCCGGTGCACAGAGTTTTGAGCATTTACGTACAGTCAATGACATAGTTTATGATACATTCCTATTAGCTGCAAGACAGCAAAATTTCATAGCTGATGATACAGAATGGGAGAGGTGTCTGGAAGAAGCAGCGCTATGTCAAATGCCAAAGCAAATGAGACAACAATTTGCATTCATATGCATATTTTGCAATGTACCTGATGCTTTCACTTTGTGGGAAACATTTAAATTAAACATGTCAGAAGACTTCTTGAAACGTTACAGAGAACCAATTGCTCTGTTAAAAACATTGTTGGAAATTCAAGAAATATTGTTTGCTCATGGATTAAATTGTTCAAGTTTTAATTTACCGGATCCAGGACTTATAGATGACATTAATTTTGATGATTATGACACTGAGCTACAAAAACAAAAAACACAAGAAAAACTGGCAACATTAAATACTAAACAGTTAGAAGCATTTCAGGCCATCACAAATGCTACAGATGATGAAATGGTCAAAGACCGGTATTTCTATCTAGACGGCCCAGGTGGATCTGGAAAAACTTATCTTTACAATTGTTTGATGAGTTATATTCGATCACACAGTCAGATAGCTATGCCATTTGCAACAACTGGAATTGCTGCACTTTTGTTAGATGGTGGTAGAACTGTTCATAGTGGATTTAAGCTGCCAGTTCCCATTTTGGAAACATCAGTGTCAGATATTCGACTCAATTCTATACAAGCAAAAAAATTTAAACTAACGAAACTAATTATCATAGATGAGGCAACAATGATGTCATGTCACGCACTGCAATGTATTGACAGATTCTTAAAAGAAGTGATGGATAATAAGTTGCCATTTGGTGGAAAGGTGATGCTGTTAGGAGGAGATTTTCGGCAAACATTACCTGTTGTGCCACACGGAAATAGAACAGAGATCATTGAAACATGTATCAAGACCAGTAAACTGTGGCAAATATTTACACATCTCAAATTAGAATTAAATATGAGATCTGAAGGCCAAAATGAATTCAATGATTGGCTTATTAAAATCGGAGAAGGAAAACATCCAGAAATACAGCATTTACCAAATGATACTATTGAAATTCCATCAGAAATGGTTTGCAACGAATCACTGATATCAGCCATATTTCTAAACACTCTTAATAACGAGGATTACTCAGACATTGCAAACAAAGTGATATTAACATCAAAAAATATCGATGCCTTGAATGTAAATAATGAAATTTTAAAATACATCAATGCACCACAGAAGAATTATTACAGTGCAGATTCAGTTCTGGCTGATGATAAAGAGAGTGAATCGAATTTTAGTATCGAATTTATTAATTCCTTAACACCATCTGGAATGCCACCACATATTTTACAATTGAAAAAAGGTGCAATTGTCATGTTATTGCGAAATATGAATCCAAAAAAAGGACTTTGTAATGGCACCAGATTAATTGTGCATGAGTTAAAAGATCATTTTATACATGCAGAAATTATAACTGGGACCCATAGAGGTGACCGAGTTTTTATACCAAGAATTGATTTAGCTCCAAGTGAGAGTGGTTTGCCTTTTGTCCTTCGAAGGAGACAGTTTCCAGTTATCATGGCATTTGCCATGACCATCAATAAATCACAAGGCCAAACTTTTAAGTCTGTTGGGATTTTTTTAAAGGAACCAGTTTTTGCACATGGACAACTCTATGTTGCTTTTTCAAGGTGCACAAATCCAAACGAAATTAAAGTGACTGTTGACGAAAATGAAAGTCAGGGTCATTTATTAGACGATGGATGCGTTTACACAAAAAACATTGTGTACTATGAGGTGTTGTAAACATAGAGTAGGGTAGTTTCATTTCTATGACAACATTTTAAGGTACTCAATATTATTGCACAAAAACAACATTTCAAGAACAAACTATATACAATGGACAAAAAAATCCATAGAGAACAGTGGTTTGACTTCCAGTACAAAATGTAAGTACTCTGGGACTCTTTAAATAGGGGACCACTATTTCACTTTGGAAACTCTATGTGATATTTGCATAAAAGACAAACAGAAAATAAAAAAAAAACTTAAACATCCTTAAACATATTGAAATGGGTTACAAGTTTCATGTTCATATGATTGGTCCCACAAAAAAAAAGGTAAAAAACTGTTTGTTAAAGAGATATGTTATAGGCAAACATGTATTGTTACTATATAGTTGAACCATTTCAGAAGATTTGGAAAAGTATTGATTCAGGGAGTAATCCGATCGCCAGTTAATGGGGTCAGGAAGGAATTAATTTTTTTCCCTCTAAGATACAATTGCAAAAGTTTGAATGGGGTTTTTTATTGTTTGCCTTCCTCTGAATTCAATGCTAATTTAGTTTACCGAGAGTTTAACAAAAATGTTACAAATAAAACAAAAAATGTTATTTGTAAAAAAATGTACTTACTCTAAGTTAATATAGTCTGCAGTTACTAAGTGATAAATATCTATTTAAAAGTGTTAGTATTGTTAAAAGAAGGTTGAAAGATTGTATAATATACAAGTTGCCTGTTACAAAATTTCATGTTACACTTTACAATATGTATGCATTAAAAAGTACAATATGTATGCATTAAAATTAAGATATTATTATATTGTTTTTAAAAAAAAAATGATTATGAAATATAAGTTGAAAGTTACAAAAAATAAAAAGTTAAAAAAAGAAATGTGTATTTCTTTTTAGAAACAAAAAAGGGACAAATGTAGTAGACTCATTTTGTGTTGCAAATAAATTTCACAACATTTAAATTTTATTGACCGTCATTTTTTGACGGGCAAGTCGCTAGTTAAATATATTACATTTACCTTTAAAAAAAAATGAATGAAATACTATGCTAGGAGCTCTAATTTGATATAACTGTGGATGTTTTTTTAATAAATTTAAATGGTTGAAATTGAATAACATGAAACCTTTTTGCTTTTATCCCATCTAGTTTATTGGAAAAATGTTATAGACAGTTTAAACTTGAGAAAATAAAGAAAGATGATTTTAAAGGTGCAAAGAAAATGTATTTTTATTTGAAAAAAAAGATGAATTAATATGTAAAGTGATTTTATTTAGCGAAACTATCTCTAAAGAAATATGGCATTTGGTAATAAATAAAAACTTAACAAACAGCCAAAAAGATCTCACTTGGGCACTAATTCATGAATGTCTACCAGTTAATAAATGTCAGTATAATAGAAGTTTAGTAAGAAGTGCTAAATGTCCTAGATTTAGATGCAGAAATGATGAAAGTGTAATAATAATAAGCGTAATATTTAATATGGAATTGTTAATATGCGCAAAAATGATGGAAACAAATTGGACCATTATTAAAACATATTACCTTTTTAAAAGACATAGATTTGTATTTAATATGTTATGGTTTTAAGTTTCCTGCACAGATCCCACAGAACTACACACCAGACCCACTTCTAAGACATTATTCCTGCACAGATCCCACAGAACTACACACCAGACCCACTTCTAAGACATTATTCCTGCACAGATCCCACAGAACTACACACCAGACCCACTTCTAAGGTATATTGAAGACACTTGAAGGAGCTCAATTTACTTCTGCCATCTGTACTTTTATTAATAATATTTTGCATTCAACTGTTATTATTTTTGGGGACATTGTTACTTTCTTGCCTTATTTCATACTATAGTTTGGATCCGTAACCCTCCCCATCCTCCTTTTGTTCAAATCTTCCCTTAACCCCTCCCTATCAAACTCTAATAACTTCCTGTATACTAAAAGTGTTTCCTCTCTTGGCAGACATTATTCCTGCACAGATCCCACCGAACTACACACCAGTTCCCTCCCACCCTATTTGCTCTAAATGTATTTAATCACACACATTTCTTTCAGCTTATCAATTAGGAACACCTGCTAACTATTCCTAATTTAACCTTTACACAATGTTCCCTCCTGCCTTCTTCTTCTTAACCTGCTGTCTTTTCCTTAGGCTCTTCCTCTGAACTTATCCATGTCATGTCTCCAGAATAACCATCTCACCTTCCATGCTCTAATCTCCTCTTTTATGCTGCCATGATCTACACTTCTTCCTCCACCCACTATCTCCTCCACCATCTCAAACCCATAAGCAGAAACACTTATGTGAGTCCCATTTGAATCTCCCTTCCTTCTCTCTCCTTCTGGCTTCTGGAGACACATTTCCTAACCGAGGGCCTGACCTGACATTTCCACCAGCAGTTACATTATCTGACCACTAGGGACAGATAACATATTACACACCTGAGCCATTCACCTCACAATGTCACATACCTACCTACCTATGTAAACTTTCACTTTCTTCCTCACCCTTGCTATCCTCTATCTGTCCCTCCCCAAGTTACTGCCTCTTCCACCCCCTTTAGATTGTAAGTAGCGAGTTTTCAATCTTGTAGGGTGCTTTGGAAAAAAAGCACTTCCTGCAAAGATTCTAAGCTCAAAATAGGGCCCTCCATTTTTCTGCAGTTTGTTAACATTGTATTCTTCCTTGTCCTTATCCCCTGTACAGCGCCACGGAATATGTTGGCGTGATACAAATAAAGATTAATAATAATAATAATAATAATAATAATAAGATAGACTGCCCTTTAACACACAAAAAAAACAAAGTTTGGCAGATTGTTAATACTGTGAAAGAAGATTTATGGGAATGCAGAAACAAAAATATTAAGGTAAAAGTAGGCTTTAACATGGTTTTAAGTAAAATGTATTTATTTTATTTATGTGACTTCAAGAGAATTGGTGAACAAGCAAACATAGACTGGAAGGTTGAATCGTGAAACTGTTTTTAAGCTTTAATATTTATCTAAAATGTATAACCTTGTTTGTTTAAAAAAAACATGTATGTCTCTTTTTTTCATACAATAATTATGTATGAATTGGTCCCGTAATTGCAATGGAAAAGGAATACAAATATCTTTTTGATTTTGATCATAAGGATGTGAAATAGTATTTAAGTTTCTTCTTCTTTTTTTTTTTTTTTTAATATGCCAAAAACTGAAATAAACAAAGTTTGCAATTTTGCATAGTTTCTTTGTCACTTAATGATCAAAAAAAAAAAGAAGTAAACTTGAAACAGCTGTATGTGGTGGGATTCCTGGCTTGTGTATAATCCAACTTTTTCTTTACCTAAATGTTTTGATACAGGCATATGTTTAACGGAAGGCATTTTTGAAATGGTTATGGATTTGTCATAACTGTATTTCTCAGAATTCAGAGAGTATGAGACACTTTTTTTTAACTTGTTTCAGACTTTAAATTGTGGACACAAATGTACTATTAATTAACTATACATAAATATATATATACTGTATATATATATATATATATATATATATAATTTTTTATGGGCATTGATAATTTAATCAGACAAATTAAAAAATATAGTTTTTGAGGGGCACTGAAGCAACGCCCCCCCCCTATTTATTTAGAGTGACGAGACATTAAATGCAACTTTTAGTTTGAACGTAAGCAGTGATGCAGAGAGGGTGATCAAATTGATAATGTGTCAGAAAATCCTAGTCCATATTAAGTCCTGTATATTTACTGTTAAAGAAAGAAGTGATCATCTGTATTTCAAATGTTTTCACATCTGTGTTTTTTAAATTGCCTTTTAGTATTTTGATTTTCTACTGTTTTTATTTAGTAATTTTTTGGAGGTAAAATGGTGTCCAACTTGGGTATCTTAGTCCATCTTAGTCCAAATTAGTGCAGTTTCTGGCTGTTTTCCCCATTGTAACAGCCAATTTCACATACAGGTCATTGTATTATATAAACCACACTGGAAGATACTCATGAATATAAACCTCTGATGTTATAGGTCCTGTAATTAAATTTGGCTGAATCATCCTTACAAATATTTTAGAAGGCTTCTATCGCTCTTTTGCCCACCATATATTAAATGATTGTTGGGGTGAACTACCTACTCATAAGATCCACAACACAAGCTGGGATGCCACCCCACGCTGATGATAGCCAGTAACCTTGAAACGGCTGCCTGTGGGTAGTATTCCCAGCTTGTGTATAACCCAACCTTTGCTTTGCAAAAAAGGTGTGTAATGCAGCTGGCATAAGCTTAAAGGAAGCCATGTTTAAAATGGTTATGGATTGAAGAAAGAAGCACACTTACATTTGCATATCCCTGCTCAGCTTCCCAGAATGCAGTGTAATAACTGTATTCCTTGGAATTCTGAGCAGGAAGCAAGTTTTTTTTACTTGTTTTAGATATTCAAATGTGAATACAAATGTACTATACAGTATATATATATATATATATATATATATATATATATATATATATATAAACAAAACAAAACATCTGTAAAGATGACTTTAGAATGAGGGCCTTGTAATGCCTAAATATCCTCCTCATCCTTGTGCTGTGGGGATTATGGGTCTATTAACCCCATGGGATGTTTCTTATGGACTCCGATGTCACCTAATGATAACACCTAACCAATGGGGGTCACTATGGACCCTCATAGTATACTAAACTATAACCATTGGGTTTCCTATGGCTCCCTGACGCCTAACATTAACACGTATACCATAGAGGGTCCACCCTGACCACCATAGTCCCTAACAGTGCTCATGTAATTAAAATTACTAATTACAATAAAATAAATAAAAATACTGAAAATAAAAACATGATTGCACAAAAAGCAAATACTGTCAAAAATAAATTTGAGATAAAATAAAAATAAAATAAAAAAAAGTACTCTTGTATGGGGGCAATTTTCATACCCTCTTGTTGACAACCCTGGTCCTCAATCTTTGGCCAGGTGTAAAAAGGGGACAAATATGTTATTTTAAAAAGTGTGTCCACTTTTATGTTCATTGAAGACCCCGGCTCCTCATCTGCGATCCACAGAAAGGGCCTCTACCTAAAAAACTACTCTGCTCTAAAAAAAGAAAAAATCTAAACTAATGGAGCATATGGTGAGGGATAATGTTAGAATTAAAATCAAAACTTGAAGGGTTAAGAATAAATGGGTAATTGTTGTTAATGTGACAATATTGTCTGGGGAGTTTAAATTAAATGACAACAAGCCACACATTTTATTAGAACAGGACGCACCTCACAAAGTCTACAGTGTTTACATAAAATAATACACAATCATTATTAACTACAGAAAGTGCAAAGGGAAATTCACCAATATACTGGAAAATACAGATACATTCATGGTCTCTCTACCCATTTACAGTTGCGAGCTATTAACAGAAATGTTCTTGAAACTACCCACTATTATGCAATAACATTTAGTTTTCTTAATTTAACCACTCCATTGTGTTGAATCAATAATGGAATGACTAAGACAGTGCTTTAAGTAATTAACTTAATTAATGGAAATGACTTACCATAGCAATCTCACATATGGACTGACACATTAAGGGCTATGACTTTTTTAACAATCTTATTGCATTCAGAACATGTGCATTTAGAGGGGATCATACACCTGAAGAACTGTTTTTTTTATATTTTGTTGGTATTTTCTTTTTGCTCGCTCTCTATTTAACTTCATCATAGACCCACCTATGCAAAGAAAATGAAGACGTTTTTAAATGTTAGGGTATATTAAACTGTGCAAAAGAACCGGTTTCAAGGACTATTAATAGCTCCTGTTATAATAAGCACTTGGACAAAATAAGCCTTGATAAAAAGCTAAAGTACACCCTAGGAAATACAAATTATATTTAAGTTATTAAGTATTATATGTAAATATTATTCCAGTGTACGATTTAACAGTTGAGTGGAGACGCAGACCTTTGATTAGGATTTTTGTGAAAGAGGTAATTTGAGCACAATATTGACCCTTTGTTTTAATTAGTAAATTGTGATGGAGCTCTCTATTTGTACTAAAACAATCTTGAATGTAATCATCTGAGTTGAAAACAAAGTATGGCTGCTGACAGTTTCAGAAATGCTTTACATGATACTTTTTCCTAGATGACATTCTATAGCATAGTATTTACAATGTTTTGAAAGATTGAATCTGCTGTTTTTATGTACTGAAGCCATTATTCAATGTAGAAAAATGTATGAAAAACCAAACTACTGATCATCTTGAACCCAAATTACATAAACTCCCCACATGTCTTGACAACTAGAATTACTAACACTCCTGTCACTACCCCCCCCCCCCAAATACCTGAGCAGAGCAGGTCACATAGTGTAAACACAGGCTCTTGCAACAGATCAAAGCATGATACATTTCCAGACCCTCTATCTGGTCTAAGAGGGGTCATAAAAGTGAATCACCCCTACCAATTACCCCCTTACCCAAGCCTGAGATATGCCAGCCAGGAAAAACATGCCTGTCAATCAAAGGAGGGATGGGTCTGTTAGGAGTAAGCATGTGGGTGGGGACAGTGTTGTAAAAGATACTGGATCTAAAACAATAAAAAGAGTCTGCTTGTACTACACATTGATATGGATGTTCTTATTGTGTCCTAAACCACAGGATGTGAGAGAGACAGTTTAAACATACATCAGCATTGTGTATGGTTTATTTTGGAAAGATATCAGAACTATGGCAATGGATCCTATCTGATACCTTGCTCCTACACACTGGGAGAACTCTGCTGACTTGGATTCCTGCCAGTCCTGGGTACTACTATGCTGTGCTGGGTTCATTACTGCTTAAATAGATTTTCAAAAGAACACTTGGTCCTACAGTGGCAGTGACAACCAACAAAAAATGAATATATGCCAAAACAGCCTCGTTGTCATTTGAGATGAATTTCACTGAAGACAATATTGTCTCATAAATTCCAAGATTGTGGTCTGTGAGTGAAATACAGGTGGCCTGCTTAACATCTTGGTTTACAAATACATTGTGAACCATAATTAAAGGTCCTCTTTAATAGTCTAGCTTTAATTACTTTTAAATAGTAAAAATCAGTATTAACAGTATAATTTATTTTAATAAAATTTGATCTTTTGTGAGAAAACACTGGATATTGCTTTTTTTGTACCATTTTGAGTGGAACTCCTCACATCATTTTCAAATTGTAATAAAGATACACAGCCCCTCTCCCCTATAAAGCTTAACAGTAAATAGTCAACTATAGGGAAATTAGTTGCAGACTATAATATTCTGTTCTAGGAAATAATAGGATATTATGGAACAAAAGGCATATGGAAATAAAAAAGAAGAAAGTGAAAAGGGTGGAGAAGGGTGACAGACAAGATGGTTAGAGCAGTTAAGGAGGTATTCTACTTTCTCTTACTTCGGCAGATTCAACAAAATGTACTAAAAGTAATTACTTTCCCATAGAGTATAGAGTATTTTCAAAATATAAATTGATGGTCATCAAACATGCAGGTATTACCTAACTTATATGCACAATACATCATGCCTAAGGCAGCACTGGAAGAGTACAAAGCCAAAAATAATATTGCTGGGAGAAATATGGCTAAAAACAAGGAAGAACTAAAAGACCTATTGATGAGGCCAAAAGAAGAAAGTGCAAAAGCCGGCCTGCCGCTCAATGTTAAAAAGATCACGGCAAACAGCAATCTCAGTTGCTGGAAAATAGATGAGGAAGAAATGGAGGCAGTAACAGATTTAATTTCAAAGACCTCTTCAAATGGTGAGTACAGCCATGAAATCAAAAGAGAGGAAACTATGGCAAGTCTGGATAAGCTATTGGAAAGCAAAGATATATCACTATCAACAAATGTCCATATAGTTAAAACTATGGTATTCCCAGAAGTAACATATGGTAACATATGCTTTTGAATTGGTGGTGGTGGAGAAAACTACTTAGCAGTTCTACAGAAAATTAAGCCAAACCGTCAATTTAGAATCATGAAGCTAAAGATCAAAATTTAGACAATATCATGACAAGATGTGATTCCCTAGATAAGGCTCTGATGCTGGTAAAGATTAAAGGCACACAAAGAAGGGGACAGCGGAGGAAGACTGGATAGATTAAATCATTGAAGTAATAAACATGATCTGGAGGGTGCTCAGGGAGGCATTAGGTAGGGGTGTCTATATTGTGCTTGTCAAGTCAAGAAAAAACCTTCTGTGCTACTGTCCTTTAATGTCCTGGTCAGAAATAAATGTAATGATGCCCAAATGTCAATATAGTCAAGAAATTACTAAATCCAATACATTTAGTGAATATTTGCAGCCTTATTAAATTGTGATTCGGCCAATTGAATAGGGCTCTATATAAGCATATAGCATTTTTTTTTTTTACAGAAGTTTTAATTAGTGAAGACCTTGCTTTTGGATAGAAGTTCACTAACTAAAAGCTTCTGTAAAAAATGCTCTGTGCTTATATAGAGCCCTTTTCAATTGGCCAAATCACAATTTAATAAGGCTGTTAGCTAATAGCCTAGTACACACATATATCCATTACACTTCCACAGGTTTAGAGCCACCAATTTGTCTACAAAAAAGGAAATTGGTATGTACACGATTATTTGAACCCATTGCAATTAATTTGCTGATGGTTTGCTGTGTAGAAGTAGTTTCCCTTTGTAATGGGTTCCTGCTGGAAGCCAGCCTTTGAATGGTTACCTAGACTGAATTTAGTGGCCATTTGTAGCCCAGTCTCTCTACCAGATCTCTCACACGCGCATACACACACATACTTTAAAAGTAATTCTAATATTGAAAACTGCTTATTTAAATGACTTAGTATGCATTTTAATACTGATCAATCTGCAATTAAATGATAATACTGTGGTCATGAGATCCCCAGCCCTGCTACTCTATGATTGTCTTGAAAGTAAAAACTTCAATAATGAAACTAAAATCATGTAAATATTTTTTTTTATAATTTTGTCATTTAGAAAAAGGTTTTCAGCTGTTAAAAAGTGACACATTGACACATTGCTAATATCAAACATCAATAAGCTTTGTACAGGGTGACTGTAAAAATTGCATTCATTCTCAGTAATGATCAGTCCCAGAAAACATAATTTATGCATGATATTTAAGTCACATGTTGCTTGCTTTATTAGAGGCTATAGATCATCTGTGTCTATTTGTACAGCTTTCTTTAAAACCACCCTGTATCTTAAAACACGATAACCTCATTCACACACATTTCAACAAATAAAAAAGGATTGTTGGCACTATGCAAAACAAGATACCTTAATGAGTGAACTGAAATAATACTTTGGTCATTTTAGTCAAATGAAAACCTAACCATTGTCATTTGTACAGGATTTACATGTTTTTTTTCTTCAATACCGAAGACATTTTGTATATGATAAATACACATGTATTTTACACAGATTGTAATCACCCTATCACCCTATTTCAGTAATCCAAATCCATTTACTGCCTATCCTTAGGGAGAAAGTGAGATGAAGACTTGTGTTAGACAATTCTTTATTGTAACGTTAATCTACATTTGAATATTTATCTGCATCTCTAGCTTCTGCAAAAGCACCAGTTTTGGCACAATTCTCTCTCAATGGACTCACAGAGATGCATGGGTATATTGAGACGAACCTGCCAGCAAGTGTTAGTACAGGATATTATCTACTTCCAAAGAATTGTGTTGTAAACAGATTGTTCATCAGTCCTGTATAAATGCCGGTCTATGTATTGTCTGCTGAGCTTCATTCTGTCAGGGATCAATTGATTACACTACACAATTCAGAGCAAAAAACAGAGAGCAGCACAGCCTCTCCACAGCATGTTATGTTTATGCTGACAGATTTAGTAAACTTGCATTTCAGAGCTATTTCAATGTAGAAACATTTGATAAAGTAAAAACAACAAAATCAAACACTTGTGGCAGTTCTATCAATGTTCTGTCATTCAAAGTTTAATTTATAAGTCACAGTTTGCTGCTCACAAATTGACGACATCAGACAAAACTACTTCCAGAGAGGTAGATTAAGTTTCTACTGGTGCATACACTACAGTATGCAATCAGGATAACAAATGAAAGCTCAGTAAACTTCAAAGTATCTTTTATTATTAGTTTGCAAGAAAACATACATTGTTCAGCATGTTTATGTGATTCTACACTCCTTCTTGTTTTTATTATATCGCCCTTCTTTAAATACTCCATCTTGTCTTTCCCACTGTGTTATCAAGAGATATGATTCTCACTAAGCCAACAAAACACAGGCCTAGGGCCGTATGTTACAATGAGCAGTAGATGCATCAGTCTGTAAGGGCAATGCACAGGGTAGTAGAATGATATGCAGACAACTGTGTAGTTAGATGAGTCTAAAAATACTGCTAGTTACTTTCTTACCAGTACTTTGACTGTCTCATATATAAGCTGCATTAAGTTTTTGACACCCTTAACATTAGAAATGTAATATTATTGTTACTATACAAACAATTGTAAGTAATATTCTAGCATTAATATATTTATAAAACATGTATTTTGTATGTGTGTGCACCACCATGTGCTTAAAGGTGAAGTAATGCAGAATTATTGAAATAAATCTCCATCATTGTCCTGTGAGGGACATATATATTAAAATTGGGAAACACATCACCCTGTGACTCAAATGTCCCTATGCATATTTACATTGTACTAAAATTATTATTGAGTATACCAATATTTGCAAACATTTCTTTTTATTAACTTAATGCAATCGCTGCATCCTAAAACACACTCTACACACAAAATAATGCCTGTAAAAGTGAAAATGGAAAAAATAGACCCAGAACCATCTTGGCTCAAAGACCTGGTGGAAAATGACCTTAACATCCATAGCATACAATTAGAGCTTAAGGAAAAACACATAACTAAACAAGTGGTAATGTCTTTCACATTGTCCTTATGGCCACTATAATACCCATTTGGTTCAACTGGCTAGGTGGCTAATGTCTATCAGGGTGCAGTGGCAAGACCACAGAGTCCAACTGTCCTGGTGTTCATGATACGGACAGCTTAGATAATGTTAAGAACAAATGGAGAAAACAAATATTCTGTGGCTGAAAAAAGTCCTCTGATCTCTCCATACACTTTTGGGCCCTCAAGGGCTGTAAGTTGGGGGGGACAACTGCTCCCACCTTCCAAATGATGCATCAAGGTTATATACATATATACAGTGATGATAAGTATTTGCCTGTGGATTGGAAAAAGGTAGTCTGGCAGGACCTATACTCCAAGGCTTAAAACGCTGCTTGGTGGAGCAGCTATAATGGGGATCAATAGTCCCAGCCTGCACAGTCTTTAAATATGGTATGGTTAGAAGGGCATCCAGGGGTGGTTGTGGACAGCATTCAAGTAGGTACCATTTATTATTCAAGGGCTGTGTGGTAGCATCCCTAGTGGGGACCACAAAGGATCCAGTGGCAGAACCACTACCCAGTACAAGGGCAGTGGAATAGTCTGCTTAGTTTAATCCAGAACATTATGATCCTCCAAATAGAAAACAGCTACAGGTTCTCAGGGCTTGGTACCTCCCCTGATAGCTGCTCGGCCTTGGCTGCATCATCCACTTCCAAGGGTTGAAACTCTGCTTGCAAACTTTGGTCCTCCTCACTTCACCTGGGGACACAATAGGAATTGCGGCTTCATTCCTCTCCTGGGCCTCGATTAGTTACTGGTGGATATAATGGTGGAAAAAGTGTTCAGTATATAATGGTGAATTAACCCACCTCTGGTTCTCATAAAAAGGGCAAAGCAAATGTGAATGGTCTTAGTAAGATCATGGACATGTTGTTTGAATACTAAAATACACTTTAAATGGGAAGGGAGGCATAGAGATAGAGAAAGAAAAACACAAATTTGATATATTAGTTATTTGTTTCATATTGATTTTAAATTACCTCACTATACATCTAACATCTTAAAACTCAAAAAAACAAATTGAAATCATCCAACATCATTAATCTTTTTAGCTTCACGTATATTAAAAAGTCCTGGTATTTTTAACTTGAAATAGCGTTAAAGGAACTGTTGAAAGCTGTCAAATTAGAAATTTTCATTAGTCATTTTAATATAGCTGGATTTCTGAATGTATTCGATGAAAAGCAGTCATAAGCAGTACTGTTACTGGGAAATATATAAGTTAAAAGAACAACTTTAAATTACAGATAACATAAAAGTCGATTTTCATAGTATAAAATAAATATTAGAATTATTTAAACCTAATTCAACTAGATGGCTGTATTATCATAGATGAGTAAGTTTGACAAATAAAAAAAAAAGATTTATTGGAGCTCACATATATTTCTTTTCTTGCAACACCTCTCAAATGCTGCTGCATTTTTTATATGCATACGCACTTCTTGCCGTTGGAGCACTAACACATTATTAAAGGTTGAGCTGGCAGCAAGCAGGCAACCACTGAAGATTTTTTTTAGCCTTTTGTGATATAGGCTTTGCTCTTTGCTTTCGTTTTTTAAGCCATGCTCTCAACTGTTTTGATGATCTTTTCAATAAGTTGTATGTAACCACCAGAGTAATGCTTAAGAATATTCATAGTGAAGAGGAGGCGAGTGCCAATAAGTCATCTTGACAGATTAACTTGTAGTAGATGTTTTACACATTTTAAAGTACTGTAAATTCTTAAATTCATACAGGATTAGATCCATAGTTTGTATTATAATAGAATGCACACATTAACTCTGAATTATTTACTGAATTGAGTATAAAATTTAATAGTAGCAATGTGTATTAACTATGCCCTATGTGTATAACAGAATGCTAATAATGGTGTCCCAGAATTTACCTAATTAAAATATAGATTATATATATTGGTGTGACTTGAGGATCAGGGATGTTGTGGATGTATGTGAAAGTATGGATCATGTTTCTGGTGATCTAGGACTCTGAAAGAGTGCTTGTGACTGACAGGGAGTTAAAAGGGGGAAATAAATAAATGTAATTTGTGTGTCTGTTTACAAAAGAGAATTATATAAAGTTACAAAGATTTCCAAGTCGGAATTTACATATTTCACAAAAAGGTTTACATTCATGTTTAAAATATTGCATCATTTTCTTAAGCTTCATATTGAATCAAACGAAAAAGATTTTTTTATATTCGCATAGATTATGCATGCTATTATAACACTAGGAAATTTCCTGTAAAAAATGACGGGATTAAAATTGTAAGGTTGGCGCTCATTGCAAGCCTCTCCCACTTGCGGTGCTCATCATGAGCCCTGCAACGAGTGCCATCGGCGCTCATCACGTGGCTCTCAATGGGCACCTTCAGGGCTTATTGCAAACCTTTCCTCCTGTGTTTGGGTATGCCATGTGTCTCTTTCCACCATCTCCCCCTGTCCCTTCCCTGTGTCTTTCTCCTCTGTGTGTCTGCCGAATATTTGCGTGTTACACGCTGACTGCCGTTGGTTTTATTTTCAAAGTCCCGAGTGCCTGGCGTTGTTGGTTTAAGTGTTACTGTCTTTGCCGTTGTCTATTTTCTACTGTAAGTCCCGTGTGCCTAGCTTTGCTCAGCCTTGTTTTCATCCAGTTTCAGAATTTTTAAATTTTTCGTCTGACATTTTTTTTCTCGCTTAGCTGATTTTGTATTGCCGAAAACCCCCAAATATGGCTCAAATTCACTTGCAACCTTTCTTCCAGGCTTATTTCGTTTGTTTTTCGGGTTTTTAGCGTTACACAGTTGTGACCTTAGCAGTCACGTGCCTCAACTTCTCGCCTCGCTTTGGAAGGCTCTGAGTCGCGTGAAACTGCTTACAGCCTAAGTGCCTCATACCTACACTGCTTGCCTCACTTCGCGAGGCGAGCAGTTCAATGAGCTCCTTCGGAGATCATTGCAGCCTAAGTCCTGCGTGGTCGAGGGCTCACCTCGTTTCGCGAGGCTCACAAAGTGTGACCAACATCGTAAGCATTCCCCAACACTGACAACTATATATATGACTAGCGACTTGCCCGTCAAAAAATGACGGTCAATAAAAGAAAGTGTTGAAATGCTGTTTGTCACACAATGTTACTGTACTGTGTGCCTCAAGTAACTAAATTCCTCAAAAAGCAGAAATCTACATGACTAAACTAAAAACTAAAATCACCAAAAATAAAAATTTTACATTACAGAACCAAAAAAAGAAACCTACAGAAAATACCTTACAGAAAATAAAAAAATACATTAAGACCTTCCGTCACTACACAATTTTTTTAAAAATTACACACCTGAAAAGGAAATACATATAATACATACATATAATACAATACAACACAATAAAATAAAATAAAATACAATACAATTAAATAAAATACAATTAAATAAAATACAATACAACCCTATGTAATATGCATGCCACTATCTAATATACATGCCACTATCTACTATACATGCCACTGTCTACTATACATGCCACTATGTAATATAAATGCCACTATCTACTTTACATGCCACTATATAATGTAATATACATCCCACTATGTAATATACAATACTATCTAATAATACATCCCCCTATCTATCTAATATACAATACATGCTATCTATATATATATAGCTACCCTAATTGTAATCTACAATAAAATAATTAAGACCACTTACCTTTGAGATGTTTCTTCAGATCAGCAACCTACAGTAAAAAAGATTCCAAAAATTAATACACCACGTTTACATGAAATACCTAAACATTCTAAACATTCAAAACATTCTAAATATTCTAAATATTATACTCACCTTTCCAGCATGTCCCGTTCCAGCATGTCACATCCTCCATGTCCCGTCAGCCATGTTCCCGTCGGCCATCTTTGCGTCTTGTTCGGCGGTACTCCTGTAAAAAAAAACATTACATTAGTAAACATAAAGCAAAGTTAAATGAACACAATCTGCATTATACTTACCTTTCCGCGATGTCTCCGGCCTCCTAGTCTTCTCCGGAATCATCCACCCTGGCAGGTGTCTCCGACGCTAATGACCTTCCTATGGAGTGTTCCAGACTAAAATTGGCAATGGCGGCTTCTGATTGGCTGAAAAGGCTGTCTATCAAATTCAGCCAATAAGAAGACCCCATTTGTGAACCAATGAAAAAAGTATACACCCCAAAATACAACGCTGATTGGATAACACACCTTTCAATTTGAACCAATCCTAAGGCTTTATTGCCATCAGCCAATCAAAATGGAATATACCCCCACGTACTGATTGGTGAAGACATCTGCGTCTTCCCATTGGTTGTAATATTGATTGATTTTAACAGTAGCCAATGAGAATGCGCAAATCCTTCACCAATCAGTACGTGAGGGTGTATTCCATTGTGATTGGCTATTGTCAGTGCAACCAATCAGAATGCGCAGAGGCTCCAACGAATCACCCTGTGGGGGTGTATTCCATTGTGATTGGCTGAAGGCATCTGTGCCTTGTGATTGGTTTAAATAAAGATTGATAGGTGCATTATCCAATCAGAGTGGGATTTTAGGGTGTATCCCTTTCTGATTGACTCACACATTGGCGCCTCCTGATTGGGTGAATTTGATAGACAGTGTTTTCAACCAATCAGAAGGCGCCATTGCTTATTTTCTTCCGGAAAATTCTCCTGGAGCCTCATTAGCGTTGGGGATGTCCGAGAGTGCGGATGTAAGTATATATATATATTTTTTTTTTTTTACAGGGCGTGGCAGAAGAGGATCCGGAGGAGGCCGTAGACATCGAGGGTAGGTAAGAATAATGTAGATTATGTTTATTTTATTTTGATGTATGTGTATTAATGTTGTGTTTTTTTTAACAGGTGCCGCGCCGGAGAAAGATTTAAAGAATGCCGGACTGGACATGGCTGAAAGGTGAGTAGAATATTTAGAATGTATAGAATGTATAGAATGTATAGAATGTCTTGAATGTTTATTTTATAACTGTAAACTTGTTGCACTAATTTTTTTACATTTTGTTTTCGTAGGTGGCTGTTCGCAATGGACATCTGCAAAGGTAAGTGGTCTTAATTTTTTTATTTTAGCTTAGACTTAGATTAATTATTATATAGATAGCATTTATTGTATGTTAGCTAGGGGTTTTATATAGATAGCATAGGATGTATTGTATATTAAATTGTGTTATTTATTTAGATAGATTGGGAATGTATTATTATATAGATAGGATGTATATTAGATTATGCTATATATTTAGATAGATTGGGTATGTATTATTATATAGATAGGATGTATATTAGAGATTATAGTATTTATTTAGATAGATTGGGAATGTATTATTATATAGATAGGATGTATATTAGATTATGCTATTTATTTAGATAGATTGTGTAATGTATATTAGATAGTGGTGTATTGTATTGTAATTGTATGTAATTGTATTGTAATTGTATGTATTTGTATTGTATGTATTTGTATTGTATGTATTAGTATTATATGTATTTCCTTTTCAGGCGTGTATTTTTTTTTTGTAGTGAGGTGGGGGGTTGTAATGTTTTTTTTTCTGTAATGTTCCTTTTTTTATTTTTTGTGACTTAGGTTTTTATATTTTGTGTAATGTAGTTGTTTTTTTTGTGAGTTAGTTTTTTATTTCAAGTAATGTAGATTTTTTTTGTTGTTACTTTAGGCTTTTTTATTTTCTGTAATTAGAGTGGTGGGGGTTAATAGGGGGTAGGTAGTGTAGATGTTAATAGGTTAGTGTAGAGGGTGTTTAGTTTATATTTAATGTTTTATTGGGAGTGGTATAGTGCAGTATAGTGTTTATACTTAGTGTCATGATGGTCCTTGAGCACTTATGTGGTTAATGTAGTGTTATAACAGGCCCATAATGGTGTTAATATACCCTTATGGGACTGATGGGGTTAAATAGAGGCTTATGGGGGTCTGTATTGACCCCCATAAGTGACAGGGTTAATAAAGGGCTTATGGGGGTCTGTATTGACCCCCATGAGTGACAGGCTTAATGAAGGGCTTATGGGGGTCTCTATTGACCCCCATGAGTGACAGGGTTAATGATGGGTTTATGGGGGTCTGTATTGACCCACATGAGTGACAGGGTTAATGAAGGGCTTATGGTGGTCTATATTGACCCCTATGAGTGACAGGGTTAATGAGGGTTTTATGGGGGTCTGTATTGACCCCCATGATTTAAGGACCTGTAACGCGGAATTTTGAATTTTGATTGCAGCGGGGGATCCCGATCGCGTGCAATCGGAACCCCCACTGCGATGGTTAATGTGGGGTTAATGCAGGACTCCGAGCTTATCTCGGATCCCCTGGGGTTAATGTGGGTTTCTGAGCTTATCTCGGATCCCTTCTTGGCTAATTTGTACGTGGCTGGGCTGTGAGCCTCGTTTTCGTTTTTTTGGGCGGCCATTTTTTCTCTCGCTTAGCGGATTTTCGTGTGTCTGAACTTGGGAATTTGGACTTAAATGGAGGTGTAACTTCACTTTCAGAGGTCCTGTGTGCCCCCCTTGCAATGGGTAAGCTTTTTATTTAGTTTGTGTGAGTATTTGGTGTGTTTTCACTGTTTTTAGTTGCGCGCGGGTCGGCCGTTATAGTCGGATTCTTAGTGCGTGTGGGTGTTTGTTTTTTTATGTTAAGGTTGATTCTGAAGTGTTTTTTTTTTTCTAAGTCGTGCCTCATTGCCTAAGTGCTATGAGTTAAAGGCTCGCGCCTGCGGCGCTCATTGCCTAAGTGCTACGGTTTAACGGCTCGCCTCGCTGTGCGAGGCTCGCCGGGCGATGAGCGCCTGCGGCACTCATCGCTAATTCGTACGCACCACGCAACACAGCGTGACGATGAATCGTAGTTGGACAATTATAATATGTGATAACTGTGCTTGTTTTCTCTGCAGATGAAAAACTATTCAGTACATGCACAATACATTCTTTCCTTTAGATACAGTACATTGAAATACAATTCTAAATAAAGACTTTTACCTTATAGTTATTTTTCCAACAAGCTGCTTAGTCAAAGGTTAATGACAAAACTGATGACAATCCATTGCGAGAAAATCACATTCAACATGGTACCTAAACCATGGCTACCTAAACCATTAATAGATGACTCAAACTTAATTGGAAATTCCTTTTTAAACTCTGTTGAATTAACAGTTTTTACTATGGGTTATTGAGTGGCCTACGGCTTGTTGTCTGGATATTAAATAATATACATATATATTGAAACACAATTGTTATTTGTCAAGTGGAAAAATACAGCAAATGTCTATGACAAGCTGATTCCCATCTATTGCTGATTTTATGAGCAAGTTACTTAAATATGCTGTATTTCCATAATGACAATGTTTTTATCAAGATCTAAATTTTAAATGTTTTTTAAATTGTTCAAAACAATACTGCAGTGTTTAATGAATTACTAAACATCTGCAATTATCTTGCAGAGGATGCTTTAGTTTGCTACAACGAAAATGTGGAAACAGAAGTTATTAATAATTTTAGTAGGACTAATGGAAATATTACTTTACAAGTGTTTTAGTTTACAAGGGCTTTAGGATTAGATCAGTACATTTTGTTAGAACTGAAAACTCAGCTTTGATGTTGAGACACAAATGTGTCTTGGCAGTGACAGGAATATTATGAAATATGCTGGTATTAAAATATTTGTTATAAATGATCTCTGAAGATTTGCATTAACATATGTACTTTTAAAGAACTAAACTTGCTAATAGGCAAAATGTTGTTACATGTATTTTGTTTTGCCTGATATATGCAATTAATATTTCTTATGGGCAGACATTGCATACTTTTAGCTGTTTGAAGTAGCCCATTAGACTAATTAGATTTGCATTACTCTTATTAATTGTCACATTTCCATTGAAACAGCTGAAATCCTTACTTATTTTCTACCCAAATACAGAATAATTGTATTTAATATTTAATCAATTAAAGGTTATATATAGTCTAAACATGCTTTAGCCATTTTGAAATGTAGTTCTTCAAAACAACATATTGTATGGATGACATCTCAGCTGTCATTTCATTTTTGAGGGGAAGTAGATGTAAAAGGATGCTAATGTCTATACCCACAAGTGATTAAGGGGCAATAAACCATCTTTTCATATTGTTTTGAAAAATTAACTCACTGTGAAAATTCACTAAACTGCCTTATGTATTTATAATGTATATTGCTATAATGGTGAGATTGCTAAAGTTAATTTATGATTATAAAATTCTGAGTAAAGAAACTCCAATGCACCTTTTGTGCCATATCACCCAAACGCAGTCTAAAACTAATTTCCACAGATTGTTTGTTTTACAATATTTAATGGGCTGCATGAGGCATAGCCTTGTAGCTCTGTATACGCATAACTAGTTATGAGAACAATACTTTAGTGCTAATATTACCATTAAAATTTCCTGGATCTCAGGAGTAAAGCGCATTGAGAATTGTTCTCTTTCTATACAAAAATAGAATAACCTGAGAAATTAACTGAATCAGATCCATCAAATGAAATACTTTAGTTGTTTAAATTATATAATTTAAACCCCAACAACAAAAATACAATGAGTTTTTGGGTGAATCTTATGTGCTTTGGCACATAGGTTAGAAACTCATCATTAAGGGGAGCAACATTTTTTTTGCAAGATTGGAAAGGTATTGAAAATTGAAGGTATATATAAACTTAAACTGTAGTTAAGACCTCTTTTGAAATCTGAATAAAACCATCTCAAGCAAAGTTGCTATGTTAGTTTGTGTGCCATACAAAATCAAAGACAAATCTTATATTTTTGCTTGTGGTCTCTAATTTATTTTACATCAATTCAGTTTAGACTGTTATGTGCTCTAATAACTCTAATAGCTTTCTCTGGCAGAAAAAATATGTTAGTTTATGTTTCCTTTAATTTCAAACGTTCTGTTAATTGTTGAGAAACAATTTTCTGAAGTAAGATCTCATATGTTATAGAACTGTATATCAGTCTGGATTGGTAAACGATTAGCAAAAAAGTGTCTCTTGTGATTAAGTATTACAGTAGTATATAGCTGAATATGTCAGCTGGCTGAAATTTTCTAGGTCAATTCACAGAGTAGATGAAAATAATCATGCACTTTGACAAATGAGTGATGCTCATGTATAATTCTAAAGTTGTTGAAAAATAACCGATTGGGTTAATTAAAAACAGTGTATTTATGTTTAGTTGGTCAGTCATGTCTCTGTGAATCTATTGACCACAGCACACCAGGCACATCTGTCAGCTGCCCTTATGAACTCTATCAAGCTCATGTCCATCACTTCAATTATCTGATTTATCCATCTTCACTATTGCCATCGCCTTCTTCATGTGCTTTCAATTTGTTCCCAGTCTTCTCTAGGGAATCCTGTCTTCTCATGATATGGCCAAAATATGTGAGCTTTAACTTCATAATCATACCTCCCAGTGAAGGGTTTGTCTTGGTTTCCTGTAGTATTGATTGATTGGATCTTCTTGCAGTCCAAGGGACTCTAAACATTTTTCACCAACACCACAATTCAGAGGTATTTATTCTATGGCACTCAGACTTCTTTATGGTCCAGCTCTCACATATGTATGTTAATGCCGGGAATATCATAGTTCTAACTATGCTGACTTTTGTTTATAGTTATATATCTTTACTTTGTAATGGCTTATTCATAATTGCCATAGTTTTCCTCTCCAGTAGCAAACTTCTTTACATTTAATGGCTGTAGTCACCATCTGAAGAGATCCTAGAGTCCAGATAAATAAATCTGTCACTGCTGTGACTTGTTCCCCATCTATTTGACAGGAAGTGAGATTGCCGTTTTGCCAAGATCTTTGACTTTTTATTGTTGAGCAGCAGGTCAACTTTTTATCTATTCTTGCACCCTCATTAATAGGCCCTTTAGTTCTTCCTCATTTTCACTCATCAGAGAAGTATCATCTGAGTACCTGAGCTTGTTAATATTTATTCCAGCAATATTAATTCACACTCCATCCAGCCGTACACATGATGTATTCTGCATATAAGTTGAATAAATAAGTTGACAATATATAGCCTTACCACACTTCTTTCCTGATCTTGAACCTTTTGGTTGTTACATGTTTGGTTCTAACTATGGCATCTTGATCCAAACACAGATTCCTCAGGAGATGGATGAGATGGTATGGTACCCCAATCTATTTAAGAACTTGCCACATTTTCTTGTGATCCACACAGTTAAAGACTTTAGCTTAGTCTGAATAATACAGTATAGGCCCTAAAAAAAGCTGATCTTTTAGTCTTTTGACAGATGACCACATTGTAATTAAATCTGCAATATAATACTTTTACACTCTTAAACTAACTAGTAGTGACAGCAGATTTAATCAGCCTACAAGTATGAGCTAAGGGGACACTCACATTCATTTTCTTCCTGGGCTAGGGCTAGAAGGGATCTAAATAAGTGGTAAGTGACAGAGCTGCATAAAGAGTGAGGCTCTTCCATAATTGTCATGTCTTTGGGAAGGAGGAAGGAGGTAAGGGGAGTGTATCAGTGGAGAGGGAGGGGACATGGGAGGGGAGGGTCATATGTCTGTGGAGAAGGATGGAGTGTTAATCGCTTGGAGGGAGGGTGCAAGATAGAACTCCATTGGTACCCATAACAATATGCTGGATCATTATTGGGAAGGATATGAGGAATAATGTAGATGATAATACATTGTACTTGGAGGCAAATTTGCCACCCGCAAAATGTTCCTTCCATAGATGTGCCTGGGCCTTGAAAGCTTAGACAAATAACCCTTCTAGATTTATTGTCTGTAATATTTGTAAAATTAAAGTGTTGGTAGTATATAATATAATTCATGCATGTATGCAAAAGCAATTCATCCACATTATGAAAATGTGATTTTATAGCCGGCAAGTAATATTTGTGCTTGTTCTGAATTATTATATTCAAGAACGTTTTAAGCATACCTGTCTTTGTTAGTCACTAGCCCTAATAATTTGTGAATAAGATGGAAGAAATAAATGAATCCAGAATCTAAGAAGCAAGCAATTGAAAACAACTGAAAGAAGAGGCATATCAGGGAGGCCAGCCACCCCAGGCACAGCCAGGAGGACTAGAGGATGTCCCAAAACACAGGCCCCCAAATTATAATCATGAAGAGTTCATGGTGCTGCTTCATGCCATCTTAAGTATTCTCCATGGGGGCAGGGATGTGAGGCCAGGCAAGAGAGCCTGTATGTGGAAGGAAGTAGCCAGAGAAGTCAGTGTCATGGGGGGTTATGGGAGGGATGTGAGTTCTGTCAAGCACAAGTATGAAGCAGCAAGATGTCTGAGGAGGTGGCCATTACTGGTAGGCAGTGCCAGGGCAACTGGTGGTGGCACTCACCTCCCCACACCACCATCTACAGTATACATCAATGAGTTGGAGAGGATGCTGTCGGAACTGTCGCCAGACTACTGTGTCATCACATGAAGGGATATGTTAGGTTCCTGGATTTGACAAGGTATAAAATACACCTGTGTGTCTACTAACTTTGATGTATTTTGTTTAATTGAGAATACATTAAAAACTTTGAATAAACATCAAATAAATAGTCCCTGTATGGGTGTACCTACTGCAGAGTATGTAGATACAGACTCTGTGGGGCTGGATGTTTAGTATAGTGTCCTAGCCTATCAGGGACCATGTCTCAGCAGAATGTTGCTGAGAGTTGGTTATCTGATCAGTTGTATAAGAAACTGCCCAGCAGAGTCTGTGTCTTCATGAGCTGCATAGGGCAGACCCCAGTAAAGGATATTGGTTTGACATGAGGCAGTACAAACAGAGATCATAAACATTTAATAAAACAAACTAAATAAACGTAAATAGGTACAAAGGTATATTACAATTCCAGTAAAATGCAGCATATTTACATATCTCTTTAAATAGACTCTGTCACCCCAACAGGAATGAGATGGATGTGTGCTTCACTTTCTCATTCCATACAATGTACTATCATGTACCATCAGCAGTAATCTTGTAATAACAAATGGAAGTTTATTATTGCTCCTATGAGATTCAAATTACTGCTTTCATGTACTTGAAAAATTATAAGGCTGACAATATACTGGACATGGTTATGATGATATCATCTCCCTACATGCATATTGAAATCATCCTACATCAAAATATCTATAACACCACAGTACAGGCTCTAAACCATAAAGTTACAAACCTGTGCATTGGGTCTATCACACATACAGTGCCTTGCAAAAGTATTCACCCCACCTTGGCATTTTTCGTGTTTTGTTGCCTCACAACCTGGAATTAACATGGATTGTTTGAGGATTTACATTATTTAATTTAGAGAACATGCCCACAACTTTGATTTTTTTTATTTTTTTTTATTGTGAAGCAAACAACAAATAGGACAAAATAACAGAAAAAGTAAATGTGCATAACTATTCACCCCCCTAAAGTCAATACTTTGTAGAGCCACCTTTAGCGGCAATCACAGCTCCAAGTCACTTTGGATAAGTCTCCATGAGCTTGCCACATCTTACCCCTGGGATTTTTGCCCATTCCTCCTTGGAAACCGCTCAAGCTACTTCAAGTTTGATGGTTTGTGCCTGTGAACAACAATTTTTAAGTCTGACCACAAATTTTCTATTGGATTGAGGTCTCGGCTTTGACTAGGCCATTCCAACACATTTACATGTTTCCTCTTAAACCACTTAAGTGTTGCTTTAGCAGTGTGTTCGGGGTCAATGTCCTGCTGGAAGGTGAACCCCCATCCTAGCCTTAGATCACGGACAGAGTGGTAAAGGTTTTGCTCAAGAATATCCCTGTATTTGGCATCATCCATCTTTCCCTCAACTCTGACCAGTTTCCGAGTCCCGACTGCTGAAAAACCTTCCCACCGCATGATGCTGCCACCACCATGCTTCACTGTGGGGATGGTGTTCTTTGGGTGATGTGATGTGTTGAGTTTGCACCAGATATAGCATTTTCTTTGATGGCTGAAAAGTTCAATTTTAGTTTCATCAGACCAGAGCCCCTTCCTTCATACATAATGGGAGTCTCCCACATGCCTTTTTGCAAATTCAAAATGTGCCATTTTGTTTTTTGCTGAAAGTAATGGCTTTCTTCTGCCCACTCTGACATAAAGCCCAACTCTATGGGGAATATGGCTTATTGTGGTCCTATGTACAGATACTCCTGTCTCTGCTGTGAAACTCTGCAGCTTCTCCAGGGTAACCTTAGGTCTCTGTGCTGCCTCTCTGATTAATGCCCTCATGCCCAGTCCGTAAGTTTAGGTGGGTGGCCATCTTTTGGCAGATTTGCTGTTGTGCCATGTTCTTTCCATTTGGTTATGATAGATTTGATGGTGCTCCTGTGGTTCATCAACGATTTGGATTTTTTTTATAACCTAACCCTGACTTGTACTTCTCAACAACATTGTCCCTTACTTGTTTGGAGAGTTCCTTGGTCTTCTTGGCAGTGTTTGGCTAGTGGTGCTTAGGTGTTGCAGGCTCTGGGGCCTTTCAAAAAAGGTATGTGTATGTAATGACAGATCTTGTGACACTTAGTATGCAGAGAGATGGACATAATTTCACTAATTATGTGACTTCTGAAGGTAATTGGTTGCACCAGAGCTTTTTATGGGCTTCATAATAAAGGGGGTGAATAAATACAAATATGCCAATTTTCTGTTTTCTATCTCTAAAAAATAGTTGTATGTACATATTTTTCTCATTTCACTTCACCAACTTAGACTATTGTGTTCTGATCCATAACCTAGAATTCAGATTAACAAAACATTGAACTTAAGGCTGTAGTGTTACAAAATAGGTAAAAAGTCAAGGGGGTGAATACTTTTGCAAGGCACTGTATACTTGTAATAAAAATCAATGAAATCAGTGATAGTTCCTAGTAAATACAAACTCCTTACAATGGGAATTAATTTAATCACGCAGGAGCAACACATCATGACCATCCAATGTTGTTACCACATAAAGTATCAATATATTTTTTCAACGTAAAGGGCATCAAATATATTAGTTGTGGATATAGGGGCCATTGGTCAAGCTTTTTGAGCCTTGCAAAGCGAGGCGAGCCATTGACAGTTGCAGCACGCAGGACATAGGCTGCAATGAGCGCTGAAAGCCGCTTATTGCACTGCAAGCCTTGCGAAGCGAGGCGAGCAGTTGTGGAATGTGGGACTTAGGCTGCAATGAACCCCGAAGGCACTTCGGACCCATACTCCGAACTTACAACCCGTACGTGTACTGTGAACCACGAAACTTGAAAAACAAGAAAAAACAAACAAATATCACTGAAATTAACTTACACACTCACACACAGAACAGGGGGAGAACCAGGTGGGCTGTGAGGGAGGTTGCAAATTTATTTAAGCCATATTTGCCAATTTTTCACAATCGAAAATCGTGAGAAGCAAAATGACTGCCGAAAATAAGGCAACACAACGAAAACGAGGCCGAGGCACTTAAAAACTATAATAAAGCCAGTAACACTTTCACAAAGGTAGTAAATACCTAAGCGAACCCAGTAACACTTACAACAGCAACGCAAGGCATGCGGGAGATAGAAAAAACAACAACATTTTGTAAGAAGCAAGCCTGTAAGCAAGCCTCGGAATCACTTACATTAAGAACCTAAAATGGCAGAAAACCAATAATTTGCGCATGTGCAACTTTGTCCTTGAGCTAACACTATATATATACTGCAAGCTTTCTCAGATTCTCCTCAGATGATCAACTGTGTGCCTGAACATTCTCTGTGGACACATTTTATGAAGAGATTGTTAACTCTTTGTGATTTTTAAGAAATACATTCACAACTAATAGGTAAATAATTATTATTTATTAAGTTAATTGATTATTTAGCTTGTTAAAAAAAACTATTCAACTATATATTAATTTTAAATATAACACCATTTAAAACATTGTAAGCTCTAATAGTTGAATATTTATTAATTTAATAATTTACGATTTGCATAAAATAATACAGTTAGAAAAAGCAAAATGTTATACTTTGACCCGATGCCATTTCACATATTATAAGCTGCATATATTTGATTATGCTTATACATGTAAATGTTAGAAAAAAATATATAATCAACATTTCAATCTTTTCTTATACTTTATATGTCTCTGTAACATTGACAGTGACAGAAAATTTGCCTGACAGAACAAATGAATGTTGAATGAAGAGGTACAGGACATTACTTAGATTTTAGATATATATGATATTTAGAAATAGTAAATTGGATTTAATATGCTTCACAAATTTGTAAAGCTAATGTTACATTTTTGGGACTTTCATTGTAAAAAAACCCCATCAAGATTATTAATTTAATAATGTTACTGTGCCTAAATATAAAAATGTATTCTAAACTGTATCTATTTGTGTTGTGTAGTAAATGTAAAGGTTAAATAAAAAAATAAATAAAAAAACAATTATATGCTACAACTGAAAATATTATTTTACACTTTGCAGATGTTTGACTGTGACACTTTGGGGACACAGACTTGCTGCGCTGCATCCTTTGGAACATATTCAGTTTAACAGAACAGGTAACTACTGACATAATTTACAAAAATTACAGTAAGAAATGAATGTGTGCATGAAATAATTTTTAAAGGGAATATGCTGCACATTTCTGTCATTACAGATTGCAGCAATGAGAAAAATAATAATTCTAAATGAAACTATCTTCAAAAAAAATGATATATTTATGGAAGATACTGTTATTAATTTATTATTTAAAAATTATTGTACACATTGTCATTAGATTTAGTAGAAATTGACATATTAACAAAATTAGCTGGAAGCATTTACAACATTGAAAATTAACTGCCATTGAAAACAACGGTAAGCTCAACAGAATTATTAACTCATATGACAAAGAATGCTTGATTTAATGTATACGTTCAATATCAAGAAATACATTGTACATTACAGATAGCATTGGCAGGTAAGTCTGAAACCAGGAAGGAGAACAAACAACAAATGGACAGGGAAAGAAAAGGAAGATGGAAAACAGTCGGAGGAGAATCTGAAAAAAATATGCCAAGAAGAGCGTGAAAGAATTGCCCAGAAAAGACCAACTGCTGTAAGGAAAAGCATGTGTAAGACCAAACATCTTGAACAATGAACAAATGAACGAGATGACAATGATAGTAATGTGGAGATAGATTGTAATGTTGATGTTCATTCACAGGATTATTAAGAGCTCTCACAGTAGAGACAATTGTGGGATGTTAAATGTGCTTTGTTAGGTTTGTGGGGGTTATCATTTTGAGAAGGAAACCCCCAGAGACTGTAAGTTCATTAGTTGCTGTCAAAAGGGAAAAGTAAGACTTCCCGTAAAACATACTTTCTTAAAATATTTACAAAGCATAATGAGTGACCCTACTTTTCCAAATTACACATTTTTTATAATAATATTAAAGTGCAATTTATTTTGCATCTATGGGTGCAACATTAGCTGGTAATGTTGAAGGTCGTGGCCCTTACTGCTTTAAAGTTCAAGGGCAAATTTACCACCGTACTTCACATTTACACCCGGAGGAAGGAGAGCAAAGACAATTTGCTCAACTGTATGTACTAGATACAAACCAAGCTGTGGAACAACATATGTAGCTTCCGGAAAATACAAAAATGCTTAGCAACTGTTTTCCATGAGCTTGATAAGATAATGTAAAAAAGAACTTGCACTCAAGCTTATAAACAACTTTCAGAAGTTGCAGAACAACAACACATTCATGCTGAGCAAAATCAATTGGTAGAGATGTCGCAAATAGTTCGCCGGCGGATTGTTCCCGGCGAACATAGCATGTTCGCGTTCGCGGCGAACAGCGAACATATGCAAGATTCGACCCGCCCCCAATACTTTATCATTAAGCAAACTTTGACCCTGCATGTCACAGTCAGCAGACACATTCCAGCCAATCAGCAGCATACACTCCCTTCCAGAGCCATCTACCTCATGGACAGCAGCCATTTTGGAATCATAACTAACTTGCAGTCTTACTGAGAGGAGGGAGAGTGTAGGTGCTGCTGATTGAAAAGGGAAATCAATAGCTAGGCAAGTTTATTCAGTGTCCAGTGCAGTGCTGAAGGACTCATCAGATCTCTGCTGTAAACACAGCACTCCAAAAAGCCCTTTTTAGGGCTATAACATCATTTTTTTTTCTTTGTTTTTTTTTCTGTGTAATCTAACTTCATTTGCCTGTCTCCCTGCTAGCCCCTGCTTGCAAGTGTGTGTGTGTCAGGCTCACAGCTTATACTGTGTGTGCACAACGCATACAATATAATATTGTTTACTAGTTGTCTACTTTAAAAAAAAAAAAACTTTTATTTTCCTAAATCTAAGTGCATTTCCCTGACCGCCAATCAAAGTTCATTTGCTTGACTGCTAGCCAGAGTGTGTGTCTTGCTTACAAGTACTGTGCCAAGTTCAACCAATCCAATCTATTTGGGGTACCAGCAGTCCACATTTAAAAAAACAATAATTTTATTTTCTGAAATCTAAGTGCGTTTTCCTGACCACCAATCAAAGTTCATTTGCTTGACCGCTAGCCAGAGTGTGTGTCTTGCTTACAAGTACTGTGCCAAGTTCAACCAATCCAATCTATTTGGGGTACCAGCAGTCCACAATTAAAAAACAAATAATTTTATTTTCTTCAATCTAAGTGCATTTGCCTGACCGCCAAGCAAAGTTAACTTGCTTGACCGCTAGCCAGAGTGTGTGTCTTGCTTACAAGTACTGTGCCAAGTTCAACCAAAACAATCTGTTTGGGGTACAAGCAGTCCATATTTAAAAAAACAATAATTTTATTTTCTTAAATCTAAGTGCATTTGACTGACCGCCAATCAAAGTTCATTAGCTTCACCGCTAACCAGTGTGTGTGTCTTGCTTACAAGTACTGTGCCAAGTTTAACCAATTCAATCTAGTTGGGGTACCAACAGTCCATATTTAAAAAACAAATAATTTTATTTTCTTAAATCTAAATGCATTTGCCTGACCGCCAATCAAAGTTAATTTGCTTGACCGCTAGCCAGAGTGTGTGTGTTGCTTACAAGTACTGTGCCAAGTTCAACCAATCCAATCTAGTTGGGGTACCAACAGTCCACATTTAAAAAAACAATAATTTTATTTTCTTAAATCTAAGTGCATTTGCCTGACTGCCAATCAAAGTTCATTTGCTTGACCGCTAACCAGTGTGTGTTTCAGGCTTACAAGTACTGTGCCAAGTTCAACCAATCCAATCTAGTTGGGGTACCAACAGTCCACATTTAAAAAACAAAAAAAAATATTTTCTTAAATCTAAGTGCATTTGACTGACCGCCAATCAAAGTTCATGCTTGACTGCTAACCAGTGTGTGTGTCTTGCTTACAAGTACTGTGCCAAGTTCAACCAATTCAATCTAGTTGGGGTACCAAAAGTCCACATTTAAAAAACAAATAATTTTATTTTCTTAAATCTAAGTGCATTTGCCTGACCGCCAATCAAAGTTCATTTGCTTGACCGCTAACCAGTGTGTGTGTCTTGCTTACAAGTACTGTGCCAAGTTCAACCAATTCAATCTAGTTGGGGTACCAAAAGTCCACATTTAAAAAACAAATAATTTTATTTTCTTAAATCTAAGTGCATTTGCCTGACCGCCAATCAAAGTTCATTTGCTTGACCGCTAACCAGTGTGTGTGTCTTGCTTACAAGTACTGTGCCAAGTTCAACCAATTCAATCTAGTTGGGGTACCAAAAGTCCACATTTAAAAAACAAATAATTTTATTTTCTTAAATCTAAGTGCATTTGCCTGACCACCAATCAAAGTTAATTTGCTTGACCGCTAGCCAGAGTGTGTGTCCTGCTTACAAGTACTGTGCCAGAGAGCATGTTGTGTGCATGCTTGAGCTCCAAACAAAAGGCTTTTTAGGGTCTTAGTCCCTCAAATACAAGTTTTATTTTAACACCTTTCTGTTTATAAGCACTTTGTGCACGGTGTTGTTCTTTTTTGGGAGTTTTTGTGGTGTTTTTCTTAGTTTAATTTAAGTTTTAGTTTTCTGGGAGTCAGGCTCAAGTCTCTATCCCAGGAGAGTGAGCTGTCTCCTGGATACTTTGCCACACCCCTCCCTTAGCACTACACCTTCACTCCTGGAGCTTTGTTACTTTGACTTTTTTTTTTTTTTTTTTTCTTTTAAAAAGTTTATTAGGTTTTGTTGAAGTTTTGTTTGTTTGGTGTTGGGTTTTATGTTTTGGGGGAGAGAAGACAAGTAACATCTTTGTAGGCAGTGGGGGGGAAAACAATTAGAATTTTTTGTTGAAAAGGCTTTTTTTTTTTTTTTTTTTAACATCTGACACAGAGACACAGAGGGGTTAAAAAGCCTCTGTGTTCTCTGTGTTGTTGCAATTAGACACCTTGCAACAGGCCATTAACCCTTCCACTGCCAAGCATCACCTCTCTCTCTCCCTTAGTTTTGTCTCCCTTAGTTTTGTCTTTTTGTTTCTTTTTCACACTTTTATATTTAAAAAAAAAAGAAAACAGTAAAAAATCATAAAACAAAAAATAAAAATAAATAAAACAAATAAACTAAAAAAAAAAAAGGGTCTAAACATGAGGGATAAGACCATTAAGAAGCCTCAGGGGTCAAAAGGGGGAATAATGGCCCCTGGAAATCCTAGCTGCAGCACTGCACAGCATAGGCCCCAGGCAGATAAGGCAGCCCCAGCTCCTGGTGGTTCTGCCAGCAGACCTACCCCTGTGGCTAATACCTGGTCACAGGTGGTTTCTGCTGGCCCCAGTAATACCACCGCTGGGGCTGAGGGGCAGATCACTAGGAAGCATGGGGTTAAATGCCAGATGTCTGGGGTCTACAGCATTGATATCTATCTGCGTGCTGCAGCTAATGTCATCAGCCCCTCTGTTATAGTAGCAGCCAGCAAAATGTACGGGAAAGCAGTTTTTTTTACCCGTACTCTGGCTGCTGCACACATTCTTATACAGAGAGGCATCACAGTGGGGGGATTATATGTCCCAATAGAACCCCTGGAAGGGTTGGGCACAAAAGTAACACTCTCTAATGTGCCCCCCTTCCTACCAGACTCCCTCCTGCGCACCCACCTGCTAACCCTAGGGGAAGTAAAAACACCATTTATAAAAATTCCCCTGGGGTGCAGAGAGAGAGCACTTCGTCATGTGCTCTCTTTCAAGAGGCAGGTACAAATGTGCCTGCCTCAGGGCGCAGAAAACATAGAGGGGTCTTTTGGGGTTCCATTTGAGGGGGTGCTGTACAGGATTTTTTACAGCACTACGGAGGTGCAGTGCTATCATTGCAAAGGGTTGGGGCATACACGTAGGAATTGTCCTAATGTAAAGCATCATGCCCCAGCCCCAGCAAATGGCACCTCCGTCAGTACGGCACCCATCCCCGCTGAGCCCATAACAGCGGGGACCTCAAGGGTCATAGCCCACCCACAGAGCTCAGGCAAGGAGGCCGTTCCTCAAGCCACCACCACGGCCTCCAAACCCCCTTCTTCCCCAAAAAAGCCATCTGTGTCTGTGGTCTCCAGCAAGACTGCAGACACGGGGAAAAAGGGGAAGAATGTCACCGGTCCTCCCAGTGTCACAGCTGCATCTCCCAAGTCCCAATCTGCCCCCACCATAATTACATCAGTTAGTGTGGGGGCACAGTGTAAGCAGAGGGATAATAAGCCCTCTGCAGGGGAGGCAGCTAGTGACAGCTCCTCTTCCAGGAGTGACGTCCCCAGGAAGAGGAAGCATAAAACCAACAGGGAGGTTGCTGATAAGTGGGAAGTGCTCTATAGTGGAGCACCTCCCTCTAAAAGCAAGAAGAGGAACAAAACATCTCCTCCTCATCCGGTGACATTGTCTGGCCCAGTTATTAAGCTCAGCCAGCCGGTGCCAGATCACACATCTCTCTCTCCAGACCCTATAGGGGTTAATGTGGAAAAGGGTCTGGAGGAAAAGCAGGGGCAAGAGGGTCTCCCAAGTGAGGCAGGGGTAGACAAGAAAGATCAGGTTCTGCCTCTGGCCTTTGAGGGGGGACCCAACAAAGCCCCTGCTGAATGGGTAGTCAGTGTCCCTGAGGTGCTGAGCTTCAAGGGCACCAGTCAGTCTCCTCCTCCAGTGTCACTCTCTAGTGACGTACCTCGGACTTTGTTAGAGCCCCAGGCCGAGTCACTACTGGAGGGGGGGAATATAGGCATGACCCCCATTCAGGACCCCATGGATTTGTCTGTCAGGGGGGATGTGGCACAAGGGGAAGTGGAAATGGGGGAGGGTGATAAAACAGGTTTTCCTGTTAACATCATGGGAGAGCCTGTCTACCCTCCTCAGCCGTCCACTGACCCTAACATCGGTGCCATCCAAGCTGAGCAAGCAGCGGTGGAACTGGCAGAGGAGGCATATAAAGCCTCCAAGGCTTCCATTAAGGAAGCCATGCTAGCCACTGCTGTCCAGCCAGCTACCCCTGAATGCACTCCTGAAGCTACAGGGGTGCAGCAGCAATCCAAGGGTCCATTATTTACCTTGAAGGGTGCTAAAGGGACTCCTTCTGTATCATCTAAGAGGGGGTCCCTGAGAATAAAGCTGAGGAAACTGACTCCAGCCGGGGAGGATGGAGTAAAAGCCCTCAGCCAAGAGGAGCCCAGGGGTGACCCACTAGAAGGAACATCAGATTCTGGGTGGGTTATCCCTGTCAAGGAAATAGATCTATTCCTTGAGAGCACCCTTCATGGACAAAAGAAAAGGAAGGTGCGGCTGGCCTTGGAGAGGTGGAAGAATATGTCGTTTATTCTCCACTCTCTCCAGCAATATCTAGTGGTCAGCACTAGGGCCAAGAATTCTGGGACTGCGGAGCATCTCCGCGTCCGGAAATTCTATAAAATGTGCGTGTCCTATCAGCAGTCTCAAGGGTCTGAGGAACGCACAATTCCTGACACGCAGTAATGGCTTTGCACATAAGCACGCTAAATACCAATGGCTGTCAAGACAGTTTCCGCAGGTTCCAGGTACTCTCCTATTTATATCAGGGAGGGTACTCTGTGAGCTTCCTGCAGGAAACTCACACCACTCCAGAGGCTGAGGCCTCGTGGCAACTGGAGTGGAGAGGCAGGGTCTTCTTCAGCCACTTCACATCGGCGTCATGTGGAGTGGTGACCCTGTTCTCAGAGTCTTTTCAGCCAGAGCTGCTGCTTGTGAAAGCTGTTATCCCAGGCCGTCTAATCAATCTCCGGGTCCTAGAGCAGGGTACCATCATTAACCTAGTTAATATATATGCCCCTGCTGGAGGGCCCGAGAGAGTGAGGTTCCTCGCCAGACTGTCCCAGTTTTTGGAGACAGTTGACGCAGATAAGTGTTTGGTACTCGGGGGTGATTTCAACTGCACCCTCGACGCTCTGGACCGGAATAGTCCAGAGCCGTACCCACCTTCTACGTCAGCCCTGCGGGAGATCATCGCCCGCTTCTCCCTGGAGGACATCTGGCGAGAGCAGAACCCAGGGGCATCAGACGGTTTCACCTACATCAGGGTGAGAGCCGGTCTGGTGTCCCACTCCCGGATCGACAGACTATATATATCTAATCCCTATATGTCACGAGTCGGTTCTTGTGCCATTAGGCTGGCTCCGTTCACAGACCACAACTGTGTGTCTGTGACAGTGGCGCTAACGCCAACAGCGCCACGAGCCGCCTATTGGCACTTCAACAATGCTTTGTTGAAGGACCAGGGGCTCGTGACATTGATCCGGGAGATTTGGACGGACTGGAGGGGTTGCAAGGGGGACTTTGCCACGTTAAAACTGTGGTGGGACGTGGGCAAGGTTCATTTGCGACTTCTGTGTCAGGAATATACCAAGGGTGCGAGTGGGCAGCGCAAAGCTGAGTTGGAGTCACTCCGGGGGGAGGTACTCCATCTGGAGCAGAGGCTGTTCACTTGTAGGGACCAATCCCTGCAGAGCGAGTTTGTAGAGAGGAAGGGTGTCCTCTGTGACCTGGAACGACACCAGGCCAAGGGGGCATACGTGCGCAGCCGCTTAGGTTTTCTCAAAGATCTAGACCGCGGCTCGCGCCTCTTCTACTCACTGGAGAAAAAGGGGGGTAACAGTAGGCACATCACCTGTCTTCTAGATGAAGACGGTGCCCCCCTTACAGATCCGGAGAGTATCCGGGATAGAGCCCGGAACTTTTATAAAGATCTTTACTCTCCGGATCCCATTTCTCCAGACGCCTGCAGGGTGCTATGGGAGGGGCTCCCCACAGTCAGTGAGGGTGTAAGAGAGCGGCTTGATATACCACTATCTTTTCAAGAGCTCTCTGAAGCCCTCCGTGCCATGTCCTGTGAGAAGTCTCCAGGACTGGACGGACTGACTGTAGAGTTTTTCCAATTTTTCTGGGAGACTCTGGGACCTGATTTCCATCTGGTCCTTGGGGAAGCCCTGGAGACCGGGGAGATGCCCCTGTCTTGTCGCAGGGCAGTACTTGCCCTGCTGCCCAAAAAGGGGGATCTCCGGCTTATTAAGAACTGGCGACCGGTCTCTCTGCTCAGCACGGACTACAAGATTGTAGCTAAAGCCATCTCGCTTAGACTTGGGTCTGTGCTGGCAGAATTGGTTCACCCTGACCAGTCCTATGCGATCCCGGGCCGGACTATCTTTGATAGTATCTTTCTGGTCCGGGATCTATTGCATTATTCTCGCAGGACTGGTCTGTCACTCGCCTTTCTCTCTTTAGATCAAGAGAAGGCGTTTGACAGGGTGGACCATGGTTACCTCATAGCCACTCTGCAAGCGTACGGCTTTGGCCCACAGTTTGTGGGCTTTATAAGAACGCTGTACGCCTCTGCAGAGTGTTTACTTAAAATCAATTGGTCCCTAACAGCACCTTTGGTATTTGGACGAGGGGTGCGTCAAGGATGTCCCTTGTCTGGACAGTTATATGCACTGGCCATTGAGCCTTTCCTCTGCCTACTGAGGAAAAGGCTCACAGGGCTGGTGCTAAAAGATCCAGACATGTGGATTGTCCTTTCAGCTTATGCTGACGATGTGCTCCTCGTGGCCCAGGATCCAGTTGATCTTGAGCTGGCAAAACAGTGCAAGGAGGTATATTCAGCTGCCTCCTCCGCTCAGATCAACTGGTCCAAATGCACAGGCCTTTTAGAGGGTAATTTACAGGTAGACTCTTTGCCTCCCACGTTTCGTGACATCATGTGGGAGGCAGATGTCATTAAATATCTGGGGGTCTACCTGTCCGCTGCGGACGCTTCCGTCCCAGACAACTGGAGGGAGTTAGAGGGCAGTGTCCTCTCTCGTCTGGGACGATGGAGGGGTCTAGCAAAAATGCTTTCCCTTAGGGGGCGGACTCTAGTGGTGAATCAGCTGGTGGCTACTCAGATCTGGCACCGGCTGATTTGTCTGAGTCCGACCCCCGAGTTTGTCACCAATATCCAGAGGAAATTGTTAGATTTCCTCTGGATGGGAAGGCATTGGGTCTCTGCAGGGGTGGCAAGTCTGCCTTTGGTGGAGGGTGGACAGGGAGTAGTTTGTGTGTGCTCCCAGTTGTCCACCTTCCGCCTTCAGTACCTGCAGAGATACCTATATGCAGATCCCTCTCCGCAGTGGTGCGCACTAGCATCCAGCTTTTATCGCCAGTTGCGCAACCTGGGGTATGACCGGCAATTATTTCTGATCAGGCCCGAGGGGTTTGGGAGAGACCTCTCTGTGTTGCCGGCATACTACCAGGAAACCCTCAAGGCCTGGAGCATGGTCTCCGTGACCAGGCAGGGCGTGCCTTTGGCGGATGAAATATTCACGGAGCCCCTGCTATTTAATCCAACAGTGGGGGCTCCAATGTTACAGTCCCCCAGTATCATCTGCCGCCTTAGTCATGCACGGATGACCCAAATCGGGGATCTCCTGTAATACGGACATTCTGATTGGGTGTCAACCCAGGAGCTTGCGCTCCGTTTGGGATATGTGACGCCCAAAGTCTCAGGGCGCTTGCTCCAGGAGATTAGGGATGCCATCTCCCCCGACTCACGCACTTTCCTTCGCGGGGCTTTGCAGGCCGGAGTGCCACATGCACCTTTCAACACCCCTGCTCCGGCTGTTTGCATTGGACACAAGCCCCGTGTTTCCCCTCAGGCTCCTCCTGTCCCCAACCTCTCGAAGTTGAGGGACATACCCTTGGCATGCTTTCGCAGCATGCAGAGGAAGAGCTTATATTCTCTCGTGCTCCATACAGTGCACTTCCTTGCCCTCGTGACCTTTCTCGATACCATCTGGAGGCGGGTCCTACCAGCTAACGAGAGCAAATGGCCCCGGTGGAGGGAACTTTATTCTGAATTAGTTCCACGACCCACCGGGGACTTGAGTTGGAGAGTGCTCCATGGTGCACTGAGCACGGGAGAATACTTAGCTAAATTCACCGACTCTATTTATTTTAGTTGCGCCAGACTGCAGCCCCTCTTGTCACTCTTGAGGGGCCTCCTCCTGCAGTTCTGGCTGCATTTCTCCCCTCGCATTTTTATTTTTGGGTGCCCAGTGTCCCGGGGCAATAAGGCCAGTGACCTCCTCGTCAACCTGCTCCTGGCATTAGCCAAATTGGCTATATATAAGTCCAGGAAGCAGTGTCTGATAGGGGGGGTTCCCTTGTCACCTGAGGCCATGTTCTGGGTGCTGGTGCGCTCCCGTATCCGGGCAGAGTACCACCTGGCTTTGTCCACTGGGGGAATGGATGCGTTTGTCTCCCAGTGGGCTGTAGATGGTGTGCTCTGCTCCGTATCCCCCCATCCGGTTTCCTTTTGTCTCTACCTCCTAAAATGATTTTTATTTAGTTTACAGAACATGTTTCTCATAATGTTAAAATACACTGTGCCAAGTTCAACCAATCCAATCTATTTGGGGTACCAACAGTCCACATTTAAAAAGCAAATAATATTATTTTCTTAAATCTAAGTGCATTTGCCTGACCGCCAATCAAAGTTCATTTGCTTGACCGCTAGCCAGAGTGTGTGTCTTGCTTTCAAGTACAGTGCCAAGTTCAACCAATCCAATCTAGTTGGGGTACCAACAGTCCACATTTAAATAACAAATAATTGTATTTTCTTAAATCTAAGTGCATTTGCCTGACCGTCAATCAAAGTTAATTTGCTTGACCGCTACCCATAGTGTGTGTCTTGCTTACAAGTACTGTGAGAAGTTCAACCAATCCAATCTAGTTGGGGTACCAACAGTCCACATTTAAAAAAAAAATTACAGGCAGAGGCAGTACACCCCGCAGAGGCCGTCGTGGTCGTGGTGCTGTGATTCCCTTTGGCCCTACAATAATGCCCAGTGTTCAGAGGCCAGTTACCCTGAACTTGAAAAGTTCAGAGGACGTAGTTGACTGGCTAACACAGGACACACAATCTTCTACAGCTTCCGCTTGGAACATTGATGCACCATCCTCCTCCAGCTTAGCTTCGGGCACCTCTCAAGTTTCCACTCACCCGCCTGCCGCCACCACCAACACTAGTACCACAGCCAATTCAATTGATCAGTCAGAAGAGTTATTTACACATCAGTTTGAAGAAATGAGTGATGCGCAACCATTATTGCCAGAGGATGTAGATAACAGGGATATGTCTCAGTCAGGCAGCATTACACACATGTACGTACGATGTGATGATGATGATGATGTACCCGCTGCTGCTTCCTTTGTTCAGTTGTCATATACAAGTGAGGTGGGTGATGATGATGACGATGCGTCCGTGGATGTCACGTGGCTGCCCGCTAGAAGAGAAGAAGAACAGGGGGAAAGTTCAGATGGGGAGACAGAGAGAAGGAGGAGACGAGTTGGAAGCAGAGGGAGGTCATCGCAACGAGCTAGTGGCACAGTCAGACAGCATGCATCAGCACCCGGGGTCAGCCATACAGCACGCCAATCAACGCATGCTGTTGCCACCACCAGAATGCCGTCACCGCCGAGCTCAGCAGTGTGGCATTTTTTTTGTGTGTCTGCCTCTGACAACAGCGATGCCATTTGCAACCTGTGCGAAAAGAAACTGAGTCGTGGGAAGTCCAACACCCACTTAGGTACAACTGCTTTGCGAAGGCACATGATGTCACATCACAAACGCCAATGGGATCAACACATGAGTACAAGCAGCACACAAACTCAAAGCCGCCATCCTCCTCCTGGTCCAGCATCTTCATCCACGTCAACCACTGCTGTCCTCCTTGCCCCCTCTCAACCATCCACCACTCCGTCTCTTGCCTCTTGCTGTTCCTGCTCATCTCCCCACAGTCAGGTGTCTGTCAAGGGCATGTTTGAGCGTAAGAAGCCAATGCCACAAAGTCACCCCCTTGCCCGGCGTCTGACAGCTGGCTTGTCTGAACTCTTGGCCCGCCAGCTTTTACCATACAAGCTAGTGGAGTCTGAGGCGTTCAAAAAGTTTTTAGCGATTGGGATACCGTATTGCAAGGTACCCGGCCGAAATTTCTTTGCCCAAAAGGCAATCCACAACCTGTACTCGATTGTGCAAAAGGAAGTAATGGCATCTCTGGCACACAGTGTTGGGGCAAGGGTCCATCTGACCACTGATACCCGGTCTGCAAAGCATGGTCAGGGCAGGTATATCACCTACACTGCGCATTGGGTAAACCTGGTGACAGCTGCCAAGCATGGAATACGTGGCTCTGCAGAGAAGTTGGTGACACCGCCACGACTTGCAGGCAGGCCTGCTGCCACCTCCTCTACTCCTCCTACTCCATCCTCTTCCATAACCTCCTCAGCTGAGTCCTCTTCTGCTGCTGCGTCTTGCTCCACATCAACGGCAACCCCCCAGCTCCCCAGATACTATTCACATCCCGGATACAGCAGTGTCATGCCGTCTTGGGGTTGACTTGCCTCAAAGCAGAGAGTCACACCGGGCCAGCACTCCTGTCCGCCCTGAACGCACAGGTGGATCAATGGCTGACTCCGCACCAACTGGAGAATGGCAAAGTGGTTTGTGACAACGGAAGAAATTTGTTGGCGGCATTGAATTTGGGCAAGTTGACGCATGTGCCGTGCATGGCACATGTGTGTAATCTGATCGTACAATGCTTTGTCCATATGTATCCAGGCTTACAGGATGTCCTGAAGCAGGCCAGAAAGGTGTTTGGCCATTTCAGGCGTTCCTACATGGCCATGGCGCACTTTTCAGATATCCAGCAGCGAAACAACATGCCAGTGAGGCGCTTGATTTGTGACAGCCCCACACGTTGGAATTCAACACTCCTAATGTTCGACCGCCTGCTCCAACAAGAAAAAGCCATTAACAAGTATTTGTATGACCGGGGTGCTAGGACAGCCTCTGCGGAGCTGGGGATTTTTTTACCAAGTTACTGGACGCTCATGCGCAATGCCTGTAGGCTCATGCGTCCTTTTGAGGAGGTGACAAACCTTGTAAGTCGCACCGAAGGCACCATCAGCAACATCATACCATTTGTTTTATTCCTGGAGCCTGCCCTGCGAAGAGTGCTGGATCAGGCCGTAGATGAGCATGACGAGGAAGAGGAAGAGTTGTGGTCACCATCACCACCAGAAACAGCCTTATCAGCATCGCTTGCTGGACCTGCGGCAACGCTGGAAGAGGATTGTGAGGAAGAGGAGTCAGAGGAGGAATGTGGCTTTGAGGGGGAGGAGGAAGACCAATCACAACAGGCATCTCAGGGTGCTCGTTGTCACCTATCTGGTACCCGTGGTGTTGTACGTGGCTGAGGGGAAGAACATATCTTCAGCGAGATCACTGAGGACGAGGAACGGGACATGACTAGCTCGGCATCCAACCTTGTGCAAATGGGGTCTTTTATGCTGTCGTGCCTGTTGCAGGACCCTCGTATAAAAAGGCTGAAGGGGAACGACCTGTCCTGGGTGTGCACGCTACTAGACCCCCGGTATAAGCAGAAAGTGCCTGATTTGTTACCAAATTACCGCAAGTCAGAAAGGATGCAGCAGGTCCAAAACAAATTAACAAGTTTGCTTTACACAGCATATAAGGGTGATGTCAGAGCACAAGGGCAATATACCAGGGGAAGAGGTGAAAGTAATCCACCTCCCACGACCACGCCGGCAAGGACAGGACGTTTAAAAGACGTGTTGTTGATGGAGGACATGCAGACCTTTTTCAGTCCTACGCATCGCATCAGCCCTTCGGGATACACCCTCAGAGAACGACTTGGCCGACAGGTAGCAGACTACCTCGCCTTAACTGCAGATATCGACACTCTGAGGAGCGATGAACCCCTTGACTACTGGGTATGCAGGCTAGACCTGTGGCCTGAGCTATCCCAATTTGCAATAGAACTTCTGGCCTGCCCCGCTTCAAGTGTCCTGTCAGAAAGGACCTTCAGTGCAGCAGGAGGTTTTGTCACCGAGAAGAGAAGTCGCCTAGGGCAAAAAAGTCTAGATTGCCTCACCTTTATAAAGATGAATGAGGGATGGATCCTGCAGGGACTGACACGATACATTCGACTGAAAAAGGCCTGATGAGATGAGCTGCCTTCGGCTAAAAATGATCCACACGCTGCTGTATGTTATCTGTGAATGCCGGATGACTTGCGTGAATTATGCGCCACCAACTAGGGTTCAAGAAGACGCAATGTTTTATGGCACTTTCTGCCTGGGGAACAAAGGTCAATTTTTCTGCAACAGCAGCGCCTGCAACAATACCTAATTTTTTAATTTAAATTTTTATGTCATAAGGCGTACGGCATGTAATGAAAAAGAAAGCATATTGAACAGTCTTGCATAACACAACAGTTGTGCAAAAATACATATTTACAATGAAGACATTTTGTAAAAATTAGGTGGCTAGGCCTTCTTATTTTTACTTTTTTGGTTAATACATTTTCTTTTTTTTTACTGTGATTGCAATTTTTAAGAGAAACCTAAGACATGGTAAAACAGACAATAGTAAAGAGTATATCAGCAGTTAACTCCAAAGTCCTATTATCTATCATCACTCCAGCAGTAGCTTATTATTTACAATATCTAACCTGCTAAATCGCCCTTGGGTTACCCTAGGGCAGGCTTCAGTAGGCGACCTCTCCTTTCCTCGGATGATTTTGCCGCCCGTTGCTTTTGAAGGGTCTCCTCCAGGGCTCCCCCACTCCGGTCCTTCCCCCCGAGTCGCTTCAACCATTAACAAATGTTTTATTATATTAGGGGGCCACTAAATGGGGATGTTATCCAGGGATCCCAAATTGTCTGGAACTGGGTGATTCTATCCAAGACTACATGGTTAAATCTCTCGTTGAGCAGTAAATAGTTGATTTTTTTTATTAATTCCTGAAAGTTTTAATTTGGGGTTTTCCAACTACTAGCTATGTGTATTTTTTGTTTCAAAAAATATTTTATTAGGTCAGGTAATATATCATATTCAAACAACCTTTTCCATGTTACATATATATCCATACATGTTAATACATCACTGAGTTACCTTATCTCTATTAATACTCAGTTTACCCCTTTCCATTCCATAATCTTGGAGCGTATACCATATCCAGGGCTAGTATGTTATCTGGATTTGGTTGTACCTGTAGCCTAAAAATATATATTTTTTTTACTTTTCAGCTATTAATATAGCTTTAATTCAGTTTGTTTTAAGTTGATTCCCTTTAAGTCTTGAATCCGACTATAATTGTGAAAATAAATAACTATAATAATAAATGCATAATATAGCACTTACCTCCGTCCTCCGCCCCTCTAAGGATCCACACACACCTCCATCCATCCCGTTCTCTTGAGAATATCCTCTCCCATTTAGGGGAGCCCCTTTTCCCGGACCTAAATTTCTTTAATTGTCTCCATGATATGCTATCCCTTACTTGCAGCCACGGAGACCATATATCTCAAAATGTATCCATGGAGTTGTCTACTAAATGGGTAAGGTGTTCATTTATAAGGATAAAGTTTAATTTATTTTTAACCACCTGAAAGTGTAGGGTATCTGATTTCCATTGTCTGGCTATATGGTTCTTTGTGGCCAACATGATAAACTTTAATAGCCTATTTTGAGCGGGCCAGAGACAGACATGCGGAACACCCAGCATGCAGTTTTCTATATTAGCAGAAATCTGAATCTTAAACATTTTAGAAGCTAATAAGCATGTTTCTTCCCATAGTCTTATGACTGCCGAACACTACCACCAGACATGAATAAATGTAGCCTCATTACCACTGTTCCTAAAACATGAGCTGCTCCGTTTTGGATCCCATTTATTTAGCTTAAAAGGAGTAATATATGTCCTGTGTAGGACCTTTATTGAAGTCTCAAGCAGACTATAATTTAAAGATCCCCTACTTAAGCCTTGCCAACTTTTATCCCATGTGCTGTTGCTGTCTGCCAACTCGGTGCCCAAATCCTTCTCCCAGGCTTTGGTATAGTCTGGTTTGTTTGCCCATGAGTTTTCATTAAATAGTTCATACATGAGGCTAATAATACCAGGCTGAAAGGGGGAATCCCTACATTTTTTGAGTAGCCGGGTGTTTCTTTGGGGGGTTCCCCAACCACTTATTGTATATATAAAATGATGTATCCTGCAAAAAGTATAGTGTTCAGCCAGGGGTAAATTGTATCTATCTCTCACCCGCTCAAAGGTCATTATTTTGTCGTCATGCCACCATGGACCAACCCTTAGTAGGTTCTGAGACTTCCACCAACTGAGAGAGCTTTCCGGAAGATGTATCTTAAAGTGGGGATTGGGTACGATAGGGGTAAGATCTGATACCCGAGTGTCCAGTTTTTGTGTCCAGTTCATCTCCGTCCATATTTTTAATGAGTGCTTAATCAACGGGTTTTTCAAGTTTCTCAAAAAAGAATACAGGCCTGGAATCCATATTACTGTATCCCATGTATAAGCTGACATGCTTACATTTTCCATAAATACCCAGAGCGGCTGATGTGTTTTGGAGAATGCGCCAGAGGAATGAAAGCCAGCTGCGCTGCCTTGTAATACAGTTTGAGAGTCGGCCACGATAGGCCCCCTTTCCATTTTGGTCTATACATATTATTTTTTGAGATCCTTGGGGCTTTATGATTCCAAATAAATCTAAAAATGTGTTTTTTTCCCTTTGAATCTTTATGTGTTGTAAGCGATCTCCCGGGAGTTTTAATCTGGCTGATGGGGATTTGTAGTATGTATCTATCAAGTTCATAAATTTGCCTGCAAACCTAAATTTCTGTAATACTGCTTTTAAATAAGGCCATTCCAACATATCAAAGGCCTTTTCTATATCTAACGCCAAAAGGCATGTGGGTATTTGATGTTGGGATGACCATGAGATAAAATTTTGTGTCCGTCTGATATTGTCCCTCGTTTGTCTATGGGGGATAAACCCTGTTTGGTCTTTATGGATTATGGAGGGGAGAAATCGCAAAATCCTGTTTGCCATTAATTTGGACAACATTTTTATATTCCCGTTTAGGAGTGATATGGGGCAGTAATTTTTAAGTTCTAATGGGTCTCATCGTTCTTTCGGGAAACATATCATTTTTGCATGGTTTAGTTCTTGTGGCATGGGAGAGCCTTCTAAAATTTGATTGAAAAGTGTGGCTAAGTGGGGTAATAACAAGTCTATAAAAGTTTGGTAATAGAGATTTGTAAATCCATCCGGGCCCGGGTAGCTATGTGTATTTTGAATGCTAAAGCCATTAATTGGAATAGCTTGTTCTAGGATTCAGATAAGTTTTTTATGTGTATCCCCAGTAAGCAGGATTCCATTGAAAGAGAAATATCCTTTTGCAAGGATTGGAGGCCCGAGATTTTGCTGAAGTCCTTTATAGTGGACATGAGTGCTGGTATAGAGAGAAGGGGCTTGGTCAGGGTGCAAAGCACATCGTCCGCGAAAAGTGAACACTTAAACCGATGGTGTCCTACTTCAAACCCCTGGATGGCATGGTTGGTTCTGATTGCCTGCGCTAGGGGTTCAATGGCAAGAGCAAAGAGCAGTGTGGAGAGTGGGCATCCCTGCCTGGTCTCTCTCTGTACTTGGATTTTGGCCTTATGGTCCCCTGGTATATTTAAGTTAGCTACTGGTGAGACGTAGTACCTTCTGAGCAGGTTGAGAAAGCGTCCTTCAAATCCAAACTTATCTAGCATTTTGTACATATATGGCCATTCCACCGTATCAAAAGCCTTCTCTATGTCTAGGGCTAGAGGACAAACTGGGTTGTTATACTGTTGAGCCAAGAACTGGGCTTTCAGAACCCTCCTAACATTATCTCCTGCCTCTCTGAAAGGAATTAACCCCGTTTGGTCCTTGTGTATTTAGTCCAGTAAAAAGTTAGATATTCAATTGGTTATAATTTTAGCTAGGATCTTGACATCCACATTTATCAGGGGTATGGGGCGATAATTTTTACCCTCTAAAGGGTCCCTACCCTCTTTTGGAAATACTATGTGGTCGGCCTGATTCAATTAAGGGGGCATAGGTTCTCCATTTAGTATAGCGTTAAACAAAGATGTTAGGTGCGGGGGTAAGCAAGGGCTCAAATTTCTTATAGTACAGATGAGTAAAACAGTCTGGCCCTGGGGACTGGCCAAATTTAAGATCTTGGATTGTAGATTTAACTTCCTCTTGGGATATGTCTAGGTTCAAGCAGTCCAATTGAGGTACAGGTATTTTGTGGACTTCTTGCTGTAGTAGGAATGACTCTATGTCAGATCCGCTGCAGCGGGATTGGGATTAATATATGGCCTGATAGAAGTTTTGAAATGTTTCTTGGATAGCATTGTGGCTAAAGGAGGTTTGGCCATCAGGTAGTCTAAAGATACCGTATATTATGTCCTCTCTTGGGGGGTAAAGACACTAATAATTCCTCCAATAAAATTCTGCTTTTTTTTTTGTGGGCAAGGTCCCTGGTTAGCCCCTTGGGTTATCTGTAAAAAAGAGTGGTGCAGAGACTGTGGGGGCTGTTAGCCTCCTTGTCCACGTGTGGCCGTTTAGAATCCCTTCTGCTGCATGTTTCAGCTTTATTAAGGTGTAATTGTACAGCGTTTTACTCAAGTAGCTGCCTGTGCTGGGTCAGTTTGGCTTAATTGCTGGGCCCTTTTCCTGCCAAAATGGCGACCATCAGTCCATGGGCCTCTATGTCCCCTTCACTACCTTTGTCCCCGCTTGTGTGCTTATTTGGGATGGCCCCCCTTTATATCTCCGGCCCGTGGACTTGTAAGGGTCGCCCCCTGAATCTCTGAGTGTGGATATGCGGGGATGGGACGTTGAATAAGGCCTATGTGAGGAATTGACTCTGCTGGGTTTTGAACCCTGGTCCCCAGGCTGCTATACCTCTTCCCTAACACTGCGCCAGCCTGCCTCTTGCAGATTTGCCTGAGATCTGATACCTTGACTCTAAAAGCAATGCAATCAGTGACAACTCTCTTTAGCTGTGTCTGGTCAGCTGTCTGGTTCTTGGCCTATATAAGGCACTTCCTGTCTCTGTATCCTTGCCAGATTATTGTGTGGTTTCTTATCACTTTAATAAAGCTTGTTCCTGTTTCACCTACAAATTGCTAAACTGGATTATTGCTGACCTTGGCTGCTGGTCTCCACAACCTTGTGATTCCATATCACTACAGAATAATCTGGCCCTTTCATGGAGACCGCCGGGTCAGATTCTGCATTGGCCCAGCAGGTTGCTTTATTTGCAAGAACTGTGCAGACCCAGGCACAGACCATTCAAGTGCTGCAGGACCAGGTAGCTGAACTGCAGGCCCAACAGGTTGCTTTTACTGCAAGAAATGTGCAGACCCAGGCACAGACCATTCAAGTGCTGCAGGACCAGATAGCTGAACTGCAAAATAAAATTCAGTCAATGCACAGTGAGTATACCAGCTACAGGGCACGAGATGTTACACCTGCACAAGATGCCCGCTTGCCCCTACCAGAAAAGTTTGGAGGAAATCGCAAAAAATGTAGGGGTTTCCTAAATCAATGCCGTTTGCACTTCATGATGTTACCTCAACGATTTCCATCTGAAAGAGAGAAGGTGGGATTTATTTTTTCCTTATTCAAAGATGAAGCCCTGCCTTGGGGCTCCCCTCTTCTGGAACAGGACAGTCCAGTCTTGGGTAATCTAAATGACTTTCTTGAGCCCATGTGCCTAGTTTTTGATGACGCAAATCGATGTGCTACAGCAGAAGCCACTCTCTTTCATTTGCATCAAGGGAGGCGCTCTGTGGCTGAATATGCTGCTGAATTCAGACTGTGGGTTGCTGATACTACCTGGAACCAATCAGCCCAGAGGTTCCACTTCAGAAAAGGTCTCTCAATAGCTATAAAAGATGAGCTGGCTCGTGTTGATCTTCCTGCTGACTTAGATGCATTTGTGCGTTTGGCTATCCGTATTGATCGGAGACTTTCTGAAAGAAGATTGGAAAGACAGGGCTCTTTTAGACCAAGTACTACTCCAATTTCCTATTCAAGAACTTCTACTCCGATCCCACAAACACCTACAGACTCTGAGCCAGAGGCTATGCAGGTAAATCTAATAAGAGGGCCATTATCCAACGAAGAAAAACAGTGGCGACGCACTCACAATTTATGCCTGTATTGTGGTAGTGCGGGGCACTATGCCATCAATTGCCCTAGCAAATCCAAAAGAACAATAGCTATGGCAGCTGAGGGTGCACATATTCAACACCAATCCCAGATTTCAGATCAACTAAATTCCGTCACACAACCCTTGTTTTCTCTGGCTCATGGTGAAGAGGGTATGTTGACTCAACATCCTCATTTTGTGGTGCCTATCACTTTGCAATGTGGTGATCGTAAAATTTCAACTACAGCTATGATAGATTCTGGAGCAGGCGGAAACTTTATGGACATTAAATTTGCAGCAGGAAATAGAATTCAGTCTATCCCTAATTCTTCACCTGTGTTAATGGAGACAGTTGACGGTTCTCCACTTACGTCAGGCCCGGTTACACATGAGACTGTGCCCTTAATGTTGACTGTGGAAGTGAATCACCATGAGGCTATCTCTTTCCACCTAATTTCCTCAACACAGTTTCCAGTAATTTTGGGGGTACCTTGGCTTGCTCTGCATAACCCACAGATTGATTGGAAGATCAGAACTTTGTCCTTTCCTTCAGAACACTGCTTAATGAATTGTCAACCCTCTAAGGTAACACCTGTTGCCACAACAATTAATGAAATGGTTGCTACAAACTTGACTAAGCTTCCTCTACAATATCGGGATTTTGCAGATGTCTGTGATAAGAAGAATGCTGATCAGCTTCCACCACACAGGCCTTATGATTGCCCAATAGAGCTGTTGCCTGGGGCGGCTATCCCATTTGGCCGTATATATTCCCTTTCTGAGCCTGAATTGAAAGCTCTTCATGAATACCTACAAGAAAATCTTGCCAAAGGCTTTATTCGACCATCTACTTCTCCAGCAGGAGCTCCTATTTTCTTTGTAGAAAAGAAAGATGGCAGCCTACAGCCATGCGTTGATTACAGGGACATTAATAACATCACTGTTAAAAACCGCTACCCCTTGCCTCTGATTCCTGAACTTTTGGAGAGACTTCGCTCAGCTAAAATATTTACGAAGCTTGATCTTCAGGGGGCATATAATCTGGTTCGCATAAGACCCAATGATGAATGGAAAACAGCTTTCAGAACCAGGTACGGGCATTACGAATATCTAGTAATGCCTTTTGGGCTGTGTAATGCCCCTGCAACTTTCCAGCATCTTACCAATGATGTACTACGAGATCTCCTGGATCAGTTTGTTGTGACATATTTGGATGATATCCTAATATTCTCTCATAATCTTGAAAACCACAGAAAACAGGTCCGTATAGTTCTAGAGCGCCTTCGTACCCACCGCCTATAGATTAAACTAGAAAAATGTGAGTTTGAACAAACAGAAATTCAATTCCTGGGGTATGTAATAACTCCCAAAGGTTTAAGTATGGACGCAAGTAAAATTAAAGCTGTGCTGGACTGGCCCATCCCCAAGAATAAAAAAGATGTTCAGAGATTTGTGGGGTTTGCCAATTTTTTCAGCCTTTTTATTAAGAATTTCTCTGCCGTTATTACACCGATCACTGAACTCACACGTAAAGGGACTCCTTTTCAGTGGTCCGATAAGGCGGATACCACATTTTCCCGATTGAAGACTCCGTTTACCTCTGCCCCTGTCCTGGTACATCCTCAGCCGGAATTACCATTTATTGTGGAAGTTGATGCTTCTGATTCAGCTGTTGGTGCTATACTGTCTCAAAGGACTGGACCTAAGATGCTGTTACATCCGTGTGCCTTCTATTCCCGCCAGATGGTGCCAGCAGAAAGAAACTATGACATAGGGAATAAAGAACTTTTGGCTATAAAAGCTGCCTTCACCGAATGGAGACATCTCTTGGATGGAGCTACCCATCCAATTACTGTCCTCACAGATCACAAAAATCTGGAATGTATTCGATCAGCAAAGAGATTGTCAGCCAGACAAGCACGCTGGTCCCTATTCTTCTCAAGGTTTAATTTTTTGGTTACATACCCTCCTGGCTCCAAGAATGGTAAGGCGGATGCCTTGTCTAGAATAGCTGACCCCCTCCATACCACCGTAACCAAGACCACCATCTTGCCGGAGGATATATTTATAGGAGTTACATTTCGTTCTGATCTGATGTCTCGCATTAAAAAGGGCTACGCTGAAGACCCAGTTCTTCGTGATCCTCCTCGTGACCTCCATATGACGATGCTTAATGGGTTTTGGATTTTTCAACAACGTCTGTTTGCTCCCGAGTCAGTGCGACTGGACCTTTTAAGTCTCTACCTTGACTCAAAACCAGCAGGTCATCCAGGAATCCGAAAGATGCAAGACCTACTTGCCCGATCCTTTTGGTGGCCGAAGTATCATGAGGATGTTAAGAAGTATGTGTCCTCTTGTGATGTATGTGCCAGACATAAGACTCCTCGCTCATCCCCTGTTGGCTTGCTTCAGCCTCTTCCGATTGTCCCTGGGGATCTATATCCATGGACTTTATTGTGGAACTACCTCCCTCTAAGGAACACACTACCATTCTTGTTGTTGTGGACAGGTTAACTAAGATGGGTCATTTCATACCAGCTCGTGGTCTCCCTTCAGCTAAACAAACGGCTGACCTGGTTATTCGGGAAATATTTTGCTTGCATGGAGTGCCTGATGAAGTAGTTTCTGACAGGGGAGTGCAGTTTACATCTCGTTTTTGGAAACATTTTTGTTCTAATCTAGGTATTAATGTAAATCTGTCGTCAGCTTTTCATCCGCAAAGTAATGGACAGACTGAGCGAACCGACCAGACTTTGGAGCAATATTTGCTGTGCTATATTAGTTACCTGCAGGATGACTTGCTGGATTTTATACCCACGGCGGAGTTTGCCTATAACAATGCCCAACACTGCTCCACTTCTTTGAGCCTATTTTTTGCCAACTATGGTCACCATCCGACCTTTCTAGTCAGTCTCCCAATTACTACTTCCATTCCTGCTGTCACTGACCGGCTAACCGCCTTACGTGATTCCCAAGCACTGTTGAAGGAGACTCTTTTGGAGGCTCAGGAATGTTACAAAAGAGCTGCTGATAGGCATAGAAAGGAGGCCCCAGTCTATCACGTTGGTGACAAGGTGTGGCTGTCAACAAAGAATCTTAAGCTTCGGATTCCTTCTCATAAATTGGGTCAAAGGTTCATGGGACCTTTTGAGATCATTGCTCAGATCAATGCTGTCACTTTCCGTTTGCAACTCCCGAATTCCATCAAAATACATCCAGTGTTTCACGTTGCACTGCTTAAACCTTTTCATGAAAATGCTTTCCCTGGCCGAGCCCTGCCTGCCCCATCTCCAGTCCTCGTGGATGGTGAGGATGAGTACGAAGTGGAAAAAATTCTTGACTCCAGGATCTTCCGTAACAAGCTTCAGTATCTGGTTCGCTGGAAAGGCTATGGTGAGGAGAAGAGTTCGTGGGAACCAGTGGACAATATTCACGCTCCTGATCTCCTTCTGTCTTTTTATGTGCAGTACCCTGCTAAACCAGGTAATAGTCATCCAGAGGCTGCACCTATAGAGGCGGGGGTAATGTGAGGAATTGACTCTGCTGGGTTTTGAACCCTGGTCCCCAGGCTGCTATACCTCTTCCCTACCACTGCGCCAGCCTGCCTCTTGCAGATTTGCCTGAGAACTGATACCTTGACTCTAAAAGCAATGCAATCAGTGACAACTCTCTTTAGCTGTGTCTGGTCAGCTGTCTGGTTCTTGGCCTATATAAGGCACTTCCTGTCTCTGTATGCTTGCCAGATTATTGTGTGGTTTCTGATCACTTCAATAAAGCTTGTTCCTGTTTCACCTACAAATTGCTAAACTAGATTATTGCTGACCTTGGCTGCTGGTCTCCACAACCTTGTGATTCCATATCATTACAGCCTACCTTCTTCTCTGCTCGCTGCAAGATCAACAATACCTAATTTTTCAGGCATGTGTACATAACTAAGTTTTCTGGCATCTGGTGCTGCACTGTGGCTTCAACAACCAAACCCCCAAAAAAGGCACATAACAGGGATTAAACTGATAGGAGTAGTACTACTTAACACACCACTCATATCTGGTGTAACAGTAGTGTACATTTCAAACAAAAACATTTTTCTACTGTAATAGATTGCATAGCAGTTAGTTGTCTGCAAGCGTGTGTGTCAGACCTACAGCGTCTACTCTGCCAACTTCTGCAAGTGCACAGTGCCACTCATATCTGTTGTCACAGTAGCTTGCACGCATAGTACCGATCTGTCAAAACATGTAATGATGAATGAGGTCTAGAGTAGCCTGGTTCCCTTATCCTCTACAGGTTGAGACCTAATGTTTGGGTGACTCCAGACCAACACATGAGTACAAGCAGCACACAAACTCAAAGCCGCCATCCTCCTCCTGGTGCAGCATCATAAGCCACATCAACCACTGCTGTCCTCCTTGACCCCTCTCAACCATCCGCCACTCCGTTTCTCGCCTTGAGCAGTTCCTGCTCATCTACCCATAGTCAGGTGCCTGTAAAGGACATGTTTGAGAGTAAGAAGCTAATGTCACAAAGTGCCCCAAAATTTAAGTGATACGACCAACAAAGCATCTTTTTCCATCTCCTGGTTCCAAAAATCCAGGCCTTATACACGCCCCCTGATAGGTGACGTAACAAGTATTAAACTGATGAGAATAGTACTTACAAACACGCCACTCCTATCTGGTGGCACCTTTGACTGCACGTGCCGTGCCCCAAAATTGAATTGATACGACCAACAAAGCATCTTTTTCCATCTCCTGGTTCTAAAAATCCAGGCCTTATACACGCCCCCTGATAGGTGACGTAACAAGTATTAAACTGATAAGAGTTGTACTTACAAACACGCCACTCCTATCTGGTGGCACCTTTGACTGCACGTGCCGTGCCCCAAAATTGAAGTGATACGACCAACAAAGCATCTTTTTCCATCTCCCGGTTCTAAAAATCCAGGCCTTATACACGCCCCCTGATAGGTGACGTAACAAGTATTAAACTGATAAGAGTAGTACTTACAAACACGCCACTCCTATCTGGTGGCACCTTTGACTGCACGTGCCGTGCCCCAAAATTGAAGTGATACAACCAACAAAGCATCTTTTTCCATCTCCTGGTTCTAAAAATCCAGGCCTTATACACACCCCCTGATAGGTGACATAACAAGTATTAAACTGATAAGAGTAGTACTTACAAACACGCCACTCCTATCTGGTGGCACCTTTGACTGCTTGTGCCGTGCCCCAAAATTGAAGTGATACGACCAACAAAACATCTTTTTCCATCTCCTGATTCTAAAAATCCAGGCCTTATACACGCCCCCTGATAGGTGACATAACAAGTATTAAACTGATAAGAGTAGTACTTACAAACACGCCACTCCTATCTGGTGGCACCTTTGACTGCTTGTACCGTGCCCCAAAATTGAAGTAATACGACCAACAAAGCATCTTTTTCCATCTCCTGGTTCTAAAAATCTAGGCCTTATACACGCCCCCTGATAGGTGACGTAACAAGTATTAAACTGATAAGAGTAGTACTTACAAACACGCAACTTCTATCTGGTGGCACCTTTGACTGCACGTGCCGTGCCACAAAATTGAAGTGATACGACCAACAAAGTATCTTTTTCCATCTCCCGGTTCTAAAAATCCAGGCCTTATACACGCCCCCTGATAGGTGACGTAACAAGTATTAAACTGATAAGAGTAGTACTTACAAACACGCCACTCCTATCTGGTGGCACCTTTGATTGCACGTGCCATGCCCCAAAATTGAAGTGATACGACCAACAAAGCATCTTTTTCCATCTCCCGGTTCTAAAAATCCAGTGGTAGCTCATGCTAGTCCCTCAGTTCCACATAGGTGAGCATCTGGCCCTTTACTAACCAGTCTCCCAGTCTATCTAGTTTCCTTGACCTCCACCAGTGTTGCTATTTTGTGTTGTTTCGGTTTGTAGTTTCCTGGCTAGTAACGGGCCAGGTTTATTGGCTTTATTGAATCCGATATGAATAAATAGTACAACTGAACACACCACTCCTATCTGGTGGCACCTTAGATTGCACACACAGTGCCCCAAATTTGAAGTGGGAGGACCGACCAAGCATCTTTTTCCATCTCCCGCTTCCAAAAATCCATGCCATATACACGTCCCCTGATAGGTGACGTAACAGGTATTAAACTGATAGGAATAAATAGTACAACTGAACACACCACTCCTATCTGGTGGCACCTTAGATTGCACGCGAAGTGCCCCAAATTTGAAGTGGGTGGACCGACCAAGCATCTTTTTCCATCTCCCGCTTCCAAAAATCCATGCCATATACACGTCCCCTGATAGGTGACGTAACAGGGATTAAACCCGATAGGAATAGTACTACTTAACAGTACACACCTTATAATAACGCAGACAGAGGCAACGCAGAGAAAGGAGTCTGAAGAAGAGGAGTCAGAGGAAGGTGGCTTTGAGGAGTTGGAAGACCAAAGACAGCAGGCGTCCCAGGGGGCTTGTTGTCACCTTTCGGGGACCCTTGGCTGGGTGGAGGAAGAGACCTTCAATGACATCAGTGAGGACAAGGAACGGGACATGGCTAGATTGGTATCCAACCTTGTGCAAATAGGGAGTTTGCGGTTGTGCAAAGGGACTGTTTGCGGTTGTTTGCGGTGCATTAAATGGGGAGATTGGCCTGTTACTGTGAAGCGGGTGTACTTACTAATGGAGGAACACATTTCAGACCTTACAGCTTTTTATAGGTAACAGGCCATGGTACCTAGTATACAAGCCAATCACACCTGTGTATTTATGAATACATTTACAGGCTGATTCAAAATCAGATCAATCAAACTGTAATCATGCATATTATTATGGACTTGCAGCAAAAATCACTGGTGAGTATATTATTAAGCACTCCAGAGCAGTCCCCAAGACACCAACAGCCTGGCCAACATCTCCACCTCCACCATCAGCTATGCCTCCCCCATCATTTATGCCTACACATGCCTTTCCTTGGAGACCCCATGTGGAATAGGGTGTGGTGGCACAGGAAAGGGAGGAGATAGGGGTGCATCTGATTTAATCCTTTCAAGTACATTCAGTGAAAATCTATTGGTCAAAATGTTAACTTAGTCATGCTTGTCTACAGAGTAGATTATCATGGCTTATGTGATGGTGATATGTACTAACCCTGTTGTTAGCCACCATCACACAGTCCATAATAATCTTATCTGTAGACATTTATGGTTATGGTTAACATTTCATCAATTGATATAATATTTTCATTTTACTGATCGACCTGTTATTTTTCTTTTCTTTTTGGAAAAGTTTACATCCATTAAGGCAGTTTGTTCATCTGCAAGTAGTGTTACCAAAACATTTAAGAAACTGTATACAGTGGCAATCATATAGCCATTCTATTAATGACATCCCCTTGGCAGAATGATCTCATCATAAATAAACACATGTATAATTTTCTAAACACCATGATGACATTAACTTTAACATGTAATGCTATACAGTTATAAATGTGTGAGCTAAGCATGTCATCCTTCGTAACAATATTAGACCAGATAGGCTTTACTGATCTTATAAAGGACATTATTGGTGACAAACAAAGGTCTTACATGTTTAGACGTCATGATATCATAACAAAAACTGTTATCATATGATAAAACATGTATACCTTTAACATGTGATATCAATGTGGCTATAACATATCATACAGAAATAGTGATGCTACGCTTGACCTTCTGATCATGGTCACAGCTAAGCATTCCTTGTGAGATACCACATCATTGCTAAATATCTGCAATTGGTCATGACTGATTTCTCATAACAGATACAGCATGGTTTGCATGCTTGTAGATGAACATCAGGTAAATCAGTTTATTGTTGCAAAAACAATATAAAGCACAGTATTGTACATACAGATCTGAAAAGATTTTTCTCCTCCTCAGATTTTTGAATATGACCATACACTGATCATTTCAGAGCTGTGTCATACTATTTTCAAGGTTTTAATATCACAACAGACATAACCCTGGATTAACTGCATCTGTTTCATTGTGCAGATGAAGCCACAATGTAAGTGCTAGGCACAATAATGTTGACTTCTATTATATGGAGTGATTAATGATGAGATTTATATTTATCTAATTGTCATTAATGTGGTGTAATGGCCACATGTGACCCTAATATATCATAGTCATTATTATTATTATTATACAGTGTTAGCTTTAAGCCGAAATATAATCCCATTTTTATAAAGCCTCCTATTCTACTACATTTAAGACTATGCTCTGTGGATATAATAACATTCCATTTTTATTATACTTTTATCAATGTGTTCATGTGTTTCTAATGGTTACTGATTTGTGACATTGACCTATATTAAATTTGTGGTCGGGACCCCTCTCCTCGCGCAGCTGAGGTGTGCCAGGTGCTGTGCCCTATTCTGGTGTGTGGTGCTGGTGATGGTGAGGAGAGAGGGGAAGGGAGGGTGGGCCGCTAGAGAACGTGTGCACTGGTAGGTGTGTGCTTGGGGTTTAAGTAGAATAGAGGGAAAGGGGGCTCTTCCACAATCCCAGGTGTGTTAACCTGTTAATTTATGGTCAGGTCCCCTACCCTCATGCTGCTGAGGTGTGCCAGGTGCTGTGCCCTATTCTGGCCTGTGGTATGTCAGATGCTGCAATGTAATCTGGACAGAAAAAAGCCCAAAAAGTGACAGCACCTAATGGCTTAATTGAGAATGCAGTAGATATTGAGTTGGATTGTGGTCAATGGAATGATGACATTTCAGAGAATGGAGACTGGGCATGTGGAATTGTTGTATGATAGAACGTGATGGTGACAGGGGTGATGCTTGTCTTGGTCGAGCATAGGATAAGGAAGCAGGTGCCTGATTTGAATTATATGACATGTTTAGTCAAGTAACGGCCTTAGTTAGGAGAGATGGTTAACTTGATTGAACAAAAAGCCATAGAATGCTAGTGTATCGGCTGCTCAAATCGTGAGGGAAATGCTGGAGCCAAAAGGATTATGGGTGAGATAGGCGATAAGTTGTTTGGATATATCACCTGTGATGTATGTGGGCTTCCCCAGACAGGCCTTTGAGGAGGAGTTTTACGGAAGGGGAGCTTAAGAGGTGACTTGAGGAAAATATGAGGGAAGTAGGCAAGTAGAATTGCTGGAGTTGGTGATGGAGGGAAATGTTGATCAAATGTGAATCTGGTAGGAAAATGAAATCTAGGACAGGTAACGTTGGACCGAAGAGCTAAGCAAAGAATGGTGAAGTAATCGATTGAAGCAAGATTAGGAAGAGGAATGAGGTAATTGATTATTGAATTTGAGGAAACAGGTGGCAAACCTGATGGTTTTGGAATTAGTTATTAATGAATAAGGCATGAATGAATGCAGGATGAGAGGTAGCCAATTGCTTTAGATGCGTGAATGAGTAGAATTGCTAGAGTATGGATGAGTGGTGATGTTTGTCTATGGAAATGTCGGGACTAGAGAGTGGAGTACTTGGGTTTGGAGTGATTAATTGATGAGTGGTGTGGATTGAGGCTGACGTTTACTGGCTGGATAGACTTTTAATGAATGGGTAGGTGTTGTGTGATAACTTAATGTTAGCGGGTGGCTTTGAAGCCTGGTTGGAAAAAGTGGAATAAGAAGTGGAATAATAGTGAGGACTCTTATGAGATGGGCTTTAATGGTGTTTGGGGAAAAGGGATGGTGGTCGTGGCCGAAACTAGTAGAGATGTTTTAACCAAATTTTGAGATGTAGACAGAAAGCGGGGAAGGGCGTTCAATTGAGTGCAGAGTCGCGAGTAGGTGTGGTTGATGTACTAAGGCATAGTTTAAAAGGGTCAGATGGTGAGTGGAGATAAGGCGCGTGCTTGCTGGCATAGATAGTAGAGGTGCAGAGCTGGTGGTCGTGGCTGAAACTAGTAGAGATGTTTTAACCTCGTGAGTGAGTTTGGTTGGGGTACCGAGGCATAGTCTGAAAGGGTCAGATGGTGAGATATGACACGTGCTATTTGGTATAGATAGTTAAGCTGCAGAAGAAAGAACGAGTGAGAGCTTGTGTGGGAGTGCAAATTGCTGGGTATGTGACGAATAGCAAGGTTGATCTCTAAGAATGTGGCAGGAATGCAAATCTGAAGGTGGACATGTTGGACTTGAGCGAAAGATGAGAAGATAGAGTGATTGAATGAAGGAGATTGTAAGGAGTGAATGAGGTCATCTGCGTTAAAGTTGATGTGTCAAGTGACAAGCCCTGTGAATAACTGAATAGGTTAGCAGAACGGAGGGTTTGAAACCTGAGGAACGGGTTGCAGAGCCAGAAGAAAGTGGTTATGGTAGTATCAATGATGAATAAGAATGAGAGCCAGTGAGTTTGCGTACGTGTAGGTCGAGTACAGTAAGGAATGGATAAATAGTGGATCTAAGAAAAAAATGTTGGGATTACCTGAAGATTGACTGTGGATCGGTGGTGCCTAGTGAAGGCTGATGAGGGGCTTGCGATTATGATGAAGCCTAGCAAAGGCAAGTTTGACTAGGAAAGTGTGATTGAGGTGGAGCCTAGTGAAGGCTGTTGTGGCTTGCAAGTGTGGTTGTTCCTAGTGAATAGGCCTATGAAATCGTGATTAAGGCATTGTCTAGCGAAGGCGGTAAAGGATTTATGGAGGCATCGGAAGTGGTGCCCACACAGGGCTGTGTAGGGAGTGTAAAGAGGGCGGGTGTTTAGTAGAACCGGGTTCCAGAAACAACATAAAAAAAGAGTGGGGAAGCCAAAGGGCTACCTTGGACGTGGACAAGCGCATAGACAGGTAGGTTCAGGCCCAGATCAATGGTTGGGAAGGCAAGGAGGGCTGGATAACTTACCTTGAGAAGGGACCATTATTCCCCAACAATGAGAATACCCTTTCATGCAGACAATGCTGAATGAGGTATGACCGTGAGAGTGAGATGATGGATGAAGTGGTGATAAGCGAGGATTAGTGGAACAAATGTATGTAGTTACGAGGTGTTGAGAATTTAAGAGAGAATTTAAGAGAGAATGGTAATAGGCCTGGCGTGCCAGGCTGTATAAATAGATGAGGGCAGCATCGAAGCCAGTTACGAGAGTAAGTGAAACATGGCGATAAGGGGACAGGTAGATGCGGGGTAGATGCGAAGAGTGAAAAATGTTAAGGACGTTGCCTGATGAAATGAAAAGGGGCAAATTCGGTAGCAATGCCTAAGAGAAAGTAAGGGAGATGGTGAGAGGAGAATGTGGATAAAGGGATTGAGGACAAAAGAAAGAGTAAGGGATGAGTTGAAGTATGAAAGAAAACCTGGGTAAAGGAAAAAGGCAAGAGAGGAAGGTGAATTGAGCGAGTTACACAGGAGAGCGTGAATAAAGGGCTGCGTAGTGTGAGGCAGGTAAAGGAAATAAGGAGAGGGAGAGAAATGGTTAAACTCAGTTTGATGAATACTGAGTGGGTGAAGAAGGGTTGTAGACATTCCAAAAGGAATAACTCAGCGTTTGATTGTGCAGGGTCTAACATGTGGTAAAAGGGATTGAGGCCAAAGAAAGGGTAAGGGATGAGTTGAGCTATGAAAGAAAACTCAGATAAAGGAAAAAGATGAGAGAGGAAGGTGAATTCAGTGAGTTACACAGGAGAGCGTTAATGAAGGACTGCGTAGTGTGGTAGTTGTGAATAAAGGTCAGGTATAAGTCAAGAACGAGGTATGTAAAAGGTAATAAGAAGAGGGAGAGAAGGGGTTAAATTTGGGTTTGATGAAAACTAATGGTTAATTGAAGGTTGATGAGGTTAGCAAAAGGGTGAGGGACGAGGAGAGATAAGCAAGTAAAATCCAGATGAATGGAATACTAAGAAAGAGAAAATGTAATGAATGAAGAAGCTCAGCCTAGGGTTAATTAAGTGGTGGATTGAGTAAGTTGCGAAGGGGAGTGTGAATTAAGAGCGGTATAGTGATGTAGTGATGGATAAGGTTCAGGTATGCGGAGCACGAGGTATGTAAGAAGATAAAATAAGGAGAGGGAGGGTTAAAATACAGAATTGATAGAAATTGGAAGGGAAAGGAGTGAAAGGGGTTAATGGAAATGGCATGGCATGATTAGAGTAAAGGATGTGGGTGCTTGGTGCACTGAGGGCACTAGGAGACATTATCGGGAAGGGAAATGTGCAGTAATGCAGTACAAATAGGCTGTGATCTGCTGGCAAAGCCTGTAGGGAGCTGAGGTGGAGAAGTATATGAGAAAATGTATTTAAATCAGAGATCTCACGTGTCAGTGTCAGTGTGTCAGTGTTCCTGTGCAGTGTGAAGACACAGACAGTGTGTGGGGACGGTGAGAGGCCCAGGAACACAGCAAAGGAGCCAGAAAGAGACCCAAACCAGACAGAATAAAGGGGGAAAGCAGGGAGACAGCAGGAAGGGAATACAAAGAACAGCAGGAGACAGTGGAGAGAAAGGTAGGAAATGGGAAAGGCAGCATCAGGGACCAAGCAAATGGAGGAAAGAGCAGAAAGACAGAAACACAGGGAGAGAGACATAGGCAAAGACAGAAGCAGACAAGGGAAGAATGGACAAGGCTGCAAGAGCAGAAGGGAGGAGCAGGACACACGCAGCATGGCCACAGGACGTGACCACACTGGAGAATGTGTGCTTGGGGTTTAAGTAGGGTGGAGGGAGAGGGGCCCCTCCCACAAACCCAGTTGTGTTAGCCTGGTAATTTAGTTAATGATCTTATTTGTGGTCCATATCATATTTCAGTATACCCATCCGGTGTTTAGGTACAGTGGATGCACAAAAATCATATTTTCAGTCATGTCATTCACATGAAAAGATTAAGAAGATTCTGGATAACAACTTAATCATATGAATATATGATTACTAGGAACTTGCCCGTCAAAAAATGACGGAGTTAAAATGCCTGGAAATGGTGTTTGCCACCCAATGCGAGTCTCTCCCCCATTTTAAATTTTTTATTTTTTTTATATATTTTTTGTTTTTCAATGTAATAATATGTATGTATTAAAAAGGACAACAGTGAATTGTTTTAGTACTTAATGTGTTTATTGTTATAAAATGAAACTTTTATAGGTACAGTGCCTTGCAAAAGTATTCACCCCCCTTGGAATTTTTTCGTGTTTTGTTGCCTCACAACCTGGAATTAACATGGATTATTTTAGGATTTGCATAATTTAATTTACGTAACATGCCCACAACTTTGAAGATGTTTTCTTTATTTTATTGTGAAGCAAATTACAAATAGGACAAAATAACAGAACAAGTCAATGTGCATAACTATTCACCCACCTAAAGTCAATACTTTTTAGAGCCACCTTTTGCAGGAATCACAGCTCCAAGTCACATTTGATAAGTCTCCATGAGCTTGCCACATCTTACCACTGGGATTGTTGCCCATTCATCCTTGCAAAACTGCTCCAGCAAGTTGGATGGTTTGCGCTTGTGAACAGCAATCTTTCAGTCTGACCACAGACTTTCTATTGGATTGAGGTCTGGGCTTTGACTAGGCCATTCCAACACATTTACATGTTTCCCCTTAAACCACTCAAGTTTTGCATTAGCAATGTGTTTGGGGTCATTGTCCTGCTGGAAGGTGAACCTCCGTCCTAGCCTCAAATCACGCACAGAGTGGTACAGGTTTTGCTCAAGAATATCCCTGTATTTAGCACCATCCATCTTTCCCTCAAATCTGACCAGTTTTTCAGTCCCGGAATCTGAAAAACAGCCCACAGCATGATGCTGCCACCACCATGTTTCACTGTAGATATGGTGTTCTTTGGTGATGTGATGTGTTGGGTTTGCGCCAGACATAGCGTTTTCTTTGATGGCCGAAAAGTTCAATTTTAGTCTCATCAGACAAGAACAGAGCACCTTCCACCTATTTTCTTACAATACAGCCTTAAGTTCAATGTTTTGTTAATCTCAATTTCATGTGATGGATCAGAACACAATAGTCTAAGTGAAATGAGAACAATATAAACATAAAACTATTTTTTAGAAATGGAAAACAGAAAATTGGCATGTGCGTATGTATTCACCCTTTATTATGAAGCCCATAAAAAGCTCTGGTGCAACCAATTACCTTGAGAAGCCACATAATTAGTGAAATGATGCCCACCTGTGTGCAATCTATGTGTCACAGGATCTGCCAATACATATGCACACCTTTTTTGAAAGGTCCCAGAGGCTGCAACATCTAAGCAAGAGGCACCACTAACCAAACACTGCCATGCAGACCAAGGAACTCTAAAAACAAGTAAGGGACAATGTTGAGAAGTAAAAGTCAGTTAGGTTATAAAAAAATATCCAAATCTTTGATAATCCCCAGGAGCACCATCAAATTTATCATAACCAAATGGAAAGAACATGGCACAACAGCAAACCTAATAGTATAATGTGAGAGAAAGAAAAGGACACCTTTAATTCCAATGATATTTACCATCATGAGATGATACCACTATAAGCTGTACAACAATACTAATCAAATGCCTTTAGATTAAAATACAATTTTATTAATATACACAATACAATAAATATAAAATCATGGTATCACGGCCATCTACAAAATGTGTATAAGTATATGCAGATGAGTATTGACAAACTATTAGTAATAAAATTGTGTATTAAGAGGTAATACATTCAAATAAATATAATCAGGAAAAACAAATACTAGTCTTAGTAATTATCTGGTAAATATCAGCATTTGTTATGTATCTCCTTAATCATACAATTAGATCATTATCAACATTTATTATTTACCGTATTGGTCCGAATATAAGCCGCACCTTTTTTCCAATTTTTGAACTTGCGAGTTAAGGGTGCGGCTTATATTCGCGACCGTCAAAAAATCATTGCCCATTTGCGAACTTTGCTTGTAACGCGTGCGACTTCTATTGGCGAATGAATAATTACTGCCGATTTGCGCTATTTCGAGTTAAGGGTGCTGATTTTTGTGCTTTAGACTGTGGTATTGAATAGCGATTTACTGTTTTAGTGATTCTAACATCCTGTAAAGCCTGTAACGTGCAAAAAAAAGTCTGTTTCTTGCAATGGCTGATCACTTTGAGTCTTTTTCTCACCAATTTTACTGGTGCGGCTTATATTTGAGTACTATCTTTTTTCTATTTTTTCCCCTTGAACTTTACGGGTGCGGCTTATATGCTGGTGCGGCTTATATTCGGACCAATATGGTATTATGTATCTCTTATAATCATACACTTGGATATAATCCAATATTATAATGCATATACTTTCAATAATAGTCAAATAATGCCACCTTCGTTTTGAAGTGGGAAGTATGTAAGCAGATAGGGGAGACTACAATCTTACCTCTGTGGCCCTGTAATCTGAATACAGTAGCAGATTTGGCCCGCTATTTACCTCTGTGTCTGCCTAGCCAGACTAAGTCTATTCTTACTACTCTTAGACTAAGCCCTCCACCTGCCCACTTATCCACTCCAAAACGACCTCTTTAGGCTTAGTGCACAGATTGGAGCAGACACAAATCGAAGGTACTGCAACTTCGGAGGCACACCAGCATAGATGGTGAACCAGAAGTAGATAGTCAGAACCGGAAATGGATCCGAAGTGCACGTTTCGCGCTAGCTTCAACAAGGATCGTAACAGTGAAGGAGGCGCCTCATTATTTAAAGGTAAGTAATTAGCATAATCCAGCTCAGAGGTGGGGCTACATATTTGTTAATCATGCACCAAAATCCCAGATCAATCCTCAAAAGAAAGAAGAATTTGGGTTACATATTGCCAAGAATAAATATAAAGATGCTATATTCCAATAGTATATTGTCATCTCTATATTATTAATTTAGTATAAGATTTGTCATATGTAATTATTGGAATTTGCATGATCGGTGAGTGAAAGAATCGATAATGAACCTAATAGGTTTTCAAAAGTTCCTAGAGAACTATAAAATAAAAAATTAATCAAATACATGATTATTAATGCATAATATCATAGTTATCATGAAACAGAGTGGACACGGGAGAAAAGGAGGAGGAATACAGGAAATATCCATCACCTATATCTTAACGGTGTAGTCCATATTTATAAAGTTTAGTGCAAATCTAGAGTTTAATCAATATATCATTGTACATAATAATATCTATGAATTATTATACAGATGGAACTCACAATAAAAGTATCATAAACTATAGAGTACTGAAAGTGAATTTCAACTATTGGACTGACATATCAATGAGGATGTTATTAACACAGTATTATATTCGTAATCCCTGAGTTACATAGAATTATTATAGATTTCATATGGTGTTACATCAATATATCCTAAAGACTAATATAGACACAAAACCCATATATCATAACGAAAGTATTAAACACGTATGGTGGAGTACCAGGACACACCCTAATGAGAGTTAGCAAATGGGAGTCCAGAAGCAGTTTGTGATTATGACAATATTGTTTATTACACAAAATATATTTATTTTTAAGGAAAAGGAGTTCATACAGTGTATCGTATAAAAATATTTACCACAATGGGAAATTTTAACTCCATCAGCAACCCAAAATGTCATAGTGAAGGGCAATGATATAGAGATGATCAGAAAATCTCATTTATAAGAAAACACTGAAATTGTTGTTCCCATTTAGTCCACCTGGGACAACATTGTTTAGCAGAGCTATCCATCTGCTCTCAGCTCTTAATAATTCTAGTTCTAAATTGCCTTTCCCAATTCCTAAACTGATTTTTTCTAGGACCCAACATTTAGGACCCCCAGAGGTGAGCGTCTTTCCTCTTATTAAATCATTTGCACTGTTGCGTATGTTACTAAGGTGTTCATCCAATCGTTTTCTTACTTCTCTGCTAGTGATACCAACGTATCTCAGGGAACACGGGCATTCAAGACAATATACTACTGAGGATGTACCAAAGTTATATAAGCCCTTCAAATTGTTGACTTTTCCAGTTCTATCACAGAATTTGTCCTGTCTAAACATGTAAGGGCAAAATTTGCAATGTCCGCATCCAAAAGTTTGTTAATAATTTGGATTTCCTTTTTTTGCAGAAATGGCTACGCACAAGTTGATCTTGACTATTTCTAGATCTTCGCCAACCAGTCGATATCTTGTTTCTGACCATTGTCAATAATTGGGGATATGTTTTCAAAATATTGATGTGTTTGTTGAGAATGTATTCAACCTATCTCCAATCTTCACTGTACGTGGTAATAAATCATACAGTTTCATCACTTTTAATTCTAGGCTTTGGGGATAGTAATTCATCTCTTGATGTGTGTAAAGCTCGCTGATTGTCATAATCAATGTACAAACTGCTTCTGGACTCCCATTTACTAACTCTCATTAGGGTGTGTCCTGGTACTCCACCATACGTGTTTAATACTTTTGTTATGATATATGGGTTTTGTGTCCATATTAGTCTTTAGGATATATTGATGTAACACCATATGAAATCTATAATAATTCTATGTAACTATGTTTTAATAACATCCTTATTGATATGTCAGTCCAATAATTGAAATTGACTTTCAGTATTCTACAGTTTATGATACTTTTATTGTGAGTTCCATCTTTATAATAATTCATATATATTATTATGTACAATGATATATTGATTAAACTCTAGATTTGCACTAAACCTTATAAATACGGACTACACCTTTAAGATATAGGTGATGGATATTTCCTGTATTCCTCCTCCTTTTCTCCCGTGTCCACTCTGTTTCATGATAACTATGATATTATGCATTAATAATCATGTATTTGAAGTGTTGGATACATATCTGATTAATTTTCATTTTTAATTTTATAGTTCTGTAGGACCTTTTGAAAACCTATTAGGTTCCTTATCGATCCTTTCAGTCACCGATCATGTGAATTCCAATAATTACATATGACAAATCCTATACTAAATTAATAATATAGAGATGACAATATACTATTGGGATATAGCGTCTTTATATTTATTCTTGGCAATATGTAACCCAATTTCTTCTTTCTTTTGAGGATTGATCTGGGATTTTGGTGCATGATTAACCAATATGAAGCCACACATCTGAGCTGGATTATGCTACTTACTTACCTTTAAATAATGAGGTGCCTCCTTCACTGTTACGATACCTGTTGAAGGTGGAGTGAAACGTGCACGTCGGATCCATTTCCAGTTCTGGCTATCTACTTCCGGTTCACTATCTATGCTGGCGTGCCTCCGAAGTTGCAGTACCTTCGATTCATGTCTGCACCAATCTGTGCACTAAGCCTAAAGAGGTTGTTTTGGAGTAAGTAAGTGGGCAGGTGGAGGGCTTAGTCTAAGCATAGTAAGAATAGACTTAGTCTGGCTAGGCAGACAGAGAGGTAAATAGTGGGCCTCTTGTCTCAAATCTGCTACTGTATTCAGATTACAGGGCCACAGAGGTAAGATTGTAGTCTCCCCTATCTGACTACATACTTCCCACTTCAAAACGAAGGTGGCATTGTTTGACTATTACTGAAAGTATATGCATTTATCTTCATATTATATCCAAGTGTATGATTATAAGAGATACATAATAAATGTTGATACTGATCTAATTGTATGATTAAGGAGATACATAACAAATGCTGATATTTACCAGCTTATTACTAAGACTACTACTTGTTTTTCCTGATTAAGGTCACTATATTTGAATGTATTAACTCTTAATGCACAATTATTATTACTAATAGTTTGTGAATACTCATCTGCATATACTTATACACATTTTGTAGATGGCTGTGATAGCATGATTTTATATTTATTGTATTTATTGTATTGTGTATATTAATACAATTGTATTTTAATCTAAAGGTATTTGATTAGTACTGTTGTACAGCTTATAGTGGTATCATCTCATGAGGGTAAATATCATTGGAATTAAAAGTGTACTTTTCTTTCTCTCACATTATACTATTAGATTTCTTTACACTACCAATGATATTTTTTTGTAACAATATAACTCTGCTACAAATTCAAACATGGAAATATTATTTCTGACACGTTGTTTAGTGTTTGGATAACCTGTATTTATTTTGGTTGCCAACCTGCTTCACCATTGGGGTACAAAATTGGATATGTCATTGGATCTAAATTTGTACTTAATATACTGATGTCAATGAAAGGCTGCTCTTCATTTTTGTGATATATTCTAATATCCCTTTGAAATAGTGGTTTCCCCTCATCATTTTGCAACCTCATTAGCTTTGGGCAAGTTAAAACATTGTTTATCAAAATGCCGATCTCTCCTAAGAACCATATTTACTTTTGGGATTGCCAACGGATTTTGTTGTGCATGAATACATTGTTGTTCTTCCACTTCTGAGAGTTTTTTTAAAAAGCTTGACTGTATGGATTTTTTTCCATCATTTTATCCAGCTCATAAAAAAACAGTGGCTAAGCATTTGGTATTCTCAGGAAGCTGCATGCATTGTTCTACAGCTTTGTTTGTATCAAGTACATATAGTTGAGCAAATTTTCTTTGCTCTCCTTCAGGGTGTTAATGTGAAGTTCGGTGGTATATTTGTCCTTGCACTTTAAAGCAGTAAGGTCCATGTCCTTCAACATTACCAGTGAATTCAGCACCCTTAGATGCAAATGAAATGGCACTATTAAGATAATATATATTGTTAAAAAAAATTATAATTTGGGGTCATAATTTTTATGTAACTGGGGTCACTCATTATACTTCATAAATATGTGAGGAATTCCTCTCTTTCTGGAAGTTTTACTTTCCCCTTTTGACAGCAACTAATGAACTTACCATCTCTTGGTCTTTCCTTTTGAAAATGATAAGCCCCACAAAATTGACAAAGCACATTCAACATACAACAATTGTGAGGTTCTACACTTAGATCTCTAAATAATGGACTATCCTGTGAATCAAGCACTACATTAGACTCTATATCAACATTGTTAGCATTAGCATATTCTTCACATGTGTCTTGAACAATATTTTTTATTTTCCTATCTCTAAAAACGCAGCCTTTGTGACCCAGCAATATGTCTTTTGTTGTAAATTGGATCACACTCTTGTTCGTGGACTCTTTTCTTAGACTCCTCTGACTGTTGCTGTCTCCATTTATGTTTTTGGATCCTGTCCAGAAGTTGTTGTGATTCCCTGCTGGTTTTGGGCTTATCAGCCATTGAAATCTGTAATGTAATTGTGATTTTTTTTTGTTTAGAACCTACACATTACACTATTGACACAGGTTTTGGTTAAAAATACTGTTATTTGGCTTACCACTTGTTCCACGGTTGGCAATGAAGTTTGTGTTTTCTTGGCCATTTTATCACAACTTTTCCTTTTGGTAGTGTTTTTGTTGTGCCCTTGGGATTGTCAGTTTCTTCATCTCTGTTGTCATTTCCTGTCCATTCATTTCTTGTATTCCTTCCTGCTTTCGTTCTTCTCCACCATTGTAATCCGTAATGTAAAATTTGATTGTTTATTTTGCACCTATAGATTATGATGATCAGCCAGTTGGACATGAAGTAATGATTTTCTTGAACTTACCAAAGGTTGTAATATAATGAGATCAGCAATTCCCTTTCACACAGTTGTTATATCTGTTATTTCAATCTGTGAAATAAACATAATTAATAAGTTGTATTTGTTGTGTTCTTTGTGTATTAATGAATATTGTTTGCAATTTATAAATCTCTAGGCTTAGGGTTAGACATGAGGTTTAGGGAGTTAGAGTAAGAGGGTTATGAGCTTAGGGTTAGGGACTTAGGTTTAGGAAGTGCAGTTTAGGAGTTTAGTGTTAGGGTGAGAGGGTTATGGTTAGGTGGTTAGGAAGTGAGGGGTTAGGGTAACAGGGTTAGGGGCTTAGGGACTTAGGTTTATGAAGTGTAGTTTAGGGGGTTAGGGTTAGGGTAAGAATGTTAGAGGGTTAGGGTTAGGTTTATGAAGGGAGGTTTAGGAGGTTAGGGTAACATGGTTTGGGGCTTAGGGTTAGTGACTTAGGGTTAGGGTTACAAAGCGAGGTTTAGGTGGTTTGCTTTATGGTAAGAGAGTTAGGGGCTTAAAGTAGTTATGTTTAGGGGCTTAGGGTTAGGAGGTGGGGTTTAGGGAGTTATGGTAAGAGGGTTATGGTTAGGTTTAGGAAGTGAGTTTTAGGGGGTAGGGTAACAGGGTTAGGGGCTTATGGTTAGGAAGTTCGGTTTAGAGGGTTAGGGTTAGGAGGTGAGGTTTAGGGTGTTAGGGTAAGTGGGTGAGATTCTTATGGTTAGGGCCTTTGTTTAGGGGGTTAGGGGCTTAGGGTTAGTGATTTATGGTTATGATGTGTGGTTTAGGGGTTGGGTAACAGGGTTAGGCTTATGGGCTTAGGGTTAGGTTTAGGAAGTGAGCTATAGGGGTTTAGGGTTAGGGTAAGAAGGTTAATGGCTTACTGTTAGTAAGTGAGGTTTAGAGGGTTAGGAATAGGAAGTGATTTTTAGGGCATTAGGGTAAGTGGGTTATAGGCTTAGGGTTAGGGGCTTAGGGTTACGGTTAGGAAGTGAGGTTTAGTGGGTTAGGGATAGGGTAAGAGGGTTAGGGGCTTATGGTTAGGAAGTTAGGTTTAGAGGGTTAGGGTTAGGAAGTGAGGTGTTAAGGTAAGTGTGTTTGATTCTCAAGGCTAGGGGCTTTCATTGTGGAAGTGATGTTTAGGGGGTTACGGTAAGAGGGTTAGTGGCTTTGGGTTAAGAAGTGATGTTTAGGGGGTTAGGGTAAGAGGGTTAGTGGTTTAGGGTTATCGACTTATGGTTATGAAGTGAGGTTTAGGGGATTAGGGTTAGAGTAAGAGGGTTAGGCTTACAGGCTTAGGGATATGTTTAGGAAGTGACCTTTAGGGGGCTAGGGTAAGAGGGTTAGGGGCTTAGGGTTAGGCACTAAGGGTTAGTGTTAGGGAGTGAAGTTTAGGGGGTTAGGGTAAGATGGTTATGGTTAGGGGCTTAGGGTTAGGTTTAGGAAGTGAGGTTTAGAGTTAGGGTAAGAGGGTTAGGGGCTTAGTGTTAAGGTTAGGAAGTGAGATTTAGAGGGTTAGGATTAGGAAGGGAGGTTTAGGGGGTTAGGGTAAGTGGGTTATAGGCTTAGAGTTAGGGGCTTAGGGTTACAGTTAGGAAGTGAGGTTTAGGGGGTTAGGGTGAGGGTACGAGGGTTAGGGTTAGTGGCTTATGTTTAGGAGGTTCGGTTTAGAGGGTTAGGGTTAGGAAGTGACGTTTAGGGTGTTAGGGTAAGTGGGTTTGATTCTTATGGTTAGGAGCTTGGGGTTAAGAAGTGATGTTTAAGGGGTTAGGTTAAGAGGGTTAGGGAGTTAGGGCTACGTGAGTGCCGCAAAGCATGACAAAGCCGCAAACGTACCCAACGTTCTTGGTCAACATGTCTAGACACCTCTAAGTCTTCCTGCATTTGATTACTACAATATTATATTTCCATATCAATAATGTTATGTTAATTAGAAATTAATGTTGTTATAACTTTTTATGTTAATTATGATGTTAACATCAGCATTATGTAACATTAATTCATATATTTGTGAAGACAGCACCTAAAATATGCATTTGAAGTGTCACTTCAAAATAAAATATTTAGCCCTATTTTTTATATTAAATACATGTTCATATGATAAGAACAGGGAACTAGGGAAAAAACATATACACACAAATAGAACTAAAATATTAAGTACATTCATTTAAATATGGTGGAAATGCCCTGAAATTCAGACATTCTGGAGAACAGTACAAGAAATGATGACAATATGTTGGCTTAAGAATTAAAATTAGACCTAGTAATAATGCTACTAAATGGCAAAAATGAATTATTCAAACTTTAACTATTTATTCTTATTCTTATTATCCTTATTTTTAAAGCGCTAACATACTCGGTGGCACCATACACAGGATAAGTACAAGGCAAAAGCAGCTTCAACACAATGCAAATGAATATCTTTGATCTTATAATCTAGCATAAAAAGTGGTTTCTCAAGTATCTTTCATGATTAAAAACTCGCAAATTTATAGGGTCGTGAAACAGGAAGGTGATAGAAACATTGTTCATATTAAGAATGACGTTGAAAATATCATTTTAACATACAATCTTGTGCTCTTTCACACCATGAAGATCACCTACAGTGAGGTAAATGGCCCTTTAAGTTAATCTGTAGATATATTCGGCCAGAGAAATGTAATATGGGCATAAAGAAGCTTTTCTGTAACTCAGAATCATTTCTGGTGATTTCTCTAAGCATCCCCGGTTTCCTGAAAAACCAAGAAAAAAAATAATCTGATTCAAGTAAATTAGCATAAATTAACATGCTGAACTAGTGGTGTTAACAATTAATGTCGCGAACATCAAATTTTGGGTTCGCGAACAGCGAACGCGAACTTTACTAAATGTTCGCGAATGGGCGAACATCGGCGAACCCCATAGACTTCAATGGGCAGGCGAATTTCAAAACCCACAGGGACTCTTTCTGGCCACAATATTGATGGGAAAGTTGTTTCAAGGGGACTAACACCTGGACTGTGGCATGCCGGAGGGGGATCCATGGCAAAACTCCCACTGAAAATTACATAGTTGATGCAGAGTCTGGTTTTAAGCCATAAAGGGCATAAATCACCTAACATTCCTAAATTGTTTGGAATAACACGCTTTAAAACATCAGGTATGATGTTGTATCGATCAGGTAGTGTAAGGGTTACACCCGCATCACAGTAACAGACCAATCTCCCCGTTTAATGCACCGCAAACAACCGCAAACAGTCCCTTTGCACAACCGCAAACTCCCCATTTCCACAAGGTTGGATACCAAGCTAGCCATGTCCCGTTCCTTGTCCTCATTGATGTCATTGAAGGTCTCTTCCTCCACCCAGCCAAGGGTCCCCGAAAGGTGACAACAAGCCCCTTGGGACACCTGCTGTGTTTGGTCTTCCACCTCCTCAAAGCCACCTTCCTCCTCTGACTCCTCTTCTTCAGACTCCCAAAGTCTGGGGGCTTCCACTGCACAGCATGGAAGATTATACACAGGTCAGAGTCTGGGGGCTTCCACTGCCCAGCATGAAATATTGTACACAGGTCAGAGTCTGGGGGCTTCCACTGCACAGCATGGAAGATTATACACAGGTCAGAGTCTGGGGGCTTCCACTGCCCAGCATGGAATATTATACATAGGTCAGAGTCTGGGGGCTTCCACTGCCCAGCATGGAATATTATACACAGGTCAGAGTCTGGGGGCTTCCACTGCCCAGCATGGAATATTATACACAGGTCAGAGTCTGGGGGCTTCCACTGCACAGCATGGAAGATTATACACGTTGCCTCTGTCTGTGTTATTAAAAGGTGTGTACTGTTAAGTAGTACTATTCCTATCGGTTTAATCCCTGTTACGTCCACTATTAGGGGACGTGTATATGGCATTGATTTTTGGAACAGGGAGATGGAAAAAGATGCTTGGTCGGACCTCCTACTTCAAATTTGGGGCACTGCTCATGCAATCTAAGGTGCCACCAGATATGAGTGTCACTGTGCTCTGGCAAAAGTTGGCAGAGTAGGCGCTGTAGGCTTCACACACATGCCTGTAGGCAGGCAACTGATATTCAGTCGATTACAGTCAAAAAAGAGTTGTTTTATGTCACTGTACACTACGGTTGCACCAGATATGACGTATCACTGTGCACTGGCAAAAGTTGGCAGAGTAGATGCAATAGGCTTCACACACACGCCTGTAGGCAGGCAATTGCTATTCAATCTATTACAGTCAAAAAAGTGTTGTTTTATGTCACTGTACACTACGGTTGCACCAGATATGACGTATCACTGTGCACTGGCAAAAGTTGGCAGAGTAGATGCAATAGGCTTCACACACACGCCTGTAGGCAGGCAATTGCTATTCAATCTATTACAGTCAAAAAAGTGTTTTATGTCACTGAGCACAATATAAGCTGTGAGCCTGACGCAGGGAGGCAACTGATATTAGATTACAGGAAAAAAATGGTTGTTTTCAATGTATGTTACACCACCAGGTATGAGTAGTGAAAATAAACACAATTTAAGCTGTTAGGTGCTAGCCTGTCACACACACACGCTGGCAGGCAGGCATAGATTACACACAAAAAAATTATAAAATAAAATAAATTATGTTCAAAGTTACCTCAATGATAAAGTATAGGGAGCGAACCGAAAAGCGCATGTGTTCGCGGGGAACGCGAACATGCGAAAATCGCCGCGAACAGTTCTCCGGCGAACTGTTCGAGACATCACTAGTGATAACTAAATATGTGTGTGTATATGTATATAAACAACCACCTAAATGTGTAAATAAACAGCAATCTACAGCTAAAATAAGTTCTATATTTAATTTGGAGGTGAATGTTTACACTGAGTATTGTTTATATTGTGCGCTCCCCATAAAAGCTATTGTGAGAGCTGCTATGATAAGCAATTGTGCAGTCTGATCCAATTTACTAGCCTAACTTCACTTTAGCAGATAGGTTAAACCTTTTGAATTTTTTGAGGGATCTATTAAAGGGCATAAAGGTCATTGAAAGAACTGTATGGTGTTCACTTATATTTAAACATAAACCAGAAATAATCTGCAGATGTTTGCTAAATATAAAGATGAATGCAGCCAGGTGCAGTATACTAAGTTTTTGTCTTAAAAGGGACATTAGCATACCGCTCTGCAATATCATGTAGAGCAGTCACAATCAAATGCAGAAGCTGTGAATATATTTAATTAGATAATAATGTATCTGTGAATTGATTGTAAGTGTTGTGGTGCTAGTTTTTAAAAGCTTACCTTCTGTGTTATCATCACCTGCTGATATAGAGCTCCATTCCAATCTGCTAAGTTGCTGCAAGGAATGGCTCCCTTATAACTGTGGGAGCTTTTTTTTTCAGTTACAAGGGAGGCATTCCAATGCTGCTCTTCTAAAACTGCTCCTCAGCTTACATGACACCCACTTCTGATATGAAGCTGAGTAGACTCCATAGAAATGCTACACATTGGTACCCGCTACATTAACAAAATACATTAGCTATCACAACAAATTATCTGCCTATATAAACCTCTTCTCATGGCAGGGAAGAGGTAAAATGATTATAAAAACGAATGCATGGAGTTTATGCTCCCTCTGCCTATAACCCACGACCCCCTATGAGCCTTGGGATTCCCCGTTCCCAAATGCTATTAGCGAGGAAAGTCTGGGGAATCCCCCTTCCAATGCCATATGTGCAGGAATACTCCAGAGATTCCCCCTTCCCATGTGATTTGACCGGGAGAACGCTGGGTATTCCCCCTTCCCCTATTGTACCTACAAGATAATCCCCTGCCACCAAAGTCCTTAAATGACTTTTGTGGCAGCTAAAATTGAACCCCTTCTATGCAGTATTTATATACCTCATATTATTGCAGATCTAAAATGTGAGTGTGATACTTACCTTATTATATATATTTGTCTAAATAAACGTACCAGAAGATACAATACTGGATTTCTTTGCACTTCTTTCCCCAAAACCCTCTTCTTTTTTTCTCAAGTCACGATGAACAGCGGTCTGTAAAAGAAGCTGCAAGAGACTGTAGTATCCTCCTCCTTCTGGAATTTGGCTGGAATACTTCTACGGACATATTCACCACACCTGCAGTCTCAAGTACAAGAGGAGCAAGATACGTAAGTAGGTGTATTACCCATTGATCTGTTGCACCCCTCTTAGACTCTGTGATCCACTGATTGTATACACTTTGCATAACAGTTGTGCATTGCACTAACCAAATATAGACAGACTGTTAAACAAACGTTATAAGATTATATACACTGTTTATATACTCCTATATTGAACTAACCAAATACAGATTGTATTAAGATAAAGTGTTAATCCATATTTGATAAGTTTGTATGCACTGTTTATTGATCTCTGTATTGATCTAACCAAAAACAAAGTGTGTTAAGACTAATTGTTAGTTATCCAATCATCCAAATTGTAATAAACAATCAGATAGATTTACTGTATCCTGTGATCTAACTAAATATCAAAGCTTACAAGTGTAAACACTTATAATTGTTTATCCTTGATATTTACTGCTATCCCAATAAAAGCTATTTCTGCACACAGCGTATACTTGTCGATAACTTGATATTTGAACTTAATTAATCTATACACTGTAATATTTTAAGAAACTAAATTAATCTATACAGTGTAATATTCATGTCATATCAATTGCATGACAGCAAGTTACGAGCTTGAGATGCAAACCCGTAAACCATATGTCGCACATTGGATGTGTGGCTGTGAACATGATCAATTAGTCAAACCCATAGTTACAGGTTTAGATGGAGCCAATGGCCATCATTATGTCACTGAAAAATGGAGGTTACATTTCAAAGTCTTACTGGCTTCAATTACGAATTTTGATCGGATCCACATTCCAGACATAATGCAATTTTGCTAAATCTGTAAATATGATATTATAGTCCATGCAAGTTCCATTATTTGTATTAACACATTGATTGCCGGGATCGATATAACACGGAAAATAAAATGAAAATAAAGTATTTCATATTGCCGATTTGTGGGCCTGAGAATGTTTTGCTATTAATTTTAATAACTAACATTGCTTTCCCTTTTATTATTATTACAGTAGTGTGTGTATATTTGCATTTACAGTGCTGCGAATAGGACTTTAACCCACTAGCGGGTCCTCTCTAGTACGCATTGGCTTCTTGGCTCCATTTGCGGGTTATGGGCTTGAACAACAGTGATTTTGCTGCAATTTAATAGCGTGATTGGAACGTAACAGTTACGTGCTTGACAAATCAAAGGATTTGCGGGCACGCAGTTCAAATTTCCATGTCCTGTAGCTTTTTCCAGCCCTTACCCTGCAAGTCGTTGATGGGTTGCTTTAAGGGGCCACTTTAATAGCCGCAAGTCATGCAGCCTACATTATGGGCTATGGTTTTCAACGTTGAGGGAATTTAATAGCCTTATATGTAGGCCATTGCAGTGTTAAATGGCATACATTATTGCTAACACCCTTTGCTAGGCTAATGACCCTAGCAGCAAATTACATCCAAATCTATTCATTGCCTGCAAATACCAACTAATTGATATATCTGTTTTAACATTTGAGCTTTAAACTCTAAGGGCCTCATTCAATTGAGATTTGGCCAATTGAATAGGGCTCTAAATAAGCACATAGCATATTTTTTTTAAAGAAGTTTTTAGCTAGTGAAAAACTTGCTTTTGAATAGATGTTTATTAACTAAAAACATCATAAAAAAATATATGTTGTGTGCTTATTTAGAGCGCTATTCAATTGGCCAAATCGCAATTGAATGAGGGCCTAATTGTTTCAGCAAACTAAAGAGCTCATTAACGCTAAGAGGATCAAGCATCTCAAGTGACCATGATGTGCATCCCTGCATCTATTCACTATTTCCTATGGGGACACATTTAGCCCAAAGCACTTTAAACCTCATCTCGTGCACTTAAGATGATTGGAATATTTTTGGAAGAACAAATATAGATATGTTACAGCTAATAATTTCCTGACATGTGACTAAGGGAACAGAGAAAGGATTATCAAACAACTTGAGAAAAGCAAAAAACATATGAAAGTTAGTAGCTCAGGGACTTCATAGAAAACACGGAGATCTTGACATTTTCTCATTTCGCATGAAATCTTTTAAGTATGAAGGGAACTGTTTTTAATTAAACAGATAGAACGTAAGTAGAATCCTCCAATGCATACCAGTTATGCAAATATGGACTATAAACCCCTGTGTCTGCAAACAAAACATGGCAATAATAACAGAAGAGCTGCAGCACTTATCTCCTGACTGCTTCATGCTTTGTAATAAAAAGTTTCAGTTGTCAAAAATTATATACTAAGATAATGAAAACATTAGTGTACTCTGAAAACTGAAAATATATTTCATCTGGAAAATAATTTTTCTTTAGCAAAGAAAAAGTATATTATACAAAGTTTAAAAAATAGTTTCCTTCAAGATTAAGCTTATAATATTAAAAAAATATACAGGTTCAGTTACATTTAATTATTTGGTCCAATGTCTCTATTATCACACAGTCACATTGTACCGGTTAATTATTAGAAGTTATCTGACCAATAGTCATATTTTTACATACTTTATATATATATAGGTACTTTCCACATATTACATACTTCGTATAGAGATTTTCTTATACTACAGTGATCTTTTAACAGCAAACTATGGTACCTTGATACATCATTAGGAGGTCACCTTGCAGCCAACTTGAGTTTTGAATACTCTTATCAATGTGAACTACAACATAAACCCTGTTATTATGCGGGTCCCTATGGACCCCCATGACTAAGTTGAATCCCTAACTTTGGGTGATCTACATGGGCCACTATGGTATATTACACTATAACACCTAAATTTAACACCTATTCCATGGTGGTCCCTACAAACACCTATGGAACCTACATTTAACCTATGTACCATGGGGTCCCTCAGACCCAAAATTGCATAGGAGTTACACTTTTGTATCATGGGAGTCAGTGGGGACCCCTGTGGTAAAGGGTTAATATTAGGATTACTATTTGATGCCATAGTTAAGCCCATAGTGGTTATAGTTAGAGGCCCCATAGGGGGAATACAGGGGGGTACCTAGGCTCATAAGGGCTGGCAGGTATTAAGTAGGCCACCCTTATAGGAATTAGTGGGTCATAAAAACCTGCATTTTTTTTTTTTTTTTTTTTACTTTTTCCCTACTAGGCGAGGATGTTGGGATTAGTATTTTGTACGCACGTTTGTTAGTGAGCACCATTCTGTAGTACTGCTATGGAGACTACTAAAATTCAGACTCTATGAATGAGATGGGTGTTATATAAGTAGTAAACTAATTTCACTGCAATTATACCCTCTCTGATCCCGTGCAGCTTGTCAATACAGATACCCTCATGTAGAAATAAACCAATGAAGACTTAACACATGGGGTATAAAAGGCCACAGCCCTGTTTATTATATAGTGTATATATATATATATATATATATATATATATATATACACCGTATATGCTCGAGTATAAGCCGACCCGAGTATAAGCCAAGGCACACATTTTACCACAAAATACTTGGTAAAATTAATGACTCGAGTATAGGCCGAGGGTGGGAAATGTGCTGCCCCCTGTGTCCCTCTTGTGCCCTCTGTGTCCCCCTCTCTCTCCGTGTCATTTCTCCCCTCTCCCTTCCCTGTGTCTCTTCTCCCCTCTCCCTTCCCTTTGGCTCTTCCAACCTCTCCCTTCCCTGTGTCTCTTCCCCCCTCCCTTATAACCCTCCTCAACCCCCCTCCTCAACCCCTCCTCCTCATCCTCAACCTCCCTCCTCATCCTCAACCTCCCTCCTCATCCTCCCTTCTCATCCTCAACCTCCCTCCTCATCCTCAACCTCCCTCCTCATCCTCAACCTCCCTCCTTATCCTCAACTCCCTCCTCATCCTCAACCCCCTCCTCAACCTCCCTCCTAATCCTCCCTCCTCAACCCCACCATCCTCAACCCCATCCTCAACCCCCTCCTCAAGCCCCCCATTCTCATCCTCCCTCCTCAACCCCCCATCCTCATCCTCAACCCCCTCCTCAACCTCAACCCTCCTCAACCTCAACCCCCCTCAACCCCAACCCCCCACCTTAACCCCCTTCCTCAACCTCCCTCCTCAACCCCCCCATTCTCAACCCCCCATCCTCATCCTCTCTCCTCAACCCCCCATCATCAACCCCCCTCCTCAACCCCTCCTCCTCATCCTCAACCTCCCTCCTCATCCTCAACCTCCCTCCTCATCCTCCCTCTTCATCCTCAACCTCCCTCCTCAACCCCCCTCCTCAACCCCCTCCTCAACCTCCCTCCTCAACACCGCCATCCTCAACCCCCTCCTCAACCTTCCTCCTCAACCCCCCCATCCTCAACCCCCTCCTCAACCCCCCCATCCTCATCCTCAACCCCCTATCCTCAACCTCCCTCATCAACCTCAACCCCCCTCAGCCCCAACCCACCACCTCAACCTCAACCCCCGCAAGCTCCCCCCTTATTCCCCCTCAACCCCAACCCCCCTCCTCAACCTAAACCTCCCTCAACCCCCCTCCTCCACCTAAACCCCCCTAAATACCTCCCCCCTCTCCCCTCACTTACCTGCTTGTGCTCCGGCCTCCGCTCCTTGACCCTGCGCCGGCGTGCATGTGATGTCACACATGCGCGCCACGTCATTAGCATATACCGGGTGCACATATATAGTTGTGAACATGCGTGTTGTTGCTAACGCTTGCGGGCTCGCAAACAACATGACACACCAATTACGACTTTCGCAAACTTTACCTTGCAACGCAAACAACATACGACACACGTTAACACACATTACGACCTCGCAACACTCGGACGCAACTCGCGAACATTACAAAATTCAAAACACAATAAATACACACAGCACATACATAAAAAGCTTACCTACAGCAAGAGGGAGCATCCAGGACCTCAAAAAAGCAACTTACACCTTGATTTCACTCAAAATCAAAGAGTTTAGACACTAAAAATGTTGCTAAGCGACAGAAAAAATGGCCGCCGAAGAAAACGAAAACGAGGCTACACACGCAAACACCATACGAGACACGGTAGCACACATTACGACCTCGCAAAAATCGGACGCAACACGCTAACATAAAAACATTTAAAACACAATAAATTCAGACAACACACACATAAAAATCTTACCTACAACAAGAGGAACCATCCAGGAACTCAAAAAAGCAACTTACACCTTCAATTAAATAAAAATAAAACAGTTTAGACACTAATAATTCACTAATAAAATCGCTAAGCGAGAGAAAAAATGGCCGACGAACAAAACGAAAACGAGGCTGTAGCACTCGAAACACAGAAAACACCACAACACACTCGCAAAACACCACAAGAAACTCGCAAAACACCACAAAAGACCGACGGATAATCCACGAAGACAAATACCACACATTACCCGCCATTTTACGCCAATGCGGAAGTACACCACTACGTTAACGGTTTCGGCTTGCGCATGCACAGTATTACACTGCACACATTCACCACGCTTACACAGCAGCTCCACACCACTAATGCTGCAGCAACATCAAAACACATTGACAGCTCTTCAACACAATGCTTCAAAATAGGTAAAGTATATTCATTTATTAAGGTATTATATATTACATTATTACACACCAAACAGCAATTTCATTGCCGTCATTTTTTGATTGACAATTCGCTAGTATATATATATAATTGAAGAGTGAAGCAGCTGTGAATGTCCAGTAATTTAGTAATTTAGTAATTATTAATCCAAATATATATATACATAGATTAATAATGAGTATTGCAATATAATTTGATACCTTTTGTATTGGACAAACATCTTATTTATAATGACAAGCTTTCGAGAGGCTTAACCTCCTGTGAGGAATTGACTCTGCTGGGTTTTGAACCCTGGTCCCCAGGCTGTGTGAATTCCATTGAGACCTTATAAGCTTGACTCTGCTAGCAATAGTATCAGTACCTAAGTCTCTTCAGCTGTGTCTGGTCAGGTGTCTGGTCCTTGGCCTATATAAGGCACTTCCTGTCTATTGATCCTTGCCAGATTATTGTGTGGTTCCTGATCACTTCAATAAATCTTGTTCCTGTTTTCACCTACAAGTTTGCGGAACTGGATTATTGCTGACCTTGGCTACTGGTCTCCACAACTTTGTGATTTCTATATCATTACAGAATAATCTGGCCCTTTCATGGAGACCGCCGGGACAGATTCTGCATTGGCCCAGCAGGTTGCTTTATTTGCAAGAACTGTGCAGACCCAGGCACAGACCATCCAAGTGCTGCAGGACCAGGTAGCTGAACTGCAAAATAAATTTCAGTCAACGCACAGTGAGTATACCAGCTACAGGGCACGTGATACTGCGGCTGCTACTGTTACACCTGCACAAGAGGCCCGCTTGCCCCTGCCAGAAAAGTTTGGAAGAGATCGCAAAAGATTTAGGGGTTTCCTAAATCAATGCCGTTTGCACTTCATGATGTTACCTCACCAATTTCCATCTGAAAGAGAGAAGGTGGGATTTATTTTTTCCTTATTCAAAGATGAAGCCCTGGCTTGGGGCTCCCCTCTTCTGGAAATAGACAGTCCAGTCTTGGGTAATCTAAATTACTTTCTTGAGGCCATGTGCCTAGTTTTTGATGACCCCAATCGATGTGCTACAGCAGAAGTGACTCTCCTTCATTTGCATCAAGGGAGGCGCTCGGTGGCTGAATATGCTGCTGAATTCAGACAGTGGGTTGCTGATACTACCTGGAACCAATCAGCCCAGAGGTTCCACTTCAGAAAAGATCTCTCAGAAGCTATAAAAGATGAGCTAGCTCGTGTTGATCTACCTGCTGACTTTGATGCATTTGTGCGTTTGGCTATCCGTATTGATCGGAGACTTTCTGAAAGAAGATTGGAAAGACAGGGCTCTTTTAGACCAAGTACTACTCCAATTTCCTATTCAAGAACTTCTACTCCGATCCCACAAACACCTACAGACTCTGAGCCAGAGGCTATGCAGGTAAATCTAATAAGAGGGCCATTATCCAATGAAGAAAAACAGTGGCGACGCACTCACAATTTATGCCTGTATTGTGGTAGTGCAGGGCACTATGCCATTAATTGCCCTAGCAAATCCAAAAGAACAATAGCTATGGCGGCTGAGGGTGCACAGATTCGACACCAATCCCAGATTTCGGATCAACTGGATTCTGTCACACAACCCTTGTTTTCTCTGGCTCATGGTGAAGAGGGTATGTTGACTCAACATCCTCATTTTGTGGTGCCTATCACGTTGCAATGTGGTGATCGTAAAATTTCAACTACCGCTATGATAGATTCTGGAGCAGGCGGAAACTTTATGGACATTAAATTTGCAGCAGGAAATAGAATTCAGTCTATCCCTAATTCTTCACCTGTGTTAATGGAGACAGTTGATGGTTCTCCACTTACGTCAGGACCGGTTACACATGAGACTGTGCCCTTAAAGTTGACTGTGGAAGTGAATCACCATGAGGCTATCTCTTTCCACCTAATTTCCTCAACACAGTTTCCAGTGATTTTGGGGGTACCTTGGCTTGCTCTGCATAACCCACAGATTGATTGGAAGATCAGAACTTTGTCCTTTCCTTCAGAACACTGCTTAATGAATTGTCAACCCTCTAAGGTAACACCTGTTGCCACAACAATTAATGAAATGGTTGCTACAAACTTGACTAAGCTTCCTCTACAATATCAGGATTTTGCAGATGTCTGCGATAAGAAGAATGCTGATCAGCTTCCACCACACAGGCCTTATGATTGCCCAATAGAGCTGTTGCCTGGGGCTGCTATCCCATTTGGCCATATATATTCCCTTTCTGAGCCTGAATTGAAAGCTCTTCGTGAATACCTACAAGAAAATCTTGCCAAAGGCTTTATTCGACCATCTACTTCTCCAGCAGGAGCTCCTATTTTCTTCGTAGAAAAGAAAGATGGCAGCCTAGGGCCATGCGTTGATTACAGGGGCATTAATAACATCACTGTTAAAAACCGCTACCCCTTGCCTCTGATTCCTGAACTTTTGGAGAGACTTCGCTCAGCTAAAATATTTACGAAGCTTGATCTTCGGGGGGCATATAATCTGGTTCGCATAAGACCCAATGATGAATGGAAAACAGCTTTCAGAACCAGGTACGGGCATTACGAATATCTAGTAATGCCTTTTGGGCTGTGTAATGCCCCTGCAACTTTCCAACATCTTATCAAAGATGTACTACGAGATCTCCTGGATCAGTTTGTTGTGGCATATTTGGATGATATCCTAATATTCTCTGATAATCTTGAAAACCACAGAAAACAGGTCCGTATAGTTCTAGAGTGCCTTCGTACCCACCGTCTATACATTAAACTAAAAAAATGTGAGTTTGAACAAACAGACATTCAATTCCTGGGGTATGTAATTACTCCCAAAGGTTTAAGTATGGACGCAAGTAAAATTAAAGCTGTGCTGGACTGGCCCATCCCCAAGAATGAAAAAGATGTTCAGAGATTTGTGGGGTTTGCCAATTTTTACAGGCGTTTCATTAAGAATTTCTCTGCCGTTATTACACCGATCACTGAACTCACACGTAAGGGGACTCCTTTTCAGTGGTCCGATAAGGCGGATACCGCATTTTCCCGATTGAAGACTCTGTTTACCTCTGCCGCTGTCCTGGTACATCCTCAGCCGGAATTACCATTTATTGTGGAAGTTGATGCTTCTGATTCAGCTGTTGGTGCTATACTGTCTCAAAGGACTGGACCTAAGATGCTGTTACATCCGTGTGCCTTCTATTCCCGCCAGATGGTGCCAGCAGAAAGAAACTATGACATAGGGAATAAAGAACTTTTGGCTATAAAAGCTGCCTTCACCGAATGGAGACATCTCTTGGAGGGAGCTACCCATCCAATTACTGTCCTCACAGATCACAAAAATCTGGAATGTATTCGATCAGCTAAGAGACTGTCAGCCAGACAAGCACGCTGGTCCCTATTCTTCTCAAGGTTTAATTTTTTGGTTACATACCGTCCTGGCTCCAAGAATGGTAAGGCGGATGCCTTGTCTAGAATAGCTGACCCCCTCCATACTACCGTAACCAAGACCACCATCTTGCCAGAGGATATATTTATAGGAGTTACATTTCCTTCTGATCTGATGTCTCGCATTAAAAAGGGCTACGCTGAAGACCCAGTTCTTCGTGATCCTCCTCGTGACCTCCATATGACGATGCTTAATGGGTTTTGGATTTTTCAACAACGTCTGTTTGCTCCGGAGTCAGTGCGACTGGACCTTTTACATCTCTACCATGACTCAAAACCAGCAGGTCATCCAGGAATCCGAAAGACGCAAGAGCTACTTGCCCGATCCTTTTGGTGGCCGAAGTATCATGAGGATGTTAAGAAGTATGTGTCCTCTTGTGATGTGTGTGCCAGACATAAGACTCCTCGCTCATCCACTGTTGGCTTGCTTCAGCCTCTTCCGATTCCTCATCGTCCCTGGGCATCTATATCCATGGACTTTATTGTGGAACTACCTCCCTCTAAGGAACACACTACCATTCTTGTTGTTGTGGACAGGTTAACTAAGATGGGTCATTTCATACCATCTCGTGGTCTCCCTTCAGCTAAACAGACAGCTGACCTGGTTATTCGGGAAATATTTTGCTTGCATGGAGTGCCTGATGAAGTAGTTTCGGACAGGGGAGTGCAGTTTACGTCTCGTTTTTGGAAACATTTTTGTTCTAATCTAGGTATTAATGTAAATCTGTCGTCAGCTTTTCATCCGCAAAGTAATGGACAGACTGAGCGAACCAACCAGACTTTGGAGCAATATTTGCGGTGCTATATTAGTTACCTGCAGGATGACTGGCTGGATTTTCTACCCACGGCGGAGTTTGACTATAACAATGACCAACACTGCTCCACTTCTTTGAGCCCATTTTTTGCCAACTATGGTTACCATCCGACCTTTCTAGTCAGTCTCCCAATTACTACTTCCATTCCTGCTGTCACTGACCGGCTAACGGCCTTACGTGATTCCCAAGCACTGTTGAAAGAGACTCTTTTGGAGGCTCAGGAATGTTACAAAAGAGCTGCTGATAGGCATACAAAGGAGGCCCCAGTCTATCACGTTGGTGACAAGGTGTGGCTGTCAACAAGGAATCTCAAGCTTCGGATTCCTTCTCATAAATTGGGTCAAAGGTTCATGGGACCTTTTGAGATCATTGCTCAGATCAATGCTGTCACTTTCCGTTTACAACTCCCGAATTCCATGAAAATACATCCAGTGTTCCACGTTGCACTGCTTAAACCTTTTCATGAAAACACTTTCCCTGGCCGAGCCCTGCCTGCCCCACCTCCAGTCCTCGTGGATGGTGAGGATGAGTACGAAGTGGACAAAATTCTTGACTCCAGGATCTTCCGTGGCAAGCTTTAGTATCTGGTTCGCTGGAAAGGCTATGGTGAGGAGGAGAGTTCGTGGGAACCAGTGGACAATATTCACGCTCCTGATCTCCTTCGGTCTTTTCATGTGCAGTACCCTGCTAAGCCAGGTAATAGGGCATCCAGAGGCTGCACCTATAGAGGCGGGGGTAATGTGAGGAATTGACTCTGCTGGGTTTTGAACCCTGGTCCCCAGGCTGCTATACCTCTTCCCTACCACTGCGCCAGCCTACCTTTGTGAATTCCATTGAGACCTTATAAGCTTGACTCTGCTAGCAATAGTATCAGTACCTAAGTCTCTTCAGCTGTGTCTGGTCAGGTGTCTGGTCCTTGGCCTATATAAGGCACTTCCTGTCTATTGATCCTTGCCAGATTATTGTGTGGTTCCTGATCACTTCAATAAACCTTGTTCCTGTTTTCACCTACAAGTTTGCGGAACTGGATTTTTGCTGACCTTGGCTACTGGTCTCCACAACTTTGTGATTTCTATATCATTACACCTCCCTTTATCAAGTCTCAAGCAATACTAACATGAGATGGGACCCTCAGTTTGAACAATAACAGCAGATGCAGATAGAGTGGAAACAGCATCTGATGGCTTGTTAACTACATAATCAAGCTATTAGATCCCATCGGATTTGCTCAAACACTAGAGACCGTGATAAAAATTTAAAAACACTGTCTGAATCTTTCAAACAAAAGGGTTACAAACCCAGTATTATTAACCAAAAAATATCAACTGCCATCACAATACGTTGAGAACACCTATTAAACTACAAAACAAAAGAAACTACTTCACGTATACCTCTAGTGACCACATACCATCCAATTTTATAGAAAATTCGGAAAATAATCAAAGATTTACAACTATTACTAATTGAAGATACTGAATTAAAATATATATTCCCAAAACCTCCCATCCTTGCATTTAAACAACCACCAAACCTGAAACAAAAACTTGTCAGCAGAAAATTGGCCAATGAACAACTGAATACAAAAATGGAACTAAACCTTGTAACAAACGTGCCTGTAAATTATGCCAACACATTTGTAATGATGATACAGCCACACATAACAACAAAACCTATAACATCAAAGGATCATATTCATATACATCATCAAATGTGGTTTATATGATACAATGTACTTGTAACAGATCTACTGGCACCCCGACCGGGTACCTCCGTTGATAGACGCGTCCTAGTTTGCGCCGAGGCCTACAAGCACCGTACCGGACACCACAACAACCACAGACTCCACAACCGCCGTAGCTTAGCTGGAGCCGCGCCGTCTTCCTTCCACCCTGTATGAATCTCCAGCATCCAGGACCGTTTGGGGAAGACCTCTCCTTCAAGGATAGTACATCAGGAACAAGGGTTCAGTAGTTACAGCTCAAGGGAGTATGCAAAAGCATAGCAATCCCCAGTATGATAGAGCCATCCCCTCCAATAATGAGACAATGCTACGTTTTGAAGGGTCAAGTAGAACTCTTCTTTATTAAAAACAAAGAACACATTTTTTAAACACTTCACATACACAGTAGGGGCAGTGACTACCTTTGGTCAACCCCTAATTACCTCTGGCCAATCAGACAGGGTTAATGCGTGGGAGCCAGGAGTCCCCTCCCCCAGGAGCCGCCCACTAGGCGTGGCTAACTGCTCATTCTCCCTCTGACGGTGGAGAGAGTAACATCTATAAGCTCACTTATTCCCCTGCTGGGAGTATGGGGAAACCCCAGGTCATCTCATTATTGAAGAGTCCCTACCCCCATTGTTAATGGTGCCATCTTGTCTGCTAAAAACCCTTTTGTTCTGCTATCTCTTGTGTGGTTTAGCAAATACTATTAAGGGGCAGATGGGCAACTCCTGACCAAGTGTATGAGACCAAAGATATTTTACTGCATACCACACAATACAATATTTTTACAGATATAATAACAACATTTTATAACCCAGAACATATCTGCAGATAGCTTAGGTCTGAGCACACATTATTACTGAATGGCGCTCAGACCACATACATACAGTATAACAGTAGGATCCTATTTTAATCAAGAATTACATAACCATAAAACAGGGTAAAACAGTGATGGGTTCCGTTACACACCTCCCCCGTGACCATAAGCCGGCATACACGGTCTGATCCCAACGGATCGGCCTGGGGATGTCCGGACAAAAGTATTTGTTGGTCACTTCTATAGTTTGACAACCCATCAGCATTACTGCAATTCACAGCAATAAGCATTTCAAGGAGAGGGAAAATACATTTTACAAACTGGTTTCAGACAATTAAATAATGAGGCAGAAAAACCTCAGCCTTTCAAATGAACTGAAGTCCTTTAGCAAAACCATCCCAAGTTGCAGAGTACATTCCTCCCCCAGCTCGTGGTCGGGCCCCAATTGTACAGAGCCCACTGTTCTTCCCCTGTACATCCACCCAAAAAAATCCAGGATCCCATCCCAACAGTCCAGGATCCCAGTGTCCAAAAGGTGGGCCACAATCTCTGTCCCATAGAAACCCCTTTCCATATAAAACGTTCCCGCTCATCCACTCTACTGTTGGCTAATGCTAGTTACTTTTGGAGGGTGGGGTCCTGTCTAGTTTCCCTCCCAAGCTCTTCGGGGGTGTCCCATGCTATGGGTCTTTCTGTGGCATTAGTGCTAAGTGTCTGCTTGTGGTTTACCTGGGTCTCCCGACCTGTTGTAGGATCGTCCTCGGTACGGGTCTGTGAGCAGGTGTTCACGGGACAAGCAGCAGCAGTCATGGGTAAAAAGGCTGAGGCTAGAGGGCCAATATAGTTGCCCAACATGACATCAGCAGGTAAATTGTCCATGATCCCGACTGTGGTCTTTCCCGACCCGACTCCCCAATCCAAGTGTACCCGGGCAGTGGGTAAGCGAAAAACAGCCCCCCCTGCGACACGGACAGCAACAGTACGGGTAGATACATGCTCTGATTTCACAAGATGTTTCTGCACCAACGTGATGGTAGCGCCAGTGTCCCTTAGGCCTTGTGCTACCTGTCCATTTACATGCACCTCCTGGCGGTGATGCTGGCGGTTATCTGGGGATGCAGCTTGTATGGGGTTTGCGTCATACAGGATGCCCAAACACTCCTCAGGGCTCCCTTCGGTTTCCAGGCAGTGAGCAGCAGAGGTACGTGATAAAGGGATCTCTGGGTTATTGGTCGGGCGCCTCCAGTTGTTATTGGCTGATCCCAAGTGGCAATAACGAGCAATATGCCCCGGGTTGCCGCAGCGATGGCACGTCATTTTGTAAGAATCCCGGGGTTGGTGGTTAGACCCCTGAGGCCGTGGCGGTCCTGGGGGTACTGGGGCCCGAAATTCTGTGCATGCAGCGGGCATTGAGGTGCGTGGCTCTGCTCTAGAGGTTGGTCCTGTGGACCCTTGGCTCACCTTTCTGGACTCTGCGTATTCGTCCGCTAGCCGTGCTGCCTCGATTAAGTTACCAGGGCGACGATCTCTCACCCAATCCTGTATGTCTGCCGGCAGATCTTGGAAGAAATGTTCCATCAGGAATAGCTGTAGTACTTCCTCTCCTGTGTTGGCATTGCACCCTCGCACCCAATTTGATGCCACCCTTTGTATCTTGCTGGCCCATTCCGTGTGGGAGTATGCAGCCTTCTTTTTAGACTCCCTGAAGCGACGGCGATATGTTTCCGGGGTGAAGGCATATCTGGTGAGCAGTGCAGCCTTCACCCGGCGATACTGCGCAATATCTTCCTCAGTAAGCGCCCGAAAAGCCTTATTTGCTTTTCCTGATAGCTTTCCAGCCAAAATAGTGACCCATTGGTCTGGTGGTATTTGGTGTAGTGAGCACTGCCTCTCGAAGTCAGCCAAATATCCATCAATTTCTTCCTCACTTTCCACAAACGCTTTGAAGGCAGTGAACGATATTTTCTTTACTGTAGCAGCGGGTGGGGGAGTATGAACTGTATGTGCCAGGGGTTGTCTAGCTCTTGCCAGTTCAAGTTCGTGCCCCCTCCTATTTTGTATCTCCGTTCTCGCTTCCCGGAACAGCTGATCTATTAGCTCCACGGATGTTGCTGGGTACATGGATAATCTCCGCTGAACCAGGTTTGTAATTTCCTCCTCCTCGCTGACAGGGGTAGGTTGGTCCACGACCTCCATGGATCGATCCATCTCGTCCAGCTCCAGTAGGTCAGCTATCAGCTCTCTCCGTGGCCTGTTACTGGCACTCCTTCCTCTGGTTTCCAAGAGATCCTTTAGTGTGGGTCTTTTCAGTTTAGCGTACTGGGATTCCATTCAGCACTTGCGTTGGGGATGAAAAGGACCATCCCACCGCTGCCAACCAATGTAACGGATCTCCTGGCACCCCGACCGGGTACCTCCGTTGATAGACGCATCCTAGTTTGCACTGAGGCCTACAAGCACCGCACCGGACACCACAACAAATACAGACTCCACAACCGCCGTAGCTTAGCTGGAGCCGCGCCGTCTTCCTTCCACCCTGTATGAATCTCCAGCATCCAGGACCGTGTGGGGAAGTACAAGGATAGTACATCAGGAACAAGGGTTCAGTAGTTACAGCTCAAGGGAGTATGCAAAAGCATAGCAATCCCCAGTATGATAGAGCCATCCCCTCCAATAACGAGACGATGCTACGTTTTGGAGGGTCAAGTAGAACTCTCCTTTATTAAAAACAAAAAACACATTTTTTAAACACTTCACATACACGGTAGGGGCAGTGACTACCTTTGGTCAACCCCTAATTACCTCTGGCCAATCAGACAGGGTTAATGCGTGGGAGCCAGGAGTCCCCTCCCCCAGGAGCCGCCCACTAGGCGTGGCTAACTGCTCATTCTCCCTCTGACGGTGGAGAGAGTAACATCTATAAGCTCACTTATTCCCCTGCTGGGAGTATGGGGAAACCCCAGGTCATCTCATTATTCAAGAGTCCCTACCCCCAATTGTTCATGGTGCCATCTTGTCTGCTAAAAACCCTTTTGTTCTGCTATCTCTTGTGTGGTTTAGCAAATACTATTAAGGGGCAGATGGGCAACTCCTGACCAAGTGTATGAGACCAAAGATATTTGACTGCATACCACACAATACAATATTTTTACAGATATAATAACAACATTTTATAACCCAGAACATATCTGCAGATAGCTTAGGTCTGAGCACACATTATTACTGAATGGCGCTCAGACCACATACATACAGTATAACAGTAGGATCATATTTTAACCAAGAATTACATAACCATAAAACAGGGTAAAACAGTGATGGGTTCCGTTACAGTACTTTATGTGACAAAGGCTGTTACATTGGAGAAACTGGCCAAAAAATGCATTTAAGGATGAATTTACACAGGCATTCAATAAGAAAACATAATGAAGACAGTTATTGTAGCCCAGTAGGACACCTTTTTAGCCAGAATGATCACTCCATCCAAAACTTAAAAGTCAAAATATTCAGAAGAAAATGTAAAAGCATCCAAGAGAGAAAAGCGTTTGAAATAAAGATGATCACATTCTTCAACACTAAAAACACAGGACTTAATATAGACTTGGGCTTTCTAACACATTATCAGAATTTCATGTGATGATTTTCTTCTTCTTATACTAAAACAGACTTAGCACTCTTAGTTAGGTGTTTGTCCGACAGGAAAGACATCACCGTGGACTACAGTGCTCTGCTTTTTCATGTATATATTGATGTATATGTGTATATAATATGTGTATATATGTTTCCTTTGCTATGTTGTGTTTATTCCCCATATATGTATTTACCTGATGATGTCAGATGCTGTTTCCACTCTATCTGCATCTGCTGTTATTATTCAAACTGAGGGTTCCATCTCATGTTAGTATTGCTTGAGACTTGATAAAGGGAGGTTAAGCCTCTTGAAAGTTCATCATTATAAATAAGACGTTTGTCCAATACAAAAGGTATCAAATTATATTGCAATACTCATTATTAATCTATGTATATATATATGGATTAATAATTACTAAATTACTATATATATATATATATATATATATATATATATATATATATTTGTTTTTTTATTATTTTTATTTTGTATATATATTCAATAAAATAAGCAGAAAACAGCACATACCTGGGAGAGATGGACAAGATATGCAATTTGATATCTGGACCCATCTGACTAGGGAAAAAAGTAGGCAGTATATATATGCTAGCCATCTGTTACATAACCGTTCTATAATAAAACCCTCTCTAATAGCAAAATGTGGAATACATAATTTAAATTAGGTCCTCCTAATTCCAAGCATGGTCAAACCCCCGCTCTTTTAACTCTGTGCAGTCTTGAGGTTTCTTGAAATGTGCAGTGTCAATACGGCAACACATACAGCCTTATTAAATTGTGATTCGGTAAATTTAAAAGGGCTCTATATAAGCACAGAGCATATTTTATTTACAGAAGTTTTTAGTTAGTGAGCTTCTATCCAAAAGCAAGGTCTTCACTAACTAAAAACTTCTGTAAAAAAAGTATGCTATGTGCTTATATAGAGCCCTTTTAAATTTACTAAATCACAATTTAATAAGGCTGATGGTATAGGGTATATAAGGCCATTACAACAATAAAACACATAAGACAACAAGAGGTGCCTGCCCACCCACACATAAAAGCTTGAGGAGACCCTGTGCCCCAGGAGTAAAACAAAATGAGCGCACCTCGCAGCTCACTAACTACCTGTGGGCAAGCACCCCCGCCACAGGCACACCAAACACGGTGCGCCAGCCCACCCCCCCCAACAGGAAATGCACCTCATTCCTCAAGGTAAATTCGCTCCTAGCCATCTACAATTAGGAAGCATACTGTTAGGGTTAAGTACACTCCTTACCATCTATAAGACCTTTGAAATTCTACAGGAAGGCGGTAATTATGGCTAAGCATGCACCATGCCATCTATCACAATTAATGCACTCAATACTATCCATGGAACCACAGACAATCCACCTCTGGAAGCACACAAGTAAGGCTAAGTGTGCTCCATGCTATCTATGGGACACACATAAACTGTCCCCACAGGAAGTGTATTACTTTGTAAGCACATAATTAAGGCTAAGTGTGCTCCATGCCTTCTATGGGAAACACGGAAACTGTCCCTCCAGAAAGCATATAATGAAGTTTAAGTACGCCCCTTGCCATCTATTGGACAAAGTGTCCAGGAAGCACCAATTAAACTAAAAATATTCCTAACCATCTAACATAGAGCTGTGCCTAACTGGAACTCAAAGGGAAGTGCAGAAATGTAAAACTAAGGCACTCCCTGCCATGTAACAGGTCAATAGAAAATGTGCAAGTATCTACTAGTCATTTACTACTAAGCACTCCCCATACCATCCAGGACCAAATGAATGGTTTCTTTAAAGGCCAAAATAAAAAGATTAGACCCATATTTATTGAGATGTACCCCATCCTTTTCGTAAAATGCTAACGCATCAGTCCCCTCTATGTCAGTATGATGGAGTGACATACCACCCATTTACCTTCTTCCTGCATTTAGTTAGTATCGCAGGTTGAATGTGGGATCGCCATTAAAAATGGTGCACCATCTCGGACGATATAAACATCTGATGCAGCCTATCCACATCACATTTCACACGGGTAATTAATGCCTTTAACAGCATGAACCTTAGATCATTACCCCCCACCCCACATGAATAACCAAGATTTTTGAGGGACCTGCATATACTGCACAACCTCCCTAATGACACACTCCCACCTCATACCACGTATGCCAAACCATTTCAACAGTGAAACTGTAGTCATACTTGCCCAATACATGTGAGAATGGCCTAAAGTCCATGCAGTCCGAGGAAGAAAATTGCAATTAAAACAGGAGTAGTTAACAATTTCCCCCAGATCCCTCTTACATTTTTTTATTTTTTATTTTTTAATAATCCATAAAACAAAACAAGAGTTACGTGAATCACAAGTTAATGGCATTTTTTGCAACAACTATTTTATATAACCTTATAAACTCCATAAATACAGTAAGCAATACACCAAACCAATCAGGAATATCTGCTAGGTGTTAATAAAATGTATTAACCCCGGGAATAGAATGCCCCTACAAAATACTAACAAGGACAGTGGAAGTGTTTGCATGATTGTATCCCTACTCTACAGGTCCCATAAGTGTTCCAGACATGGGGTTGAAGCATTACTTGCTCCCGGTGCAAGCTCCCTGAAGCATTGCCACTGACCCTGTGACAGAGCATCAGTGATTCCATTAAGCTGACCAGGCACATGTACTGCTCTGCATAGAATGTTCTTCTGCATACAATGCAATACTAGCTGATAAAGGAATCATACCACTGGCAATGAAGAAGATGTCAGCTTGTAAATTGCCAGGACCGTGCCCATGTTGTCACTATGAAATATGACATGTTGGTCCTTCATGTTGTCACCCCATATGTAAATTGCCACAATGATGGGGAATAACTCTAGGAAGACCATGTTTTTGATCAATCTAGAATTAGGCTAATATGCCACGCACCACTGCCCCTTCAGATAGGCTCTGAATCCACACTACCCACAGAATCAGTGAAAAGATCAATATCCTGTCTCAGAATCTGCCTCGCCATGCAGAAGGACTTACCATTAAAGTGTTGTAGAAAAACAGACAAAATATGTAAGTCTTGCCTCAGTGACTCAGTAATTCTTAAGAAATTATGGGGACACTTAATTCCAACAGTAGCCAAAGACAATCTTCTGCAGAAAACTCTTCCCACTGGTATAATTCTACACATGAAATTTAACTTCCCCAGCATGGATTTCATCTCCTTTAGGGTGACCTTGTTTACTGCAGAAGCCTTCTGGATGGCATCCCTGAGATCCACCACCTTCTCTATTGATAGCAGGCATTGAAACTTTACTGAGTCTATTTTAATGCCCAAAAAGGTCAGTGTAGAAGCTGGACCCACCGTCTTGTCTTCTGTCAAAGTTATTCTGAAATCCTGTGCTACTTTTACAAAAACTTCCATCAAACCTTGAATTTGTTGAAATGAGGAAGCAGCCAGGAAGAAGTCATCATGATAGTGGGTCATGGACCTGGAACAGGAAACTTTCTGCACCACTCACTAAATGAAGGAACTGAATATTTCAAAATAAGCACAAGAAATAGAACATCCCAAAGGGAGGCAAAGAACCACGTAATACTTACTAAGAAGTGAAAACCCAATAACTTGTGAGATGTTTGATGAACAGGCAATTGCCAGAAAGCTGATTCAATATTGTACTTGGCTAGAAAACATCCACGTCTTGCCTTGCTTACTAGGCCAATCGCGTGATCAAAGGACACATACGGTACGGAGGATAGTTGCTTGTCAATTCCATCATTTACCGATTTTCCTTTGGAAAATTATAGATGATGGATGAGTCTGTACTTGCCCGGCTTCTTTTTTTGGGACAACTACTAATGGGGATATCCTGAGGGCTGGCATCGGGGGATATAGATAAGGACGTGCCATTCTTCCTAGAGTAACCTCTTTCCTGGGCTTTTCACAAACCACGTCAGGAAATTGCTTGGCCGACACCAGATTACGATAAAAGAGAGATGAAGATGAATTAGAATCTTGGATTACAAAACCAGAACTGAAATCACCTAATAATTGATCGGTTTATGTGCAAAAACCCATTTAATGGCCTACAGCTTTAGCCACGGCAGTATTCTTTCTACCAATATCAGTGTAGCTGCTCTTAGGAACAGCATCTGCTGCCCCAACTCCTTTGTTTCTCCTGAAGCATCTAAAGAATGTACCTGCAATCAGAGCATTCATGTCTGAACCTCAGTAGTACCCCACTTGCAAGATGCCTCATTAAATTGGAAGCACAAATCTTTTTTGGCTGCCAAATTCTGTGCCTGGGTATTGTTTCTACCGCCGGGAAAATGAGAAAAAATACTGGGCACATGAGAAGGGGCATAAATGTCTGAATGGGGGTGAGTGGCATGAATGGGGGTAACTCAGGGGGTGGGGTTGAGTGTGTGACTTAAAGGTTTTAATTAAAGTGAGTCTTAGAGAAATGGAAAGTTAACTAATTTCACTGCAGATATAGCCTCTCTGAACCTGTGCAGTTTGTCTGCTACTAATAGCAAGAAAACAGCTGCAACACAGTCTCGGGTGTCCTTTGTAAGGCTGAACCTGTGGAAATGTTACTTTCATCCTTCAAACTCTGATCTATTGCTTTTGAAATGACTCTTATTACACAAAAGGGTGGAGCACAGGCCAAATGCTCCACTCCAGGGACAGTTAAATATAATTAAATGAGCCTCTTCACTGGCACTAACATACATTTGCTTGTGGTTTTATATTGCAATTCTTTCACAGTTACCATTTTGCTACCAGTAGTTCGGTCAAATGCTGGTAGGAATTGTCTCCATATTCAACAGGAAGGGTTTGTCTCCACCATCCTGCCTGCATTCTTTGATTTTCCTGGACAAATTCCTCTCCTTAATACTCCAGTGACACATACTGTTTCTTAGATCCACTTATTTGGACAGACTCCTTCCCTCTGTCTCTTACAAGCCCTTCACAGGTCCTGCTACATCTGACCTTAGTAGGACTGCCCAGCCTATTTTAGGTGCTGCCTCATTATGATGCTGGAGCCTGCAGTCTCATTGTGATACTAGAGGCTTTTCATATCTTGAAAAGCTGTGGAGGAGGAGTGAGGAGGGGAGAGGTGAGGAGAAGAGGAAGAGAGAAGAAAAGAAAGGTGTCCATAGTGAGTGCAGGGGAGGGAGAGCCAAGGAGGGAGAGGGAGTGGAGAAGAGGGCAAGAGAGGGAGGGAGAGATGGAGTGGATGAGAGGGTGGGGGAGGTAAGGAGTGGTAGCAATGGGTGGGGGAGGGGCTGTATTTCAGTGGAGGTAGTGGTGTGGAGGGACAGGCCTCAGTGACAGAGCAGGGAGGGATCCCCATCCAGAGTCGAGAGCTAAGAGGCTGGGGTCAAGGACAAGGTCCATAACTACAGGCATAAAGAGATGGTGGATTGTATTGCATTAAATCCATGACCACATACATATCCTTCTAGGGGGTAGACAAGTTAACCCTGGGCCCAGGCCTGGAAGGAGGTAGCAGCTACCATTACTGAGGTTGGATTTGTGATTAGGGAAGTGGAGTCTGTAAGGCATTGTTATGATGACAGCCGGGCCAAGGTAAAGAGCATAATGGAAGAGGAGACAAGAGCAGCGAGATCTCCAAGTGGTGGCCCTCAAGTGACTATCCAGTACAATGAGTGGGAAAGCTTTCTCAATGACTTGATGGATACAGCAACCATTGTAGGAGCTCCAGGCCTGGTGGCCACAACTGATCCAGTCACTATACCAGGTGAATATCATACACGCCAATATATACACCACATGTACACCACACACACATATATAACATGCATCCCATGTAAATGCTTTCCAACAATGTGAGAGATATGACTAGGGATGTAATATATATATATATATATATATATATATATATATATATATATATATATATAATTTCCACATTTGTGCCCCTGGGAGGGTTACATATTGTTTCTGATGCAGTTATATGTTTTTGTTTTTTTATGCTATGTAGTCATGTATTGTCTCTTTAACAGTCACATAACAAAATTGAAAAACAATATCACATTTGTACTTATAATGATATTGTTAATTTGTACTTGGTACATTTGTACTTATAATGATCATGTTAAGCATTTCATTCTAAAGCATTTACATGCTTTTCCATGATACAGTAAGTACATTACTGTATGTCTGAGTGCAGCTGCAGCCCTCAGGATTGGTTTTAAAAACAATTGTGGGTGCTGTTTAGTGACCTTAAATCTTCCTTCAGAAATTTGCCATTTTTAAGATTTCAAAGCCATCTGTAATGTGATCAGTAAAGTCTCAGCTGAATACCGATTTAGGGCCCTATTCTATTAGAAGCTTTAAGTCACTCTAACCTGTGATTTTGGTTGCAGGTACTTTTTTCTCTAAATGTTTAGATGTATCCTATTGACTCAAGCTCGCAATTTACGTCTAACAGCCTCCACACCTAAATCCTGCCATTTTAAGTAGTATTTTAGGAAGCCCATAATTTACTTCTTAGACACAACCAATAGTAAATTAATTCATCATCGTGACATCAGTAAAACATGTAAGTTAGACGTAACCTACAATAGGAGGCTACAAATGAATGAGAGCCAGTAAGTAACATTTGGCGATCGGGTTTACAATCAAGCAATCTAGCACTCTATTAAATGCAATAATATTTTTTTAATTGCATATTTCTGAGTTTGAGTGTAATGATATAGGAATCACAAGGTTTTGGAGACCAGCAGCCTAGGTCAGCAATAATCCAATTCAGCAAGTTGTAGGTGAAACAGGAACAAGCTTTATTGAAGGGAACAGGAACCACAATAATCTGGCAAGGTACATTGACAGGAAGTGCCTTGTATAGGCCAAGGACCAGACACCTGACCAGGCACAGCTGAAGAGACTTAGGCACTGATACTATTGCTAGCAGAGTCAAGGTTATCAGATCTCAATGAAATTCACAAACGCAGGCTGGCGCAGTGGTAGGGAAGAGGTTCAGCAGCCTGGGGACCAGAGTAGACAACCCAGCAGAGTCAATTCCTCACATTGAGGCTGTTTGCAATTAATTATAAATTAATATAATAAAGTACAGTGTTGTTTGTTGTTATTTGCTGCTTCAGCTCTAATAAGTGTTTGAAAAAGCCCTTGAGATTCCTATTTAGTGCTCATAATATTTTTGACTTTGTGTAACTTTCATTATTTAATGCTCATAATGTTTGAGCTGTGCTAAAACCAATGGAGTCCTAAGCCAAATTTGCGTTTTTGGCTGGCCAGTAATAATTGTGGGAGGGTTATTTGTAATCGGATTTGGAGTAGCTAATAGGATATGTGACAATATTAAGAGTGGTTGTAAGTGTATATAAATGTACTTTTGGCCAATAGAATAGGGCCCACAGTGTAAAAAATAAGAACCAGTTACTCATATTATTACGGATGTCAAAAAAAATCAATGGAAAGGCTTGCTGTAATTTGCGTGTCTGCCTTTCTTTTGTATATTATGAGTAGCTCCCTCACAACTATGAAAATTGGGATCAATAGAATAGTTAGGGAAAAGTTACCGACCACTTTTTAGTGGTATAACTTTATGAAATAGGGAACTGGATAGAATCCTTTGTCCCTTTGTCATACCGTGGCAAACTGGTAAATGTATAACATTTAAATATCATCTCTTTTTGATGACAATTAAAATCTTCCTTATCTTTTTTACATTTGCATCAGTACATTTTTAATGTCTTTAATTGTATTACAGCTAATGTGGTGTCCTCTAAAAATATCGTCATTTATAGCGTGATAACTAGTAAAAACTGCTGTTACAGACACCAGCCTTATAGAAAGAGATGACATATTTGTATTGCTATGTATACCATCTGCAGTCCTCTGCCATTATTAATAAGCCTACAAAGATTACTTTTCCTTGTAGGTATGGCCAAATTAATAACTCTATCGCTCTAATAACAAGAAAATCTTCAGAGTCATATCAATCTAAAGTATGTGCTTTCTAATGCAATAAGTTTTACACAGAAAATGGATGACATAGAATTATTTACAGTAAATGGGAAATGTGATTTGATAAGCATTAATGAAACTTGGTGGATGATTTTTATGACTGGACCATTCATTTGGAGATTTATAATCTTTTTAGGAGATATATGAGTAATTGTAGAAGAGGAGGAGGGGTATGTCTTTATGGTAAACCTAAATTTTAAACCTATAGTCAGAGAAGATATTTATGGCGAGACAACTAATAATGCTGAAGACTTGTAGGTAGAAATAATTAGTGGGAGAACACATCCTAAAAAAAATATTGTTAGGAACATTCTATAAGGGTTTCACATTTTATAAATACACCAAGTATTCAAATTTAATAAATACACCAAGTATTTAGTAGGAGTGGGGAAATGCAATTGTTGCTTAGTCAAGTTCTAATAATGGGATGTATTAACTACCCAGAAAAGAATGAGACCACCTATTCTGCTAAGGGAAGCAGGTGTTTGAGATGATTATCATTATCTGTCCCAACCTACTAGAAATGAGGCTATGTTGGATCTAGTCATCACAGATACAATTAATATAATATCAAATTTTGAAGCAGAGGAACTCTTGGGGAACAGTAATCTTAGTACAGCATCATTTGAATTGGAGTTTCAAAAACAAAGTTATAATGGGCCAACAAAAATTATTTTAAAAGGCATATATAAACGACTTTGGACATATAGACTGGGCCAAATATAGGTAAAATATAGAATATAAACCAACAGTTGTGTGTGTTTATATTAAATATAAAAAAGCCTTGCAAAAAAAACTATTGGATTGGCTAAAATAGAAAATTAAAAGTTAATTGCAAAGGAGACTAACCCTAATGACGTTTTAATATATATTAATGGAAAGGCTATTAAAAAAAAGATGTTGGAATCTAAAAATGTGAAACAGGGTGACTGATAAACAAGAAAAGTGAGCTAGCTAAAAGAAAGGAAAAAAAGGGTTGTCATAAATTAAATATACTCAGGTTGAATTAATGTGGTAAGTTGGGTTCCTCAATGTTCATAGTTACATAGATACATAGGCCCTCATTCAATTGCAATTTGTCCAATTGAATAGGGGTCTAAATAAGCACATAACATATTTTTTTTAAAGAAGTTTTTAGTTAGTAAGCATCTATCCAAAAGCAAGTTTTTCACTAACTAAAAACTTATTTTAAAAAAATATGCTATGTGCTTATTTAGACCCCTATTCAATTGGCCAAATCGCAATTGAATGAGGCCCATAGTAATTAAGGTTGAAAAAAGACTTTCAGTCCATCAAGTTCAACCTGTTAAGATCTCCTCTGATCTGCAATATGCGGATTAGTTATTAATTAATTTGTTGTTAAATAATTATCAATAGTATAGTATTGGAGGATGAATAAAGAGTTAGTCAATCAAGTTCAACCTTTTTAGATCTCTATTGATCTTTTTAATAAGTGGACTATTTATTATTAATTGTTAAATGATCCAGAGGAAGGCAAACAGAAAAAAAAACCTGTTGAAATTTTGCCAATTGTTTCTTAAGGGAAATAAAAGCAAAATTCCTTCCTGACCCCAGAAACTGGCGATCAAATTTCTCCCTGGATCAATATTCCTTTGCTAGTTATCTAGGATAGGCTTGAATGCCCTCTTTATTCAAAAATATATCTAACCCCTTTTTGAAGTTGTCTATCGAATTCGCTGTCACCACATCCTTTGGTAGAGAATTACACAGTTTATCCACCCTAACTGTGAAGAACCCTTTTCTTTGTTTAAGATTAAATCTTTTTTCCTCTAACCTCAAAGGATGTCCTCTTGTCAGTTGAAAATCTCTTGCTACAAAAAGTTCACTTGACAAAGCCTTATATTGACCCTGGATGTATTTAAATAAGGTAATCATATCCCCTCGTAGACGCCTTTTTTCTAGCGAAAATAAGTTTAGTTCGGTTTGTCTTTCTTCATAACTTAGCCCCTCCATTCCCCTTATTAGTTTTGAAGCCCTTCTCTGTACTTTTTCCAGCTCTAAAATGTCCTTTTTATGAAGTGGTGCCCAAAATTGTACTCCATATTCCAAGTGAGGGCGTACTAGGGATTTGTATAGTGGCAGAATTATATTTGCTTTCCTTGCTTCTATACCCTTCTTAATACATGCTAATATTTTACTTGCCTTTGCAGCTGCTGCCTGGCTTTGAGCGCTGTGGTTGTCCACTAGTACTCCCAAACCCCTTCAACATCTGATACCCCTAGATTTGCTCCATTAAGATTATAGATTGCATGGCTATGTTAAAAAGGAGAGGACCTAATACTGAACCTTGAGGAACCCCACTTATCACATTAGACCAATCGGAGTATGTTCCATTTACTTCAACCTTTTGCTTCCTGTCTTTTAGCCAGCTCTCGATCCATTAACAGATATTTACTGCAATTCCTGTATCCCTTAGTCTTCCATGTGACACTGTATCAAATGCCTTTGAAAAATCTAAAAAGACTACATCCACTGAGTTGCCCTGATCCAAGTTCCTACTATCCTCCTCATAAAAACGAATTAGATTGGTCTGACATGACCTATCCTTCATAAATCCGTGTTGACTGCTACCTATGATCATGTTCAAATAGACATATTCTTGTATTCTGTCCCTTATTAACCCTTCTAAAAGCTTCCCAACTATAGATGTGAGGCTCACTGGTCTATAATTCCCCAGATTTGCTGTAGATCCCTTCTTAAATATAGGTATCACCTCTGCTTTTCTCCAGTCCTCCGGTAGAGACCCTGTGGTGAGTGAGTCTTGAAAGATTAGATATAACGGTTTGGCTATTACAGAACCCAGCTCCCTCAGTACCCTTGGATGTATTCCATCAGGACCTGGGGCTTTATTAACATTTATTTTCTCCAATCTCTTTTGGATTTCTTCCTGCGTTAACCAATTATTTAGTGATGGTAGTGTAGCCCCATTATGTTCCGGTGTCCCAACCACTGGTACCTCCCTTGTGTATACTGATGAAAATAACCTATTTAGCTCATCTGCCTTTTCCTGGTCACTAATTATCAGATGGCCTGTGTCACATTGTAATGTTCCTATAGCTTCCTTTCTCGCCTTCTTCCCATTAATATATTTAAAAAATATTTTAGGGTTAGTCTTACTTTCCATTGCAACTGACTTCTCATTTTCTATTTGAGCCAGTCTAATAGCCCTTTTGCAAGCCTTGTTGATTTCCTTATAGTCACATAAAGCTGCCTTTGTTCCCTCCTTCTTATATAATTTAAATGCATGTTTATTTTTGCTCATCATGATCTTTAAGTCACTGTTAAGCCACATGGGATATCATTTACTCCTATTTATTATATTTTTACATGGTACATGCCGATGAGTATGTTTATTTAGTAAGGATTTGAATGTTGTTCATTTATTTTCAGTATTTTTCCCTGTAAGTTCTTTGTCCCAGTCTATATGCAGTATTGCTGCCCGTAGCCCATTAAAGTTAGCCCTTTTAAAATTTAGAGTTTTTGTTGGCCCCTTACAACTCTGTTTTTTGTATTTAATCTCAAATCATACTGTGTTGTGATCACTGTTCCCCAAGGGTTCCCCTATTTTAACACTTAATTTTACATCAATATTACTTGTGATGACTAAATCCAAGATGGCCCCATTTCTAATAGGTTCTTGTATTACCTGGGCCAGATAATGATCCCCGAGTGTACTCAAGAACCTGCTCCCCTTAGCTGAGCTGCTGGTCTCATTTATCCAGTTTATTTCAGGGTAATTCAAGTCTCCCATTATTAGAACTTGCCCATGCTTAGCTGCAATAATTGCATTTCCTCACTTTCAGCTATATTTGGGGGTTTAAAGCATACTCCCACCAATATGCATTTAGAATTAGCTCCTCCACTATTTAGCTCAACCCACAAAGATTCAATGATGCCGTTATTGCCAGCATACATATCTTCTCTTACTATAGGCTTAAATTCAGGCTTAACATACGGACAGATCCCTTCTCCTCTTTTACCATTTCCCCTATCTTTCCTAAATAGGTTATAACCATCCAGAATAACAGTCCAGTCATGAGATTCATCCCACCATGTTTCAGTAATGCCTATTAAGCCCCATTTTTCTTGTACTGCTAATATTTCTAGCTCTTCCATTTTTCCAGGAAAACTTCTTGTGTTAGCAAGCATACACTTTATGTTGCTATGGCTCTGCCGTTGTGAAGTGCTTGCCACTGTATTTGAGGCCCCTATTAATACCTCCCTACTGTCTATTGTAAACCTCCCCCCTTCTCCTCCCCCATGGGTAACTAATTCATCCCTTTCCCTCTCTACCCTATTTACCCTAATACTTCTATATAGTTCCTCCCCCCCACCTACAAGTTTAAAAACTTCCCCAGCCGTTCTACCATCCTATCCCCTAGCACAAAAGCTCCCTCATCATTAAGGTGCAATCCATCCCTGCTATAGAGATTGTACCCAAGTGAGAAGTCAGCCCAGTGTTTTAAAAACCCAAAACCCTCTGCACTGCACAACTTTTTTAGCCATGCATTAACCTCCCTAAGCTCCTTCTGTATCCATGGGCTAGCACGTGGCACTGGTAGTATCTCAGAAAATACTACCTTGGAGGTCCTTGCTTTAAGCTTATTTCCTAGTTCTCTAAAATCATTCTTTAGGACGCTCCATCTTCCACTAACTTTGTCATTGGTACCAATGTGTACCAAGACCGCCGGTTCATTACTAGCCCATCCCAATAATTTATCCACCCGATCCACAACATGCCGAACCCAAGCACCAGGGAGATAGCAAACAGTTCGATTGCTGGGATCTGGGTGACAAATTTCCCTGTCTACCTTCCTAATAATAGAGTTCCCTACCACCAAAACATGTCTGTTGCTCTTCCTATTCTGCCCTCCCTCTCCTACAGTAGAGCTGTTCTCCCGGCTGTTAGAGGGAACAGCTATATCTGGCAAATGACATGCGCTAGCTAAAAGAAAGGAAAAAAAGTCTTGTCATAAATTAATTATACTCAGGTTGAAATAATGTGGTAAGTTGGGTTTCTCAAGGTTCGGTGTAAGGTCTGCAACTTTTTAACATTTATTAATAATTTAGAAGTGGGACTGTAAAGTAATATCTCTATATTTATGAATGACACTAACTTCAGCAAGAATAATTCTGAAAAGCATTTTCTTTCACTGCAAAGGGACTTACATCAGTTAGAAAAATGTGTAGGTAAATGGTAGATTTGATTTATTTATGCACTTGGCAGGGAAAAATAAGCCTGAAATTTAAAAGCTAAAGAGAAATTCTCATAAAAAATACACTCACAAAAATTGACCTAAAAAAAATAACTAATTGTACATCTCGTCAGGAAAAGCAGATAACTGCAATAAATAATGTTAAAAAAATTATATTTGACATATTTCAAGAAGATAATTGCAAGATGTAACATCAGCTGTGTATGTTGCAAGATATAACATCAGCTGTGTATGTTTACATATCTCAAGTAACATTCAAAAGTGTAGTCATTCTTTAATACAGGAATTACAGTACATTGTTGTTTTTAATAGTCTATGCCCAACAATCATAGGAGCTTTGCCTTTAAATATGTTCAAACATTCCTTTAGGAAATATATATACCGTATATATATATATATTCTTCTTTTGAGTTCAAAACTACTTGAGCCACTCATTTATAACCTCCTAACACAATCTTTACCCACACTTGTCTTGCTTGTGGGCCCAACACTCCAGAGACAGCTTTCACAAAAGTCATTAATGACCTGCTCACTTCGATACTATTGACCATCCATTTCTTATTCAAACTCTGCACTCCCTTGGAAGTTGTGACACAGCTCTCTCATGGTTTACATTCTAATATTTGTTTTCATTATTTTAGCATAATAAAAGAAATACAAAATAGCAAATCTAAAATGTAGCAATATGTTCCTTGGCACTTCTGTCCCACTCTTTGATTATTGCCAAACATCATGGTTCAGTTCTAGGCACCCTACTATTTTCATCTATACAACCTTCTTTGGCATCCTAATACAATCTTATAGATTTCAGCATTATCTATATGTATATCAAACTCTCTCAGCATCTCTCAGCACCGGAGGTATCCCCCTTAACGTGTCGATAATTGCTAACAAAGCATATGTCAACTCAACCTGTCAACTCAAAATTAACATTTCTAAGACTGACTTCTTAATCTTCCCCACTTCTACTAAAGCTCCCACTTCTCAAATATCCCCCTCTGTTGGCAATGTCACCATCACCCCTATCATTCATGCCCTCTGTGTTGGGATTCTTTTTGGTCTCCCCCCTCACTCTTTATATACAATTAATAACCAAATCATGTCATTTTTACCTACATCTCTAAAATATGTCACTATTCTACATAAGACACAGCTAAAATTCTAACCTACTCCCTCATCATATCTCGCCTCGACTACTGCAGTTGTTGACCTCCCCATTAATTGTCAGTTTCCACTCCAATACATAATCAATGCCTCAGGCATATATACACTCAAAGATTGGTGTCTGTAGCACCGCTGGCTTCCCATAGCCTCCAGAATAAAATGTTAAATCATGATCTAACATATAAAGCACTCAACAACAGTGCTCCCCATTAAGCTTCTGCCCTTGTTTCCACATACGACAACAGCATCCCTTTTCAATCTGTTCAAGAACTTCAGGACATTTCTTGAGCTACATTTACTCTGTGGAACTCTTTGAATCACTCCATCAGACTGCTTTCTAATATGGAAAACTTTAAAAACTCTCTAAAAGTGCATCTGTTTAAAGAAGCTTTAAGTGTCATGAACATCGCTGCACAGTCAGATTTGTCAGCACAGTAGGAAAATGTTACCATACCAGGGTGTTGCTAAAGTGCTATAAATTACTATGTGGCAGCTTAACCTTGTCTGCTGTGGTGAATTAGGTTGGTTGCAGTCAGTATGATCTATCTGTGAGTGTGTATGTTGTGTCAGCTGACCTGATCAAGCATTTTAAATACCAGCAAAGTGCAATTAGACTTTGCTGGGTTGTTTGGCTTGACCACTACTAAGCATTCATGTATTTGTTATGCCTGTTCCTGGTTTCGTGTTTCTGGCTTTGTTATTGGAATACCCTTTTAGAATGCTAGACATTTTGGCTTGTTTCACGTTTTTGAAACTGTTATACCTGCTTCCGACCACGGGCTGTTTTGACTACAATTTAAGCCTCTGATCCTCTTATTCTGATACACTAGACTACTTCTGCAGTGAGAATCCAAACATCTGCTGTTAATGTTTACATTAAGCCTTAACATGCACAATCTGCATATTCTAGCAAACTATCTCTTACACAATCTACAGTACGGGTGGGTTATAAAAACATCACCAGAGTATTGCATGTTGGAAGCAGGATCTATGTGTGTGATGGACTTCTGTCCCTGCTGGTCAGGGAGGTTGCCTTGAACGCTATCATCATGCATTTGTCACTTCCATGTCTCACACCACAATTTTAGCTTCTAAACTTTAAGTAGGGACAGCAACTCTGTTGCATGAAATTGTCTGTTGCCCTACTGTATTGTGTTTGTACATAGGATAGTTTTATCTTTGTAATTTGCCAATCGTATCCTCTCTACCTTATTGTACTTTTGTTAATAGTGCTGTGAAGAATGTTGGCACCTTATAAATAAACAGTAATAATAATATTTCAGAAGCCTTGCACCAGGTCAAGTTCTGTTAAAAAGAATTACTGAGATGTGAACATTTCAGAGACTTTCTTGTGCTGCTAAATTTGACAGCTGCTATGGATTACATTTCATGCTTCTTTCATATACTTCAAACTGCTAATCCTAAAGCTACTCAGAAATGTATGTAATTAACATCATCACCTCTTCTTTATAATTTTAGATAAATTGTCACATAACTTTGTTTGCAGTTATTGTAGCTCTTACAAGTTTTCTATCACTTATAAAACAGAAAAGTAAAACAAAATATGCATATTTATGTATAATCATTTAGGGTTACAATGCTTCACATGCAATGGAATGGCTGTATTAAGTAATGAATGGGGTTCTTGGCTAGAGCAATGAACTAATTTCCTGACTAACTTTAACTTAAAAAACTAAATATCTCTTTCTTTGTTGGTGCTATGATTGCTGAAAAACAGCTAGAATTTTACACCAAATGACTTGCAATCAACATTATGCAGATTCTTCTACAAATAAATGTAACATAATTTGGAGTAAAGAGTAAAATTTACTATTTTGTATGAAGATTATGCAACTGAGCTATAAGACAGTAAACTTTCTTTACCTTTCGAAAGTGCCATTAAAATGTATTACATAGACACATTGTTAAGATTAACTTTTTTTCTGGAACATTTTTAAATATGTAATCGGATTTCAAACAAACTCTATTTATGTAGTCCCTACTGATGTGTGTTTTAATTATATACTGCAGTAATGTCTGGTGTCTACATCTTTTAACATGATACCTGGTAAGATTAAATTAAGAATCACAAAATACTTAAAAACAAAGAACACAAAAATAAGCTGGTGCCAATGGTGAAGTCTTATTTTACTAGTATGAAGAAACATATGAAGAAACAATGAAAGGGCTACTTAGTTTTAATTAATTAAAAACAAGCAATGAAGAAAAAAAAGTAAAAAAAGCTAAGCGAGCAGTTGAGGCATGCGCTCATTTCACTGCGAGCCTTGCTCATTGCACTGCAAGCCTCAGTGCGGGGCTGCGTTGAGCACCAAAGGTGCTCAGAGGGGCCATATTCTCGCATTTTTTTGGCAAACAGCATTGCCAGGCTTCACATTTTATTGTCGCCATTTTTGAAGGGCAAGTCGCTAGTTGGAGTTATAATACTGTGAAATAAAATTAGATTGTATCCAGTCAAGTTTTTTTTCAGAAACTTAGTCCCGATTTAATTGTCTCTAGGTTAATTAGAACCCCTCACTTCCTGAAGTTGTTTCTAAACAGGAGGGAATCAAAGTTTCCCTCCTGGATACAAGCTCTTTCAATTACTATCCACTGACTTTTGTTCTTTTGGTCTAACCATCCTATTAAATGGGAAAGCATAGTTGTGTCATTATATCATTTTAAGATTGGATAAGCCAGGTCACCTTTATTAAACCTTCTAGCTATCACTTTAGATATAATTCTGGGGGGTTTGCCTCTATAAATAAATTCGTCCAGTAGTCTTTGGAAGATGGGCAAGTAAATATCCAGGTATTTAAAATGGAATGCACCTAAACGAGTAATTAACTCTTGGTAAAATTGCCATTTTTATGAATTTCCATGAAAAAATATATCTGATAATTTCATATACAGTTTCCCATAATTAATCTTGATCAACTTCTGCATATTACACATAGTGGAGGATGTCAGCCATGCCCAGGAAGCAATTAGCCTGAAGCGCTAAACGGGCGATGGTGGAGGCCCAAGATTGCAGCTAGAGCATGTTGCTCTCCAGCGTTCCCCTGCATAAAGTCTTTCATCCTGGTGTGAGGTTTCTTGTAGCCTGGTATCAAATTTGCTAATTCTGGTACTAGGTACTAGGTACCGAGGGCCAGTGGTATGAGTACTACATAACAAGAGCAGCATATGTCAGAGTTGTGAGGAGACTTACTAAGCAGTGAGACAAGCTGTGAATGCCCTAGCAGGGTATAATAGGAGCAGCTGACCCGAGCGAGTAGCACAAGGAGGATAAGGAAGAGATCCAGTGAGTTTTAAAGAGCGGCAGAACAAGCAGCGGGAAACAAGCTGTGATCCCTATGGAGTTATGAGTGAGTGCCCTAGTGTGTATAGCAGGAGCAAGCAGTTTATCTGAGTGAGCAGCATAAGGAGGAGATACAGTTAATCCTGCTGGGTCCTATTGAGCAGCAGGACAGGCTGTGAGTCCTATGGAGCAGTACTGATCGGTGGGGTAAGCTGTGAGTGCCCTAGCAGTGAACAGCAGGAGCAAGCACTATTGGCACTTGCAGAGAGGAACTCAGGACATTCCTGGGAGTTCAGAGTGGCACCCGCAGATTTTGGAGGGGTCTGGAAGTGGCCTGTTGTATGGTGCTTTGGACTGGTGAGATTTTTCCATTAAGTTGGGGCTAAATATGGCACAGACTTATAAAGCCTATTGCAGTCACCTTGCTTAAAAAGCTTTTCTTTTTGCTTCTTTCTGGCCTCGATATATGTGTTTGGACTTTTGGGACATTTGGGCTGCTCAAGAGTCTCTTTGGAGGTTTATAACAGAAATTAAAAGAAATTTAGGAATAAGAGTCCGTTCTGAACCAGATCTTTTCTCTCTCCCTCGAATTAACAAGGCATTTGCCGTATATAGAGTCAGAATAACATCAGAGCAGGTGTTGAACTGTCAGAATATTATAATCTGTGGTCAATAATATATTAAGAGTGTGTAATCTCAATTTAGGGTAAATGTGGTTTGTTGTAACTCATATGCTTTTCCTGATTATGCAGATTATGTAGTTTATAATCTGCATGTAATATTATAGTAACAAAGTAAAGGAAATAGTTCTACTATAAGTAAATAAGAGCCCAGGTGTAATACCTGAGATGATAAAGTTGCATATAAGTATAAATTAACCCCTTGAGATGGATCAAAGGTAATTGGCATAGCTTTTGTGAAAATTGTTAAAGGTGTTGAACTTAACCGGATACTTGCTATAAATAAAATAATATAAATTAGTATATATTTGAGACTTGGGGTTGAAAAGGTCCTTTGATAAAGGATAGAAAATAATATAAACGTTTAAGTCTTAGATGATTTAAGATCTCTTCACTATTGTGAATTATAATAAGAGATTTAATATGCAATACTATTAATCTAAAAATATGTAATATAATTTGATTTGTATAGTTAGGGATAGATATCGATATCCTTAGGCTAATAATTGAAGCAAAATGAGTGGTAGAAATAAGCATAAGGAGAAAAAAAGGTAGCTATGAAATCTCCAGGTAACTTTTCTTCGTCACCACTAAATAAATCTAAAACATCAGAGGGATCATCAGAGGGATCAGATACAGAAGAATTTAGATTAATCAGATATACAAACTACTTCAGGAGTATCTTCTATTGTTGAAGAGGTTACAAAAATGGGGGAACTTAGAGATGAATTGTTAACCACATCTACTATGAAAGATGTGATGAAAGATTTGTTAAAAGACTTTAAATCAGAAATTGTTAAAGAGTTAAGTTTGGATATAGCTAAATACAACAAGAAGCTCAACAGGAGGTTCAGAGGCTGAAATAATAAATTATGAGTATTAAATCTAAATGCAATAGACTAGAAAATTGAGACAAAATAATCTCTGAATAAGAGGTATCCCTGAAGAAGTTGGTTACTCCGACTTAACAAGTTATGTCATCAAATTCTTTAGTGCATTGACTGAACCATTGTATCCAAAATCATTAATGCTAGATAAAATTCATAGATTACCGCTACCAAGGAAACTCTCAAGTGAGTTTCCTCGGGATGTGATGGTAAAATTACATTATTTATCCTATAAAGAAGAGATAGTACGCAAATCTATTAAAATGAAAGCCTTTAAAACGCTGTATGAGCATATAACATTTTTTGTAGATCTGTCCGCAGATATTCTTAAAAACATAAAGAATTTAGATCAATGACAAAAATACTTAGGGATGATAAAATTATATATAGATAGGGTATCCCAGTGAAGGTAATTGTGAAAGAAGGTACTAATACAAGAATTATTAACACTCCACATAGAGTTGCATTTTATGGTAGGGTCAAAGTAAATAGGGGAAGATAATACAGGGAATATACTTAAATAAATACTGGAATTTTCATGGGTTTTGAACTTTCCCTTTATTTTCACAGTTAAGTAGTTTACTAGGGAGGATAATTAGAGGGATTAGAAATAAATTTATAATTTTGTTCTAATGCACTTTAGAGAAATTTGGTAGGATTCATTAAACAGTTTTAATAATAAGAAATAAACTCACAATGGAGGAAATGGGTAATATGGTAATTAAGATACTGAATTTGGGGAGAAAATATATAGCCACCTGAAGTAGTGGTAGAGTTTAGTAATTACATTATGGATAAACTCAAATTAATTATAGAAATTATATATGAGCACAGTGTTTGGTTGTGATGCGATAATCAAAGAGGTGGTGAGAAAATATAGACATTTAGAAATATATTTAATATATACACTTCTTTGGAGCTCAATAAGGATCATGGGGATAATTAGTTGGGAGAGATATTACAAAGGGGGATATGATGCCACTTATTCAAAAAACAAAATAAGAGGAGTCTCAATATTTTTTGATAAAAAGTTACAATTGAAAGAGGACCTCTTTATAGGGGATCAAGAGGGACGGTATGCTCTATGGACAGGTAGAATAGACAATCAAAAAATTACTAGTGAATATATATGTCCCGAATAGAGATCAAACTAAATTTAGTAGCCGGACCATGAAATCATTGAAGAAATACTTTGCAGGCAATTTAATTGTATGTGGAGATTTCAATCTACCACTAGATCCACAAAAGGATAGGAAAATCTTGATAGATAAGAAAATAGACCCTCAGATAATTCAGAACTCAACAAACTTTACATCATTCCAAGAATTACAGAAGAACAAGCATTAAAATGAAATGAAGAAATAACAGAAAAAGAAGTGGAGGATGTAATTTTGAAATTAAAGCTGGAACTGCACCAGGCCCAGATGGATTTGATAATCAGTATTATATTAGTTGTCAGAAAGAAATTAGTAAAAATGTAACTGAAACGCTAAACGAAATTAAAAATAATGGTATAGCCCCTACTGAGAGGGCAAATAGTTACGATCCCGAAAACGGATAAACAGAATCCAAAATGCTCTGAATTTAGACCCATATTGTTGTTTAATAACAATATAAATATATACTCAACGATCTTAGTGGAAAGGTTGAATCAGGTAATTCATTATTTAATCTCACAAGATCAAACTGATTTTATTAAAGGCAGATTGGGGTCAGATAATATTCGGAAATTAATTAATATAATTTCTCATGTGAAATATATTAAAATGGAAGCTGTGCTATTGGCACGGGATGCAGAGAAAGCTTTTGACAGGGTGGATTGGGACTACATGTCCCTCACCCTGTCAAATTATGGCTTAGGGGAGTATGCATCTAGAGCAATTTATGCGCTGGACAGTAATCCTTCAGCAAGAGTAATAGGAAATGGTTTCTGTTCTGATAAGTTCCATATATCAAATGGCACAAGGCAGGGGTGTCCATTATTACCATTACCATTTGCCTTACTTATTGAGCCTTTGGCCATAGTGATAAGAGATTTGGAAGAAATACAGGGTATACAAATAGGTAAAAAAGAACATACAATATCACTATATGCAGATGATGTGATATTAACGATTCTAATTACAAGTAAACCATTTTGTACTTTTGGTAGAGATAGAAAAATTTGTTATGGGATCAATGTTTGCATATTGTAAATAAAAAAAAACAACCCCTAAAAACTAGATATAAAAAAATAAATACATCTGCATATTACCAACAAACTCAATACCCAGGTGTTTAACATTTTCTCCTTGCCATTTATATTTGTGCTCTAGCTCCTTATATTAGCCAAATGTAGAGCTCAGTTCAGTTTTTTATGATATTGAGTTTGTAATTTTAGATTTTACTATAAATCTGTATAATTTGATTCAGATTTGCAAGAGACTTGCTCGCGTCTGTTAATGTGAGTCTGCATATAATGTAATTTTATGTTCTAATACTCCTATTTTTATTCCATTGACTACTGATGATTTACGAATTATTTCTGCCAATGGTTCAATCATCAAGGCAAAGACTAAGGGCAAGAGTGGACACCCATGTCTAGTGCAATTTGTTATGTTAAATTTTGCTGACTTGAATCCAGGACCAATAACATAAGCCAATGGGAATGAATAAAGCACTTTAATGGCATGAGTGGATAATGTTAATTCCATATATTCCCTAGTTACTCGATCAAACACTTTCTCAGCATCTAAAGAAATTAATACAGTCAGTTGTCTGTTAATTTTGGAGTATGAAATTAAATGTATTAGTCTGCAAGTGTTTTCTGAGCCTTGCCTATTAACTATAAAGCCTGTTTGATCCGTAGAACTTAGTTAATGATAATTGTATTTAATCTAGTGGCCAAGATCTTTGTGTATAGTTTTAGATCAGTGTTCAGCAGATATATGGACCTATAATTCTTACACTCAACAAGATCTTGATCTTGCATCAATCTTATCTTCCAGTGTCTCCAAGGGGGCTTTACCCTCTCTTTTAATGTTGTTAAATATTTATTTAAGTGGAGAGCTTAAGATTTCCTAGCAAATCTTGTAATACATATTAACAAATCCATCTGGACCTGGGGCTGTGTGTAATTTTAAATATTTTATAGCTAAAGATATTTCAGAATTAGTAATGTCTTTATTCAAAATTTGGAGGTCGGCTTCATTAATCCTAGTTTATCTAAAAAAATTAAGATTTCCAAAGTTGATGGACTTTCATAATTTTTTTCCCTCTCTCAAGTTATATAGTTTATCATAATAGTTATTAAATACATTAGTAATGTCTTCATGTTTAGAATAGCAGTTTTGCTTATCCTTTACTTGCTCAACGTATAAATTCTGTTTTATTAAATGTTATGAAAATATTTAGAAGATTTGATCATTTGAAAGTCTGGGGGAGATTGATTAAATGAGGATCTGTCTAAGCTACTAACATGAATCGTGTTTAGATCTACAAAAATCAACAGAATGCCTTGCATATATTTCTTAAGACGTTTAATTTATTTTAAAATAAATCTATGTTGTTCTTTATTTGGTGCATATAAGTTAATTATTGTGGTCCTTTGATTGTTTATTAAACTAGACCAAATTATGTATCTACCGTGTCTGTCTTGTTCAGAGAATTATTTCTGAAATTTTAATTTATTGTTAAAAAGAATAGCAACCCCTCTTGATTTCATTTTATAGTTTGAGTAAGTTATATATTCTCTCTTAAAACAGGGATTAACATTGCATGATACCCCCATATAGCACTCTCCGAATCTTGAAGGTGCGCCATGAGGGCACAGCATCGCCAAATACTTCAATATTCAGCCACCAGATAATGGCTGCCTTCTCCAGGGAACCAGGAATAATCATTTTAAATCCTATTCCTATTTTTACAGCAAGTAAGATAAATTATTACAGTATATTATTTATACAAATGTCCAAATTCAGGAGAGCGATAGCTTGTAATGAAGCAAGGAAAGTCTACTGTATACCCTTAACATATAACATAAAAAAGAGAAAAGGAAAAGAAAAAAAAACAGTTTCTCTAATCCTTAAATAGTAAGTAATGTGTTACATGTGTTTCTTGTGATTAATTTAATTTCTAATCCTACTTTTTGAGTTTAAACATTAAACGTGATTTAAGCTCTCTTAATCTCCCAATAACTTGGAGAGTAGTGTATTATTATATCAATACTAAAAACTTTCATAACGTGTGTATATAAAAAAGAAAATTAACCAATCAGTGACCTTCTCTCAATAATAGTTTTTTACATGCTGCTGAGACGTGTTCCCCGGTAGGCTAGTACACTACACAGCACATTCATACCTACACAGTCTGTAATTGCATACCTTGCAGTGGCCACATCCATATATGGACTCTCTAATTGATATTCATTTAAATTGTTTACTGCAAGTATTTGTCTCACATTTGATGTGGCCCACCAAGGAGGGTGATTAGTAAGCTTCATGGATTTGACTAGGGATATACTAGAGATTATACAATATCTCTCTCATTGGTAGAAAAGCATTTACATGGGATGTGTGTTATCATATGTGTGTGGTGTACATGTGGGGAAATGTTGGTGTTTATGATATTCACCTGGCAAAGAGGCTGAATCTGGTGGGACCACTAGGCCTAGAGCTCCTGCAGTGGTCACTGGTGCCATCAAGTCCTTGAGCAACTTCTCCCACTCATTATACTTGACAGACTCTTGAGAGGCACCACTTGGAGATCTAACTGCTCTTACCTCCTCTATCATCATCCTCTTCACCATGCAATAGAGTGCCAGTGTCTGAGCAAGAGCAATGGACTGTCCTAGTACATAGCAACAATATCAAACGACCAGTGCCAGTGTTCTAGAACAGAGCTAATGTCACAAAGTGTCTGTGTCAGACTAGCCATGTCATGGAACTTGAATGTCAGTGCCACAGCAACAGAATGATTGCATTCTAGCATAAAGCAGTAGCGTTAGATCAAGAGCTTACAGTTGTAGTAGATCCTGGTAAACACTGAAATATTTAGTTTGTTTGACTGCTACTGGCCACATCTCCACTTGTGTTTTATTGATTTTGCTTGAGGGTGGTGATTGAACAGAAATTTGTAATTATAATATCACTCAGACAAGTCAGGTATCCTGTAGGTGAGGCAGGAAGATGAAAAAAATGCCAAAGTAGTGTGAATCTTGTGTGACAACATGTCTCAGCTGGTTGTTTTTTTCTCATCAAATAAAATTCTAATATTTGTGATGATAAATGTATGGAATTTGAAATTTAAGTTAAAACTTAGATTATTGGACTATATGTGTCTGTCAAAACTTTTACAATGTATTTTGAAAATACATGTATATTTACTTTAAATAATATACAGAGTCTGCACAAAAGTCTGGCACATTGGCAATGGTACACACAAAATAGGATGTTTTAAATAATTTTGTAATAGTCACTGATAAACACTTCTTTTAGGTTAAGACTCCTCTGCAATAATAAGTTGCAGTCTGTATTTATTATAGCCCTGGAACATGTCATCTGCAGATTTCATCAACGCACTGTTTAACCACCATATTATTATTTTGAATCATTAACGATCATGTTGTTTCACAAATATACATACATTCTGTACTGTATATGTATAATCACTGTATGGGAAGGATAAGCAAATGCAGTGTCTAGATACTAAGCTCTTCAGAGTAAGGACCTCAACTCATCTGCATCAGTTAGTTGAATGGAATATTGTATTGTATTAAATGTTTGATATACATTATTTCCTGTACCCTAGTAAATATAACTATGGAAAATGGTTGTGCTTCATAAATAAGGACTACTACTACTACTACTACTACTACTATTACTACTACTACTAATAATAATAATAATGATAATCACATATATAGTTGTCAGTGTTGGTAACGCTTACAATGTTGTTCACAGTTTGCGAGCCTCGCAATGTGGGGCGAACCGTTGACCGCGCACGCAGGACTAAGGCTGCAATGAGTGCCAAACCCACTCATTGCACTGTGAGACTCGCAAAGCGAGCAGTTGAAGCATGCAGGACTTAGGCTGTAATGAGCGCCAAAGGAGATCATTGCACTGCAAGCCTCGCAAAGCGAGGTGAGCAGTTGAAGCACGTATCACTTTGCCGCTGACCGAGAGGAACGCAGTTTGCTAATTTAACAGTTAAACTTAGTTCCAGCGAGTAACTCAATAACCCGAAAAACAAGCAAAAAAAAAAAAAAACACACTCTAACACAACACAGGGTGAGAGCCATGAAGCTGGGAGTGTGGTTGCAGGCGATTTTAAAACCATATTTGCCGGAGGACAAAAAGCTTAAATAAATCTTAAACAGGAGGCAAATGAGGCTCACCAATGCCAGGCATGCAGGACTTAGAAAATACACAATGGCAAAGACAGTAACACACGAACAATGCCAGCATGTTATTTGAAAATAAAGCAAACGGAATTCTGCAAGTAACACACAAACATTTAGCAGACACACAGAGGAGAAAGACAAAGGGAAGAGACAGGGGGCAGATGCTGGAGAACACATGGCATTCCCAAGCACAAAGCTTGCAAGTTAACGAACCCTGCCATGAGCGGGACGTACAGTAGGCAGTAGGAAAGCTTTGCAATAAGCGCCGAAGGTGCTCACTGCGAACCACGCGATGAGCGCCAAAGGCGCTCATTGCAGGGTTTACAATGAGCACCGCGAGTGGGAGAGGCTTGCAATAAGGCTCACAATGAGTGCTGAAGGTGATCATTGCAAAGCAAGAAAGTTGAAGTACACGGGGGGAGAGGCTCGCAATGAGCAACGAAGGTGGTCAGAGGAACAAAAGTCTCACATTGTCTGGCAAACAGCATTGCTAGCCTTACATTTTTATTCCTGTCTTTTTTAATGGTCAATTTTCTTGTAATAATAATAATAATGTGCATTTGTTGGATATGGATATTATACTGCATTAAATTGTATATTCAGTAGTTGCCATACTGTTTTTTAAAACATGAAGCTGAACACAATATACAATACAAAATATCTGCTGTTTTATCAGTGTCCATGTTCCCACATCCCATGTGGCTATCTGATCCAAGGGCTATTTTAATAGCAATAAAAGCACGTAAAAAGGCTATGTCACTTGCTGACTTGTTATTGTTTGATGTTTTCCCCAAAGCCCTGGTTACCTTTGTGGGCTGATGAGATCCCTGTCCACCAAGTCATTTAATCCAAGTGGGCTCTGACTTAATTCATGATTTTGTGAACAGTTATTCTACATGTAGAGTGTGTTTTGGGGAATAACTATTACATTGGGCTAGTAAAAATATTTTGGGGTTTGTTCCACTTTAATAGCAAAGCTTCCAGTAGTCAACCATAAAACCCAGTTTGCTCTAAGCACCAGTTCTGGGCCAGGGTACTGGTCGGATCCAAACTCACATTAAGTGGTAGATTAGGCACTTATACTTCAGTGGGAGATCCACAGGACTGATTATCAGCCTCATTCAATTGCTACTTTTTTCAGCTCTGATTTCGCAAGTGCAAAACAAAGCCAACTTCTTTTTTCAATTGACTCCATTTTGCTACCACGGATTGAGATCCGAGTGAAGGCCCTACGAAAATGGCCGACCTGCAACTCAGAGCTTACACCACTCTAAAGCCTTTGAAGTTCCACTTTCACAGGCCAATTTTCTCAAATCCCTATTCAATTGCAAGATGACTCCCTCTCCGAAAAATTATACCAGCTTGCAAACCTCAAATGCAGATTGGTCCATGCAGTGGGGGTCATGATTGTGTCCACCACTGCATTTAAAAAGTTTAAATTACCCACCGAGGGTCTTTAAAGGGCCTGTGGCACACTAATAGATAAGGCTGGCAGCGTGGGTACAGTAAGTACACCCACTGGCACCTAAAATTAACCCCCCAATGCTGGGGGGGGGTCCCCATCGAGGACGCCCATAATGTCCCCACATTAACACTTGCAGTGGGGGTCACAATCGTGTCCCATACTGCATTTAAAATGTTTATATTCCCTGCCGCGGGTCCTTAAAGGGCCGGGGCACACTAATAGTTATGGCCGGCAGTAGGGGTACTGTAACTACCCCCACCAGCACCTAAAAAAACTTGCCAATGCTAGCGGTCCGCACGCGATCGGGGACCCCTGCTGCATTCAATTTCAAATTTTCCCTTAAAGGACCGTAAAGGTCCTTAAAATACCAGCGCTAAATAGAAATTAACCCTAGCACTCATGGGGCTCTACACAGAGCCCCATGAGTCCCTAATTAACCCTGTCACTCATGGGGGTCAATATAGACCCCATAAGCCCCTAATTAACCCTGTCACTCATGAGGGTCAATTCAGACCCCTTATGTCCCTATTTAACCCTGTCACTCATGGGGGTTAATACAGAGACCCATAAGCCACTAAATATCCCTGTCAATCATGGGGGTCAATACAGACCTCAGTAAGCCACTAATTAACCCTGTCACTGATGGGGGTCAATACAGAGCCCCATGAGCCGCTAATTAACCCTAACAGTACTTTGGACCCAGTAACACTATCTAGGCCTATCTAACCCTATCTGGGCCTATTTAACCCTAAAATTACCTATTTAACCCTAACAGTACCTATCTAACTCTAACTTGGCCTATTTAACCCCATCTCTTATAAACCACTAAATCTAAACTAACCCCCCTCTACCCTAACCTATTAACACCTACACTACCTATCCAACACCCTATTAACCCCCCATCCCACAAATTACAAAAAATACAAAAAAGTCACAGAAATGAAAAAAAAGTTCCAATACAAAAAAATAAAAAAGAACATTACAACCCCCCCACTACAGAAAATTAAAAAATCTATTTTACAAAAAATAAAAATCAAACATTACAAACACCCCCACTACAGAAAATAAAAAAGAATTATGCACCTAAAAAGCAAATACATACATATATATACAACACATTACAATAAACACAAAATATAATACAGTAATATACACAATAAATAAAGTTCAAATATACCCCTATCTACATACTATTTAACCCTATTTACAATACAATAACCCCTATCTAAAATATATGAAACCCTATCTACATACATTATAAACCCTAAATTTAACCTAAAACAGAATAAATAAGACCACTTACCTTGCCTAGATGTCCCTTCAGTGATGATGGGTTTCATGATGCAGGTCTCACCCCTAGGAAAAAATGAAGCATCAAATTAGTACAAAATTCAACACTACAGAGAAAAAAAAAACTTTCTAAATTTTCAACCCACCTTTCCAGCAAATGGGATTTGCCCCATGGAGTGATTGGCTGAAGGCATCTGCACCCTCTGATTGGCTGCAGTCTGATTGACAGTGACAACAGTCAATCAGAAGGCACAGATACCTTTTAGCCAATCACCCTGTGGGGGTGTATCACATTTTGATTGGCTGAAGGCAATAGTGCCTTCTGATTGGTTTTAAAAAGATTGACTGATCTATCAGCCATTCAGCATGGGATATAGGGGTGTATCCCATTCTGATTGGCTCACACCTTGGCACCTTCTGATTGATTGAAAGTTGATTGACAGCCATTTCATCCAATTAGAATGCGCCATTCTGAATTTTTTACCGAAAGCAACTATAGAAGCCTCATTAGCGTCGGGGAACTCCTCCAGGGAGCACCGGATTCTTCAAGGGCCCAGCCGGGGCAGACTTCCATGAGAATGGGGACATCGTGCCTGGTAAGTTTAATGTATAATATGTTTATTGTTTTTTTTTTTTTTTGTGTATGTGTATTTGTGACTAATGTAATATTTATTTATTTATAGGAGCCGAGCAGGAGAAGACATTAAGAAGGACGGGGACATGCTGGAAAGGTAAGTTGAATATTTAAAATATTTAGAATGTTTATTTTTTCTATGTAGTGTTACATTTTGTACTAATTTGAGGTTTATTTTTTTCCCAAGGGCGAGAACTGCACCATGAAATGCATCATCACTGAAGGGACATCTAAGCAAGGTAAGTGTTTTTATTTATTCTATTTTAGGATAGATTTTGTTTTGTAATGTATGTAGATAGAGTTAAATGTATTTTAGATAGGGGTTATTGTTTTGTAGAAAAGGTTTGATGTATTTTTGATAGGGGTTAAATAATATGTAGATAGGGGTATATTTGAACTGTATTTATTGTGTATATTACTGTAGTATATTTTGCATATATTGTAAAGTAATGTATATATGTTTATGTATTTGCTTTTATGGTGCGTAATTCTTTATTTTTTTTTCTGTAGTGGAGGGTTGTAATGTTCTTTTTTTTGTAATGTAGCTTTTTTTATTTTCTGTGTACAGCTAGGGCTAGATAGGCCCAGGGTTGGGTTCAGGGGGTATAGTTAGGTTAATAGTGTAGTGCTTAGACTTTGTGTCATGAGGGTCCTGGGTGAACCTCATGGCTCTTATAGTGTTATTATAGGGGTTAATTGTTGTCTATAGGGGTCTATATAGACCCCTAATGGACTGATGGTATTACATTTAGGCTTATGGGGGTCTGTATTAAACCCAATGAGTGACAGGGTTAATTAGGGGCTTAAGGGGGTCTGTATTGACCCCCATGAGTGACAGGGTTAATTAGGGGTATATGGGGGTCTGTATTGACCCCCATTTGTGACAGGGTTAATTAGGGTTTTATGGGGGTCTGTATTGACCCCCATGAGTGACAGGGTTAATTAGTGGCTTATGGGGGTCTGTATTGACCCCCATGAGTGATAGGGTTAATTAGGAGCTAATGTGGTCTTGCTGGTCTCCCTCTCACTCTCTCCTGACTCCTGGAAGCTAAAAACATAACCTCTAACTCAGATAATTCTGGTCTCCCTCTCACTCTCTCCTGACTCTTGACTGCTAAGAACATCACCTCTAACTCAGATAATTCTGGTCTCCCTCTCACTCTCTCCTGACTCCTAGCTGCTAAGAAAATCACCTCTAACTCAGGTATCTGGACTTCTGAGGATTCTTTGCCATTGTTCCTGATTATTTATCAATTTTGTGATTAATATATGTTTATTATATCTACTGACATAGCCACTTTTCATCTAGATATAATTGTATACTTGTGATTTCCTATGTACCATCCCCCATCATTTGCATTGATTGTTAAGCCCTGTGTTGTGGGCAGTAACTCTATACACCATCTTAAATTATCTCCATTTGCTTTCAGATAATTCTGGTCTCCCTCTCACTCTCTTCTGATTAAATTCCCTCCCTCCCTGGCTATCACCCAACCCATCCTTGTTAGCTTTATTTTATTGAGTCACACTAATCTGCTACACCTGACCAATTAACAGCTTCTGCTACCTATTCCTATTTACTATTTGAACAATGTTTCCTCCTGCTTCTTCCTTATATGCCCCTGTCTTTTCCTCAGACTCTTCTTAACTTCTCCACCTTTTGTCTCCAACACAACCATCTCACCTCTCCTCTTTTACTCTCTCAGGAACTACTTCTACTTAAGCTGTGGTTAAGCTATGTGTCTCCTGACATTTTTGTTTGCAGGTTATATTATCTGTCCACTAGGGACAGACACCATATTACATAATAGTGCCAATCACTTTATATCACATATTTTCCCTCTCTAATTAATGGATAACCAAACCTTTTTATTTTCCCAACTTCCTTCTTATCTACCTCTCATTTCCTTCCTAACCTTGTTATTCCTTATCTACTCTTCCCAGGTCTCTGCCTCTTCCACTACAGTACTTTTAGATTGTAAGTGGTGAGTGTCTAATCTTGTGGGTTGCTTTGGGAAAAAGCACTTCTTACAAGACTTGGAGCTCAAAACAGGGCCTCCATTTTCTGCTTGTTGTCATCATTGTTTATTGTATATTTCCTTGTTCTTCTCTTTACAGCGATCCGAAATATGTTGGCACAATACAAATAAAAGATAATAATAATAATGGGGGTCTGTATTGACCATGAGTGACAGGGTTAATTAGGGGCTTATGGGGCTCTGTAAAGAGCCCCATGAGTGATAGGGTTAATTTTTAGTTAGCGAGGGGCCTTTTAAGACCTTTACGGTCCTTTAAGGCCCCGCACAGTGGGAAGTTTGAAATTTGAATGCGTCCTTTCGGGACCCCATTGCAAAGTTTAATGTGGGGACATTACGGGGGTCCCCGATGGGTACCGCCAGCATTGAGAGGTTAATTCTAAGTGCAGGTGGGGGTACTTACAGTACAGAACTATTTGTGTTCCACCGGTTCTTTAAGGACCCCCGACTGGGAATATTAACATTTTAAATGCAGTAAGGGACACGATCGTGACTCCCCACTGCAAGGGTTTATGTGGGGACATTGCGGGGGTCCCCGATGTGGACCCCCAGCATGGGGTTAATGTGGGGACTCTGCGGGAGTCCCTCGTTTGGGACCCCCGCATCATATGGGTCATGTGTGGGAACTCCTGCATCATTGGGGTTCATGTAGGGACCCTGCAGGGCTACGAACAGGACCCCTGCAGCAGGGTTAGATATTGGGAGGCTGTGAGAGCACTCTCAGCTATGAGAACCATCAATCATGTTGGTCCCAACTCCCATTGGCTGTTAGTGATCAGAAGCTGCAACCTTGCATTCGCAAGCACAGCTCTGCCTACGTGGGAAACCTGAGTTCCCGAAATCGGATGTCGGGCAGAGTGACTCACCCTTGGCTTATTGAATAGCCTCAAAAACGCAGGAAAAAAGCAGCTCACAGCTCACTTGGAGACATCCGACCCTCTGGGAGTGAGCTGCGAGCTGGCAATTGAATGAGGCTGTGAGACATCAAGTATTCTTAAGAAGGTTGTCAAAATAACAATTGAAACACTTGTTTCAATAGAGCAGGGTCAAGTGGTGTCAAGTACTTTGCAAGTGGTACCCCTTTGATCCTTTGTCTTGTGGTTAACCACAAACTAAGAAGTACTTGTTCATGGGGTTTGGGTAGGGAGCAGATAGACTCAACATCCAAGTTCCTCTAAACTTATCAAGCCTTTCCACTATTCCTTGCCTACTTTGAAGGTCCCCAGTGCTTGCTAACCAGCTCCATTACCCTCCACTGTGTTACTGAATAGCAGAGAGCTTTAGAATCTAAAACTCCCCAGGTCTATGGCCAGGTCTATGGTTCACACCCAGGGTCTATAGTTCAACACAAAGGTTAGACCTAAGGCCATCACCCAGACACTTACGCTCATGCAGTCATACTACCGTATTTTTCGCCCTATAAGACGCACCGGCAGATAAGACGCACCTAGTTTTTAGAGGAGGAAAACAAGAGAAAAAAAAATCTGAATCAAACACAAATACACTTTACACACAGATACACACCTACATTACACACAAATATATATATATATATATATATATATATATATATATATATAGATACACATACATACATATACATACATACATACATACATACATACATACACACATAAATATACACACACATACATGCACACATACACACACATACATACACACACACATACATACACACACACACACACACACACACACACACATCTCCATATACTGCAGCATTTGGGAGCCCTTGACCCTCCCTGACCCTCCTGATCCTCCCTGACCCTCCTGATCCTCACCTTTCTTCTGATCTCTGCCATCTTGATCTCACCCCAGCGCTTCCTACCAGCACTCCTCGTGTACTGCAGCGTTGCGTGTGTGACGTCACTAGGACGCACCGGCCGACGCGATGCTGGTAGGAAGCGCTGGGGTGAGATCAAGAGGACAGAGGCAGTATGAAAAGGTATATTCACCGTATAAGACGCACCAACTTTCCTCCCCCAGTTTTGGGGAAGAAAAAGTGCGTCTTATACGGCGAAAAATACGGTAGTTAATTAACCTCAGCTGTGCCCCGATCCTGGCCAGAGGTAGCTGATAGCTGGGGCCGTAGACCCCTTGGCACCTAGATGGGGGAAGAGAAAGGCTGGCACCAGGTTCTTGGAAACAGACCTGGCCCACGTGGGTTAGTTCAAAGAGGAAAAAAGGTGTCAATCTTGTGTTAATGTGGGCCATTGGTGATTAGTGTAAACACTTGAATGTGTACTGAAAAATAAAATGTATGCTCTCTTTGGGTCACATAGGCATGGTGTGTTTCATTTAGAGGGTAGTTAGTTCCCTTTTTATTTTGAAACAGAAATTAATTTCTGCAACTTGTTCTGGTACCCAAACTTGTTCTGTAAATCAGCAACTTGTCCTAGCCTCCAGTTAAGCTTTCCTGTGTGTGCGGATAAAGAACATCTACAACATGTGGGCAAGATTGGTCTTCTTGGCCATTTTATGCCCAATGCAAATCGGATGGGATCAGTATTACTGTATAAGGAATATATTGTTTTTTATTTACTTTTCTTTTATTTAATTTGCAGAGAGGCTTAATGAAATCTTTCATAGAGCATAACCTAAACGATATGTATAAGACTACATACTTTTCTCCAAGTGTTTAGGCAAAAGAGTAATAAACCTGTAATCTTATAGTAGGTTTATGAGCAATATAACCCTTTTGTGCTTGTAATTGCTCAGTGTGTATTTCAAACAAAACATTATTTGTTATAATATAATTTGTCATTATTATCTACATTGTGTAAAAAAAATCTCCTGTAATAAATACAATTTTCTAAAAGGTGGAAAACTAATGAGTGCACTTCAAGAGGATTATGTTTTATTTGTTAAATAAAAGTAATTACATTTTTATGTTTCAAAGTGAGGATGGGTTTTCAAGAATATTTTTTCATTTTAATTTGACAAGGGAATGCCCAGTATTCACAGCAGATTAAAAAACAAAGAACTCTTCTGCATGAATTGAAACAGCTGCTCTTCCTAAAAGTAATCTTCTTGATTGCTTTTTTTGGTAGACATGACAACTTCCTGACAGCAGAATGTTTCAACAAGAACAATTGTGCAGGTTACCACATGGGAAATAAATGCTTTATGTACGTGCATTTACATGATGATAAATAAGGAGGGTTTTCACATTAAAATTACTAATCTATTCTTGACCAACCTTTACTTATTCTTCTTTTGATAAATGTAAACTTGCTTTCACCAGCTACAAATGATGTGAATGCTGGTCTCCATAGCAATACTTCCTACTATACACGTTATACACTAATTCTAACATTCTCCCACTCAAATCTCTGTCTCTCTCTCTCTAACTGACTTGCTCATCAGTATGAAGATACTGAAATCTGTGCATTAGAACTGGTAAATGTTTAACCAATCAAAGAGCTCTTCTTTACCTTGTTTGGATTGGTTAACATATCAATCACTCAGAATATGATACAATACCAGAGATATCCAGATTTGAAAACTATTTAAACAGCCAATCAAAGAAGAAAATACAAAGCGTATATTCTCCACCGGGGAGAACAAGGGGATCCCTGGGGACCCCAAACTTTATTTTATTGATTAGTGTTAGCAAGGCATAAGCTGATGGATTCCGAAACCCAGCTAGATTCATTTTTATTATTATTATCAAATCTCAAATGAGAATAGAGTATGAATAAAACATACATTTTAATTTATAATAAAATAAAACACGTTAAAAATTACTTTTAGCGCAGTGAGCAATTGCAGAAGAAATTGTACTAGGGACTTTTCAAATAACCAAGATTATCTATAATGTTCCCATATTATTGCCTCTTTGTTATATTATTGCATGAATAAAGTGCTGAGTGCCAATATTTATATAGTGCAATATTTATCTTTGAAAGTGACTATCATTATGTGCAAATCATGCAGTGATTGATGAGAAATCTCCTTTGTAATTGTGAGGCCTTCGAATAAATGTTATAGAGAATATTTATCTATGTTCAGCATGCAGATAGTTGCTGGACAATTGTGTCTATTTCCAATGTGCTCGTTTTTAAATCAATGCAAAGGACTTTGAAAGCTGCTCTGTTATCCTAGTGCCATGTCCTGTCACCTGGTATCATCTTGTGTGATAGGGCTTTATATAGGGGCCTATTCGGCTCAATTTGCAGCACCTCCAAGAGCTAAACGCACACCGCAATCAAGACGCTTGGACATGACGTCATTGATCCGCAACGGCATCCTGCGTCTAAGACCCGACGAACGTTTCAGATTTTTTGTCAAGGGTTACGCCAGTACTCTTACCCAAGGTATTTAAGGGCTGGCGTTACTATGGTAACACAAATATACATTTAATCAATGCTCTAAATTAAAATCTAAAGTTATTCTCTTTGTTATTGTCAAATCTATTGGTTATTATATATACATAATTTAAACTCAAAAAATATATCATGATTTTGACAATATTTTTCATATGGGGAAGGTCAAAGGTTCTACAAGAAGTAATCATGGTTCCTACAGTATTATGAATATTATATATATCCCAAACTAAATCATGGACTTCATAAATTTGAAGAATCATATGATATCACATATATAGTTGTCAGCAGCTGGGCTTGCCAAAATCCGTTGGTAACGTAACGGGGAAACTGCGGGCTCGCAAAGTGAGGGCCATGGTTGCGGGCAGGCAAGTCCCCCAAAAAATATGGGCCGTAACACTTAAAAAAGGAAACTGCGGCTTACATAAAAAAACATATGAGCCGCAAAAAATACAAACTTAACGGCCGAACCGTGCACAGTGAAAAACATGACAACCACACTAAATACTAACAAAAATAAGAAAAAAACATCACACATAGCAAGGGGGGACACCCAGGACGTCTGGAAGTAATGTTACACGTCAATTTAAGTCAAATTTCAAGAGTTTAGCCACTCAAAAATCCCCTAAGTGAGAGAAAAAATGGCCCGACGAAAAAAACAAAATGAGGCTACTCGACCCCTAAACACGCAAAACTCTGCCACACACATGCAACTTTTACATAGGACCGTACAAGCTATAAAATACACTTACGAATAATGCAAAACTATCCAAACCCGCCTAACACATACACAATCGCCGCCATTTTACGCCACTAACTTGCACATACTAACATTCACATTACAAAATGAGGAACTACACAGCTACACAAACAGTTTCCCCTCGCGCACGCAGCACACTTCGAACATTGATGACACTTACACCTCAGGTCACCAAGAATGAAAATCTACATTGTATGCTGCAGGAACTTCAAAACAGATTGTTAGCTCTTCACCATATTGGTTGCTGCATACATTCATTACAAATAGGTAAAGTATATTAATTTATGATTTCATTAATTAATTTATTATCATTAAAAAATACATATACAGAAAACTTAAAAAAACACTACACGATCGCAATAAACGCCAAAGGCGTTCACTGCACACCTCACAAGGAACACCAAGGGTGCTCAAAGTAGCAAAACTATACAAGAGGAGAGACTCACAATGAGCTCCAAAAGGCCATCAGCATGGACCTTGCAATCAGCGCAAAACGGGCTCTGAGAACCAGAAAACAACAACCCAGAGCCTTGCAATGAGCGCCAAATGTGCTCATTGCCAGCCACGCGATGAGTGCCGAAGGCGTTCACCACAAGGCTCGAAATCAGCGCCAAAGGTGCTCGCACAACCAAAACACTTACTTTGTGTGCCAATCAGCATCCCTTGACTTACAACTCTATTTCTGTCATTTTTTGATGGGCAGTTTGCTAGTATAGTATAATCTTTATTTAGAGATGTATTTATTATTTTCTCCTAACTCAAAGTTTTAATTATTATTTGACATATATTCATTGAAGTACATATGATAATATACTTCTATGGATATTTTCTTGTTATCATATTTTAATTAAATGTCTTAAATTCATTTTTATGTAATACCTTGATATAATGTATATCTATATTCATATCTAGTAGATTCTAAGATATTTGTCATTGATATGTTAATAGTACATGAAATGGGATATATTTCAAATAATCATAAATGATGATATATGCTTATTATATAGTTCTCAACTATAAGATATTCTATATAGCTTAACTCAAAGCATTGTATCAATTCTTGAACCACATGATTTTCTTGAGTGTATTTTAAATAAATGGAATAAAAGTAAATTATTCATGTAAACCTTTGGGTTTTGTAGTACTTAAAAGATAAATCCATTTAGCTTCCCTTTTTAAAAGTTCAATATCTGTATCACCTTTTCTTATTGTTTTTTCTTTCCACATGTTCAATTGCTGTGAAAGTGAGAACTTTAACATCTCCTTTATGATTAAAATTCACATGTTTTGATATAGGAGTGTCATATTCTTTCCTAATACTGTAAACGTGTTCCAGAATGCGTCGTCCGAACTCTCTCCAAGTTTTGAACATGTTATTAAGTAGGTAACTCCTTCTGTTTTATATGTTAGGAGATGTATCTTGTAGATTTCATTCTCAGATTTTGAGGAAAATTGTTTTGCTGACTTTACATATTGACAGGTCTTACATAAACGACATTTGAAGCACCCCTTAGTATTTTGTAACAATGTTTTATTTTTGGTTACTTCTAGATGACTCTTGGATTGATTATCTCTTAGATTCTTTAATCTTCTGCTAGTAATGGCTGCATTTTGAGGTAGAAAAGGTTTTAAATCTTTATCATCAAGCAATATACTCCAATGCCTATTGAAGATCCCCTTAATCTCATGCCATTGATTATTATATGTACCAATACATCTTATGGTATTATCCAAATCTTTCTTTTTGTCTTTAAGGAGGTTGTCTCTATTTACATTCTTGGCCCTTGGATAGGCTCTTTTAAGGGTGTTTTAAGAATATACCCTCTCCATGAAGCAGAATTGTAAATCTCGAGATTCCTTTTCAAAGTCTTTGCTATCTGTGCAATTTCTTTTAACTCTGAGATATTGTCCTACAGGGTTGCCCTCAACCAATGCCCTTGGATTACTACTTTGGGCATGTAGCAAGCTATAAGTTGCCCTAGGCTTTCTGTAGGTATTGGTTTTAATTGTACCACTATTGGAAATCTGTATTTGTAGGTCAAGAAATGCAATGGTATTTTCATTTATCTCAGATGTCAAGTAAATGCCCCATTTGTTGTTGTTTATGGTTTCAATGAATTCATGTAAATGTTGTACACTTCCATTATACAATATCAAAATATAATCGATGAAACTAAACCAGAACATTATATTTTTGGTATATTTATCCATATTTTCATTAAAAACCACTTGTTCCTCCCACCAACCCAAATAAATATTTGCATACGTGGGGCACAAGCTGTGCCCATTTCTGTTTAACGTACTTGTTGGTAAAAATTCTCCATGAATACAAAATAGTTGTATGTAAGTACAAATTCCAGTAATGATATAATACATTTGTTATGGTATTCATATTGATTGCCCTTTTTATTTAGAAAGTATTTAACCACATTTAGACCAATCCTTCATGTTGTATGTTTGTATATAGTGACTCTACAACTAATGAAACAAGTAAAGTTCCTTTATCCACCTGTGTACCCTCCAATTTGGATAGTACATCTTTGGTGTCTTTGACATGAGAGGAAACACTAGTAACAAATAATCTTAATACTTGATCTAAATATTTACTGGAATTTTCTGTAAAATTGTTAATACCAGAAATTATAGGTCTTCCTGGTGGTTTTGATGGATTTTTATGTATTTTGGGTATGGTGTAGATGGTTGCAATTTTAGGGGATTTATATCCATAAACTCATATTCTTGTTTGCTTATTACTTTATTTTCAAGACCTTCATCAAGTATCTTTTTCAGATCTTCCTGAAAGTTCTCTGTAGGGTCATAACTCAATTTTTTGTAACAGTTTACATCACCAAGTAATCTGTAATTCTCTTGAATGTAGTCCATTCTATTTTGAATTACTACATTGCCCCTTTTATCAGCATTTTTTATGATTATTTATTTATTCTCTTTTAATTCTTTGAGGGCTTTTTGTTCTTCTTTTGTGAGATTTGATATTTTGGATCTCTCCAAAGATAATTTTTCTAAATCTCTCAGTATTTTGAACAAACAATTCAATATTGGGGCTTATGGTTAATGGAGGAGAACATTTACTTGTGTTCTTTAGATCTGAAAATGGTCGTTTTAAGTCTATATTTGTCAGTCTTATGATCATTGACATTAAGGAAAATATTATTTTCTTTTTTTGGAGAAATGTTTCTTTAAAGCTAGTTTTCTCGCAAATAGGTGCAGATCTTTAACGCATTGAAATAAATTGAATTCCTCTGTGGGTGAGAAATTTAAACCTATTTGTAATAGCGTTATGTGGTGATCAGACAATTGGAACTCAAATTAAAAATTAGCAGAGAAATCAATTCTTTTTTTTTTGTGCCTTTTGTGAGGTTTGAATTTATTGGGGGCATTTCTTACCTCTCCTTGTTTTGGTCTTGCATCTAAAAAATAGATCAGATATATGAGTAGGCCTATTATCTACATCTGACTAGCCTGATTCTGATGTTTGAAAATCTTCTTTTAGCTCTTTAGGGTTTTTATATTTCTTGGGTCTCCTAAAGATGTTAGCTGTTTTGTAAAGTCTTTGAGGTCCCTATGGAACTTTTTTGTTTTCTTTCCATCAGAATTCTTTGAAAGTTCTCTATATCTTTTTGTAACTGCATTTCAGACTCATTAGACATAGGATTCTCAGAAAATTTGTTGATTTTCTCAACTTTTATTTTTAACATTAAGTCTGTTTCTTGTTGTTGGTATTTTTTCCATTCAAGAATCATACCCATTAGTTCATTAGAACATCTTAATAATATGTGATCCCACTTTTTAAAAAAATCTTCTGAGAGATCTTGTATTGTTGGAAAAAGGTTTATTCACCCCATGAGCCCTTAATTAACCCTATCACTCATGGGTCTATACAGACCCACATAAGACTCTATTCAACCCCATCAGTCCAATAGGGGTCTATATAAACCCATATAGGACACTCATTAACCCCTATAATAACACTATAAGTGCCATGAGGGTCCTCCACTCTTTGGAATTGCGTTTTTTGGGGATTGGGATGTTTTGTCATAATGCAAGCACTGTGTTCACAGCATCTTGTAGGATTTTGAACAGTGCAGCAGGGATTCTATGGACTCCTGCAGCCTTTTTATTAGCAAGACTTTCTCACTGCACTCTGGTTCAAACAACTTAGATTATCAGTGCTGTTAAAATCCTTCCTGTATAGATCTTCTGTGTATTCCTGTCACATCTTCTTTATCTGATATGCTTCAATTTTTGTATTTTATTATGCCCACTTTGACATGAAATGTTCCTCTGAAATCCCCAATTTTCTTAAAGAGATGTATTCACTTTTCCATTCTCTTATCTTCTTCCATCCCTTTATATCACTCATTATAGAGTGTCTCCTTGTCTCTTCCGGCTATCCTTTGGATTTCTGCATTTAATTGGACAAATATTTTCCTATCTCTACTACCTTTCAGTTTCTTTCTTTCCTAAGCTACTTTCAAAGCCTCATCTGATAGCCTTCTTATTTTTCTTTCTTTTGGGGTTATTCTTTGTTGTTTTTATCTGGACAATGTCACAATCCTATGTCCAAAGTTCTTCTGACCATTCTATCTACCATTAATACAAAAAGACTACATAAATGTCCACACCAAGAGGGTAAATGACTCAGTATATGTATGTTGGGATTATATTATCCATATCTTATGTGGACACAATTAATGCTGGTACAGCAGCAACATCAGAATGTTTATCTATATTTTTTTATTATTATTATTATGATAGTTTATATATATATTATATACCTTATATACATCCATATAGATATTGTTCATTAATGATTTCTCTGGTTGGAAAAACAGATAGACATACCATTGTTCTTTGCTCTGGATACACATTACTTAATGACATTCTTTCATAAAATGGAAAAGTTCAATTTGAGATCTAGTTGTTGAAATGTGCATTCCTAAACATTTCATGGTTGAGATGTTCATGGTTGAGGTCCAGACATGATGGGTCTTTCTTAGATAAGGATGTCTACAGTGATACTTTCTCAGAAGATAAATTATTTCTTGGTTTATATAACTGATACCCATTATCATTGACCATATCTTGTTTATAGGTTGTGGGTTAAGGGTCATTAGCTAATTTAATTTTAATTCTTTAGTGGTAATTTGTAGGTTCAAGAGCACCCTCTTGTGTTCTAAGAAATTAATTGACACTTAATAAGTCTGTAGAAAAGAATAGGTCCTCTTAAGAGTTAAGTATTTTGTGACATCATTAGGATGTTTGATTGATTGCCAAATACATAGCCTGATTGGAATTTCTAATAAGCAAATTAAGTTGTGGGTATAATTGGGGGAGAGGGAGAGGCTGAAAGGGGCACATAGGGGACACACCCCAGAAATTTCCTCTCTATATATATATATATATATATATATATATATATATATATATATATATATATATATAGAGTACACACATCTTCAAGAGAGATACATTGGTCCAGTGAATAAATAACTCCAGACAACTTTTGAGATTAACCAGTTTGGTGGAACCTTATCATAATTGGTAATGTATACATTTATTTCCTTTATTTTATGATATAATTGGAAACCATGACCATAATTTATCTGTTTATTTTACTTTGTATTAAAAAGTTATTAAGGTTTTGTTTGTCATTAAAATGTATAAATCCGGATATACATTTTCATACAAAATTTGATATCTCTTTTTATCTTTTTGACCAAAACAGATAAATTAATTTTATTTAGTTAACTCCTATATTATATCATATATATATATATATATATATATATATATATATATATATATATATATATATATATATATATATATCAATACTACCATAATTGTGCTATATTCATAGATACATTTTTACATTGATATAATACCATCCATAGACACTTTTAGTATTGTCATTTTATTTAAATGTTTGTTTTGGTGATTTTTATAATTGGTTTATTTTATTTCATTCCTTGGGTTGCTATACAGTTTTTTTTTGTATATGTAATTGTGATAAATTTGTATGTTATATCATTAAGATTTAATGACTGAATAGAAAATGCTATGATAATGATGATTTGTAAAATGTTAAGGGTTTATTTTTTTTTATTTGACTGGTTTTATTTTGTTTTATTTGCAATTGATTTTATAATTTTTTTAATAATTAGATTAGATTGTCTTTGTTATTATCAATTAGCGACTTGCCGGTCAAAAAATGACTGCAATAAAATTTTAAGACAGGTAATACTGTTTGCCATAGAGAGTAAGGCCCTCATTCAATTGCAATTTGGCCAATTGAATAAGGCTCTAAAAAGGCACATAACATATTCTTTTTAAAGAAGTTTTTAGTTAGTAAGCATCTATCCAAAAGCAAGGTTTTCACTTATTATTATTATTATTATCGTTTATTTGTAACGCGCCAACATATTCCGTAGCGCTATACATAAGTTAAGTTACAGGCAATGACAAGTTAAAGATTCATACATTGCAAACAGTGTATGGCCCTGTCTTTGAGCTAGGAATCCAGTGTCCATAGCGCTTTCCCTAAAGCACTGCGCAGGATTCAAACTCGCAGACTTACAATCTAAAACATCTTTAAAAAAAAAATGCTATGTGCTTATTTAGAGCCCTATTCAATTGGCCAAATCGCAATTGAATGAGAGCCTAGGGGCCTCATTCTATTAGCGGCCGCAGCCGTTGCGGGGCCGCAAGGACCGGCCGCAAGCTATTCTGCTATTCTATTCCCTTACGGCCGGGGATTCCGGCAGGCTTGCGGCCGGTGCCTTGCTATCTCTTGCGGCCGCTCGCGCCGGAGGAAAGCCTTTGATCTAAAACGGCCGCAAGAGATTTGCAATTCAATTGCTCCGGGAAACCTCTCTGCAAGGCTAAAAACGAGCCGCAGTTACTTGCAGGAAAAAGGTCTCGCTAGCACCAATTAAGCACATAAAATAGCTCAAATAAAGCCATCCTGCACTTTGAGAAGACTATAAAGTGATTTTAGGTGTTAGAAAAAATAGCACATAATTATCCTGTACTCAAATCCGTAAAATATTTAATTTTTAATATCCGTAAAATATCCATGTAAAAAGTCCAGAGTGCTTGGAGCACCTCAGACACACCCCCGCCGCAGCCGGCAAATAAACAGTTAATTTGAACTCGGGTTTGGGCAGATGTGCAAGCTTGAGAGTGGGTTCCTTTTAATCCTCATGTCCCCCAATATGATCCCTAGCATTTACAGAGCTGTACAGTGCAGGCTTGAATTTATTTTTCAGTTTTTATATTTCACAGATTACAGCCGGTTCCAAGATATGCGGCCGGCCGTAAAAGGAGATCCTTGCGGGGCCGTATAATAGAATCGCGAGTTAACTGAACCCTCGCAAGGAATCGCAGCCTTACGGCCGATTTACGGCCGATAATAGAATGAGGCCCTAGGTGTTTTGGTTATCTTAGATCCTTCACTGCTTATTGCAAGCCTTTGGGTTGGTGTATTTTTTGTTATGAGAGGCGCTTTTGAGCTTATTGTAAGGTCGGCGCTGATCTCCTTTTGGCGCTTATTGCAAGGCTCTCTGGTGTACCTTGTGTCCTATGATCACCGTTGGCTTTCCTTGTGAGGCACACATTGAAAGTGTTTGTGTTTTTTTGCAACACTGTTTTTTTATTTTTGGGGGTATATATATATTTTTCAATGTTAATTAATTAATTAATGAAATCATAAATTAATATACTTCACCTATTTGTAATTAATATATGCAGCAAGGAATGTGCTGAAGATATAACAATCTGTTTTGATGTTCCTGCAGCATACAATGTAGATTTGCAGTGTTGGTGAGCTGAGGTGTAAGTGTCAGCAATGTGTGCAGTGTGTATTTTAAATAGGCTGCGTGCGCGAGGGGAAGCATTTTGTGTAGCAGGGGACTTCCACATTCTGTAAGTTAGTGTTGTAAAATGGCGGCGAATGTGCATGTGGTACGCGGGTTTGGATGATTTAGCGTCCTTGCTAATGGTGTATTTTGTAGGTTGTACTGGTTTTAGTAAAAGTTGTATGTGCTTGGCGGTGTTTTGCGGCTTTAGGGGTTGTGTAGCCATTTTTTCTCTCGCTTAGGTGATTTTCGAGTGTCTAAACTTTTGTAATTGTACTGAAATCACATAAATAACTAATTCAGGAATATACCACCATATTTCTAAAATGTAAGTTTTATTGAACCATTAAAACACACACATTAAAATCTGTCGTATATGATTATTGTCTTACAGGCTATCAGCCTTATTAAATTGCGATTCGGTAAATTTAAAAGGGCTCTATTTAAGCACACAGCATATTTTACTTACAGAAGTTTTTAGTTAGTGAAGACCTTGCTTTTGGATAGAAGTTCACTAACTAAAAACTTCTGTAAATAAAATATGCTGTGTGCTTAAATAGAGCCCTTTTAAATTTACCGAATCGCAATTTAATAAGGCTGTATGTCTCTTACTCTATACCCATCAATCTGTATTTTTTGTATGTATATCAAACATCAGTCTGTAAATCATTCAACAGACTCTTATGGATCATACAACAAATATTATACAAAAGTGCAAAAACATTCATATTTTAAAGTCAAATTCTTATAGGTATAACACCAAAAAAAAAAAATCAAATTATATCCAATTTCAACCACAGAAAGTGACAAGGCAGATATATCTATCAAATCCAGATATTACAAATAATTTATGAATCAGTATCTTGTATAAAAAAATTATCACTATAATTATGTATATGTACAAAGCCACACTCACTAAAAGTGAAATAAAAAAAGAATATATCCTACCCAAAAAAATACTAGGAATTTCTAAAGGTACTTCATAGGGAAAGCAATATCTTTGTTAGCCAATCTATCTATATGGTAAGATCTTATTTGAAGCATTTGTAAGAAAAGAAAAAAAAAATATATATATACAGTATATTTATATTAATATTTATAATATTATTTAAATTATCATACCTTTAAAGGCGAGTCCCTTATATAATTTACAATCTTACATTTTATAGGACACTTTTTCACCTTCTTGTACCCTACATATTTTAAACTTTATAAATTGTTCAGTGTATTTTCCTTATTTGGTCAAAATAGAAGAAAATAGGTATATTAAAGAGTATTCTCATAGGTTAGATTGATAAACCCAATATATGAAAGATGTATACAGTACATATTTTACACTGTGTCTTCCTTATGTTTATTCAACAGAATGTAGATCATGTGTTCAATGGATCCCAATCCTCCAATTGTATATACGATATCATTCTTTATTTTTCTCTCTTTAAGAATTCTAAGAGGAACTGCTATATTTCTTATTCTATCCATTCAAATTATAGGTATATATATATATATATATATATATATGTCTGCTTGTTTATTTAGATACATGATCCAAAGGTAAAACCCTCATTTAAACTATATGGGGTTTTGGCATTTAAATGGTAAGAGTTTCTTACGAAAGTCACCACCATGTGGAATGGCTAGACAGCGAGCTATAACCTGGAAACTCATGTAGTTAATGTCATTATTGTGACAATTCTTTAAATGTTGGGAAATCTGTGTATCTAATTAATTGCAAACAGAGGCCACATGTTCTAGTATTCTTCTACTCAGCTGCCTTTCTGTTTTCCCTACATATATTAAATTGCAGGTATATGTCATGTAATATATGACCATTGTAGTGAGGCAGTTATAACATTTTGTTATTGGATATTTTTTTCTGTTAACGGGATGAATACATTTGCCTTCTGGTTTGATAAACCTGCATGCTTTGCATCTATTAAATCTGAAAAGGCCCTTTGTATCATGTAACCAGCATTTCGATTGAGCTTTAGGTTCATAGAGACTCAATTGATCTCTCAAACTTTTTGCTCTTCTACATGTAATCGAAGCATTTTTTGGTATATGTTCGTTCAAAATAGGATCTTCTGTAAGGAGAAACCAATATGTATTTAATATAGACTTGATAGTTTGTTTGTTTTTTTACATTCATTTTTATTGTAGTTTATAAAATATGAAAATAAAACATACAAAATAGCATAGCATCTGTTAATTTAATCATAATTATATCATAAAACAAATACGCTATCCAATGACCAAATTCATCCACACACATATCCACTCCAAATTGTATTCCTTAAAACTTTGCGGGGAATCAAATACATAATCCAGTTAAATGGTAAGAAAACAGAAAGGAAAGAAAACTAAAATAAAACAAAAAGCAAAAACTTATTATAGGACACTTCCTAAATCAACCATAGCTTTCCTCAAAACTGTTTTAAAGAGTCCCATATTAACCATTTATTTTGGGCTTGCAATGTTAATCCACCTGACATAAAATCTCTCTCTAATTCTCTGCATTGATCTACTTTCCATAGTACTTCATTCCATAATGGTGGCTTTATTTGTTTCCATTTTGAAACAATACATAATTTAACAATCTTAAAAAGCTGAATCATTAAAGCTTTTTCTGCTTTATTATGTTTGTCTGGAAAAATGTGCAGTATTCTATTACTGGGGCAGGGGTAATCCGTCTTCCTATTGAAGCCGAAAAAAATTCACAACACCTTATCCATAGTGGTTTAAGGCAAGGCCAGTACCACCATATATGGATCTGACAGCCGCTATACCCACATTCTCTCCAACACCATTTATCATCACTCTTATGTGTGATCTGATATAATTTCAGAGGGACCAAATACCATTTATTTATCATTTTAAAGAATGTTTCTCTTTGAGCAGCATTTTTTATAATTCTATTAGTGTTATTTAAGGCTTTTGCCCAATTGGAAGATTACATAGTCCTACCCATGTCCCTCTCCCATGACTTCATCCCACTCGATGAGTCCCTAACCAACTTTAAAGAGATAATACTAAACACTTTATCTATCATGTGCGAATGATTAAACTTTATTATATTTAATTCCCAGCCTTTCATAGTGTCCATAGGTTTTACACATGATCCAAAAGAAATGATAGCGTGCCTCATCTGTTCAAAAGCTAACCAATCATTTGTTTTAACTCCTAAACTTTCTCTTATTTCAAAGAAGTTTGCCATCTTCCCATTTATAAACAGGTCTTTTATAATATAATACCCTTCTCACTCCATGTTTTCGACCATGGTATACCAAAATAATTAGCCACTACATCGATTGGCGTGATGTTGCTTAAAGGCAATATTTTATATTTATTATTTAATCTTTTCCATATTGACAAAATATTCTTAACAATATAGGATTCTTTTTCTATATAACCTAACCAGTAGTTCTGAATATATATTAAAGCTCCTAATTCCTCATTCTTAACTAATGATTTTTCTACCTGGTACCATGGATAATTATCCAAAGGGTATAAACATTTTAAAACATGGGTCAACAGTACAGCATCTTGATACAATCTTAACAGAGGATATGAAATCCCACCTTGAGGGAACCGACATGCCAAAATTTCTCTCTTCACGCTAATGTACTTTTTCAAATGAATAAATGTATCAATGGTACTCTGTATTTTTTTAACCCAAAAATTTGTTAATTTACTTGGGATAAACCTAAAAATGGAGTTAACCCTTGGTAGTATCGCCATTTTAATACAGGATATTCTCCCGGAAAAGGAAAGTTTCAAATCCTTCCAGCTCTCCACAATCTCCTGGATTTTAACATACAGTTTATTTTAGTCATTTGTTATAATTTTATTTACTTCATCTTTACAGGTGATTTCCAAGTGTTGTATAGTGTTAGAGTCCCATTAAAAATTATATTTCTCTTGCAGCCGATTTATATTTTTAGTTGGGATATTAAAGATCATAGTTTCAATTTTTTGAGCATTCAGTTTATAGTTAGATACTCAACCAAATTGTTCAAATATTCTCACTACATATGATCTATCGGTCTAGACAGAGTCAATACTGTATCGTCAGCAAACATGGTAATCTTGTGCTCTCTCTCCCCCATCCTTATGCCCCCTACACCCCTAGAGCCCCTAATGGCTTCCACCAGCGGCTCCATACGCAATGCGAACAGGGTGGGGGAAAGAGGACACCCCTGTCTTGTGCCATTGATAACTGAAAAGACGGCTAGCCGTTACTACTGACTGCAGCAGATGGTGCCGAATATAAGGCTCCTATGGCATGTGAGCCGAATTTACCAAAGTCCATCTTGGTTAACGTGGCCATCATGTAATCCCATGATTATCATTGTCAAAAGTCATGATACATCTTATCTACCTTGTTGCTTTAATTTCCTTGGTTTATATAAAAGATCTTCTCGTTTAGATTGCAAGGCTTTTCTATACGCACATTTCAATACCTTGTTTTGATATCCTCTATTCTTAAACTTTTGCTTTAAGATATCGGCTTGCTCTTTAAATGTACTGTCATCAGTACATTATGTCTGATCCGCAGATACTGGCTAATCTGGATACCCCTTTTAAGGGGAGTTGAATGTTGGCTAGTTCATCTCAGTAGCGAATTAGTTGAAATTGGTTTTGTGTAGACACTGGTATTAATGCTACCCTGTGAGTCCGCAGAAATAGTAAGGTACAGAAAATCTATTTTATCATCTTGTGTGCAGAAAGTAACTTTCAAATCTAAATTACCAAAACAATTAGAGTATCTTCAATGAATCTTTGCCACCGGCTATATTATTCGTATATTTAGTGTTTTCTTTTGTAAAAAATACTTTCCCGGAAACCTAGGGAGACGTTCCCATAATTTGGAGGACATGCAGTGCCCATGGCCGTTCACTTTATTTGTCTGTACCACTTTTTATTGAAAATTAAAACATTTGTTTTCAATAAAAAATAGAAAGTGTAGAAGTTTATTCATGTTTTCATTACTTCTGCTTCTCATGGCCAGGAAAAATCCAACAGCTTTTATACCATGGTGATACAGTATATTACTGTACAGCTGCTACACATCTATGCTAGCCTGCATAGATTTGGGATCTACAGAAAGGCCATATTTTAAGCAGGTCAGTTGTTTCCTTAATGTATGATGAAAGAGAACTGACCATTTCCTTGATAAGAAAATCAATGTAAATACTTATTTGTTCCACGAAGCTGCTATTTCCGGATATTATTGGTCTTACAGGTATAGTTTTTTTCCCCCATTAGATTCTAGTTGCATTGGTGTAGTGACCACATGTCACTCTGATTGGTGCTACGCATCATGATTATTCTAGACTATGATATTACCATCTTTAGGTATCCCCTTTTTTCCCAAAAGCCTCTTGCCTTCCCGGGATCCGCCCACGCCACACCCATGATATTAATGCATTTATACATTTCTTATACATTTCTGAGTATGATCTGTGTATGAAATAAAGCTTTGTTATACCGTTATCACCTTGTCAGTGTGTTTTCAATGGTTGGGGTTTTGGGACATCCACATACATCACTTTTGCGTCACATTCCTATATCAGTAAACTAATGAGCTTTAGTTACTGTGCAACAGATTAATACATATAATAATAATAATAATCACATATATAGTTGTCAGCAGTGCGGGTTGCCAAAAGTTTTTGGTAACGCTGCGGGCTCGCGTAGCGAGCCTACAGCCATCGCAAATTGAGGGCCCCAGTGGCTGCGGGCTCGCATAGCGAGCCCGCAGCAACTGCAGGCTTCGCGAAGCGAGGGACGCAGTTGCAGGCAAGGAGCACCAAAGGCGCTCCCTGCGCTGGTGAGGAGCACCATAGGCGCTCATCCCTACCACCCCCTATGAATTTCGGCCTGCAAATGTGGACCCTCAGGAAGTGAGGGGCCACATTTGCAGAGGTGGAGGCTTTACGGCGCCTCACAACCACTTACATATTGCAAAGACAAACTACGGACTTACAGAAAAAAAAAACAAGTTGCGGGACTTAGGAACAAAAACATTGCGTCCTTACAACAACACAAACAAAACCCATAAAAATATTACGGATTCGCAAAAATACGGACTTAACGGACTAAGCGAACACACCAAAAAATACTCCAAACACCAAAAAAAACAACAAAAAAAATTATACAAACATTGCCCAAAGCAAGGGGGGACACCCAGGACACCTCCATTTACATCACATTTACACACTTTATACACTCTAAAAATCCTGAAGCAAGAGAAAAAATGGCAGACGAAAAAAAACGAAAACGAGGCTAAGGATGCAAAACCACTACACTTACTTGTAAAACAGAACGAACACTGAGGAACACTCAATGCGGCATATAACACACAGTATGCGGCAAATACCAGAGGGAAATTCCCCACCATTTCACATGAATACAACAACAAATAGTAATACGACAACAAATAGTATTAACACATAACAATTTTGGACTAAAAAGACACTTTCAGCTACAATAACCTATAAGCCAAAACACACAGCCGAAATCTATAATGACAACACTGTTTCACACAAAACACAATAGGACCAAACTAAAAAAAATGCACTTACTAAAATAATTACAATCAGTAACCAAAATAATAATACATTCTTTTTTTTTACAGATTAAGATGGCAGAGAAAAAGAACGCCGACTTGCAAGCAAAAGACTAGCAGCTGAAAAAATAAAATCAACCCCTAAGAAGGCAACAAAAGCATTTAGAACCTGTTGCTGAACAATCACATAACATTTCTACTGATGACTTAGGGACTCACATTGACATATGATCTTTAAACTTACGTCTTTAGCAGTAGAGGTTCATAATTGTGGGGAGATGAATATTCTCTGTCAGTTTTGTGAGGCTTATCATTTTAAACAGGAAAGACCCAGAGATGGACAGTTCATTAGTTGCTGTCAAAAAAACAAGGTCAAACTTCCAAAAAGACAACAATTCCCACCATATATACAAAGCATTATGACTGAGCCTGCTTTTCCCAACTACAACAATTTCAAAACAAACATAAGATCAGACAATAGTGCCATATCCTTTGCATCTATGGGAGCAACATTAGCTGCTAATGTACCAGGAAATGGCCCTTACTGCTTTAAAGTGCAAGGCCAAATTTACCATCGTACTTCATATTTACATCCAGAGGAAGAAGAGCAAAGAAAATTTACTCAACTATATGTCCTAGATACAATGGAAGCTGTTAACCAACGTATGCAGCTTCAAGAAAATAAAAAATGCTTACCCATTGTTTTTATTGCGCTAGATAAAATTATGGCCAATAAACCCTACACTCAAGCTTATAAAAAATTAGCAGGTTGAAAAGGAACAACAACTTCATGCAGAAATACATCAATTGCCAATCCCAAAGGTCAATATGGTGCATAAAAGAGATCGACATACTGATAAATGCTGTTAAAACTTGCCAACATCCAATGAGGTTGCAATGGTGTTTCAAAATGATGAAGGAGAACCACCATTTTAGAGAGACATTAGAATATATCCTAGAAATGAGGAGCAACCTTTCATTAATACAAGTAAATTAAGTACAAATGTAGATCCAATGACATATCCAATATTTTTTTTCACACAAAGAAGCAGATTGGCTACCCAAATGAACCCTTCTGAGTTACCTAAATTCTAAAGTACGAGTGCAAAAACATATTTCAATGCTTGAATTTAAAGTGGCTCAAATTGAAATTCGAAATGGATTCAGTCCTATTTTATGTGGTGGAAAACTAACACAACAATGGATCATTGATTCCTATTTGCAAGTTGAAGCAAATAATTTAAACTTTATAAAATATCAACAAGATAGACTACGTGTAGAACAATATTGTGGACTAATGGACTATGTTGCTGAGGTGGCTACAAGCAGAAACATGACATCTGGCAAAGACATCATTTTACCATCTTCTTTCCAGGGATCTTCTCGTAATATGCGAGAAAGATACAATGATGCCAAGGCTATTGTAACAAAATTTGGTAAACCGGATTTATTTATTACATTTACATGTAATCCACAATGGCCAGATTACTCAGAATTTGCTCATTGGCCAAACTGTTTCCAAAAGACCAGATTTAGTGGCCAGAGTATTTAAATTAAAATTAAATGAATTAATAGGTAATATAACCATAACTCAGTTATTTGGCAAATGTCTGGCTTATGTTTATACCATAGAATTTCAAAAAAGAGGACTTCCACATGCACATATTCTTATAATCCTTTAAGAAAAAGATAAGTTAGATACTGGTGACAAAGTGGATTCAGTCGTTATTGCTGAACTACCAGATCCAGAACTACATGGTAGACTATATGAGATTGTAACTCATCCTATGATTCACAGACCGTGTGGAGATATTAATCCACCGTCACCATGTATGGAAAATAAGAAATGTACAAAAGAATTTCCGAAAGATTATTGAGACAAAATTTATGCTAATTGTGATGGCTATCCATTATATAGAAGAACAGAAAGACACACTGCGATTATTTGCGGCAATAAGGTCGACAACAGATATGTGGTACCATACAATCCACATGTACTCATGAAGTATAACGCACACATTAATGTTGAAGCCTGCACTTCTATAAAGTCCATTAAATATGTCTACAAATATATTTATAAAGGCTATGATGCAGCTACTGTAGTCGTCAAAACTGCTGAAATCACATGCAGTATATCGATTAGCTGTACATTTGCCACAAAGACATTTAGTGTATTTCCATGCTGGAAATGAAACAAATGCTTTAGCACAAAGTGAGCAGCGCCACACTACACTAACTGCATGGTTTCAATTAAATTCTTCTGACTTACAGGCAAGAGAATTGTTATATATTGACATTCCATACCATTATGTTTTCGTTAATGGATTATGGCAAAAAAGAAAAAGGCGTGGAAATAAAATAATCCCAATAATTTACACTGTAAGTCCAAGAGACCTTGAACATTTCTGCTTACAACTACTACTTCTAAATGTTCCTGGTGCATAAAGTTTTAAACACTTAAGAACTGTTAAGGACATAGTATATGAATCCTTTCATTTAGCTGCGATACATAGAAAGTTACTGGCTGATGATACAGAATGGGAAAGATGTCTAGAAGAAGCCTCACTATGTCAAATGCCACGGCAGATGAGGGAACAATTTATTTGTATCTTCTCAAATGCTCCAAAAGCATTAGCTTTGTGGGACAAATTTAAAATTCATATTGCTGAAGACTTTTTGCAACGATACAATGAGCCTATTGCACATTTAAAAGCATTAACTGAAATCCAAGAGGTCTTTTTAACTCATGGATTAAGTTGTGCAAGATTTAATCTGCTAGATCCTGGTCTTATAGACGACATCAACTTTGAAGACTATAACATTCAACTACAAAGAGAAAGAACAGAAGAAATAATTGCAACTTTAAATACATTACAATTGCAAGCATTTAATGCAATCAAAAATGCCCTAGATGATGACATGGTCAAAGAGCGTTATTTCTATCTAGATGGACCTGGCGGATCAGGAAAAAAGTATCTAAATAATTTATTGATTAGTTTTGTACGAGCACAAGGTGAAATAGCGCTGGCATTTGCAACCACTGGAATTGCCGCACTTTTGTTAGAAGGTGGAAGGACTGTGCATAGTGGATTTAAACTGCCAGTGCCTATTTTAGAAACATCGGCGTCCGATATTCGAATTACATCATTACAAGCAAAAAAAGATTAAAAACAAGTAAATTAATTATAATAGATGAGGCTACAATGATGTCATGCCATGCCCTACAATGTATTCACTGTTTGCTTTGTGAAGTCATGGATAATACTTTGCCATTTGGTGGAAAAGTCATATTGTTAGGTGGCGATTTTAGACAAACATTTCCTGTCGTTGTACATGGAAATCGAACCGACATTATCGAAACATGTATAAAGTCAAGTACACTCTGAAAAATATTTACCCAGTTTCAATTACAACAAAATATGAGATCAGAAGGAGAAAATGATTTCAATGTTTGGCTTATTACAATTGGAGAAGGAAAAACAGAACAAATCCCCAAGATCTTTTATCGGCTATATTCGAAAGTACTATAAATAACGAGGACTATGCAGAACTTGCTAACAAAGTAATACTAACATGCAAAAATAAGGATGCATTGCTCCTCAATAATAAAATATATAAAAAAAATTAATGCACCACAAAAAAATTATCATAGTGCTTATTCTGTACTTGCTGATGACAAAGAAAGTCAAGCAAACTTTTCAACTGAATGAATTAACTCATTAACTCCTTCTGGAATGCCACCACATATTTTGCAGCTAAAGAAAGGTGCAATTGTAATGTTACTGCGAAATATGAACCCCAAAAAAGGCCTATGCAATGGTACAAGATTTGTTCAACAATTAAGGGACCATTTCAAAGATGCAGAAATTCTAACTGGTACCCATAAAGGAGAGAGTTTTCATACCAAGAATAGATTTGGCACCAAGTCAAAGTAGCCTCCCTTTTGTACTTCAAAGGAGACAATTTCCCATCATCATGGCATTTGCCATAACCATTAATAGATCACAAGGACAAACTTTCAAATCTGTGGGTATCTTCTTAGAACAAATAGTATTTGCACATGGCCAGCTGTATGTTGCCTTCTCAAGGTGCAAGAATCCACAGGCTATTAAAGTTTACATTGAAAAGTACTGTAACTTTCATTCAAACAAACACAACACATGGCACAGAAACAGCAACCAAAAATAACAAATTACCTCTTCGAAAATGTAACAACTAAAAACACAAATTAAACATACAGAAGGGTGGTTTAATGGTGGTTTAATTTAAATAATTAAATTTTATGTCACTCAGACTCCTACACCATCTACACCATCACGATTTCCATCACAAACTATACAATGGCAAAAGAACACATAGAGAACAGTGGTTACACATCGCGGACGAACTTTAATGTCTTGCGTTCTCTTTTTAGAGGACCACTATTCCACATAGGAAACTCTATGTGCCATTTTTAACAATTAGAACAACAATAACCACATATCAACCATCAAAAACCAACAGCGGCAAAAGAAATGATTAGCCCCACAAAACTGTTGACTTGCATTTTAAAACAATTATAGTTTCAATGTTGCTTTACTATGTTACTGTTTACAATGTTAAACGTTTTTACCAAAAAAAGGCAAAGTTTTTTCATTGCAGATATTTTACATTTCATGTTAACAGGAGAAGGAGGTTTGGTTATACATTGTAAATGTATCATTCAATGCAAAATATTAATCCAGGGACTAATCCGATCGCCAGTTAATGGGGTCAGGAAGGATTTAATTTTTTTTCCCACTTTGATACAATTGGCTAGCTTTCAAGGAGGGTTTTTACTGTTTGCCTTCCTCTGGATTCAATATGTATTTTGTTTAACAGTTGTTAATCTACAAGTTGCATGTTAAAAAACATTATGTCACGTTTACAATACTCATTAATACAATGTTAAACTGTTCTTACATTGAAATTTTACTACTTTTACAAAAATAAAGCTTAACAGTTCATCACCAAAAATTTGCATTATAAAACTATAAACATGTTTCAGATAATAATTGTACTTCTTTCGAGATAAGAAAAAGGTTATAAGTGTTAAATACTCATATTACCGGCAAAACAGAAGTACCGTATATACTCGAGTATATGCCAAGTTTATCAGCCCTTTTTTAAGGCTAAAAAGGGCCCCCTCGGCCTATACTCGAGTCACTCTCCCCCCGTGTCTCTCTAACCCCCCCGTGTCTCTATAACCCCCCGTGTCTCACTAACCCCCCTGTGTCTCTCTACCCGCCCGTGTCTCTTTCCCTCCCCCCTCCTCATCCTCAACCCCCGCTCCTCATTCTAAACCCCCCTCATGTGACGTCACGTCTTTAGCATATACCGCCTGCCAGCACCCGGTATAGGGTGAGGAGGGAGGATGAGCAGGGAGTTTGAGGAGGTGGTTGAGGATGGGGCATTGAGAATGAGGATGGGGTTGAGGTTGAGGAGGGAGGTTGAGGAGGGGGTTGAGGATGAGGAGGGGGGTTAAGAGGGAGGTTGAGGTTGCGGAGGAAGGTTGAGGTTGAGCAGGGAGGTTGAGGAGGAAGAGGGAGGATGAGGAGGGAGGATGAGGAGGGAGTTTGAGGAGATGGTTGAGGATGGGGCATTGAGGATAAGGATGGGGTTGAGGTTGAGGAGGGAGGTTGAGGAGGGGGTTGATGATGAGGAGGGGGGTTAAGAGGGAGGTTGAGGTTGCAGAGGGAGGTTGAGGATGGGGGGTTGAGGTTGAGGAGGGAGGTTGAGGAGGGGGTTGAGGATGAGGATGGAGGTTGAGGAGGGAGGTTGAGGATGATGATGGAGGTTGAGGAGGGGGGTTGAGGTTGAGGAGGGGGTTTAGGATGGGGATTGAGGATGGGGATGGGTGGTTAAGGTTGAGGAGGGAGGTTGAGGAGGGGGTTGAGGATGAGGAGGGGGTTGAGGATGGGGGGGGTTGAGGTTGAGGAGGGATGTTGATTAGGGAGGATGAGGAGGGGTTTGAGGATGGGGAGGGGGGTTGAGGATGGGGGGTTGAGGTTGAGGAGGTTGTTTGAGTCAGGGTTGAGGATGGGGGGTTGAGGTTGAGGAGGGGGTTGAGGATGAGGAGGGAGGTTGAGGATTAGGAGGGAGGATGAGGAGGGAGGATGAGGAGGGAGTTTGAGGAGGTGGTTGACGATGGGGCATTGAGGATGAGGATGGGGTTGAGGTTGAGGAGGGAGGTTGAGGAGGGGGTTGAATATGAGGAGGGGGGTTAAGAGGGAGGTTGAGGGTGTGGAGGGAGGTTGAGTTTGAGGAGGGAGGTTGAGTTTGAGGAGGGAGGTTGAGTTTGAGGAGGGAGGTTGAGGATGAGGAGGGAGGTTGAGGATGAGGAGGGAGGATGAGGAGGGAGGATGAGGAGGGAGTTTGAGGAGGTGGTTGAGGATGGGGCATTGAGGATGAGGATGGGGTTGAGGTTGAGGAGGGAGGTTGAGGAGGGGGTTGAGGATGAGGAGGGGGGTTAAGAGGGAGGTTGCGGAGGGAGGTTGAGGTTGAGGATGGGGGGGTTGAGGTTGAGGAGGGAGGTTGAGGAGGGGGTTGAGGATGAGGAGGGGGCTAAGAGGGAGGTTGAGGTTGCAGAGGGAGGTTGAGGATGGGGGGGTGGAGGTTGAGGAGGGAGGTTGAGGAGGGGGTTGAGGATGAGGAGGGAGGTTGAGGAGGGAGGTTGAGGATGATGATGGAGGTTGAGGAGGGGGGTTGAGGTTGAGGAGGGGGTTGAGGATGGGGATTGAGGATGGGGATGGGTGGTTAAGGTTGAGGAGGGAGGTTGAGGATGGGGTTGAGGATGAGGAGGGGGTTGAGGATGGGGGGGTTGAGGTTGAGGAGGGATGTTGATTAGGGAGGATGAGGAGGGGTTTGAGGATGGGGAGGGGGGTTGAGGATGGGGGGTTGAGGTTGAGGAGGGAGTTTGAGTCAGGGTTGAGGAGGGGGGGTTGAGGTTGAGGAGGGGGTTGAGGATGAGGAGGGAGGTTGAGGAGGGAGGTTGAGGATGAGGAGGGAGGATGAGGAGGGAGGATGAGGAGGGAGTTTGAGGAGGTGGTTGACGATGGCGCATTGAGGATGAGGATGGGGGTTGAGGTTGAGGAGGGAGGTTGAGGAGGGGGTTGAATATGAGGAGGGGGGTTAAGAGGGAGGTTGAGGGTGTGGAGGGAGGTTGAGTTTGAGGAGGGAGGTTGAGTTTGAGGAGGGAAGTTGAGGATGAGGAGGGAGGTTGAGGATGAGGAGGGAGGATGAGGAGGGAGGATGAGGAGGGAGTTTGAGGAGGTGGTTGAGGATGGGGCATTGAGGATGAGGATGGGGGTTGAGGTTGAGGAGGGAGGTTGAGGAGGGGGTTGAGGATGAGGAGGGGGGTTAAGAGGGAGGTTGCGGAGGGAGGTTGAGGTTGAGGATGGGGGGGTTGAGGTTGAGGAGGGAGGTTAAGGAGGGGGTTGAGGATGAGGAGGGAGGTTGAGGAGGGAGGTTGAGGTTGAGGAGGGGGTTGAGGATGGGGATTGAGGATGAGGATGGGTGGTTAAGGTTGAGGAGGGAGGTTTAAGAGGGGGTTGAGGATGAGGAGGGGGGGTGAGGATGGGGGGTTGAGGTTGATGAGGGAGGTTGAGGAGGGGGTTGAAGATGAGGAGGGGGGTTAAGAGGGAGGTTGAGGTTGCGGAGGGAGGTTGAGGTTGAGCAGGGAGGTTGAGGATGAGGAGGGAGGTTGAGGATGAGGAGGGAGGATGAGGAGGGAGGATCAGGAGGGAGTTTGAGGAGGTGGTTGAGGATGGGGCATTGAGGATGAGGATGTGGTTGATGTTGAGGAGGGAGGATGAGGAGGGGGTTGAGAATGAGGGGGGGGTTAAGAGGGAGGTTGAGGTTGTGGAGGGAGGTTGAGGTGGAGGATGGGGGGTTGAGGTTGAGGAGGGAGGTTGAGGAGGGGGTTGAGGATGAGGAGGGAGGTTGAGGAGGGAGGTTGAGGATGATGATGGAGGTAGAGGAGGGGGGTTGAGGTTGAGGAGGGGGTTGAGGATGGGGATTGAGGATGAGGATGGGTGGTTAAGGTTGAGGGGGGAGGTTGAGGAGGGGGTTGAGGATGAGGAGGGGGGGTGAGGATGGGGGGGTTAAGGTTGAGGAGGGATGTTGAAGAGGGAGGATGAGGAGGGGTTTGAGGATGAGGAGGGGGGTTGAGGATGGGGGTTGAGGTTGAGGAGGGAGTTTGAGTCAGGGTTGAGGATGGGGGTTGAGGTTGAGGAGTGGGGTTGAGGAAGGGGTTGAGGATGAGGAGGGAGGTTGAGGAGGGAGGTTGAGGATGAGGAGGGAAGATGAGGAGGGAGGATGAGGAGGGAGTTGAGGAGGTGGTTGAGGATGGGGCATTGAGGATGAGGATGGGGGTTGAGGTTGAGGAGGGAGGTTTAGGAGGGGGTTGAGGATGAGGAGGGGGGTTAAGAGGGAGGTTGAGGTTGCGAAAGGGAGGTTGAGGTTGCGGAGGGAGGTTGAGGTTGAGGAGGGAGGTTGAGGATGAGGAGGGAGGTTGAGGAGGAGGAGGGAGGTTGAGGATGAGGAGGGAGGATGAGGAGGTGGTTGAGGATGGGGCATTGAGGATGAGAATGGGGGTTGAGGTTGAGGAGGGAGGTTGAGGAGGGGGTTGAATATGAGGAGGGGGGTTAAGAGGGAGGTTGAGGTTGCGGAGGGAGGTTGAGGTTGAGGAGGGAGGTTGAGGATGAGGAGAGAGGTTGAGGATGAGGAGGGAGGATGAGGAGGGAGTTTGAGGAGGTGGTTGAGGATGGGACATTGAGGATGAGGATGGGGGTTGAGGTTGAGGAGGGAGGTTAAGGAGGGGGTTGAGGATGAGGAGGGGGCTAAGAGGGAGGTTGAGGTTGCGGACGGAGGTTGAGGATGGGGGGGTGGAGGTTGAGGAGGGAGGTTGAGGAGGGGGTTGAGGATGAGGAGGGAGGTTGAGGAGGGAGGTTGAGGATGATGATGGAGGTTGAGGAGGGGGGTTGAGGTTGAGGAGGGGGTTGAGGATGGGGATTGAGGATGAGGATGGGTGGTTAAGGTTGAGGAGGGAGGTTTAAGAGGGGGTTGAGGATGAGGAGGGGGGTGAGGATGGTGGGGTTGAGGTTGAGGAGGGAGGTTGAGGAGGGGGTTGAATTTGAGGAGGGGGGTTAAGAGGGAGGTTGAGGTTGCGGAGGGAGGTTGAGGTTGAGGAGGGAGGTTGCGGATGAGGAGGGAGGTTGAGGATGAGGAGGGAGGATGAGGAGGGAGGATGAGGAGGGAGTTTGAGGAGGTGGTTGAGGATGGGGCATTGAGGATGAGGATGGGGTTGATGTTGAGGATGGAGGTTGAGGAGGGGGTTGAGGATGAGGAGGGTGTTAAAATGGAGGTTGAGGTTGCGGAGGGAGGTTGAGGTTGAGTATGGGGGGTTGAGGTTGAGGAGGGGGTTGAGGTTGAGGAGGGAGGTTGAGGGGGGAGGTTGAGGATGATGATGGAGGTTGAGGAGGGGGTTGAGGATGGGTGGTTAAGGTTGAGGAGGTAGATTGAGGAGGGGGTTGAGGATGAGGAGGGGGGTGAGGATGGGGGTTTTGAGGTTGAGGAGGGATGTTGAGGAGGGAGGATGAGGAGGGGTTTGAGGAGGAAGAGGGGGGTTGAGGATAGGGGTTGAGGTTGAGGAGGGAGTTTGAGTCAGGGTTGAGGATGGGGGGTTGAGGTTGAGGAGGGGGGTTGAGGAGGGGGTTGAGGATGAGGAGGGAGGTTGAGGAGGGAGGTTGAGGATGAGGAGGGAGGATGAGGAGGGAGGATGAGGAGGGAGTTGAGGAGGTGGTTGAGGATGGGGCTTTGAGGATGAGGATGGGGTTGAGGTTGAGGAGGGAGGTTTAGGAGGGGGTTGAGGATGAGGAGGGGGGTTAAGAGAGAGGTTGAGGTTGCGGAGGGAGATTGAGGATGAGAAGGGAGGTTGAGGATGAGAAGAGAGGATGAGGACGGGGTTAAGGAGGAGGTTGTAAAGGAAGAGGGGGGTTGAGGATGGGGGGTTAAGGTTGAGGAGGGAGGTTGAGGAGGGGGTTGAGGATGAGGAGGGGGGGTGAGGATGGGGGGGTTGAGGTTGAGGAGGGATGTTGAGGAGGGAGGATGAGGAGGTTTTTGAGGATGAGGAGGGGGGTTAAGGATTGGAGTTGAGGTTGAGGAGGGAGTTTGAGTCAGGGTTGAGGATGGGGGGTTGAGGTTTAGGAGGGGGTTGAGGAGGGGGTTGAGGATGAGGAGGGAGGTTGAGGAGGGAGGTTGAGGATGAGGAGGGAGGATGAGGAGGGAGTTGAGGAGGTGGTTGAGGATGGGGCATTGAGGATGAGGATGGGGGTTGCGGTTGAGGAGGGAGGTTTAGGAGGGGGTTGAGGATGAGGAGGGAGGTTGAGGAGAGGGTTGAGGATGAGGAGGGAGGTTGAGGAGGGAGGTTGAGGATGATGATTGAGGTTGAGGAGGGGGTTGAGGATGGGGATTGAGGATGAGGATGGGTGGTTAAGGTTGAGGAGGGAGGTTGAGGAGGGGGTTGAGGATGAGGAGGGGGGTTGAGTATCGGGGGGTTGAGGTTGAGGAGGTATGTTGAGGAGGGAGGATGAGGAGGGGTTTGAGGATGAGGATGGGGGTTGAGGATGGGGGTGAGGTTGAGGAGGGGTGTTGAGGAGGGGGTTGAGGATGAGGAGGGAGGTTGAGGAGGGAGGTTGAGGATGAGGAGGGAGGATGAGGAGGGAGGATGAGGAGGGAGCTTGAGGAGGTGGTTGAGGATGGGGCATTGAGGATGAGGATGGGGTTGAGGTTGAGGAGGAAGGTTGAGGATGGGGTTGAGGATGAGGAGAGGGGTTAAGAGGGAGGTTGAGGTTGCAGAGGGAGGTTGAGGTTGCGGAGGGAGGTTGAGGATGAGGAGGGAGGTTGAGGATGAGGAGGGAAGATGAGGAGGGAGTTTGAGGAGGTGGTTGAGGATGGGGCATTGAGGATGAGGATGGGGTTGAGTTTGAGGTGGGAGGTTGAGGAGGGGGTTGAGGATGAGGAGGGGGGTTAAGAGGGAGGTTGAGGTTGCAGAGGGAGGTTGAGGTTGGGGGGTTGAGGTTGAGGAGGGAGTTTGAGTAGGGGGTTGAGGATGAGGAGGGAGTTTGAGGATGATGATGGAGGTTGAGGAGGGGGGTTGAGGTTGAGGAGGGGGTTGAGGATGGGGATTGAGGATGGGTGGTTAAGGTTGAGGAGGGAGGTTGAGGAGGGGGTTGAGAATGGGGGGTTGAGGTTGAGGAGGGAGGATGAGGAGGGGGTTGAGGATGGGGAGGGGGGTTGAGGATGGGGGGGTTGAGGTTGAGGAGGGGGTTGAGGATGGGGGGGTTGAGGTTGAGGAGGGATGTTGAGGGTGGAGTTTAGGTTGAGGAGAGAGTTTGAGGAGGGGGTTGAGGTTGGGGGTTGAGGTTGAGGAGGGAGGTTGATGGGCTGGTTGCGGATGAGGAGTGAGGTTGAGGAGAGAGGTTGAGGATGATGATGGAGGTTGAGGAGGGGGGTTGAGTTTGAGGAGGCGGTTGAGGATGAGGATTGAGGATGAGGATGTGGGATTAAGGTTGAGGAGGGAGGTTGAGGAGGAGGTTGAGGATGAGGAGGGGGGTTGAGGATGGGGGGGTTGAGGAGGGATGTTGAGGAGGGGTTTGAGGATGAGGAGGGGGGTTGAGGATGGGGCGTTGAGGTTGTGCAGTGGAAGCCCCCAGACTCTGACCTGTGTATAATCTTCCATGCTGTTCAGTGGAAGCCCCCAGACTCTGACTTGTGTATAATCTTCCATGCTGGGCAGTGGAAGCCCCCAGACTCTGACCTGTGTATAATATTCCATGCTGGGCAGTGGAAGCCTCCAGACTCTGATCTGTGTATAATATTCCATGCTGGGCAGTGGAAGCCCCCAGACTCTGACCTGTGTATAATCTTCCATGCTGTACAGTGGAAGCCCCCAGACTCTGGGAGTCTGAAGAAGAGGAGTCAGTGGAGGAAGGTGGCTTTGAGGAGGTGGAAGACCAAACACAGCAGGTGTCCCAGGGGGCTTGTTGTCACCTTTCGGGGACCCTTGGTGGCTGGGTGAAGGAAGAGACCTTCAATGATATCAGTGAGGACAAGGAACGGGACATGGCTAGCTTGGTATCCAACCTTGTGCAAATGGGGAGTTTGCGGTTGTGCAAAGGGACTGTTTGCGGTGGTTTGCGTTGCATTAAACGGGGAGATTGGTTACTGTGAAGCTGGTGTAACCCTTACACTACCTGATCGATACAACATCATACCTGATGTTTTAAAGCATGTTGTTCCAAACAATTTAGGAATGTTAGGTGATTTATGCCCTTTATGGCTTAAAACCAGACTATGCATCAACTATGTAATTTTCCGTGGGAGTTTTGCCATGGATCCCCCTCCGGCATGCCACAGTCCAGGTGTTAGTTCCCTTGAAACAACTTTCCCATCACTATTGTGGCCAGAAAGAGTCCCTTTGGGTTTTGAAATTCGCCTGCCCATTGAAGTCTATGGGGTTCGCCGATGTTCGCCCGTTCGCGAACTTTTGGTAAAGTTCGCGTTCGCTGTTCGCGAACCCAAAATTTGATGTTCGCGACATCACTAGCCACCAGCAATGGTGTGGGACTTTCCCGGCCGGCATAGTGGCGATTTTCACTGATGGAGGTGAGTTGGCTCTTGCTCCACATGCCTCTGCACAGCCTCCATATGTGTTTTACCTTCCTGCCACTAATTTAGCCAGTAATTATTTTCTGAATCTAGATCTGATGAGTGAGATGTATATGAAAATATATTTTTATTTTTATTATCCACATTAGATTTTCTGTGAGTGAGAAATGGGTAATATGCAAAGCAGTTCCATGTTTTTGTGTTGTAATTTAATCAAATAGTGTGTCTTTAATTGCTTTATGCATCTTGCAGCAAATATTTTCATATTGGCATATGCATGACCATTCTAACATATGAGAAAATAAAATATATGTTAAGGCCTATTTGTTCCTTCAGGATTGTTGTGCAATGAATTATAATGCCCATTGCTTTCCCTATACTTTGAAGTCCATTAGTGTGTATTTATTGTCTTTTGTAGTGTTAAGAACTAGTCTGTAAACCATTTGCGAGTCCTATTTGGATCCCGTAATATATTGGGCTACATTTGCCATTTGCGGGTTTTACGGCAATTTCTTGAGGAATTGTAGCAATTAAATAGTTATTTGGGATTTTACCGATTGTAACATTTGCATGCTTGAAAGATCAAAGCCTTAGATGGTTCGGATTTATGATTTTGACAACTGCAGGAATTTTCAGCCTGTAGCTCGCAAATAGATTGTGGGTAGCTAGAGGAGGCCAATTGAATATGAGTACCTTTTGCTGGGTACATTATGGGCTTCGGTAATTACGATTTTGAGAATGGTCTTCTAATTACTACAATTGCAGTTACATAAAGTTTTCTATTATCTTGGTGGAGAAAGATCTGATGATTAGCAAGTTCTACTAGGTGTGAATTGTGCACTTTATGGATATAGATTAAGTAAACATTTTTAAAAGGGAACCTGACAAAACAATTTTAAGTGCTAAAAATACTTAAACACAATATTTTTGTATGGCTGACATATTCTTTTTTATTGAATGTAGAATGGTACAATGGAGATGTCTTGAAATTATGTACAGGCATATACAAATAGGTATATGGTAGTACCATTATGCAAATGTCTCTCTCTCTCTCTCTCTCTCCTATATATAGTGTCAAATACATCTAAAACCTAGAAGCCAGGAATATTTTTAGGATCCTGGTAGCCTATTTCCTGCATATTGCCTGCAAATATATGCATTTTTCAAATCTAACTTGCAATCAATTGTGAACAGAGCTGTGGAGGCAGAGCTACTGATATCATGGGGCAGTGCCAGTAACATCAGCTTCCTAGCTCCATGACAGTCAAGCACATGATGGCAGCACTACAGTGCAATGCACTACAGTGGTCCTTTAAGCTGTTCATTTTCTAAAGCAAACATTGATCACAGCAGGTCATAGTAAACCTAAGATATCATGTAGCATTATCCAATTTTTCCTTAAATATGAAAATACTATCCTAATCACTCCTTCAAAACATTAATCAATCACCAATATAGTACCAGCATGTAGTGGCATGTTCCCTTAACAACTCATTATATAAACCAAATCTTTTTTTTAAAATCAGGCACATGTATAGATCAGCATAAGATGGGACCACATTGGACCACATTGGAACCACATTGGACCACATTGGAACACATTGGAACACATGGCAATCCCTCTATGTTGGATATACATAAAAAATATCACATATAATAGTTGTCAAACTACAATTCGTTGTCACGCTTTGCGAGCCCGCAAAGCGAGCTCGCAAGAACTGCATCCCTCGCAAAGCAAGGGATGCAGTTTGCTTGGCAAATGCGGACCCTCGCGAAACGAGGGGCCGCATTTGCGGAAGGTGGAGGCTCCAACTTCGGCTGTGTTTGTCCGCGGACCCTCGCGAAGGTGGAGGCTCACACGCGGTTAAAAACACATACACACGCACGACTTCGGAACCAACCTTAACGTTACAAACACCCACACGCACAAAATATACGATCATAACGGGCGAACCGGGCGCACCTAAAAACAGTCAAAACACACTGAATATTTATAAAAAATACATAAAAAGCTTACCCATAGCAAGGGGGGTCATCCAGGACCTTTGAAAGTGAAGTTACACCTCCATTTAAGTCTAAATTCCCAGGTTCAGACACACGAAAATCCCCTAAGCAAGAGAAAAAATGGCTGCCAAAAAAAAAGGAAAACGAGGCTCAAAGCCCAGCCATGTACAACTTACCCAAGAAGGGATCTGAGATATGCTTGGAAACCTGCAATAACCCCACAGGATCCGAGATAAGCTCGGAGACCTGCATTAACCCCACATTAACCATCACAGTGGGGGTCTCCGGCCTTCTCCTCCTTTTCTGCCATGCCCTGTAAAAAAAAAAAAAAAAATACTCACATCCGCATTCACGGATATCCCCGACGCTTATGAGGCTCCTAGAGACTTTTCCGGAAGAAAATAGGCAATGGCGCCTTTTGATTGGTTGAAATCGCTGTCTATTAAATTCACCCAATCAGGAGGCGCCAATGTGTGAGTCATTCAGAAAGGGATACACCCTAAAATCCCACTCTGATTGGATAATGCACCTGTCAATCTTTATTTAAACCAATCACAAGGCGCAGATGCCTTCAGCCAATCACAATGGAATACACCCCCACAGGGTGATTGTCTGGAGGCATCTGCGCATTCTGATTGGTTGCATTGACAATAGCCAATCACAATGGAATGCACCCCCACGTACTGATTGGTGAAGGATTTGCGCCTTCTCATTGGCTATTGTCATGGTCAGTCAGTATTACAGCCAATGGGAAGGCGCAGATGTCTTCACCAATCAGTACGTGGGGGTGTATTCCATTGTGATTGGCTTATGGCAATAAAGCCTTTGGATTGGTTCAAATAAAGATTGTCAGGTGCGTTATCCAATCAGCGTGGGATTTTGGGGTGTATCCCTTTCTCATTGGTTCACAATTGGTGTCTTCTCATTGGCTGAATTTGATAGACAGCGTTTTCAGCCAATCAGAAGCCACCATTGCCAATTGTATTCTGGAACAGTCCGTAGGAATCTCATTAGCGTCTGGGCCATCCGCCAGGACGGATGTGTGTTGTTTTTTTTTTCAAGCGTGCTGATGCTTCCGGGGCACAACACAAGGAGGCCGGAGTCATCGCGGAGAGGTAAGTACAATGTAGATTGTGTTTATTTTACTTGGTTTCATGTTTATGTATGTGTGCTAATGTAATGTTTTTTTTAACAGGGGCCGCGCCGCAGAAGCAAAGATGGAGGACGTGACATGCTGGAAAGGTGAGTAGAATAATTAGAATATTTAGAATTGTTAGTTATTTTATGTAAACTTGTTGTATTCATTTTTTTAAATCTTTTTTACCCTAGGTTGGTGATCTAAAGAAACATCTCAAAGGTAAGTGGTCTTAATTATTTTATTGTAGCTTAGAATTAGGGTTGCTATATAGAGATAGCATGTACTGTATATTAGATAGATAGGGGGATGTATAGTACATAGATAGTATTTATTGTATATTACATAGATAGGGGGATGTATATTAGATAGATAGTATTGTATATTAGATATGGGAGATGTATATTAGATAGGGGGATGTATATTAGATAGGGGGATGTATATTAGATAGGGGTGTATTGTATTGTATTGTATTTAATTATATTGTATTGTATTTAATTGTATTGTATGTATTTTTATTGTATTGTATTATATTGTATGTATTATATTTTATGTATTGTATTGTATTGTATGTATTATATGTATTTCCTTTTCAGGTGTGTAATTTTTTTTTTCTGTAGTCCGGGAGGGGGGGTTGTAATGTATTTTTTTCATTTTATGTAATGTTCCTTTTTTATTTTTTGTGACTTAGGTTTTTTATTTTCTGTAATGTACATTTTTTTATTTTTGGTGAAATTATTTTATTTTTATTTTATGTAATGTAGAATTTTGATTACTTTAGTTTTTTTTATTTCTGTAATTACAGTGGTGGGGAGGGGGTTATTAGGGGGTAGGTAGGTAGGTAGTGAGGTGTTAATAGGTTAGTGTAGAGGGTGTTTAGTTGATATTTAATGTTTTATTGGGGGGGTATAGTGCAGTGTAGTGTTTATACTTAGTGTCATGATGGTCCTTGAGGACTGTCATGGCTCTTATGTGGTTAATGTTGGGTTGTAAAAGGCCCATAATGGTCATAATATACCCTTATGGGACTGATGGGGTTAAATAGAGGCTTATGAGGGTCTGGATAGACTCCCATAAGTGACCGGGTTAAAATGGTGTAGTGCTTACACTTTGGGTCATGAGGGTCCTGATTGAGACACACAGTACACTCACTTTGTGTGACAAACAGCATTTCAACACTTTCTTTTATTGACCGTCATTTTTTGACGGGCAAGCCGCTAGTATATATATAATTAACATTTAACATACAAACACAGATTACTCCATACATTTTTTTATGAGAATAGATATGATTAATGAAGTGTAGAACATGAATTGGACTGAACTATTTAACTTCAGTCATCAATCAAATAGAAAAGATTTAAAATATATATATATTTTTTTATTTGAAACTCTTGTCAAAGTTGTATAATTGTTTTAAATGTTGCAATGTGAGCAGGAATAGCACTCAAACCTTTTACTTAGCTTGAGAGTTGGGGTCACAGAACAACATACTGGTTTATGGAGAAAAACTGTCAGATCCTAAAGAGACCATAAATTCTCAGCCCTCTCTAAATGCTTACATTTTCTCATCAATGCACTAATGAATAACACATTTTCTTCTTTTTGGCATGTTTGGTTGCAGCGAACCATGTGTATTGCTATTTGAGTGTGCTTTTGATTGTGGTCCTTTTAGAACCTTCCTAGCTCAAGGTAGCCATTACGAAAAACACACCACAATTTAAAGAAGTGGTAAACCCTACTGTACGGTGTCCTGACAAAATCGTGATGTCGAGAGCGCCAACAGAATCGGCACTTGATTACAGCTCACAGGACAAACGCGTGCATGCGGCAATGTCACCTGCGCTCCCAAAAATGCGTGTGAGCTCCCGACAAATGCGAGCTGGCAGAAACATGGTAGGATGGAAGGATGGATGGCCACTACAATCATCATCACTCCATCAATGCTATGTCTTTCTCTCTGTGTCTCTGCTCCAATCTCCCCTGTCAGTGTTATCTCTTTCCTCCTTTCTCTGTGCCATCTCTACTCCAATCTCTCTCCCTTCTTCATTTCTCTCTGTGCTCCAACCTCTCTTCCCTCTATTCCTTTCTCTCTGTGCTGTCTCTGTTCTAATCTCCTCCTGTCAGCACTGACTCTCTCCCACTATCTCTGCTTCAGTCTCTCTGCTATTTCTATTCCAATATGCCAGTGTCAATGCTGTCTCACTCCCCCTGACTCTCAGATATTTCTACTCCAATATTGCAGTCTTTCTCTCTGTTTTCTTTATCTGCTGCCTTTGCTCCAATCTCCCCTGACAGTGCTATCTCTCTCCCCTGTCTCTTTCTCTCTGTTTGCTAACTCTGCTCCGGTCTTCTTCTGTCTGTGCAATCTCTCTCCCTCTATTTTCCTCTCTATCTTATATCTATTGTGCTGTCTCACTCTCTCTGTGTTTGCTCTTCTCCCGTCTCCCCATGCCAGTGCTGTCTCTCTCCCTAGTCTCTCTCTCTTTGTATTGCTCTAGTCTTCACTGTCAGTGTCATATCTATCCCCTGTCTCTATCTCACTTTGTGCTTGCTCTGCTCCTGTCTTCCATCCTCTCTCTGTGTCTCTCTCCCTCTATATCTATGCTTGCTCTCCTGCAGTCTCCCCTGTCAGTGCCATCTCTCTACCCTGTCAAACTCTCTCTCTGTGCTTGCTCTGCTCCAGTCTCCCCCTCTCAGTGCTGTCTCTCTCTTTTTGTCTCTCTCCATCTGTCTGTCTCTCCCACTCTCAGTGCTCTCTCTCTATGTCTGTCTCTGTGCTTGCTCTACTCTAGTCTCCCACTCTCTCTCTCTCTCTGTCTTCCTCCCTCTGTCAGTTATGTATCACTCCCCCTGTCTCTGTCTGTCTCTTTCTTCTTGCTCTGCTCCAGTGTCCCACTCTTTCTCCCCCTGTCCCTCTGTCTCTCTTCTTGCTCTGCTCTAGTCTCTATCTCCCAATTTATCTCTCCATGCTCTGCTCCAGTCTCCCCTCTGTCTCTCCCCTCTCAGTACTGTCACTCTTTCTCTTTCTCTCTCTCTCTCTCCCTCTCTCTCTCTCTCTCCCTCTCCCTCTCTCTCTCTCTCTCTCTCTCTCTCTCTCTCTCTCTCTCTGTCTCAGTCTTATTTCAGTGTGGTCTCTCTCCCTATATATCATTCACTTTAATAGTAGATCATCATAGGAATAACATACCCTTGGGACCTGAGTCCATATCCTCTATAGTCAATGGGAGAGTTTGTTCGGAAACAGAAGCCTAAAGGAGACCAACTTAGTCAACCTGAGACCTCAAGGTTATTCTTCATAGTTACAGTCCATCAAGTTCAACCTTTTAAGATCTCCTCTGATCTGCAATATGCGGATTAAATATTCATTAATTCGTTGATAATTAATTATTAATCAATTATTTAATTATTATTATTATTATTATTATTATTTTTAATTATTAATTAATCCAGAGGAAGGCAAACAGAAAAAAATACTCTCTAATTATTCCGGGTAACCCTGAATTCCTTTTTTTAATTACAAATAAATCCAGTCCCCCTTTAAAGTTATCTATCGAATCTGCTGTCACTACCTCCTCTGGTAGAGAATTCCACAGATTACCCACCCCTGCTTTGAAGAACCCTTTTCTTTCTTTAAGGTGGAATCTTTTTACTTCTAACCTCAAGGGATATCCTCTTGTCAGTTGAAAACCTCTTGGCACAAAAAGCTCCCTTGACAAAACTTTATACTGTCCCTGGATGTATTTATATAAGGTAATCATATCTCTTCTTAGACACCTTTTTTCTAGAGAAAAAACTTTAATTTTGGTTAGTCTTTTTTATAACTTAGCCCCTCCATTCTCCTTATTAGTTTTGTTGCCCTCCTCTATACATTTTGCCACTCTAAAATGTCCCTTTTATGAAGTGGTGCCCAAAATTGTACTCCATATTCCAAATGAGGGCATACTAGGGATTTGTATAGTGGCAGAATTATATTTGCTTCACTTGCTTCTATACCCTTCTTAATACATGCTAATATTGTATTTGCCTTTGCAGCTGCTGCTTGGCTTTGAGCACTGTTACCTAGGTGGTTGTCTTCAAGCACTCCCAAATCCTTTTCAATATCTGATACACCTAGATTTGCTCTATTAAGATTATAAATTGCATGGCTATTTTTCCTTCGCAGATGCATAACTTTACATGTATTCATATTAAATCTCATCTACCATTTAGATGCCCATTCCTCAATTTTATGTAAATCCCTTTGGAGGGAAAGCACATCATTATCTGATTTAATTACCTTGCACAACTTCATGTCATCACCGAAAATGGAGACACTATTTTCCAGTCCCATATCTAAGTCATTAATAAATATTTTAAAAAGGAGATGATCTAGTACTGAGCCTTGAGGAACCCCACTTACCACATTAGTCCAATCGGAGTATGTTCCATTTACAACAACCCTTTGCTTCCTGTCTTTTAGCCAGCTCTCAATCCATGAGCAGATATTTACTGCAATTCCTGTATCTCTTAGTTTGAATCATAGTCTCCCATGTGGCACTGTATCAAAAGCCTTTGCAAAATCCCAAAAAACTACATCCACTGAGTTGCCTTGATCCAGGTTCCTACTAACCTCCTCATAGAAACTAATTAGATTTGGTTGAAATGACCTATCCCTCATAAATCCATGTTGACTCCTACTTATAATCCTGTACAAATAGACATATTCTTGTATATTATCCCTTATTAACCCTTCTAAGAGCTTCCCCACTACAGAAATGAGACTCACTGATCTATAATTCCCCGGATTTGCTTTTGCTCCTTTTTTAAATATAGGTATCACATCTCCTTTTCTCCAGTCATCTGGTAGAGACCCTGTGTTGAGTGAATCTTGAAAAATTAAATATAATGGTTTGGCTATTATAGAACCCAGTTCCCTCAGTACCCGTGGATGTATTCCAACAGGACCCGGGGCTTTACTAACATTATTTTTTTCCAACCTCTTTTGGATTACTTCCTGTGTTAACCAATTATTTGGCAAAGGTAGTGTAGCCCCATTATGTTGCAGTGTCCCGACTACTGGTACCTCCCTTGTGTATACTGAAGAAAATAACCTATTTAGCTCATCTGCCTTTTCCTGGTCACTAATTTTCAGATGGCCTGTGTCACATTGTAATGTTCCTATAGTTTCCTTCCTCACCTTCCTCCCATTAATATACTTAAACATTTTTTTAGGGTTAGTCTTACTCTCTTTTGCAATTCATTTTTCATTTTTTATTTTAGCCAGTCTAATTGCCCTTTTGCAAGCCTTGTTGATTTCCTTGTACTCCCTTAAAGCAGTCTCTGTCCCCTCTTGTTTGTATAATTTAAATGCCTGTTTTTTACTCCGTATCTTGATCTTTAAATCATTGTTAAGCCACATTGGATGGGATTTACTCCTTTTAGTTTTATTCCCACATGGTATCAGCCGATGTGTGTGTTTATTTAGTAAGGATTTAAATGTTGTCCATTTATGTTCAGTGTTTTTACCTAACAGTTCTCTGTCCCAGTCTATACTTTGCATTGCTGCCCTTAGACCATTAAAATCTTCCCTTTCAAAATTAAGAGTTTTTGTTGGTCCCTTAAAATTTAGTTTTTTTAATTCAATCTCAAATGAGACTGTGTTCTGATCACTGTTTCAAAACGGTTGCCCTATTTCAACATTTGATACTATATCAATATTATTTGTGATGAGTAAATCTAAGATAGCTTCATTTCTAGTAGTCTCTTGTACAACCTGGGCCAGATAATGATACCTGAGTGTACTCAAGAACCTGCTCCCCTTAGATGAACTGCTGGTCTCATTTATCCAGTTTATTTCAGGGTAATTAAAATCTCCCATTATTAGAACTTGACCATTCCTAGCTGCATTTTCAATCTGTAACAATAATAGTAATTCCTCACTTTCAGCTATATTTGGGGGTTTATAGCATACTTCTACTAATATTATTTTGGAATTTGCTGCTCCGCTATTTAACTCTACCCATAAACATTCAACTTTATCATTAGGTCCACCATAAATATCTTCTCTGACTATAGGCTTAAATTCTGGCTTACCATACAGACAAATCTCTCCTCCTCTTTTACCATTGCCTCTATCTTATCTAAATATATTATAACCATCCAGATTAAAAGTCCAGTCATGAAATTCATCCCACCATGTTTTGGTAAAGCCTATTAAATCCCATTTTTCATTAATTGCTAATAATTCTAACTCTCCCATTTTTCCTGGCAAGCTTCTGGCATTAGCAAGCATACATCTTATGTTATGAGTATGTAGTTCTGAAGTGCCTGCCACTGTACTTGAGTTACTTAGTACTACCTCCCTATTGACTGTACTACCCCTTCCCCCATGTCCTCCCCTATCAGTTGATAATTCATCCATTATACCCGCTACACTTTCTACCCCATTACTTATATCTAGTCCCTCCCACCTGCTAGTTTAAAAACTCCTCCAGCCTTTCTACCATCCTATCCCCTAGCACAAAAGGTCCCTCATCATTAAGGTGCAATTCATCCCTGCTGTAGAGATTGTACCAAAGTGAGAAGTCAACCAGTGCTCTAAAAACCCAAACCACTCCTTAGGGCACCACATCTTTAGCCACGCGTTAACCTCCCTAAGCTCCTTCTGCCTTTATGGGCTAGCACGTGGCACTGGTAGTATCTCAGAAAATACTACCTTTTAGGTCTTTGCCTTCAGCTTGTTACCTAGTTCTTTAAAATCATTCTTTAGGACACTCCATCTTCCACTAACTTTGTCATTGGTACCAATATGTACCATGATGGCCAGTTTATTTCCAGCCCCTTCCAATAATTTGTCTACCAGATCCACAACATGAGGAACCCGAGCTCCCGGGAGACAAATCACCCTTTCTACCTTCCTAAAAATAGAGTCCCATACCACTAAAACCTGTCTGTTGCTCTATTTTGCCCACCCACACCTCCAGTAGAACTGTTTTCTCGGCTGTAAGAGTGAACAGCTCTATCTGGCATTGCCATTCCTGAATAGAGCTAAATAGGTTATTTTCTTTTCTATACACAAGGGAGGTACCAGTGGTTGGGACACTGCAACATAATGGGGCTACACTACCTTTGCCAAATAATTGGTTAACACAGTAATCCAAAATAGGTTGGAAAAAATAAATGTTAATAAAGCCCCGGGTCCTGGGAATACATCCACGGGTACTGAGGGAACTGGGTTCTGTAATATCCAAACCATTATATTTAATTTTTCAACACAGGGTCTCTACCAGATGACTGGAGAAAAGCTGATGTGATACCTATATTTGAAAAAAGGGAGCAAAATAAATCCGGGGAATTATAGACCAGTGAGCCTCATTTCTGTAGTGGGGAAGCTTTTAGAAGGGTCAATAAGGGATAATATACAAGAATATATCTATTTGTACAGGATTATAAGTAGGAGTCAACATAGGTCATGTCAAACAAATCGAATTAGATTCTATGCGGAGGTTAGTAGGAACCTGGATCAAGACAACTCAGTGGATGTGGTCTTTTTGGATTTTGCAAAGGCTTTTGATACAGTGCCACATGGGAGACTATTGTGCAAACTAAGAGATACAGGAATTGAAGTAAATATCTGCTCATGGATTGAGACAGGAAGCAAAGGGTTGTTGTAAATGGAACATACTGAGATTGGACTAATGTGATAAGTGGGGTTCCTCAGGGTTCAGTATTTTAGTCCTCTCCTTTTTAACATATTTATTAATGACTTAGAGGTAGGATTGGAGTGTGGTGTCTCAATTTTCACTGATGACACAAAGTTGTGCAAGGTAATTAAATCAGATAATGATGTGCTTTCCCTCCAAAGGGATTTACATAAAATTGAGGAATGGGCATCTAAATGGCAGTTGAGATTTAATACGAATACATGTAAAGTATTGGATTTGGGAAGGAAAAATAGCCATGCAATTTATAATCTTAATGGAGCAAATCTAGGTGTATCAGATATTGAAAGGAATTTGGAAGTGCTTGTGGCCAACCACCTAGGTAACAGTGCTTAAAGCGAAGCAGCAGCTACAAAGGCAAACAAAATATTAGCATGTATTAAGTAGGGTATAGAAGCAAGGCAAGTAAATATAATTCTGCCTCTGTACAAATCTCAAGTACGCCCTCGTTTGGAATATGGAGTACAATTTCGGTCACCACTTCAAAAAAAGGACATTTTAGAGCTGGAAAAGGTACAGAGGGCAACAAAACTAATAAGGAGAATGGAGGGGCTACGTAATGAAGAAAGACTAACCAAATAAAAAAAAAATCTCTAGAAAAAAGGCGTCTAAGAATAGATATGATTACCTTATATAAATACATCCAGGGTCAGTATAAAGATTAGTCAAGGGAGCTTTTTGTGCCAAGAGGTTTTCAACTGACAAGAGGACATCCCTTGAGGTTAGATGTAAAAAGATTCCACCTTAAAGAAAGAAAAGGGTTCTTCACAGTAAGGGTGGTTAATCTGTGGAATTCTCTACTAGAGGAGGTGATGACAGCGGATTCAGTAGATAACTTTAAAAGGGGACTGGATTTATTTCTAATTAAAAAGGTAATTCAGGGATATCATGGATAATTAGAGAGACAGTATTGATCCAGGGAGAAATCTGATCGCCAGTATCTGGGGTCAGGAAGGATTTTTTTTTTCTTTGAAACACTTTGCTCAGTCTCGCATGGGCTTTTTTTTTGTGTTTGCCTTCCTCTGGATTAATTAATAATTAAAAATAAAATAAAATAAATAAATAAATAATTGATTAATAATTAATCCTCATATTGCAGATAAGAGGAGATCTTAAAAGGTTGAACTTGATGGACTGAAAGTCTTTTTTCAATCTTAAACACTATGTAACTATGTTTCACTCCATCTGGCAAATCAGAACTGGCCTGCCTCCTCCTGTTCCCCCTGATTCCCCTTCTTACTGTAACCCAGCTTCCTCCCTGAACATCCTCACTAGCCCCAGCTCCACCCTCCATGGACCCTGGATCATCTGTTCCAGTATTGCATACATATGATAGGATGTACACTGAGTGAGGTTGCAACTGGACTGACATATAATTATTATTATTGTCTACAAAAATTCAGTGGGAAAAATAAAGAATATAAAATAATATATTTGTATAAAGTTTTGTTTAAAAAAAAAAAAAAAAAAATATATATATATATATATATATATATATATATATATATATATTTCCTTTATTCTTCCCCCTTTGTACTATAAATCTGCCCCCCACCCTTTTTCTTTGAACTCCCTCCTTTTATTTAAACTCCTACACTTTTACTAGAATTGCACTTGATACTAGAAATGTTCGCAAGCTCACAAGTTCATCCCTTCTCCCGTTTATATTAACTTATGCCTTCTCACCTGGGCACCATTAGTGCACTCTGCAATTTATCAGCCTTTACTTGCAAAGGAAAATCCACTTGCAAACAGCCCCAAACAGCTCACAAATCTTTTATACTAGTTTAACACAGTAAAGCCACACCCCTCTCACCTGGGTACAATTAGGGCACTCTGCAATTTATCAGCCTTTACTTGCAAAGGAAAATCCACTTGCAAAATCAAGATCAAGGTTGAATGTTTTCACCAATTCGCAAGGTTCAAACAGGAAGCCAATCTTTTATAATTTGCATCAAGATCTGCTAATATCATACTTATCGAATAAATATATTTAATTTTTCTCAAGACTTTTTCAAAAGCAGAGTAATTGCCTTCCAGATTTTGGCAATGATGATTCTGGAGGCTAAAAACATCTGGTTTGACAGAAATTGGGTCCCAGAATAGGGAGGCCTACTAGGGCTTCCTCTGGCTTTTGAGGAACCCGGACTTTCCACAACTTTTCTAAACTGGCATAAGTTTCAATTCAAATAGGATTTAGTCTCAGTGTTCCTGTGGCACTACAACCGCCGAAGCAATGGGGGTGAGATACCATCTCATGATAGTTTTATAGGCATTCACTCTCAAGATTACATTCAGGGAGGAATTTGCTGCATTTCTGTAAATGTTGCTCCATTGCGAGTCTTCTAAGGTAATAATAAGTTCGACTTCCCAAGAAGTCTTGTAAGGAGGTTTAATAGATGTGGCCTGGTCAATAAATAATTATAAAGGATGGAAAGATTTTCAGTACCATTTGCAATATTTTTTCAAAAGGGGTTTTACTAGCTGACTTATTATCTCTTAAGATATGAGCTAGATTGGAGTTAATCAAATCCAGGTTGAGCAACACGTTTATTGTTAGGTAGTGATGTTTCGAACATCAAATTTTCGGTTCGCGAACATCGTACACAAACTTCAATCAAATGTTCGCGAACGAGCGAACCCGGCGAACTGCTATAGACTTCAATAGGCAGTCGAATTTCAAAATCCACAGGGACTCTTTCTGGCCACAATAGTGATGGGAAAGTTGTTTTAAGGGGACTAACACCTGGACTGTGGCATGCCGGAGGGGGATCCATGGCAAAACTCACACGGAAAATTACATAGTTGATGCAGAGTCTGGTTTTAAGTCATAAAGGGCATAAATCACCTAACATTATTATTATCATTATTATTATCCTTTATTTATAACGCGCCAACATATTCTGCAGCGCAATACAGGGGTTAGGTACAAGTATAAACAATGCCCCACAATGAAAATAATGGAAGACCCTGTTATTGAGCTTTCAATCTGATATACACTGTGCTTTCCCTAAAGCACAGCACAAGATTAAAACTCGCAAACTTACATTCTAAAGGGTATGGGTAAGGTACAGGAGAGTGAGAGATGCATAGTGAATGAAGAGGCTAAAGATGATAGGCTTTTTTGAATAGATGTGTTTTTAAAGAGATTTTGAAGGATCTGAGGCAGCAAGATAGTCTGGTGGTGCGAGGTCAAGAGTTCCAAAGAATAGGGGCAGCACGTGAAAAGTCTTGAAGCCGGGAATGAGAGGAGGTGATGAGAGAGGAGAAAAGAAGAAGGTCATTAGCAGAGCGAAGAGGGCGGGTGGGAGTGTATTTTGGGATGAGAGCAGAGATGTTGGAGGGTGCACTATTGTGGAGGGCTTTATATGTTAGGGTCATGATTTTGAATTGTATTCTAGACGATATGGGAAGCCAGTGGAGTGCCTGACAGAGAGGTGCTGCAGACACTGATCGTTTAGTATGGTAGATGAGTCTAGCGGATGCATTCAAAATGGATTGGAGTGGAGACAGACGGGTGATAGGAAGGCCAGCAAGAAGAGTGTTGCAGTAATCGAGGCGAGATATGATGAGAGCGTGGATAAGAATTTTAGTTGTGTCTTGTGTGAGGTAGTGGCGTATTTTGGATATGTTTTTTAGGTGAAAGTGACAAGATTTTGTGAGTGATTGGATGTGGGGAATGAAAGAGAGGGAAGTGTCCAGTAGGACCCCAAGACAGCGGGCCTGAGAGGTCGGAGTGATGATGGCATTGTCAACAGTGAGAGATATTTGCGGAGTGAAAGCTGTAGTAGAGGGTGGAAAGATAAGGAGCTCTGTCTTAGACATGTTGAGTTTGAGTTGACGGGCAGACATCCAGGAGGATATGCTCGAGAGGCAATTGGCAACATGAGCTAGCAGAGAGGGGGATAGTTCAGGTGCAGAGATGTAGATTTGGGTGTCATCAGCATATAGATGATACTGGAATCCAAAAGATTGTATAAGGGCACCAAGGGAGGATGTATAGATAGAGAAAAGGAGGGGGCCTAGGACTGAGCCTTGGGGTACACCGTCAGTTAGAGGGCGAGGAGATGAAGAGGTGCCAGAGAAGGAGACACTAAATGTTCGATTTTCTAGATAAGATGTGAACCAAGAGAGAGCAGTGTCACGGATGCCAAGAGAGTGGAGAATTTGGATAAGAAGAGGATGATCAACTGTGTCAAAGGCAGCAGAGAGATCCAGGAGAATTAGGATAGAGAAATGACCCTTTGATTTGGCGTTGAGCAGGTCATTAGTAACTTTTGTGAGAGCTGTCTCTGTAGAGTGTTGGGGCCGGAAGCCAGACTGGAAGGGATCAAGGAGGGAGTTGGAGGAAATTAATTGTGTAAGGCGAGTGTAGACGACATGCTCAAGTAGTTTAGAAGCCAAGGGAAGTAGAGAGATAGGGCGGTAATTAGATGGAGAAGCTGGATCAGATGTGGGTTTCTTAAGAATGGGTGTAATTGTGGCTTGTTTCAAAGGTGATGGAAACTTGCCAGTGTCTAAGGAAAGGTTGAATAGATGTGTGAGAGCTGGGATAAGTGTGGTAGAGAGGGGGGGATCAGCTGTGATGGAATAGGATCATGTGGACAAGTTGTGAGATGAGAGGTTGATAGAAGGTTAGCAACTTCATCCTCAGTTACAGGGTTAAAGGAGTTTATAGTGGCTATAGGTTTGGGAAAGGGTGAAGGCAGACAGCTGTTTGTTTTTTGAGGAGAAGGTGTGATATGGGCGCGTTGAGAGGAGAGTTCATTATGAATATTTTCAATTTTACTTTTAAAGTATCTAGCAAAATCTTCAGCTGTAAGAGAGGAAGGGGCGGGAGGTGGGGGAGGGCAGAGGAGAGTGTTAAGAGTGGAGAACAAATGTTTGGGGTTGGAGGCCAAATTTGATATTAATGATGAGAAGTAGCTCTGTTTGTCAAGATTGAGGGCATAGTGATAGGAGCGTAGGATAAACTTGTAATGAAGGAAGTCTGATGAGGAGCGAGATTTCCTCCATAGTCGTTCAGCGCTAAGGGAGCACTTCTGGATGTAGCGAGTTTGTGTAGTGTGCCATGGTTGTTGATGAGAGCCGGGGCGTCTGCCTGCGGTTATGGGGGCTAGAGAGTCCAGGGTGGAATTTAGAGTCAAATTGTATTGTGTGGTAGCAATATCAGGGCAAGTGAGGGTAGTGAGAGGACTGAGAAGGGGCTGCAGTAAATTGGAAAGGTGTTGTGAGTTAAGTGTCTGTGGGTTCTGGTAGTTGGCCGTGATAAAGGGTAGAGATTGGAAGGGGTAATGAGGCTGTAGGTTAGGAGATGGTGGTCAGAAAGAGGGAGTGGGGAGATTGTAAGATTGTAGATAGAGCAGTGATTAGAGAAAATTAGGTCCAGGGAGTGTCCATCCTGGTGGGTAGGGGATTCTATCCACTGTGAGAGGCCAAGGGAAGAGGTAAGCGCAAGTAGTTTTGTGGCTGTGGGAGAAGTGGGAGTGTCAGTGGCAATGTTAAAATCACCAAGAATGATTGAGGGTATGTTAGAGGAGAGAAAGTGAGGGAGCCAGGCGGAAAAATGATCCAATAATTGAGAGGCTGGACCGGCTGGGCGATAGATGACAGCCACTCGCAGAGAGATGTGTGAAAAGAGACGGATACTTCGAAGGAAGAGAACTGGAGAGAGGGAACTGGGGGAATGCAATTGAATGAGCAACAGGAGGAGAGTTATATGCCCACACCCCCACCTTGCTTATTCCCAGGTCTGGGTGTGTGACTGAAATGTAAGCCACCGTATGATAGTGCAGCAGTGGAGGCAGTGTCAGATGGAGAGAGCCAAGTTTCAGTTAAAGCTAAAAGGTTGAGGGAGTTGGAGATGAATAGGTCATGAATGTAAGTGAGTTTGTTGCAAACAGACCTAGCATTCCAGAGGGCACATGAGAAGGGCAAAGTGGAGGATTTTTGACAGATGATGGGTATTAAGTTATGAGGGTGTCGGGTATTTGTTGCCCTGTGTGCTGAGCGTGACTGATAGAAGGTAGGAATGGATGAGGGGCCTGGGTTAGGAGATATATCTCCAGCAGCCAATAAAATAAGCAATGAAAGAGAGAGGATGTGAGAGTAGGACTTACAGAAATGTTTCTGCTTATTGACCTTAGGGGAGGGAGGAGATAGTGACTGGAGGAAGGAGAGGAGCTCGTGGGAGCAAAGAAGAGGGGAAGAGAGCAGGGAGGGTGAAATGGTGATACAGTTTGAGACATGAATTGGAGAAAGTGATGAGAGCCTGAGAAACAGACAGGAGATGATGAGGAAGAGGGAAGTGAGAGGAAACATTGTTACACTGTGTGTTCTTGAAGGAGTGGTTAGGGATAATTAGCAGATGTCACTGATTGGACAGGTGCAGGTACTTAGTAGGCCTAAATAAATTAAGTGTAAGCAGGGGTGGGTGGGAAGAGGGGAGGGAGGGAGGGAATTGCTTCAGCTGAGGGGAATTGTGAGCTCTGAAAGGGCAGTATGTGTTCTTATATGTCCTTCAGCTGAGGGGAATTGTGAGCTCTGAAAGGGCAGTATGTGTTCTTATATGTCCTTCAGCTGAGAGGAATTGTGAGCTCTGAAAGGGCAGTATGTGTTCTTATATGTCTTTCAGCTGAGGGGAATTGTGAGCTCTGAAAGGGCAGTATGTGTTCTTATATGTCCTTCAGCTGAGGGGAATTGTGAGCTCTGAAAGGGCAGTATGTGTTCTTATATGTCCTTCAGCTGAGGGGAATTGTGAGCTCTGAAAGGGCAGTATGTGTTCTTGTATGTCCTTCAGCTGAGGGGAATTGTACATTCCTAAATGGTTTGGAATAACATGCTTTAAAACATCAGGTATGATGTTGTATCGATCAGGTAGTGTAAGGGTTACACCCGCTTCACAGTAACAGACCAATCTCCCCAGTTAATGCACTGCAAACAACCGCAAACAGTCCCTTTGCACAACCGCAAACTCCCCATTTGCACAAGGTTGGATACCAAGCTAGCCATGTCCCGTTCCTTGTCCTCACTGATGTCATTGAAGGTCTCTTCCTCCACCCAGCCACCAAGGGACCCCGAAAGGTGACAACAAGCCCCCTGGGATGCCTGCTGTGTTTGGTCTTCCACCTCCTCAAAGCCACCTTCCTCCTCTGACTCCTCTTCTTCAGACTCCTCTCTCTGTGTTGCCTCTGTCTGCGTTATTATAAGGTGTGTACTGTTAAGTAGTACTATTCCTATCAGTTTAATCCCTGTTACGTCCACTATTAGGGGACGTGTATATGGCATTGATTTTTGGAACAAAGAGATGAAAAAAGATGCTTGGTCGGACCTCCTACTTCAAATTTGGGGCACTGCGCGTGCAATCTAAGGTGCCACCAGATATGAGTGTCACTGTGCACTGGCAAAAGTTGACAGAATAGGCGCTGTAGGCCTCACACACACGCCTGTAGGCAGGCAACTGATATTCAATCGATTACATTCAAAAAAGTGTTGTTTTATGTCACTGTACACTACGGTTGCACCAGATATGACGTATCACTGTGCACTGGCAAAAGTTGGCAGAGTAGATGCAATAGGCTTCACACACACTGCTAGGAGCAGGCAATTGCTATTCAATCTATTACAGTCAAAAAAGTGTTGTTTTTTGCCGCTGAGAACAATATAAGCTGTGAGCCTGACAGAGGCAGGCAACTGAAATTAGATTACAGGAAAAAAATGGTTGTTTTCAATGTCTGTTACACCACCAGGTATGAGTAGTGAAAATAAGCACAATATAAGCTGTTAGGTGTTAGCCTGACACACACGCTGGCAGGCAGGCATAGATTACACAAAAAAAAATAATAAAATAAAATAAATGATGTTCAAAGTTTCCTCAATGATAAAGTATAGGGGGCGAACGGAAAAGCGCATGTGTTCGCCGTTCGTGGCGGACGCGAACATGTGAAAATCGCCGCGAATAGTTCTCCGGCCAACTGTTCGGGACATCACTAGTGGTAGGTGGTGTTTCTCAATAAAGGGTGTAGGAGACCAATGTTGAACTTCTACTAGTATATCTCCAGTGATAGTTATGTTTTTTTAATCCACCAAGATAACTGGGATTTTTTATCTACCGAGGTATCTTTGTGCGGTAAACAGAGAAGAGTAAGACTCTTTCTCTACTAAATTTATCCTTTTTTTCAATCGTTTTCACAAAATGAGAGAGTGTCACTCCCTATGGGTGAGTAAATTTAGGTTAATTTTGTAATGTAAGCTTAGCCAAAGCACCTGGCTAACTAAAAATGATGTTCCTTAAGAATATGGCTTTCAATTTCCTCCCATTAAGGAGGGGTTTCTTTAGCAAACCACTTAGATAATTGTGCCAGTCTCTAAACTTTGTAGTACCTGAACAGATCTGGTGTAGCCAGGCTGCCTTTGTTTTATGGGCTATCGCAGAGGCTCTATATATCCTTGATTTTTGTGATTCCAAATAAGGTGGGATATTACTCCTTGAAGGTTCAGTATATCTTTTGTTTTAATCACTGTCTGGATTGTCCTGAAGAGATATAGTAATTTAGGGAGATTATTTATCTTTATAGTGTGGATTCTGCCAAACCATGAGATTTTGTAGGAAGACCAATTGCTAAGTAAGTATCTGATGTTAATATTTCAAACAATTACAGAGATTCTTAGAGAAGAAAACAATACAAGATCTAATGCTTATTTCACTCTCTTCAAGTTCTAACTTACAGTGAGAACCCAATGTTCACATTTCATACAATTACAGAGAATCTTGAATAAGCAAATAACTCAAGATTGAATGCTTACTTCACTATGTTCTATTGTAAATTTAGAACCCTGTGTTGACACAATTACAGAGAATCAGGGAGGAGACAACAGCTCACGTTTAAATACTTGCTTTACCCACTACTAGTTCTCTTTTACAATTGGAATTCCATAAGTATTACACCCATCTCAATCTTAAGCAAAATCCTAGTATGACATCCTCTTCATTAAAGAGACATTGTAGTTGTTTTTTGCAGTATAGAAAAAGCTCTTTAAACTCAATTTTGTAAAACTATGATTTATTACTGTTGTTTTTTTTTTTAAATCCTGCCATGATGACCATTCACCCTTTTTCCTCCCTCAGAATGAATAACTGTTCAAAGTGGGCTGGAGACAAGCTGTGGTTATTCATATTGCATCTCCTAATGCAAAAGCCAGCAGATCTACTGGGTCATTTGGTATAATTCTGAGTGCTGGAGCCATCGCCCCATGACTGTGTGGACCAAAATTATTATTATTATTATTATTATTATTATTATTATGAATAATCTTTATTTGTAATGTGCCCTGTTTTGAGCTTTCTAAAGGGCCCTGTTTTGAGCTTTTTAAATCTTTTTAGAAAGTGCCTCTTCCAAGGCATCCTACAAGATTGGAAACTCGCTACTTACAATCTAAAGGGAGTGGAAGAGGCAGAAACCAGGACAGGAGTAACAGATGGAGAGTAGCAAGGGTTAGGAACAAAGTGAACGTTTACTTAGGTAGGAAGGTATGCAAAATTAGAAATGTTTTTCATTTAGTAGGATTAGGAAGGGATCTGATAGAAAGACATTGTTATGTGAATGGTTCTAGTATGTAATATGTTATCTGCCCTTAGTGGTCAGATAATGTTACCTGCTAGTGGAAATATCAAATCAGTCCCTTGGTTAGGAGATATATCTCCAGAAGCCAGAAGAAGGAGAAGAGAGAGAAAGGGAAGATAGGGCTTGCAGAAGAATCTCTACTTATGAGCTTTAGAAGATGGAGTAGATATTGAATGGAGAAAGGAGACTAGTCATGGGAGTATAAAAGAGGAGAAGAGAGCATACAAGGTGAGATGGTTATGAAATAAAGTGGTTATCAAAGAAAAAAATTAAGCTTTGTTTGCAATAGAACATGCAACATGGATAATTCACAGCTTGCTGCCAGCCTACCGCACATAGAGATACTCTCTGAAGGATGGGAGGAGGTAGACTGGCCAATATGGCAGCCACCTCAAGTTAAACAGACAGACATTTTTAAATATATTTGTAGATAATAACGTTATATATTTGAACTTAAAGGGCCAGGGCTTGTCATGCCATTAAAGTGCCCCATGAATAACTCTGTTTCCAAAAAGAATAATAGAAATGCAATATACAATGGATATGGAAAATAATAATATGTGACATAATAATTGATAATTAAAATCATAAAAAACATTGACGATTTTTTTAAAATCTTTTTTCGTAAATTCTGAGTAGCTTGATTAATTCACATCAATTATAATGTGATTAAGGCACACACACGCATGCACACATAAACACATACGGAAGGAGGCTGATCTGTAATGTTATATTTTCTAAGGAAGTGCCCCTAATGGGCATGACATGGAAAGGCAATTCATATATTTTTTGAATCCATTGTTGTTATAGAATCCATTGTTGTGTTCAATAAAAGCAATTAGAATATCTTGTATTTCTTTAATTCCTGTTTTTTTTGGAAAAGGAAATAAGCTGTGGCATGCTATGACAAGGTGGTGCTTTCAAGACTGCATTAAAATAAGACTTTGAAAGTGTCCCATCTCTTAAACATGGATAATTCCTCAAACTCATAACAACACATACATGTCAGCACTGGACCACTATTTGACTTCCGGATGTATTGAAAGAAATAAGGACCCTGAAGTAGCTGCTATATAACCACATAAGCCAATTCCAGTTACAACAAAAAAGCTTGAAGAGACCTCAAAGTCCCACCTATCAATGACGTAACACCACAAACTTTTCCACAGAAATAAACTTTCTAGAGTCATGTTGAGAAACTTAGCTTACCAAAAATGTTATCTCTGAGCATATGGCTTAGTAAATTCCCCTCATTGAAATAGTATGACACATTTATAAGTTTAGACCTTGCAATAGGTGAAAAGCTTTCTTGATAAATAGAAGTCCTTTTTTAGTATGCATGACTTCCCCCCTTTTCTGTTGGTCTATTAAATTATTCTAACTCTTTTTTTAAATAAACTGATTTACAAAGGCATGTGCTTCAAAAGAGCACTAAGCACACAGGCCACTAAATTATGGAACATATTTACTCAGACAGCATGCTTTTTGAGCAACTGAATATAAATGACCTGAGTGTTTAGCCCTGGACCTGTGTCAGCAGCTTATATTTACTAAGAAACTGCTATAGCTTTATTTTATTACCTTACAGTTTAATCATATTCTATATATACTTTCTGATGGTGTTGCAGTCATGAGTGAGGCATTTTTATAGGAAATAATAGAAGCAACTTGCACTTTGCTTTCAGCTAAACCCATTACATGAAAAATACTATATTTACTTTCTGGTTCTCCACTGATTTTCTCATGCATAAAGAAACTATTTCTACACAAACTCACAAGTGTAATTTAGTTTCATACAATCAGGATAAAATATGGCTCATCAACACTTCATAATATAAAAAAATACATAAAAAATTGTGACAGCTACCTATGTACCTTGACTTATTATTTTGAAAAGAAAATTGTTTTCAGTTGACTCTGGCATCTTTTATGCTTTTATTATATTGAGATCTTAGAAATTGATGGTAAGGGTTTGGATAATTACACAAATAGTCATATAAAATCATATATAATATATAGTCATATATAATACATTATTTTGTAATATATATGCTTGTAGAATTTAATTGTTATTCAAATCTTGATAGCACTTTCTACTGGAAAGCAGGCCAATTTAAATTAAAAAACAGTAATTATTTATACTGAAAATTGTATGAATATTATATATTTAAAGGGACAAACAATAAACAACTAAAATTAAGGAATCAGTGTAACAAGAATATTTTAAATGTAAACTCACTATAAAGCTGCCATGCAAAGAAGCAAAGTCCAAATACTGATTCTGATCCCTGTCAGATCTTTTATTCAAAAATCCCATCCCAGTTTAATAGCAGATATTATTCCAGGATGTTTTAATCACCTCACTTTTGTGGTTGGCTGAGAACTGGCAGAGGCTGGAGGAAGGATTTGCACATGGCTTCTCTGAAAACTAGTTTTAGGGTGAGTGTATTCCTAAAAATGGCAAAACACATTGTAATCTAATGTAATTAGTTTGTTCATGTTAGTGTCTTCAACAAATATAAAGGGATTACTATGCAGTCCTACTTCTAAATCATCAATAAATACATTAAAAAGAAGAGGACCTAGTTCTAAAGCCCGAGAAACTCCACTTACTACAATTTGAGGATTTCCATTTACAGCAATGCTTTGTTTTCTTCATTTCAACCTGTTTTCAGTCTATGAGTAAAGTGAAGAAGTTCAACATGAGGTACAAAAGTTACATACTGATGCAGAAGGAATTGAAAGCCTTGATATAGTGAGAACTTACATTATTTCAAATTAGTGCTTAGTCAAGAGTGATATTGTCAGGAGATAGGATTGGTATGTAAGTACGTGTGTAATCCATTGAGTTAATGTAAGGATGGGCTTCTATGAATAATGACGTTTTTGAATAAAATAATATCCATTAATACATGTGATATACAATTACTAACTTCACCAAGCTTCACCAAGCTATCTATTACAGCAGTCTCTATCTTTATTTACTAAAATAGAGGGCAATACTAAAAGTTAATTCCTCAGTCCCATCATGACTGACACATGTTTCGCCTGCACTTCTTCAGAAGCTCACAGAGTCTGTTGAAGCCCATCCTTAAGTAGATCAGGTAGATCAGGTAAAATTCACAACTCACTCTTCATTGTGCTTGAAAAGGCCTAGAAGAACAATCCTACCCACAGGTTGTATAGGTTCCTGATCCCCATGCACAGTATAGCTTAATCGGAGGCTAGGACTAGTTGCCGATATTTCAGACCAAATTGCATAGACTCATGGCAAATTAATTTCTGATTAATGAAACACAACCTGCATATGGGCCATATGCAGAGATTAATCTTTATTTTAATTTCACTGTTTTATACAGTCAGTGCACTAATCGCCACTTCCTTTGCTAAACATATCTCAAACCTTATACCACACTTTGAACTGTACATGTACCAGATCAGTCTGTCTGATATGTTTTCAGAATGCCTTCATGTTACCTCATATACTTAACATTCCAGCTCACAAAATTAGCCATATTTTAATGCCTACTCGCTGCTGAGGTCAAAAATAATGTGGCTCAAACCTATATATATATATATATATATATATATATATATATATATATATATATATATGTAGAGAGAGAGAAAGAGAGAGAGAGAGAGAGAGAGAGAGTAAATAAATAGTACATCTGTGTTCAAATTTGAATGTCTAAAGCAAGTTATAAAAACCTGCTTACAGCTCAGAATTCTGAGAAATCAGTTATTACATTGCATTCTGGGAAGCTGAGCTGGGACATGCAAATGTGCCTACAAATGCTCTTCAATCCATAGCCATTTTCAAACATGTCTTCCTTTAAGCTTATGCCTGCTATATTACACAGCTTTAATGCAAAGCCACGGCTAGCTTTTACACAAGCTGAGAATATTATCCATGTACAGCTGTTTAAAGCTTACTGGCTATCATCAACATGGAGTAGGATCTCAGCTTGTGTTGTGGATCTTATGAGTAGGTAGTTCATCACAACAATCATTTAATATATGTTGGGCAAAAGAGCGATAGAAGCCCTCCACCGAACAGTAGCACAGTAAATAAATAATAATAAATAGTGCAGCTGACATAAGCTTAAAGGAAGCCATGTTTGAAAATGGCTATGGATTGTAGAGCAAGGCATTTGTTGGCACATTTTGCCCACCATATATTAAATGATTGTTGTGGTGAACTACCTACTCATAATATCCATAACACAAGCTTTGATCCTGCTCTTTGCTGATGATAGCCAGTAAGTGTGAAACAGCTGTACATGAATAATATTCTCAGCTTGTGTAAAATTCAACCTTGATTTTGCATGAAATCTGTGCAATACAGCAGACATAAGCTTAAAGGAAGCCATGTTTGAAAATGGCTATGAATTGAAAAGCGAGGCATTTGTGGGCACATTTGGTGTCCTAGCTCAGCTTCCAAGAATAAAGTGGAATTTTTCTCAGAATTATGAGCTGTAAGCATGTTTTTTAACTTGCTTTAGACATTCAAATGTGAACACAGATGTACTATTTATTTACTGTACTGTACTGTATGTGTGTGTGTGCATCGTTCAGTTGTGTCCAACCACAACTCTGCAGGCAACCCCAATTTAGGATCAGGCATCTCCCTTGGGCATGACAACTTTGAGGTAAGAGATATACTTTCCTCTCTCTTTCTTCAATTGTACTTGGGGACTTTCTCCATTAAATTGTGGGAAATATGTTTGGTGCCTATGAGATTTCTCCAGTGCACCTTCCCCTTTTGCACTATATACTATTTTTAATGAGTTTGGAGTTTATATGTACTCCTTTTATGTGTTAAAAGTGAATTTACTTTTCCTGATTCACAGTTTGGGAGTTTTACTCTGCCTACATATTTGGAGATCTTTAGATCCCTATGTGGTTATGTGTATTTATGTTAACACCAGTATAATTATAAACTTATATTGACCATATATTCTGCAAATTTGCATACAGGGTTGTGGTCTTCTCCTTACGCCCCATTTATGTTTTTACAAGCTAAGCTGATTTTTTTATATTTATCATTCCCCTTTATATTTTTTACATATATATTATTAAAAGTTATATTTTAGGTTTTCTCATTAGCTCTTTATATCAGCTGTGATTGCATATGCCCTTGACCAGGAATGGAGTGTCTTTATAGATAACCCATGTGGTCATATTTATGAGCTGATTTTAATATATCCATATTTATGTCTATGGGTGTAGATATCCATCCCATATAGATTTCTCTGATTAGAATTGGCATACTTTCTCAAATGTATATATTTTGGTGTCTTTATGACACTTATTCACCACCAGTCTACACTATTAGTTGTTCTCTTTCACTTCTCTTGTACACAATTGATTATTATTACAACTATGTGTCAGGGTGGTTCCAGTTATTTATTGTACAATATCCTTTTTGTGTATCTTTTTTAGACAAGTTACTTCAGCGGAGCATAATTTATTAATTTTATATATATATATATATATATATATATATATATATATATATATATATATATACAGTATGTCACAAAAGTGAGTACATCCCTCACATTTTTGTAAATATTTTATTATATTTTTTTTTAGCATTGACCCCTTGTGCAGCTGTTTTGATTCTTGGTGAATTTTGGAGATACAGTCAATGTTTTAAGCTAGGCAAAGGAATTCTGTTATATCTGTGATCAGTTTTGGTGTAAGAAGCTAAATATTCCATCATCCTGCTCTGATATACATATTATGCTTCCTTACTACTTGAATACTACAGTTGGATAAGCCTGAATGTTGTTCTCTAATGAGTGAGTGTAATCTAAAAAATATAAATAGTGATTTTAAAACTATTTTACATAGTTATGCAATGTTTAAATAATGAAGTAATACTCATTGTATTATAATTTTCTATACCATAGTATATCAGCTAACATACTGTATGCCTTTAAGCAGTTGTTGGTAAAGTATATAATAATAAGCAAAAATGCTTGTGTCTCCCTTGATCAGACATAATTTGCAACCAACTGTAGCTGTTTTTTTTTTAATTAATGCTATTTATGTATGGGAACATTTCATTACAATTAATTTTGGCTAGTACCTTATTTAATATGACCTATTTTCCTCACATTTTAGAAACATCATTAAATGAACATTTTAAGGCATTTACTGTAGCTTACCTTTCTTTTTGCTGGTCCATTATACCATCTGTCTCAGCAGTCAAATTCACCACCAGCTGCTCCAGTAATCTCAAAGGAAATTATCAACTCAGAGACAAACCAGAGCTTCAACAACAGGCAGATAAAAACAAAACTGCTTGCAAATATAAATTATGAGGATACATTTTAGAACTTACTCAGCAATCCTGGATATACAGTTTGGCTCAAAAGTTTGCATACCCATACAGAAATTGTAAAATGTTTAATGTTTTTTTAAAATATGACTGACCATTTTTTGAAGGATAGTAATTATATGAAGCCAATTTTTATCACATAGTTGTTTGGCTCCTTTTTAAATCATAATGATAACACAAATCACCCAAATAGCCCTGATCAAAAGTTTACATACCCTTGAATGTTTGGCTTTGTTACATACACACAAGGTGATACACACAGGTTAAAAAGGCAATTAAAGGTTAATTTCCCACATCTGTGGCTTTTTAAATTGCAATTAGTGTCTGTGTATAAATAGTCAATGAGTTTGTTAGCTCTCACATTGGTGCGCTGTGCAGGCTAGATACTGAGCCATGGGGAGCAGAAAAGAACTGTCAAAAGAGCTGCGAAACAAGGTAATGGAACTTCATAAAGATGGAAAAAGATATAACAAGATATCCACAGCCTTGAAAATACCAGTCAGTACTGTTTAGTCACTTGTTAAGAAGCAGTAAATTTGGGGATCTCTTAATACCAAAAAAAGGTCAGACAGACCAAAAAAGATTTCAGCCACAACTGCCAAAATAATTGTTCGGGATCCAAAGAAAAATCCACAGGTAACCTCAGGAGAAATACAGGCTGCTCTGGAAAAATATGGCGTGGTTGTTTCAAGGAGCACAATATGATTATACTTGAACAAAAATGACCTGCATGGTCGCGATGCTAGAAAGAAGCCTTTACTATGTCAATGCCATAAAAAAGCCCAGATACAATATGCCTGACAACACCTTGACACGCCTCACAGCTTCTGACACACTGTCATTTGGGGTGAGAAGACCAAAATAGAGCTTTATGGTCACAACCAGCGCTATGTTTGGAGAGGGGATAGCAAGGCCTATAGTGAAAAGAATACTGTGACAACCTGTATGTTGAATGGGGTATGATAAGTGCCTATTGCCCAAAAATCTCGCCACAGGTGTGCCAAGTTTGTTTTACCTCTGTACAGCAGGGATAATTTTAAGTCCTTGGGTCAGACTGAGAGATGTCTGTGATCTTTTTCCTTTTCAGAATTAAGCAACCCATTCCAAATCGTGTTAAATAGGAGTCAGCATACACCTGCCATCATTTGAAGTGCCTCTGATTAGCCCCCCAAAAAAGTTCAGCTGCTCTAGTTGGTCTTTAAATTTTCTTAGTCGCATCCCACAGCAAAAGCCATGGTCCACAGAGAGCTTCCAAAGCATCAGAGGGATCTCATTGTTAAAAGGTATCAGTCAGGAGAAGGGTACAAGTGAATTTCCAAGGCATTAGATATACTATGGAACACAGTGAAGACAGTCATCATCAAGTGAGGAAAATATGGCAGAACAGTGACATTACCAAGAACTGGAGCTCCCTACAAAATTGATGAAAAGACGAGAAGAAAACTGGTCTGGGAGGCTACCAAGAGGCCTACAGCAACATTAAAGGAGCTGCAGGAATATCTGGCAAGTACTGGCTGTGTGGTACATGTGACAACAATCTCCCGTATTCTTCATATGTCTGGGCTATGGGGTAGAGTGGCACAACAAATGCCTTTTCTTAGGAAGAAAAACATCCAAGCCAGGCTACATTTTGCAAAAACACATCTGAAGTCTCCCAAAAGCATGTGGGAAAAGGTGTTATGGTCTGATGAAACCAAGGTTGAACTTTTTGGCCATAATTCCAAAAGATATGTTTGGCGCAAAAACAACACTGCACATCACCAAAAGAACACCATACCCACAGTGAAGCATGTTGGTGGCAGCATCATGCTTTGGGGCTGTTTTTCTTCAGCTGGAACTGTGGCCTTAGTTAAGATAGAGGGAATTATGAACAGTTCCAAATACCAGTCAATATTGGCACAAAACCTTCAGGCTTCTGCTAGAAAGCTGAACATGAAGAGGATTTTCATCTTTCAGCATGACAATGACCCAAAGCATACATCAAAATCAACAAAGGAATGGCTTCACCAGAAGAAGATTAAAGTTTTGGAATGGCCCAGCCAGAGCCCAGACCTGAATCCGATTGAAAATCTTTGGGGTGATCTGAAGAGGGCTGTGCACAGGAGATGCCCTCGCAATCTGATAGATTTGGAGTGTTTTTGCAAAGAAGAGTGGGCAAATTATGCCAAGTCAAAATGTGCCATGCTGATAGACTCATACCCAAAAAGACTGAGTGCTGTAATAAAATAAAAAGGTGCTTCAACAAAGTATTAGTTTAAGGCTGTGCATACATGCAACCATATTATTTTATTTTTATATTTTTTCTTCCCTCTACCTAAAAGATTTCAGTTTGTTTTTCAATTGAGTGGTACAGTTTATAGGTCACATTAAAGGTGGAAACATTTCTGAAATGATTTATCTTTGTCTCATTTTTTTACAGGTCAGAAACCTGATATTTTAACAGGGGTTTGTAAACTTTTTATATCCACTGTATATCCCATGAAACGGATATGCATACATCCTAATTTCATAATTACACTACACTATCTTCTTTCTAATGTGTTTTGTTACAAAAAATGTCATCAAACAGAAACCTGTTTTCCCCTAAAAAAATTAATTCTAGCAAATGTTTCCTTTCCTATTAAGGCAAATAAATGCTTTAAGCATCCCTTGATATTCCTTACTTTATAAAATAGTAACACTGTCCAAGGAAAGTACTAGATTATTGGTGCTCAAAATGTTGGCTCTGTGACACAACTTCTTTATATTTGAGATGGATATGCATACTGAAAACTGCTTAAAATGACCATACTCTAGTGAAAACTGAAGGTTATAGTCACACTTCAGGAGGGTGAGTATCTCATTTCATTAAAATTAAAAACATAAGAGACTGGATATTGCCCCTAGGCTGCAAAATTGACATGCCTGCCCTTATTCTGTTAATAATAGCAACAAATAGAATATGAATACTATTTAAACTCAGGTGGCAATTTTAAGAACATACAGTATATGGATAGTAGGTTTTTTAATGCATTTAAACATTGAAAAATACAGGCACCATAAAAGACCTTGAACACAAATAATAATATATTTACTTTTCCAAGTGTAGGGATTCATGTTGTAGGCCTCGTTAATTATTAATTAATTATAGATCACCCACCTCCCATAATTCTATTAACCATCACCACAAGGATCAATCACGGTAACTGTCATGGGTTGCTGCAGATCAGTTTGTCTGAGTGCACTGATGGCTAAGAATCACTATGAGATATTCATCTAGATCAGTGCAACTGGCAGCCCACAGGACTACTGTGCTACCGACTGACCAGGAGAATCTCCTCATGTTATTAAAATAAAAAAAACTTTGAACTATTAAAAAGCTTGAAATACCATATAAAAAATTGCCAAATGTTTTATGTTTCATTCAAAGTATTAATTTATAAATTTCGATATATGTTTTTGAATTATTATTTGAAATACGGCTCACCAGCTTCCTGTTTCATACAAATCCGGCCCCCAACATTATAGAATTGGACAGCACTGCTTTAGATGATTCTTGTCTAGGCTAAGCTTTTTGTTTTATTTCCTGCTTCCTGATGAGAGAAACAATTTATTTTTCCCATCAAAATCATTTCATTTTTCTGAATGATTTTGAAAGAAAAATCTAATTCTCTTTTTCTATGAAAAATGAATTTAAAGCAATTTACATTACAGTAGGATTCTAGGAAAACAGTTGGGTATTTCTTCAGAAACATGAGACGCAAATGTAAACTATAATAAATTGTGTTTTATTGTATAAAAACCTGGTCTTATACTGATTTAAAACAACATAAAAAAGCTTGGAATGATTTTACACAGATTGTGTACTGGTGAAAATAATAGGACTCATTTGAATATAACATAAATATCAACAGGGAAGCCATCCACAGCAGTTTGTTCTGCATTACATAATACACATTGGCAAAACATATAATTTTCTTTTTTTGCCTTATCTGAAGTTCTTTGAAAACATTGTTTTCCCTTTTGCAAAGTTTGCTCCAGCATTATAATCAAAAATGCTACTTTTCCATTTTTTCCCTATCACTTTAAAACATACACATATCTCTGATTCAATAATAGGCATTATCTTTAGAACAATAATAATAAATAATTCAAATCCAATGAGAATCTAATATGAGTTTCTTCATAGAATAGATATTTTCCATGTGCAACAGGGAGTCTGTGCAACCCCTAGGCTATATGTGATTAGCAACTGAGAGTAGCATTTTATAGGGTGAATAGGGACCCCCATAGGTATAGATAGATGAGAAATGATGTAATACCGTCCTTTCCATGGAAAGGGATAAATATCTACATAGACATGAGTTTGGTGTTGTGTTTACAGTGGTGGGTAACATTTTGCAGCATTGCTGTGGAGACTACTGAGCATCAGAGTCTTTTGAAAGCAGTCTGTGTGCAGCAATGGAATGACTCCCTAGTAAGCGAAAAAAAAGCTCCCGCAGATTTGAATGGAGCTCATGGTTCAAGAGTCATGTTTATTTTGGTTTCTACCCTTCTTTTAGGTGAATTTGATAGCATTGCCCACATCATGAGATAACTGCATATTACTGCATTTATTTAAAATTTGAACCATCACTTCAGAAAATTTAAAAAATCTATTTTTTTTCACTAGGTGCCAGTTGAGAAATTACATGTGAAAAATGATTTTAAACAATTTAATCTACTTTTGTAAGCTGCTTTTTGCTGCTGTCACTAATCATTCTTCCCACAACAATTCTAAACCATTAACACATTAAATTATTGAAGAGATGTAGACATAGTAATAAAGTAATTAAAAAAAGGGACTTTTGCCAGTTAGGTACAAACTTTGATCCAAAGGAAGGCAATAAAAACCCTTCTTAAAAATTGCCAATTGTGTCAAAGAGGGGAAATAATCATTCCTGATGCTAAATACTGGCAATTGGATTACAATACCCCTCCAAATTTAATTATCCAAGTAAACTTTTAGTCAAAATATAGCCAACTGCTTTTTTAAGGCTATCTATTAAATCTGTTGTCAGAATCTCCTTTGCTAGTGAGATCCAAAAACATACTGTCATTAATATGAAAATCCCTTTTTGTTCTTTAAGATAATTTTTTTTCTTCTAACCTCTTGTTAACTGAAAATCTCTTGGTAAAATAATTAATCTGACAAAGCCTTAAATTGACCCCAGATGTACAGTATTTATATATGGTAGTCATTCCCTCTTAGTTGCCATTTTGTAGAGAAAATATTTATTTTGTTGATCTTTATCCATAGCTTACCTCCTTTAATACCCAACTTAATTGCCCTTATTTACTAAATTCCCTGCTAAAATAAATGCATATCTGCTTATTTTTCTAATCCTTTTTATAGTAATCCTGGAGTGAGTGAAAATTAGATATAATGGTTTGTCTGTTATGAACCAAGTTTCCTCAGTGCCCTTGGATGTGTTCCATCAGTGCACGGTGCTTTATTTACATTTATTTTTCAAGTCTCTTTTGGATATCTGCACGCATTAACCAATAATCGGATGAATGTAGTGAATGTAGTGGTCAATATTAATCAGTTTTCCTATCTCTCATTTTAAGGTTCCGCAATGTTCTTTTATAGACTGTTTCTGATAAAATAGTTAAAATAAAATGTTATATTATAGGGTTAGTCTTGCTGTCCTTTACAATTAACTTTTTAACTTTATTTTTTAGACAAATGTATTACCTTTTTTGCAAAACTTGACATATATTATTACTTTCTAAGGTTTTTTACTCTTTGGTTTTGCTTTTTGTATATATATACTTTTTGCAATATTAGTCTTTTGCCTTGTACTTAAACCTTGTATAGCACTATGGATTTTGTTGCTGTGGTACAAAAATAGTGTAATAATAATAAATAACTTAGCATGACTCACTATTGACTATATTAACCTTCACCCTTCTCATTCTCCAAGAGTAGTTATTTCATTCCTTTCACTCTCTACACTTTCTACCCATCTATTCCCTCCCACACCAGTAGTTTAATACAGCCTTTCTAACATCCTCTCCCCAGCACAAAAGTTACACATTATGCATATCTATATATACAGTACATCATCATATATCGTTAAACAATTAATACAATTAATGCTTTTTTATGAAGTATTTTCAATGGAAAAAAATGTGAAATTTTACTAATTAACATTGCTAAATTATTAGTTTACAATTACTTTCTCCTCATCTAAAGATTTCGAAATAACACAGGTCCTTGTCACAGTTCTTAATAACTATAATGAAGGGAATCAAATAGTAAATGTTTTGCAATCTCATTTTGATCTCAAAGAATTTTGAAGAAGCACTGTAATCTTATATACATAATATACTGGATTGACGTTCTACCTTTAAATAATGAGAAATGTTTCAAAAAATGAATATAACCTTTAATTTATTTAAATGCATATCCATGTTTAATGGATTACCGTAATACATTTCTGCACTTGTTAGGCAAAAAGCAGCCTTTATGTATGCAGCACATGTCATAAAATGTTTTATTTCTATTAATATCTAAAAATCCCTCATGATTATGTTGACACCCCTCACAGCACAACTGCATATAATAATACATTAAAGGTTGTGTTTTTTGACTTTCTAAAAATATTTTACACTTTCTCAAATATTGTTTTTTCAAAATGCATATTAAAAAAATTGGCCTGCAGTGATCCTTTAAAGCAGTGGTTCCCAACCTTTTTGGCATTGGGGCCATTTCAATTGAATTTATTTTTTCATGGTGCATGGGTGGGGCTGGAGTTGGGAGCATATACACCCACCCACACACATATAAACACACACCACACACATATACACGCACATGCAGTATACACACACCACACATATACACACACCACACACATATACACACACATATAAACACACACCACACATATATACACACACCACACACATATATACACACATATAAACACATATATACACACACCACACATATATAAACACACCACACATATACACACTACAGTAGAGATGTTGCGAAAAGTTTGCCCGCGGACTATTCGTTGTGATTTTGGCATGTTCGCATTCGCAGCGGACAGCGAACATATGCACTTTTTGGTTCGCCCCCTATACTTTATCATTGAGAAAACTTTGACCCTGCACCTCACAGTCAGCAGACATATTCCAGCCAATCAGCAGCATACACTCCCTTCCAGAGCCTTCCATCTGAAGGACAGCAACACAAAAAGCCCTTTTTAGGGCTAGAACATCATTTATTTTATTTTATAATTTTTTTCTGTGTAATCTAATTGCATATGCCTGCCTGCCAGCATGTGTGTGTGACAGGCTAACACCTAACAGCTTGTATTGTGCTTAGTGAAATAAAACAACCCTTTTTTGACTGTAATAGATTGAATATCAGTTGCCTGCCTACAGGCATGTGTGAAGCCTATTGCATCTACTCTGCCAACTTTTGCCAGTGCACAGTGATACGTCATATCTGGTGCAACCGTAGTGTACAGTGACATAAAACAACACTTTTTTGACTGTAATAGATTAAATATCAGTTGCCTGCCTACAGGAGTGTGTGTGAAGCCTACAACGCCTACTCTGCCAACTTTTGCCAGTGCACAGTGACACTCATATCTGGTGGCACCTTAGAAGGCAGTGCCTAAATTGGAAGTGGGAGGACCGACCAAGCACCTTTTTCCATCTCCCTGTTCCAAAAATCAATGCCATATACACGTCCCCTAATAGTGGACATAACAGAGATTAAACCGATAGGAATAGTACTACTTAACAGTAAATACCTTATAATAAAGCAGTCAGAGGCAACGCAGAGAGAGGAGTCTGAAGAAGAGGAGTCAGAGGAGGGAGGTGGCTTTGAGGAGGTGGAAGACCAAACACAGCAGGCGTCCCAGGGGGCTTGTTGTCACCTTTCGGGGACCCTTGGTGGCTGGGTGGAGGAAGAGACCTTCAATGACATCAGTGAGGACAAGGAAGTGGACATGGCTAGCTTAGTATCCAACCTTGTGCAAATGGGGAGTTTTCGGTTGTGCAAAGGGACTGTTTGCAGTTGTTTGCGGTGCATTAAACGGGAGATTTGTCTGTTACTGTGAAGCGGGTGTAACCCTTACACTACCTGATCGATACAACATCATACCTGATGTTTTAAAGCATGTTATTCCAAACAATTTCGGAATGTTAGGTGATTTATGCCCTTTATGGCTTAAAACCAGACTCTGCATCAACTATGTAATATTCCGTGGGAGTTTTGCCATGAATCCCCCTCCGGCATGCCACAGTCCAGGTGTTGGTCCCCCTGAAAAAACTTTCCCATCACTATTGTGGCCAGAAAGAGTCCCTGTGGGTTTTAAAATTCGCCTGCCCATTGAAGTCTATGGCGGTTCGCCGGGTTCGCCCGTTCGCGAACATTTGATGGAAGTTCGCGTCTGCTGTTCGCGAACCGAAAATTTGATGTTCACGACATCACTAATACACACACCACACACATATAAACACACCACACACACATATATAAACATACACCCACTACACGCAGACATACCCACAACACATACACACACCACAAATATACACACAAACCACACACATATATTCACACACATCACACACATATAAACACACACGACACACACACATATATACACATACACCCACTATACGCAGATATACCTACAACATACACACATACACTCCACACACATATAAATACATGTTACACAGATATACACACACACTCCCAAACACATATGCACCCATCCACATATACACACATCACATGTGCTGCCGAGCTCTGCAGCCTCTCTCCCTTGGTGGACCTGTAAGTAATGTACCAGGCAACGCTACTGGCAAGTAGATGGCGCTGGAGCTGTATGCCATCTAGCTCTCTCTGCCCTGGTCTGGTGGTCAGAGCTGCTGAGCAGAGGGATTTTTAAATGACCACTGATGTCTACAATGCACATTTCCTCCAGTTTTGCTGCACAGAGCTTCTTTGCACAGGGGTTTAAGCACGCAAGGTCAGTTGTCCTCTGAAACAAACTTCCAGGGACTTCTGACACTTTCAGTGTAGTTACTCAGACACACAATGGCAGTGTACATGTCTCACAGTCACAGCCAGTACCCATTGAGTTAACACAATAACTCTTCATGGAAGATGCCAAAGAAACAGATGTTACAGGTTAGTCCAGCAGCCCAGGGCAGGCAGTGCTAGGGGAGCCTCGGTGTGAGTGATGGGGGTACACATGGCCTGTGTGTCACTGCATGTCTGGCTCCTAGTGGCCTGTCTGTCTGTTTGTCCTGGTGAGTGTGAGTTCTGGTGATGTGAGTGCAGACAGGAGCCTGGTGTGGGGGCCCGGCCTGCACCGAGACAACGTGCTGCCTGTCAGATACTTCTACATCTAGCCGGTGAGCAATAGTGGGAAGAACCTCACACACTCTCCAGGTAAGTGCGGCATGCAGAGGCACAGGGACTTGGTTAAGTGCTGACTCCTCACTGGTACACAGCCTGGAGGGAGTGTGTGAGGTTGTGGCCATCGCTGCTCACCTGGATGTGGAAGTATCTGACAGGCAGCACAATGTATGGGTGCAGGCTGGGCTTCCACACAAAAAAGTCACTATACAAAGCATTTTATTTGGCTAAAAATTTCACAGCACCATTTAGCAGCCAACAGCACTTTTGCTGTTTTCAAGGCAGTACGGCCCAGCTGAACAGCCGCCGTGGACGTGTGTTGGGCCGCGTCCTGGGGGTTGGGGACCACTCCTTTAAAGGACCAAAGGCAGTTAAAATAATAAAAGCTGTACAGATTTCAAAACTCATTATTAATTTATGTATGCTCCTAAAATTATGAGCACCATAAAAAATACACATTTTTTTAAATAACCAGCTCATCAAGTCATAAGTCAAGTCAGGGGTGTAGGAGCCAGAATAATTCTGGGGGGATAAAGCTCAATGTATACATAGGGTGTAAAATAGCTTATTTATATATACATGCAGACATAGAAAAATCTCCCCCAGTTCCTACACCCATGAGTCAAGTACTTTTGCATCTATCTTGTGTAATGTGGCTCCTCATTAACATCTCAGTTATATATCTCTCAATACCTCACTCATCCAGTCGGCCATTCATCCTGATGAGGTTCAAATATATATTTTTTGGCATTGCAATTCTAGCTAAATAATTTTAATAGGGTTTCGTGTTTTGTCTGCTGTAATAGTTACTTCTAGGCTACTGATAACTTGTCCGTCTCCACTCTGGTAGCTATACCTATTTGGATTTTCTGCTCATTTTTATTCACCTCTCTTGTGAACTGGAATGCTTATGGTCGAGTGAATACTTTAATTTCATATATTGATAAAATTAGCACTCACTGTTTTTTTATTTTCTTACATCTAATTTACAGTTCAAGAATATATGACACAACATGTGTTCATAGTCTATATTTCAAGTACTTAGGAGCTAACTATACATTTAACATCAAGTTGTTGGAGCCTGTCATGATAATAGGGTCACTATGCATGCAGGTGGTCCCAATAAATTAAGCAACTTTTCCCACATGCTTCCCCCTAGATTTTAATTAATTTTACCACTGATGCCTCTTAATGTTTAACTCCGCAAGACCACTTCCAAAAGCAGCTGCTTTCTCCCCAAGATCCCTTTCCCCCAGTAACTGGCCCTTCTTAATTACATTTTTTGTTCCCTATGCAATTTCCACCACCTGCACCAGTGATAGTTTCAATCCCTGGACAGGAGAGAATTTTATGTTATATAGACTCATGGCCATCTGACACTGTCCTGATAATATTCAGTATGGAGGTCTACAGTAAGGATGTGCTCTACTGAGTTAACAACTTATCAATATGAATATTTGTCCTTGGTAAAAAATAAGAATGAAAATGAACAGTATGAGGTTGTGTGTCCCAAGTTACAATCAGTAAATGTGAAAATGGACACTGTGTCGAGAACATCTGAGCTACAAGGTGGAAAGGTATTAAAGAAAGAGATAGATATGTCCACTTTTTCAGAAAACAAAAAGAAAATATATATGATGATGGAAAAGCAAAGACAATTAAAGAGTCCAGATATATCATCAAATCTTGCAGAGAGGTGGCCAGGCACCACGTCAAACTGTTCAGCAATTTGCTGTAAGGTTAGCCCAGAGGAATCACACCCTAATTGTGAACACTTCTGTGTGATATTGAAGAGTCAATTACCCCATCCACAAAAAAAAGTCCCTACAGTGGAACAGAAAGCACTAACACAAACTGATCATATAGACAAGATTCACTTATACCTCTACTACTGGAAACACTGAAGATGCAATGCATCTGAATTCTGTGGATGAGGCCACTGAATCAGTGAAAAGATTGCTGAGCATTAAGAATAATCCCAATGACGCAGTGCAAGAAACCCCTGCAGCATATCTCAAGCAGACTACAGCCAGGGGTGTAGGAGCCAGAATAATTCTTGTGGAGGGGGTGGGGTACAGCTCATCATATACACAGGGGGAAAATTGGCTTATGTATACATGCAAAGAAACACAGAAAAATCTGGGGGATTTGTTCCACCCCCTTCCCAGTTCCTACACCCATGACTACAGCCCCAGAACATGAATGTCTCTGCAGGCTTAACACAGTTTGGGAACACAGGACAACATGCAGCTGCAGCAAGTAGGCTGTCAACACATTGACTGCTTGAATCTGCAAGAGGTGATAAAATGCCTGCAAACATGGGACAGCAAGCAAGTTTAGCAGGTTCTAAACAGACTGCAAACACTAAAGCAGATCATATGCATGTGGTAGTCAGCTCTAATCCTGAGCACAAACAGTGATGTGCTAATGATCATGAACAGAAAATACCTAAGAAGACATAAAACAAATAGAGATTCCTCCAACAACAACAAAAAAGTCTGAATGGACAGAGAAGCCTTCAACAAGAAGCTTGGAGATGATCTATTAAACAAATGTTAATCCTTCAATACAAGTAAAGAATCCTTTAAAAGAAAAAAATGGGGTAAGACTTACTTTTCTTGCGAGAGCCATGAGGCATACATATATAAAAAAAGGATCCCTCTATGAGCCCAGTTTCCTTTGGGAGCACCCCTCAATATCCATGCCACACCTGTGATCCTGGGTATCCCCTGAGATCCACTTTCAAAACTCCTACCCCTATGAGCTTGGGTATTTACCAGGGCTCACCGCCTTAACACCCCATGTGCTTTGGGGTGGGGAACACATTAACCCACATAGACCCCTATGGCACTTAAAATGTATCCTATGACATTGGTGTCCCAATAGACCCTTGAGGTATAATTACATACTGTATATAGTTGTGAGCATGCGAGCTGTTGCTAACGCTTACGGGCTCGCATAGGAACGAGGGCCTCAGTTGCTGCCATGGGGCGCCGAAGGAGCTCCTTGCCAGCAACTGCGCACGTCGCAAAATTTACGTAGTTACGCAAGGAAAATATGAGACACGTTATGACCCATTACGACCTCGCATAAATCGGCCGCAACACGCACACATCAAAACATGAAAAATACAACAAATACACACAACAAATACATAAAAAGCTTACTTACAGGAAAAGGGGGCATCCAGGACCTCGAAAACTAAAGTTACACCCCAACTTAACTCAAAATAAAAGAGTTTAGACACTGAAAAATTCTCTAAGCGAGAAAAAATGGCCGCCCAAAAAACGAAAATGAGGCTACAGCATTCTAAAGACGCGAAACACCACCAAACTCCTACGTCTTTGCCGAAAAACACCTACGAGATTAAAAAACAAGGACGCAACCTGCGCGACCCCAAAAACATTACAAACACAATAAATACAAACAACAAACACATAAAAAGCTTACCCACAGCACCTTCATTTAAGTACAAATTTCGGAGTTTAGACACCCGAAAATCACCTAAGCGAGAGAAAAAATGGCCGCCGAACAAATGAAAACGAGGCTAAAGGACCCTAAACACGCAAAACACCACCATAAACACGCAAAACACCACAAAACTGCTACAGATATTCCGAAAAAGTCGGACGACATAGAAAACGAAGGACGCTAAATCAGCCACAGCCGCATACCACACATTAGCCCCCATTTTAGAACAATAGCTTATACAATGCGGAAGTACACAGCTACGCTAACGGATTTGTCTCGCGCACGTACACTAGTACACTCCACGCTTTCATCACGCTTACACAGCAGCTCCACACCACTAATGGTGCAGCTAGTAATCTATAATTATGGCATCCTAACTACCACCATAGGGTTCTTATGAACTCCCATAGTCCCTGCTGCTACCTCCACAATTAAATAAACTAAATAAATAAAACAGATGAAAATTAAAATAAGAAATGAGAATCTACCAAAAAAATTGTGGAAGGAGAATTTTACTTACCCTCCCTTCTATGATCCTCCAGTGATGATCACCAATGTCATGGTGTTCAATAATTGTCCCTGGATATGAGGGCACATCAAAATTGATTGAAGAAATACATCCACTCTTTCGTTGATTGAAGACCCATGGATAGGGCATCCACTTAAGAACCATGGCGCTGTTCTAAATAGAAAACAATAAAATGGACTAATGGAGCTCTTCCTCCTCTGATCTCCCTACCTACTAGTTATAGAAATAGTTCTAAATACATGTAAATGTTTTGGTAAACACATGCTAAAAGAATAACGATTTTTTATATATTGTAGCAGTGCTCCTAATACCTGCCTATGCATGTAAATAATCTACCCAGTGCTAGCAGCACTTGACCAATATAGAATATTATTGTTGTCCTTTATTGTGTGCTAACCAAAGCCTGCAACTGGATTTGTCATTTTGGAACACTAACCAGCTTCCTTCAGGTGTTTTTTTAAATATTTTTCATAGATATAAGGTTTGAGATATTCACTCAATTTTAATGTTATTTTAATTGTGTGCTCCATCTTTGGTACCTTCTATACCTTATACATATTATTATTATTATTATTGTCTTTATTTGTAATGTGCCAACATATTCCATAGCGCTATACAGGGGGGAAGTACATTGCAAAAACAAAAGTAACACCTTATAAAGAAATGAGTACCCTGTTTTTGAGCTTAGAATTAAATGTACATAGTGCTTGTTTCCAAGGCACTGACACAAGATTTAAAATATTTCTCAGCCTTCTCATGGTGATACCTTTTGACTTACTTATCTGTATAGATCTTCAAATATCTCATAAAATGATGAGTATATATCATCGTATAGTATTTATACAAATACAAAAGTTTAAACTCACATGTGGCAGAGTATTAATACTACTCTATTTTCAGCATATACAGTAAGAAAGCCCTGAATGGGTTTTTGGCCAATCTCACGTATAAGCAGAGAGGATACAGCCTTGTAGAACAAAAAAGAAAAAATTGTAACGCAACTGTACACCTTCAACGTTTCACCACATTGCGTACCTGTGTATGCATTACCCACTAAACCGCAAAACTGTATTTCACAAATAGGAGACTGTGATGCCATCAGTCCTTGTTTGTAAAGCTGCTCCAGCAATCAACACACTGTATCAGTGTATCTGGAGTCTGTTAAGCAGTTTGGCAAGTTATTAGGAGGCGTAAAACATTTGGAGAATTCCATGAGAAGTTCATGAGAGGTGGACATATAATTCACTCAAGGAGTTTCACTTAGCATTTCTGGCTACTTGAAAATTGCAGTCCTGCGCAGAAAAAAACTTAACCTACAGCAAATAATATTTTACTACAGCTAATTTTAAAATAACAAACAGGCACAGCATCCAAATCAAAAGGTTAAAATATTATATTTGTACTTTTGTATTCCCATTGTATATCTACAATACAATTTAACAAAAGGTCTGCGCAGGAGTCAGACGTTGTTGTTAAATATATATTGATGAGCTCCCCTGCGTTTGGCGTAATTACCAAGCTGGGACGCTCGCATTCACACGTCCCGGCCAGCTATACACATTCGCACAACCAAGCATCATACTTACGCCAAGTGTCGGAGAGAGAGAGACAGAGACAGGAGAGAGAGAGAGAGACATGAGAGGGAGACAGGACAGATAAAGAGACAGGAGAGAGCACACAAACAGAGACTGCACAGAGACAGACAGCACAAAGAGAGAGACAGCACAGAGAGAGAGAGTACGCAGAGAGAGAGACTGCGCAGAGAAATATAGCACAGAGAGAGACAGCACAGACAATTGCAAGTACCCCCACTACACTATTAACCCTAACTATACCCCATAAACCCAACCCTGGGCCTAGCTAACGCTAACTGTACCTATCTAACCCTAACTGGGCCTATTAAACCCTAACAGTACCTATTCAACCCTAACAGTACCTATATAACCCTAACCAGGCCTATTTAATCCTAACAGTACCTATTTAACCCTTCCTGGACCTAGTAACACTATCTAGGCCTATTTAACCCTAACATGGCCTATCTAACCGTAACTGGGCCTTTTTAACCCTATCTGGACCCAATAACACTATCTAGGTCTATTTAACCCTAACTTGGCCTATTTAACCCTATCTCTTTCAAACCACTAAATCTAAACTAACCCCCTCTATCCTAAATAATTAACACCTACACTACCAACCTAGCCCCCTATTAACCCTCCCACCCCACTAATTCCAAAAATAAAAAAAGTAAGTCACAGAACTATGTTAAAAAATAATAATAAATATCATTACAAACCCCCCCACTACAGAAAATAAAAAAAAGCACCATTATGAAAAAATAGAAAAGAACATTACAAACCCTTCACTACAGAAAACAAAAAGAATTATGCACCTGAAAAGCAAATGCATACACATATATATAACCCATTACAATACATTCAAAATATAATACAGTAATATAGACAATAAATACAGTTCAAATATACCCCTATCTACATACTATTCAACCCTATCTAGATACATTAACCCCTTTCTAAAATAGATGGAACCCTATCTATAATAGAATAACCACTAACTAAAATACATTAAACCCTATCTACATACATTAAAAACCCTAAATCTAACCTAAAATAGAATAAATACGACAACTAGATGTCCCTTCAGTGATGATGGGTTTCATGGTGCAGGTCTCAAAAAAATGAACCTCAAATTAGTACAAAATTTAACACTACATAAAAATAAAAATAAACATTATAAATATTCAACTTACCTTTCCAGCATGCCCTGTCCTTCTTATTGTCTTGTCCTGCTCGGCCCCTGGAACTAAATACAAATTACATTAGACACAAATACACATACACATAAAAAGAACATAAACATAAACTTTCTCCTGGAAGTCGGACGCTAATGAGGCTTCTCGCGTTGCTTCCGGTAACTGCCTTGTGATTGGCTGAAATGGCTGTCAATCAAATGTTAGCCAATCAGAAGGTGCCAAGGTGGGAGCCAATCAGAATGGGATACACCCCTATATCTAATTCTGAGTGGCTGAAGGCATCTGCGCCTTCTGATTGGTTGTCAGAGGCTGCAGATGTCTTCAGCCAATCCCCCCCCCCCGCTGGGTTGTATCCCATTTTGATTGTCTGAAGGCAGTAGTGCCTTCTGATTGGTTTAAAAAAGATTAACAGGTCCATCAGCCTATCTTAATGGGATATAGGGGTGTATCCCATTCTGATTGACTCACAACTTGGCACTTTCTGAATGGTTGAAATTTGATTGACAACCATTTCAGCCAATCAGAAGGCCAGGACAGACTTCCAGGAGGACGGGGACATCTCGCCGAGGTAAGTTTCATGTATAGTATGTTTATTGATGTTTTTATCTGTATGTGTATTTGTGACTAAAGTAATGTTTATTTATTTCCAGTGGCCGAGCAGGAGAAGACAATAAAAAGGACAGGGACATGCTGGAAAGGTTTTCTATGTAGTGTTGAATTTTGTACTAATTTGATGGGTTTTTTTTGTAATTAGTGGGATGGGGGAGTTTAATAGAGGGTTAGGTAGGTAGTGTAGGCGTTAATAGGTTAGAGTTGGGGGAGTTAGCTTAGATTTAGTGGTTTATAGGATATGGGGTTAAATAGGCCCAGTTAGGGTTAGATAGGTACTGTCAGGGTTAAATAGGTATTGTTAGGGTTTAATGGGCCCAGTTAGGGCTAGACAGTCCCAGCTAGGGTTAAATAGGCCTAGATAGTGTTAATGGGTCCAGATATGGTTAAATAGGTACTATTAGGATTAAATAGGCCCAGTTAGGGTAAGATAGGTACTGTTAGGGTTAAATAGGTACTGTTAGAGTTTAATAGTCCAAGTTAGGTTTAAATAGGCCCAGTTAGTGTTAGATTTAATGGGGTATAGTTAGGGCTAATAGTGTAATGCTTAGACTTTGTGTCTTGAGGGTCTTGGATGACCCTTATGGCACTTATAATGTTATTATAGCGGTTAATTAGTGTCCTATAGGGGTCTATATAGACCCCTATTGGACTGATGGTGTTAAATAGAGGATTATGGAGGTCTGTATTGACCCCCATGAGTGAAAGGGTTAATTAGCATATTTTGGGGGTCTGTATTGACCCCCGTGAGTTACAGGGATAATTAGGGGGACCCCTGCATCATTGTGATCTAATGTAGTAGTGTGCGGAGGGTGTTAGGTGCACTGGGGACATATCCTGGACCATACATAAGTGCTTCTAAAGCCCTTGTGAGTTTTCCTGAGCACACGCAGGACTTCGTCCTGCATTTGCGCTTTGCGAGCTAGGATATTTTGTCGGAGTGGGAGGGATCGGCAATTAAATAGGAATTCGCGTAAATTGGCCTGCGAAAATTGGAACATCAAAAGCTTCAGAGTGGTGTAAGCTCCAAGTTGTAGGTCGGCTATTTTGGCAGGGCTTTCACTCGAAACTCGATAAGTAGTCGCAAAATCAATTGCCTATTGAATAAGGAAGTTGCCTCCATTTTGCACTTGCGAACTCGGAGCTGAAAAAAGTAGCAATTGAATGAGGCTGACAGTCGGCTACTTTCTCAGAAGCTTGTGTGCTTGTAAACTAAGGAACTTTGCATTTTTGTTATAATGAGCCATGGCAATAGGTACATGTCATATTCCCATTTGCAGATTAGAACTTCTTGTTCATTCAAAGATTCCTTTTAAAACAAAAAAGGAGAGTATACCAATCACTCCTGGGGCTTAAATCCCATATTAAAAAGCATTACAATTTTTCCATCAGCATTGTCCATATCCCACGATATGTGATTGTTAAAACAAACTATCTTCTATGCTGTAACAGTATTGAAGCCCATATGACAAAAGATGTAAAAACTAAAAACAAACAGCTAAATATCACTTCCAGAAACTCACTATGCCAGACTAGTACAGAGCAAGCATAATGGGTCCTCTTCATTGCATATATTTAAAAACTTTCAAAACACAAATAATAATCTCATAATATTTTATTTTATTTTACAAAGGGAAACATTACAGTAAGAGAAATATAAAATATATAAAATTAGAGACTGTATTATTTTATTTTCCATTTAAAACATACTATTTTCAAAATTAATACTTAAAAATAGGAAACTTATTTCACATATACTGTATGTCCACAGTGGTCTTTTAAAATACTATGAATATGATTTATATTGTATTATATTTTGGATTTTCCAGTTGAATTATATTTTAAAGGAAGCCATTAGGTATAAACTATTTTTAAATTACTGTGCATAGTATATTGAGAATAAGCCAGACAATTAAAATACATTACAGTAATAAATTCATTTATAAAATTGCATTCAAAAAGTATTAAACAGTTTTAGTGTACCAATGGAAAATCTTGTAGCTCTGCTTGTACATTAATAGTTGAACTTGACTCATGCACAGCTGCATGCACCACAGTGGTGAAGTGAGAATGTGGGTGGAGAGTTAGTACTAGCATTGCAGACCTAATTAGAATAAAACCAAATTTAGTGGATTATGTAAGGGGAGGAGCGGCAAGGTGCCATGATTGTCAGAGATCTAGCTAGATGTGTGAAATTGAATTTAGGGCATTTTCAAGCAACCTTTTATTTTTGAAGGGCAGCACGGATAGCTCCCCAATTTTTAAAGGGACTAGACAATACATTTAAACATTTTTGATGGATGTACAAAAGAAATGGTAATGCACACCGTGAAAGCATGACAAAGCAATTGATGGGGGAAACAAAAAATAGACGGTTTGGGAAAGTGTTTTGTGGGAGTGAATATATTGATTTTCAAATTTTAGGGGAAAAAATGGATTGTGTGCTGTGGAAGAATGACGGGCAGCATAGGAAGATTTTCTGGCCAGTGTAGGCTCTCTAGGTTGCTTGTCTCTCAAACTGAAATAGACTATATTTGAAGTACATTCATGGGTTTAATAAAGTGATGTCTGGTCTCAAAGCTCAAATGTATATACGCCCAAAACAGATTTACTGACCTAGATTTGAACTTTTGAATAATAAGTGCGAAAGTATCTAGAATAATATCTTAAAATTGTGAGAGCAGTGTTATCTATGGGAGTAAGTCACATACTCCCTTCTTTGTGCTTGGAAACTATCCTGGGACATTTGCAGCACTTGAGTAAATATTCAGGAAGTGAAAAAACTGGAGCTGAAGCACACTCTGACTGGAGAGTTCTCATTCTAGAGGCCTCTAGAAGGTAGGACCACAAAAGGCCAGGCCTTGTGCAAAGCTTGTAATTGGTTTTGTGCAAAAGGATATGTGGCATTGTATTTCCTGTTTTCATTCATTTGGTTAATTCAAAGTCTCCTTCTTCGTTAGGAAGCTAATTGCTGAAATCAAAATGGCAGATTCCACATCAGTGTAAACACATATAACATTTTATAAATTAGAGCAGAAGTCATCAACCTTTTAATACCTACCACCCACTTTTGTTGTAAAAATGTCCTTACTGCCCACCAGTGCCATAGTAACTCAATTTACTTTTATTTCTGGTTACATAAATCATTTGACCCTAGCTTTGTATCCCTCTGTACTGTGTGACGTCTCTCGTCAGTGACGCAACAATTACCCAGCCACCCACCAAAAATGCTTGAATTGCCCACTAGTGGGCACTAGGGACCAGGTTGACTACCACTGAATTAGAGGTTGAGCTATGTATTGTTTACGTTCTAGAACATGTTGCATATTCTTCATAATAGTAAATTGCAAAATGGTGAGCACAGTGGTTGTTTAAGTTGTTAAAAAGTACAATTTAGATCTCCCTTTCTTAAAACATGTGAATGAATATAACCTAATAAATGGGGCTATGGTACTTTCAAAATAACTTAATTTTTGTTTAGTGATGAAACTCTCATGTTGGGTGATATTGGATGATTGAAATCCCAGGAAGAGAAATGGAAAAAATTTATTTTAGAGAATCTAAAACACTTGTACATTCTGATGTATGAAGCACTCTGTGTAAAGTGCTCACTGTGGAAGAAGCTGTATAGGTATTTTGGGGGATAAATGGCTATTTGTCTAAATGCATTTTGCTTTTCTTCTGGATTTCTCATGCAGTTCTGAGAAATAGATGACGTTTTCAGAACAACTTGCAAAGCTTGCTGAGTACAGCTAATAATTCATGTTATCAGCTGTTTGAGATGTAGTTACTTAAATTAGCCACATATATTTTGTAAATTACACAGTTTTTTTCCATCAGTGGGATTTATATTGCTTTCAGTGTTTTTTTTGTTCAGAATGCAAAAATAAACCAAAACTTTTTAAACATAGATTTAAACATTTCTTTAAGAGCATTTTGAATTATTAAGAGAAAGAAAGACACTAATATTAACAATTTAGAAAAGCATACAGGGCAATGAACAAAGACTTCCCACAGTGTTATAATGCAGAAAAGTTTTAACCATGGATGGACAAAGGGAAAACAGCAATATGTAATTTCAAGAGCAGCCTAATCCCTGTGCTGAACCACACAGTTGTAAGTCCAAATAACTAATATTATTATTATTATATTTATTTGTAATGCACCAACATATTCCATAGCACTGTATAAGGGTTAAGAATATGACAAAATACAATAGTAACACATTGAAAGAATGGAGGGACCTGTTTGGAGCTTAGAATCTTTGCAGAAAGTGCTTTATCCCAAAGCACCCTACAAGATTGGAAACTCACCACTTACAATCTAAAGGGAATGGAAAAAGAAGAAAAGCCCTGGCAAAAACACAGATAAAGATTGGGATGGACTAGGGTGGAAGTAAGAAAGGGAGAGGGGAGTAAGGGGAGGAAGGAATCAGTTGGAAAGTCCTAGGGCCTCATTCTATTATCAGCCGTAAACCGGCCGTAAGGCTGCGATGGATCTCCTCTTACGGCCGGCCGTAAATCTTGCAACCGGCCGTAAGCTCTGAAATCTAAAAAGTCAAAAATAAATTCAAGACAGCTCTGTAAAGCTCTGTAAATGCTAGGGATCATATTGGGGGACATGAGGATTAAAATTAACCCACTCTCAAGCTTGCACATCAGCCCAAACCCGAGTTCAAATTAACTGTTTATTTTCTGGCTGCGGCGTTGGCGGGTCTGAGGTGCTCCAAGCCCTATGGACTTTTTACATGGATATTTGACGTATATTAAAAAAAAAAAAAATTACGGATTTGAGTATAGGGGAATTTTGTGCTATTTTTGCTAACACCGAAAATCACTTTATATATTTCGTGCTTAATTGGTGCTAGCGGGACCTCTTTCCTGCAAGTAAGCTGCGGCTCGGTTTTAGCCTTGCAGAGAGGGTTCCCGGAGCAATTGAATTGCAAATAGGATTTTCTTACGGCCGATTTCCTTGCGGCCGTTTTAGATCAAAGGATTTCCTCCGGTGCGAGCCGCCGCAAGAGATAGCAAGGCGCCGGCCGCAAGCCTGCCGGAATCCCCGGCCGGAGGGGAATAGAATAGCAGAATAGCTTGCGGCCGGTCCTTGCGGCCCCGCAACGGCTGCGGCCGCTAATAGAATGAGGCCCATAGTGAGGTGAAAAGCTCAAGGATGTAATCTTCACCTAGTGGTCAGATAATTTAACCTTCAAATGGGAAAGCAAAGTAACAAATTCAAACACATACAGACCTATAATATTCACACAGGCCATAATTGCAACAGTTACAGATCGATTTCATTGAACAAGACCGTAATTACATGGCCGAAAGGCAAATCCGTAAACCGTGTACGTAGCATTTCAGGGCATGATCATAATCAATTAGGCAAGCCTGTAAGTATTGATTTAGAAACAGCCAATAGTAAATGAGATCATCATGACATCAGTAAAATACGGAGTTAAACGTCAATCAATTAGTGTTTAGATATGTGATCGGGTTCGCAATTTAGCGATTTAAAAATCAATAAAAATAAATGAAGAAACTGATTTTAATTTTATTATTGCAGATTTGCGAGCTTGAGACTGATGTGCAGTTCATTCTAACGCATTTCATTGCTTTCCCTGTATTTTAAAGTCCAGTATGGTGTTTTTTATTGGCTTTTATAGTGTTAAGAACAGGTGTTTAACCCCCTTGTCAGTCCTCTCTGGTACTTGTAGAAGTTTTTTGCTTCATTTCCATTTGCGGGTTTGAAAGCAATTGCGGCTTGAGAAATAGTAGAAACAAGATAGGTTTGGTGGCTCTAGATGTAATTGGGTATAATTTTTCATCTTTTACTTAGGGTGCCACTAAGGGTCAGAAATACATACTAAACAAGAGAAAAAGGGAACCCTTTTAATAGTGCACACCTATGAATCTCAACAATGTAAGAGACCCAATTAATAAAACTTAGCTTTTAATAATTTACTTAAAAATAGATGCTATAAAAGCTAAAAATTCGGACACTGCAATTTGAAACAGGAGGTGGGAAAGGATATTGGTATATGATTTAACTGGATTTATTAAAATGGGCGTTGGTACTCCTTTAAATATTGTCTCTAAAGTGCTATAATTTGTCTCAAAGGTGCTATAATAAAGTGCTATTTAAGGTGCTAGTTGTGCATGCAAAACGTACTGTGTTTGGCTCTGTTAAATAAATATTGCATATATCTTGTGCTAAGTTGAACACACAGTGCTGTATTGTGCTATAATGCAGGAGTACAATTCTGCCTCATATTATGCTTCTATATATCTGTATAATAATATGTATATCCCATTAGTGATGTCGCAAACATAACATTTTCGGTTCGCGAACCGCGAACGCAAACCGCCACAAATGTTCGCGAACGGGCGAACATCGGCGAACCGCCATAGACTTCAATGGGCAGGCGAATTTTAAAACCCACAGGGACTCTTTCTGGCCACAATAGTGATGGGAAAGTTGTTTCAACGGGACTAACACCTGGACTGTGGCATGCAGGAGGGGGATCCATGGCAAAACTCCTATGGAAAATTACATAGTTGATGCAGAGTCTGGTTTTAAGCCATAAAGGGCATAAATTACCTAACATTCCTAAATTGTTTGGAATAACGTGCTTTAAAACATCAGGTATGATGTTGTATCGATCAGGTAGTGTAAGGGTTAGGCCCGCTTCACAGTGACAGACCAAACTCCCCGTTTCAACGCCCCATCCCTGCATATCCACACTCAGAGATTGAGGGGGCGACCCTTACAAGGCCACGGGCCGGAGATATAACATGCAGCAGCAGGGATTCTAAACGGCCACACGGGGACAAGGAGGCTAACAGCCCCCACAGTCTCTGCACCACTCTTTTTAACAGATAACCCAATGGGCTAACCAGGTACCTTGCCCTAAAAAAAAAAGCAGAATTTTATTGGAGGAATTATTAGTGTCTTTACCCCCCAAGAGAGGACATAATATACGGTATCTTTAGACTACCTGATGGCCAAACCTCCTTTAGCCCCAATGCTATCTAAGAAACATTTCAAAACTTTGATCACACCATATATTCATCCCAATCCCGCTGCAGCGGATCTGACATAGAGTCCTTCCTACTACAGCAAGAAGTACACAAAATACCTGTACCTCAATTGGACAGCTTGAACCTAGACATATCCAAAGAGGAAGTTAAATCTACAATCCAAGATCTTAAATTTGGCAAGTCCCCAGGGCCAGACGGTGTTACTCATCTGTACTATAAGAAATTTGAGCCCTTGCTTACCGCCGCACCTAACATCTTTGTTTAACGCTATAGTAAATGGAGAACCTATGCCCCCTTAATTGAATCAGGCCGACCTCATAGTCTTTCCAAAAGACGGTAGGGACCCGAATCTCAAACTGTATTACAAGGCAGCGCAGCTGGCTTTCATTCCTCTGGCGCATTCTCCAAAACACATCAGCCGCTCTGGGTATTTATGGAAAATGTAAGCATGTCACCTTATACATGGGATACAGTAATATGGATTCCAGGCCTGTATACTTTTTTGAGAAACTTGAAAAACCCATTGATTAAGCACTCATTAAAAATATGGACGGCGATGAACTGGACACAAAAACTGGACACTCGGGTATCAGATCTTACCCCTATCGTACCCAATCCCCACTTTAAGATACATCTTCCGGAAAGCTCTCTCAGTTGGTGGAAGTCTCAGAACCTACTAAGGGTTGGTCCATGGTGGCATGACGACAAAATAATGACCTTTGAGTGGGTGAGAGATAGATACAATTTACCCCTGGCTGAACACTATCATTTTTGCAGGATACATCATTTTATATATACGATAAGTGGTAGGGGAACCCCCCAAAGAAACACCTGGCTACTCAAAAAATGTAGGGATTCCCCCTTTCAGCCTGGTATTATTAGCCTCATGTATGAACTATTTAATGAAAACTCATGGGCAAACAAACCAGACTATACCAAAGCCTGGGAGAGGGATTTGGGCACCGAGTTGGCAGACAGCACATGGAATAAAAGTTGGCAAGGCTTAAGTAGGGGATCTTTAAATGATAGTATGCTTGAGACTTCAATAAAGGTCCTACACAGGACATATATTACACCTTTTAAGCTAATAAATGGGATCCAAAAACGGAGCAGCTCATGTTTTAGGAACAGTGGTAATGAGGCTACATTTATTCATGTCTGGTGGGAGTGTTCGGCAGTCATAAGACTATGGGAAGAAACATGCTTACTAGCTTCTAAAATGTTTAAGATTGACCTAATAAAATATTTTTTGAAAGAAAAAATACACATAGCTAGTAGTTGGAAAACCCCAAATTAAAACTTTCAGGAATTTATAAAATAAATCAACTATTTACTGCTCAACGAGAGATTTAACCATGTAGTCTTGGATAGAATCACCCAGTTCCAGACAATTTGGGATCCCTGGATAACATCCCCATTTAGTGCCCCCCTAATATAATAAAACATTTGTTAATGGTTGAAGCGACTCGGGGGGAAGGACCGGAGTGGGGGAGCCCTGGAGTAGACCATTCAGAAGCAACCGGCGGCAAAATCATCCAAGGAAAGGAGAGGTCGCCTACTGAAGCCTGCACTAGGGTAACCCAAGGGCGATTGAGCAGGTTAGATATTGTAAATAATAATAAACTGCTGGAGTGATGATAGATAATAGGACTTTGGTGTTAACTGCTGATATACTCTTTACTATTGTTTGTTTTACCATGTCTTAGGTTTCTCTTAAAAACTGCAATCACAGTAAAAAAAAAGAAAATGTATTAACCAAAAAAGTAAAAAAAAGAAGGCCTAGCCACCTAATTTTAACAAAATGTCTTCATTGTAAATATGTGTTTTTGCACAACTGTTGTGTTATGCAAGACTGTTCAATATGCTTTTTTTTCCATTACATGCCGTACGCCTTCTGACATAAAAATTTAAATTCAAAAATTAGATATTGTTGCAGCCGCTGCTATTGCAGCGGCCAGAAAAATTGATCTTTGTTCCCCAGGCAGAAAGTGCCATAAAACATTGCCTCTTCTTGAACCCTAGTTGGTGGCGGATAATTCACGCAAGTCATCCGGCATTCACAGATAACATACAGCAGCGTGTGGACCATTTATAGCCGAAGGCAGCTCATCTAATCACGCCTTTTTCAGTCGAATGTATCGACCAGTGTCAGTCCCTTCGGGATCCATCCCTCATTCATCTTTATAAAGGTGAGGCAATCTAGACTTTTTGGCCTTAGGCGACTTCTCTTCTCAGTGACAAAACCTCCTGCTGCACTGAAGGTCCTTTCTGACAGGACACTTGAAGCGGGGCAGGCCAGAAGTTCAATTGCAAATTGGGATAGCTCAGGCCACAGGTCTAGCCTGCATACCCAGTAGTCAAGTGGTTTATCGCTCCTCAGAGTGTCGATATCTGCAGTTAAGGCGAGGTAGTCTGCCACCTGTCGGTCAAGTCGTTCTCTGAGGATGGATCCCGAAGGGCTGATGCGATGCGTAGGACTGAAAAAGGTCTGCATGTCCTCCATCAACAACCCGTCTTTTAAACGTCCTGTCCTTGCTGGCGTGGTCGTGGGAGGTGGATTACTTTCACCTCTTCCCCTGTTATATTGCCCCTTATATGCTGTGTAAAGCATACTTGTTAATTTGTTTTGGACCTGCTGCATCCTTTCTGACTTGCGGTAATTTGGTAACAAATCAGGCACTTTCTGCTTATACCGGGGGTCTAGTAGCGTGCACACCCAGTACAGGTCGTTCCCCTTCAGCCTTTTTATACGAGGGTCCTGCGACAGGCACGACAGCATGAAAGACCCCATTTGCACAAGGTTGGATGCCGAGCTAGTCATGTCCCGTTCCTCGTCCTCAGTGATCTCGCTGAAGATATGTTCTTCCCCCCAGCCACGTACAACACCACGGGTACCAGATAGGTGACAACAAGCACCCTGTGATGCCTGTTGTGATTGGTCTTCCTCCTCCCCCTCAAAGCCACATTCCTCCTCTGACTCCTCTTCCTCACAATCCTCTTCCAGCAGGTCCAGCAAGCGATGCTTATAAGGCTGTTTCTGGTGGTGATGGTGACCACAACTCTTCCTCTTCCTTGTCACGCTCATCTACGGCCTGATCCAGCACTCTTCGCAGGGCACGCTCCAGGAAGAAAAACAAATGGTATGATGTTGGTGATGGTGCCTTTGGTGCGACTGACAAGGTTTGTCACCTCCTCAAAAGGACACATGAGCCTACAGGCATTGCGCATGAGCGTCCAGTAACGTGGAAAAAAAATCCCCAGCTCCGCAGAGGCTGTCCTAGCACCCCGTTCATACAAATACTCGTTAATGGCTTTTTCTTGTTGGAGCAGGCGGTCGAACATTAGGAGTGTTGAATTCCAACGTGTGCGGCTGTCACAAATCAAGCGCCTCACTGGCATGTTATTTCGCCGCTGGATATCTGAAACGTGCGCCATGGCCATGTAGGAACGCCTGAAATGGCCACACACCTTTCTGGCCTGCTTCAGGATGTCCTGTAAGCCTGGATACTTATGGACAAAGCATTGTACGGTCAGATTACACACATGTGCCATGCACGGCACATGCGTCAACTTGCCCAAATTCAATGCCGCCAACAAATTTCTTCCGTTGTCACAAACCACTTTGCCAATCTCTAGTTGGTGCGGAGTCAGCCATTGATCCACCTGTGTGTTCAGGGCGGACAGGAGTGCTGGCCCGGTGTGACTCTCTGCTTTGAGGCAAGTCAACCCCAAGACGGCATGACACTGTCTTATCCGGGATGTGGAATAGTATCTGGGGAGCTGGGGGGGTGCCGTTGATGTGGAGCAAGACGCAGCAGCAGAAGAGGACTCAGCTGAGGAGATTATGGAAGAGGATGGAGTAGGAGGAGTAGAGGAGGTGGCAGCAGGCCTGCCTGCAAGTCGTGGCGGTGTCACCAACTCCTCTGCAGAGCCACGCATTCCATGCTTGGCATGCGTCAGCAGGTTTGCCCAATGCGCAGTGTAGGTGATATACCTGCCCTGACCATGCTTTGCAGACCAGGTATCAGTGGTCAGATGGACCCTTGCCCCAACACTGTGTGCCAGAGATTCCATTACTTCCTTTTGCACAATTGAGTACAGGTTGGGGATTGACTTTTGGGCAAAGAAATTTCGGCCGGGTACCTTCCACTGCGGTATCCCAATTGCTAAAAACTTTTTGAACGCCTCAGACTCCACCAGCTTGTATGGTAAAAGCTGGCGGGCCAAGAGTTCAGACAAGCCAGCTGTCAGACGCCGGGCAAGGGGGTGACTTTGTGGCATTGGCTTCTTACGCTCAAACATGCCCTTGACAGACACCTGACTGTGGGGAGAAGAGCAGGAACAGCAAGAGGCGAGAGACGGAGTGGTGGAGAGTTGAGAGGGGGCAAGGAGGACAGCAGTGGTTGATGTGGATGAAGATGCTGGACCAGGAGGAGGATGGCGGCTTTGAGTTTGTGGGCTGCTTGTACTCATGTGTTGATCCCATTGGCGTTTGTGATGTGACATCATGTGCCTTCGCAAAGCAGTTGTACCTAGGTGGGTGTTGGACTTCCCCCGACTCAGTTTCTTTTGGCACAGGTTGCAAATGGCATCGCTGTTGTCAGAGGCAGACACACACAAAAAATGCCACACTGCTGAGCTCGGCGGTGACGGCATTCTGGTGGTGGCAACAGCATGCGTTGATTGGCGTGCTGTCTGGCTGACCCCGGGTGCTGATGCATGCTGTCTGACTGTGCCACTAGCTCGTTGCAATAAACTCCCTCTACTTCCAACTCGTCTCCTCCTCCTCTCTGTCTCCCCATCTGAACTTTCCCCCTGTTCTTCTTCTCTTCTAGCGGGCACCCACGTGACATCCACGGACGCATCGTCATCATCATCACCCGCCTCACTTGTATATGACAACTGAACAAAGGAAGCAGCAGCGGGTACATCATCATCATCATCATCATCACATCGTACGTACATGTGTGTAATGTTGCCTGACTGAGACATATCCCTGTTATATACATTCTCTGGCAATAATAGTTGCGCATCACTCATTTCTTCAAACTGATGTGTAAATAACTCTTCTGACTGATCAATTGAATTGGCTGTGGTACTAGTGTTGGTGGTGGCGGCAGGCGGGTGAGTGGTAACTTGAGAGGTGCCCGAAGCTAAGCTGGAGGAGGATGGTGCGTCAATGTTCCAAGCAGAAGCTGTAGAAGATTGGGTGTCCTGTGTTAGCCAGTCAACTACGTCCTCTGAACTTTTCAAGTTCAGGGTAACTGGCCTCTGAACACTGGGCATTATTGTAGGGCCAAAAGGGAATCACAGCACCACGACCACGACAGCCTCTGCGGGGTGTCCTGCCTCTGCCTGTCATTTTTTTTTAATGTGGACTGTTGGTACCCCAAATATATTGGATTGGTTGAACTTGGCACAGTACTTGTAAGCAAGACACACACTCTGGTTAGCGATCAAGCAAATGAACTTTGATTGACGGTCAGGCAAATGCACTTAGATTTAAGAAAATAAAAGTTTGGGTTTTTTAGATGTGGACTGTTGGTACCCCAAATAGATTGGATTGGTTGAACTTGGCACAGTACTTGTAAGCAAGACACACACTCTGGTTAGCGATCAAGCAAATGAACTTTGATTGACGGTCAGGCAAATGCACTTAGATTTAAGAAAATAAAAGTTTGGGGTTTTCAAATGTGGACTGTTGGTACCCCAAATAGATTGGATTGGTTGAACTTGGCACAGTACTTGTAAGCAAGACACACACTATGGGTAGCGGTCAAGCAAATGAACTTTGATTGACGGTCAGGCAAATGCACTTAGATTTAAGAAAATAAAAGTTTGGGTTTTTTAAATGTGGACTGTTGGTACCCCAAATAGATTGGATTGGTTGAACTTGGCACAGTACTTGTAAGCAAGACACACACTATGGGTAGCGGTCAAGCAACTGAACTTTGATTGACGGTCAGGCAAATGCACTTAGATTTAAGAAAATAAAAGTTTGGGTTTTTTAAATGTGGAGTGTTGGTACCCCAAATAGATTGGATTGGTTGAACTTGGCACAGTACTTGTAAGCAAGACACACACTATGGGTAGCGGTTAAGCAAATGAACTTTGATTGACGGTCAGGCAAATGCACTTAAATTTAAGAAAATAAAAGTTTGGGTTTTTTAAAAGTAGACAACTAGTAAACAATATTATATTGTATGCATTGTGCACACACAGTATAAGCTGTGAGCCTGACACACACACTTGCAAGCAGGGGCTAGCAGGGAGACAGGCAAATGAAATTAGATTACACAGAAAAAAAACAAAGAAAAAAAAATGATGTTATAGCCCTAAAAAGGGCTTTTTGGGGTGCTGTGTTTACAGCAGAGATCTGATGAGTCCTTCAGCACTGCACTGGACACTGAATAAACTTGCCTAGCTATGGTTTTCCCTATTGATGCAGTATCACCTACACTCTACCTCCTCTCAGTAAGACTGCAAGTTAGTTCTGATTCCAAAATGGCTGCTGTGCATGAGCTAGAAGGGTGTGGAAGGTAGTGTATGCTGCTGATTGGCTGGAATGTGTCTGCTGACTGTGACATGCAGGGTCAAAGTTTTCTCAATGATAAAGTATTGGGGGTGGGTCGAATCTCGCACATGTTCGCTGGAAGTCTGAGTGTCATGGCGGTAACACCTGAGGAAATTGAGAAACGTGCGTCGGGAGAGATGCAGCAACAGGAGGCGCGTGTTAGTGACGTCCTCGCGAGGCGTCCTAACCGCGATCTCCACGCTATAGGAGAGAGATAGATTGTCAGGGACACAGCGTTATATATAACTAAGACGAAAATCAGACAAGGTTCCTGAACTATCTAGTTACTCCTAACAGGAGTTAAATAATAGGGAACCACGAGGAAATAATATGGGATTTACAGAAGCATAATATGAGGCAGAATTGTACTCCTGCATTATAGCACAATTCAGCACTTTATTAATATAAGTGTGTTCAACTTAGCACAAGATATATGCAATATTTATTTAACAGAGCCAAACACAGTACGTTTTGCATGCACAACTAGCACCTTAAATAGCACTTTATTATAGCACCTTTGAGACAAATTATAGCACTTTAGAGACAATATTTAAAGGAGTACCAACGCCCATTTTAATAGATCCAGTTAAATCATATCCCAATATCGTTTCCCACCTCCTGTTCCAAATTGCAGCGTCCAAATTTTTTGCTTTTATAGCATCTATTTTTAAGTAAATTATTAAAAGCTAAGTTTTAATCAATTGGGTCTCTTACATTGTTGAGATTCATAGGTGTGCACTATTAAAAGGGTTCCCTTTTTTCTCTTTCATTGTTTGAGGAATAGTAGCAATTAAATAGTGATTCGCGATTTTAGTGATTGTAACATTTGCAGGCTTCAAAGATCAAAGGCTTAGATGGGTCGGAGTTACAATTTTGACAACCCCAGGAATGTTCAGCCTGTAGCTCGAAAATAGATTGCGGGTAGCTAGAGGAGGTCAAAGGAATATTAGTGACTAGTGCAGGCTACATTACGGGCTTCAGTAATTGAGCTTTTGACAATTTAATAGGGTGCATAGTTTTTAAACAGGTTACTGTATATACTCAAGTATAAGTCGACCAAGTATAAGCCGAGGCACCTATTTTACCACAAGATACTGGGAAAACTTAGTGACTCAAGTATAAGCCGAGGGTGGGAAATGTGCTGCCTCCTGTGTCCCTCTTGTGCCCTCTGTGTCCCCCCAAAAAAATAAAAATGAAAAGTCAAATCTATATACAAATCCACAGGACATATGTAAATATTAGAAATGCAATTTTTAAATAATAAAGTCTCTTAGTAAAAAGTGTATGGTATTCTTATATGAGTCTGTAGTAAGCAGAGTCCGGATGGTAAAGGATTGACCATGATTCAAACATGGTGGAGGTAAGTCTTTATATAGTAAGACGTATCTGGTCATCATCTTTTAACCATTTATTTTATTCCTTCAGATGTTTCTCAAACTTTGATGGTCACGAAATCAGCAGTAAATCTTCACTACAGAGGAGAAAAGCAAGTGTATGGATGGCAATTAATATATATATACTTTCATTTCAACAATAAAACCAATTTTTTGCTACTTAAATATTTGAATCTCTTGTTACAATTATCATGATTTTTCCGATTTACTTAATGACGATATATATCTATAGAGCTATATTATTTTGTTATATATAGGTCTAATAAAAACTTGCTATCAATGAGAAAGTATACTGTTAAGTTTTTTCATAATTTGAGCTTAGGTCTTGATGGATAATTTTTATATATAGCCACAAGGCATTCAATCTATAAGACTTTTTTTGAGAATACATATCTCTTGCTTTAATAAGTAAGGTCAATTAGTTTAACCACTTTCAGTTGTAATTGTTGAGTCTTAATCTTACTCTGATGTTCATAAGGCAATATAGAGATTGGGTCTTAACTTATTATTTGATTAATTCCTTGACAAAAAAATCTTTTACTTAATCTTTTTAATAATCTATAATAGTTTTTTTAGATAAATTTAAATACACTTTGCATTCTTTTTACATCTATTAGTTCTCAATTTCAGTCAAACAGCTTTTTTAAAGAAAAAAAGACCATATGTAATTATACCATTAAGTCCTAAGATGGTAAACTATTTAAATGTAATTATTGCCAAGTTATCACTGGGAAAAATATTTTGTTTTGGAACTAATCATTTTTTAAACCTTAGGTATATGCCATAAAATTGGCATTTTCATTTAGTCCATAAGGAGTAATTGTATTAAGCAGGACAATCCAACGTGTTTCAGCTTTTAATAGTTCACGTTCTATATCAACTCTTCTGATGCCTAAAGTTATTCTTTGCAGAATTGAGCATTGTATATCTAATTTAGATGGATGTTTGGAAAGAAAATGTCTGGCAACTGACGTTAAGGTCTTATTATTAGCTAAGGGCCTCATTAAATTCCAGCCTCGTACTTAAGCCCTACGTACTGCAAAGTTTCTCCAACTTACAATGCTATTAAATTAGCCCTGCTGCGAGCAACGTATGAGCTACGCAGCAGGGCCGTACGTATCTACACTGCGTAAATGTACATGAGGAGTGACAGCCTGCGAGATGATATCGCAGGCTCCCACTCCTCATCAATTGCTGCGGGGGTCCTAAAAGGGACCTCCGCGGCAGTCCCCCACATAAGCCCTGCCGTGGGGGTACTCCAAATACCCCCGGCACCTAAAATTAACCCCCCCAATATGGGGGTCCCCGTCGGGACCCCCGAAGTGTCCTAACATGAACACCTTGCTGCAGGAATCCATAGGAACCCCCGCAGCCCCCACACATTAACCACTTGCAGCGGGGGTCGCCGATCGGCACCGATCAGGCCCCCACTGCATTTAAAACGTTTAAATTCCCCGCCGCGGCTCCTTAAAGGGCCCGCAGCAAACTAATTGCAAATCCTGGCCGCGGCCCAAAAAATGAACCCCCCTCTATGCTGTGGGGCCCCATCAGGACCCCCGAAGTGTCCCCACACTAACCCATTGCAGGGGGGGCCCCGATCTGCATAGATCCGGCCCCCCGCTGCATTTCAAACTTTTAAATTCCCCGCCGGGGCTCCTTAAAGGGGCCGCGGCACACTATTACCCAAAAGTGTCCCCACATTAACTCGGCACCAATCGTGACCCTGCTGCAATTCAATTTTAAATTTCCCGCCTCGCGGGTCCTTAAAGGACCGTAAAGGTCCTGAAAGGACTCGCACTAAAAATATTAACCCCAGGCAACTATAATTACCCCATTAACTCATGGTGGTCAATACAGACCACCATAAGGCCTAAATTAACCCATTAGCTCATGATGGTCAATACAGACCACCATAAGGCCTTAATTAACCCATTAACTCATTGTGGTCAATACAGACCACCAAAAGGCCAAAATTAACCCATTAACTCATGGTGGTCAATACAGACCACCATAAGGCCTTAATTAACCCATTAACTTATGGTGGTCAATACAGACCACCATAAGGCCTGAATTAACCCATTAACTCATGGTGGTCAATACAGACCACCATAAGGCTCTATTTAACCCCATCAGTCCCATAAGGGTATATTATTACCATTATGGGCCTGTTACAACCCAACATTAACCACATAAGGACCATTATGACACTAACTACAAACACTACACTATAACCCCCAATAAACCATTTAATCTAAACTAACCCCCCTCTACACTTATCTATTAACACATACACTACCTACACTACCTACCCCCTAATAAACCTCCCCAACACTCTAATTACAAAAAAAAAACGCCCTTACAGAAAACAAAAAAAACCTACAGTACAGAAAACAAAAAAATACATTACATCCCCACTCCCCACTACAGAAAATAAAAAAATTACACACCTGAAAAGGAAAGACAGATAAACACAATACAATACATACATATAATACATATAATACATTACATACAATACATGACATTACATACATTACATATAATATATTAAATATAATATATTACATATAATATATTACATATAATATATTAAATATAATATATTACATATAATATATTAAATATAATATATTACATATAATATATTAAATATAATATATTACATATAATATATTACATACAATACATGACATACAATACATGACATTACATACATTACATATAATATATTACATATAATATATTACATATAATATATTAAATATATAGTTTATATATTGTATTAATGTATAGACAATCACAAGCCGCCAATGCCAATTTCCTCCCGGAAAGGACTCCGGGAGGCTCATTAGCGTCGGGGAGGTCTGCCAGTGCAGACCTCCGTTAGTTTTTTTTTTTTTTTTTTAGAGCGCGGATGGTTCCGCGGCCCAGCCGGGGCTGAAGGAGAGAAGGCCGGGGACATCGCGGGGAGGTAAGTTAAATGTATATTTAGATGTTTATATGTTTATTTTATTTATTGTTTATATATTGTATTAATGTATTCATGTAATGTGTTTTTTTTTAACAGGGCCGCGCCGGAAGAGCTAAACAATGACGGGACATGATGTAAAGGTGAGTATATTATTTAGAATGTATATAATGTTTATTTATTTGATGTTAATGTTTTGTACTAATTATTTTGTTTTGTTTGACCCATAGGTTAGTGATCTGAAGCAACATCTTAAAGGTAAGTGGTCTTAATTATTTTATTTAAGCTTAGAATTAGGGTCTGTGTAGTTAGGACTGTAATTGTTTTATTTTATTTTAGAATAAGGGTCTGTGTATGTAGTTAGGATTTATTGTATATTAGATAGATAGGGGGATGTATTTGATATAGTTAGGATTTATTTTAAATTAAATAGATTGTATGTTAGATAGATAGGGGGTATTTGATTTGTATTATATGTAATATAGTATATGTAATGTGTGTAATGTAATGTAATGTATGTAATGTATTATGTGTAATATATGATATGTAATATATTATATGTAATATATTATATGTAATATATTGTCAGGTATTGTATGTAATGTCATGTATTGTATGTAATATATTATATGTGATATATTATATGTAATATATTATATGTAATATATTGTCATGTATTTTATGTAATGTCATGTATTGTATGTAATATATTATATGTAATATATTATATGTAATATATTATATGTAATGTATGTAATGTCATGTATTGTATGTAATGTATTATATGTAATATATGTATGTATTGTATTGTGTTTATCTGTCTTTCCTTTTCAGGTGTGTAATTTTTTTATTTTCTGTAGTGGGGAGTGGGGTTGTAATGTTTTTTTTTCTGTACTGTAGGTTTTTTTGTTTTCTGTACTGTAGGATTTTTTGTTTTCTGTACTGTAGGTTTTTTTGTTTTCTGTAAGGTAGGTTTTTTTGGTTTTCTGTAATTAGAGTGTTGGGGAGGTTTATTGGGGGGTAGGTAGTGTAGGTATGTAGTGTAAGTGTTAATAGATTAGTGTAGAGGGGGGTTAGTTTAGATTAAATGGTTTATTGGGGGTTATAGTGTAGTGTTTGTAGTTAGTGTCATGATGGCCCTTGAGGACCGTCATGGCACTTATGTTGTTTATGTTGGGTTGTAACAGGCCCATAATGGTAATAATATACCCTTATGGGACTGATGGGGTTAAATAGAGCCTTATGGTGGTCTGTATTGACCACCATGAGTTAATGGGTTAATTCAGGCCTTATGGTGGTCTGTATTGCCTACCATGAGTTAATGGCTTAATTCAGGCCTTATGGTGGTCTGTATTGACCACCATGAGTTAATGGGTTAATTCAGGCCTTATGGTGGTCTGTATTGACCACCATGAGTTAATGGGTTAATTCAGGCCTTATGGTGGTCTGTATTGACCACCATGAGTTAATGGGTTAAATAGAGCCTTATGGTGGTCTGGATTGACCACCATGAGTTAATGGGTTAATTAAGGAAATCATAGATTTTTTTTGATTCATAGCAAATTAGCAAATGTCTGCACTTACTGGCGTATTGTAAGAAAAATAAATATGATATAATTCAGTGGGTCTCAACCATGCCTCAATCTATCATGGCACATTGTGCATTAGCACTGCTTAGGTCTCCATAAGATTTACTACATTGCAGGTTTTATTATTAGGTCTGCTCCACGAGGCATGCTAATGTCCGATGTAGCAGTATGTATCCACCCCTGTGAACAGAGTAGTGCATTCATGTTATATAGGTCAAGGGTGCTCCGTTTAACAGCTCTTTCCATGCTGCAGGCATAGTTGACAATGGTGCAGTGGGTGGCATAATGTCAATAATGACATATAATAAGAAACAATATGCCAAAATGCTAAAATGCCTGTGTCATCAGCACTACATATTAATAAAATAGTAATGCCATAATATTCACCCATCCATATTTACCCATCTACTAATATTCACCCACCCATATCTACCCATTTACTTTATAAACCCCTTGCTGTTGCAGGGAAGGGGTTTACATTTAGAGGGTTTAGTGTTAGGGACTATGGGGGTTCTTATGGACCAATATCCCCATGTCATTGGAGATAATGTTGGGTGCTTTAGGGGGCCATTGTTATATGATAGTTTACCATGAGAGTCCATAGGGACCCCCATATAATAGGGGTTAATGTTAGATGCCATCATGGAGGTCCATAGAAATCTAGATGGTTATTAGTTAGTTTACCATTGGGTCCATAGTGATGAACTGAGAAGCTGCATTGTGGGTTACCATGGACTATCATGCTAGCCACAGTCCTAGGACAGGCTGAGATAGAGCACACCACAGAAGTGTTCAGTCATCTTTTTCATCAAAACCTGCATATAATCATAACAAACTATTGCAAAATGTATTACCTGTGATAGTTTATAAAGAATGTATTAGTTTGTTTCCTGATGTTTCTTAAAAAGAAAATTACTCTGTAATCATTGGATAGCTCAGATCTTTTCTATTTTTCTTATATTTAATCTATACTTACTGAAATTAGTGATTCGATCTGAAGCACAGTGGTGTATAATGTGTAGTATAATTTATTCACTTTTTGTATTAAATATATTTAAATATATTGATTATGTATGTTCTTTAACCATTTTACGCCCACAGATGTGAGTAAATCCAACTGGCTAGCACATAGAAAAATAAAGGAAAATAAGAATTAGTACCTGATTATAAGATATTAACCATTATTTTTTTTTTTATCAAAGCAAGTTGTTTTTAAGGTTGCTGTCAATATGGAAATAATAAGGCTACACTTAAGTGAAGAATCTAAAGATGAAACTTAAAAGTCTTTATACCAAAAGAAAATATGATCCCATAAAATTCCTATAAAACAAAATTAAATTCTGAATTTCCATCATATTGTGTTTTGGTCCCTAGGCAACCTGCAAATATATGTTGGAAAGTGATCTTTGCACGTGTCTCTAAAGGCTAATGTTGATTTTGCTCTTGGGTAACCAATTTCAACATGTTCAAGTTGAGCTTGGTGATTGTGAAGGAGGGCTGTTAGATGTCTATTGAGCTGAAAGATTTCTGATCATATCCAGGATGATTACAAAAGCTTGGTACATATAACAGCAGGAACAAGCAATGATAAATTGATTAAAAGCATTGATTAAAAAAAAAGCTTGTAATGTTCCTTCTAGTTCTTTTCTAAAAATGTGATGAGGAGTCTTTTGGCCTTGCTTTATTAATCACAATGTTTTAATAATAATTGTGATAACCTACTGACTTTGTTGGGTTTAGTAAGAACCTAGTTCAAACTGCCAAGTAGGACCTGTATATCCCTGATAGGAGGAACAGAACCAAGCCGCCTTACAGCCAGCAAAGCACCCAGCAAACCACAGGCATCAGTAGAGCCACCCAGCAGATGTTACTGACTGTAACAGAGTCCAATGCAGGTTCAGCAGCAATAATCCCAGTAATAAAGATTATTATTCCCTCAGAATGAAAACTACACATCAATTAGGTAGTCCAGACTGACAACACCTTTATTGATAAACAAAGCACATTTATTCAATACACAGTCCAACCAATCTCCACCAGCCCCCACCCTGACCACATGGGGAGGCCTGTCCATCAAGTGATGTCACTCCCCCTACTCATCCCCCTTGGTCCAAGAGCCTAACTTACTACCCATGCTAATTGGTCCTTTGGGCCTGATCAGATCAGGAGTGAAGCTTGCTTCCCCATTCATACCTACATGTCCAATGTCCACTGGTGGTGATGATGGTCAGCTCTTCCCCAACTGTCCTTGATGCCCTTAAACCAAGCACCTCATAACTGGTGACCCCTCTGCTCCAGTGAGTGCTTTATTAAACACCCTGGGAAAATGGAGCATTTCAATACCAAGAATGACTGGTTGCCACCATTGCATTAATAAATTTACACAACAATACAATAATTCTGGTCACCCCCATATTGTGGCCCTCTCCACAAACAACATGGCCACCCCCTCCCACGGGGCACACAATAGGATTGTAGCTGTCACAGTTCAAGTATTCAAGCATTGTCTGGGGAGGCAAAGAGGAAAACATACCAATAGTCCTTGTCAGTCCCCCAAAGCCTTGACCCCATCCCCTGTGACATCGCAATAATGAAGGGTATTGAGCCAATCCTTTAAGCCATCTGTACAAAAGATTTGTTTTAGCAAACAGATTTAGTGTTTCAGTGTGAAAACCAATTTTAAAATTAGTTAGATTTTTTTACATGTTCTGCAATTAAGTTAATCAGATGATTAAAAATGCTTACAATTTATTCATCCTATTTACAATACCATCTTTGTCGTTTGTGAATCTAGTGGGACATGACCTTGTCTGCACAGGGCACTGTTTCATATTATTTGATAGCTCTTGAAACAACTGAACAAATCCACAGGCACTGTCTTGTGTGTAACTTGGATCATTACAGAAAGATTATCCACGTTTTCAGCTGCAGAAGATATTACATTAATTTTCACATACAGAAATCTCAGAACTTTTTAATTAGTGGTTGTATTTTTAAAGCTCCATCATGACATTGTCAGAGCAGGAAGAAACCTGCCTTCATGTTAACACTGGAATATCACCAACTATTTTGAAATATTTTAGTAGAAGAAGTCTCAGTCTAAGGCATCAAGAACTTTTCCAATATTGAATTTACTTCAAAGCAGAAACATTGCCTGGAAACATCATAAAAATGTGAATTTGTTATTGTAAAAAACAAGAAATCACAAAATCTTTTGTTTTGTAGATTCTTTAGTCAAACCTATTTTTATTTGAAAACATTTAGCAAACTGTTATATTTTCCACAAACCTAATAACCAAATGTTTTAAATTTGAGTAATTATAAAAGAAGTTTACATACCATGTTGCTCTGTACTGCTGTTGTCCCAACCCTGACAACAGCTCCAGAAGGAAAAATTAACATGGACTAGTCAAGGCAAATTGAACAAGTTTGTTGTTCTATCGGTGACTGGAATTATCATATCTAGTAAGAATTACTATACTATGCTGGATTCCTTGTTTTATGTCCAATGTCTCCATGTGATTGGGACTGTATACAGTATATGTTTGTGGATATTATTATAAGGACCTGGACAATTTAATATTCAGTCTTTGATTGTTCGCACTGTGTGTCACTGATTGCAGCCATGTAGTTTACCATTTAGACCTGATTGAATAGTGTAAAAGTCAGTTTGATAATCAAACTCCTGTAGCGTTAAATTACTAACTGCTACTAGTTGCACAAAACCTAAGGGTTTGTCAGACCTTCAAGACAGAAATTACTTTTAATGATTTATATGTCATAAGAACATTATTTTTATTACAAGTCTACCATGCCTATTACAAAATAATAATTACAATTTGCAAGAATTAATTTACAAGTTTGTATAATTTGCTTTGTGAATTCCATTTTTTTTGCTCCCTTTGACTTAATTGATGAACATATCTGTGTGAAAATGGAGAATGATTTATTAAGGTCTTCTTTAGGGGAGTTTACTTAAACTGTGATAATATTTTATATTGCCCCAAGGATTGGGCAGCACTGAGATCTAAAGAATCCTAATTCACAAATTTAACAAAATGTGCTAACTTATTTCCTGCACCCAGTCCACAACACTTGTCCCATGTGCCATCTTAACTTTGATACCTTGAAAGCACGATGATATTCACAATGCTGATTAAGAAGTCTACATAATCAGTTTAGGAAAAGGCATAAGAATACTTGTTTACAGTTAAAGTACATTAATTGGATTCATGGACATTAACAAATAAGGAAACCTTTTAAACTAATACAATGTGTTCTTGGGAAATTAAAAAAAAAGTTTGAACTTATAAGTAATCTACATTTCTAATGCCAGTTTACTTGCTTGTTTTCCAACCATCATATAGATGATATCTGCATATGAGTTTTGAGTTGCATCAGATATACTGTAGTTGGTATCTAGCAACTGCTTCTCATATGATAACATCATTCAAAACTAAAGACTTTGTGCACATTTTATAAATAGTAAATATTTGTTACTTGTATGGATGTACAATCAATAAAATCTGAGGAACTGATTCATGTATGGATGCACTAGTTTTACATTTAAAATAAAAATATCTAAAGAATGGAATACATATTAATTTTCATTTATGCCAACATATTCTGTAGCGCTATACATGGGTTAAGTTCAAGACAAAAAAACAATAGCAGTATTAACACATTACAAAGAATATAGGGCCCTGTCTACGAGCTTAGGGCCCTATTAAATTCCAGCCTCGTAAATAAGAGGCTTCTACTTAAGCCCTACGTACTGCAGAGTTTCTCTAACTTACAATGCTATTAAATTAGCCCTGCTGCGAGCAACGTATGAGCTACGCAGCAGGCCCGTACGTATCTACACTGCGTAAATGTACATGAGGAGTGACAGCCTGCGAGATGATATCGCAGGCTCCCACTCCTCATTAAGTGCTGCGGGGGTCCTAAAAGGGACCTCCGCGGCAGTCCCCCACATAAGCCCTGCCGTGGGGGGTACTCCAAACCCCCCCCTAGGCACCTAAAATGAACCCCCCCTCAATGCGGGGGTCCCTGTCGGGACCCTCGAAGTGTCCTCACATGAACACCTTGCTGCAGGGGTCCATAGGAACCCCCGCAGCCCCCACACATTAACCCCTTGCAGCGGGGGTCCCCGATCGGCACCGATCAGGCCCCCGCTGCATTTAAAACTTTTAAATTCCCCGCCGCGGCTCCTTAAAGGGGCCGCGGCACACTATTACCCAATCCCGGCCGCGGCACTTAAAATTAACCCCCCTCTATGCTGGGGGTCCCCATCGGGACCCCTGAAGTGTCCCCACATAAACCCATTGCAGGGGGGGTCCCCGATCTGCATAGATCAGGCCCTCCGCTGCATTTAAAACTTTTAAATTCCCCGCCGCGGCTCCTTAAAGGGACCGCGGCACACTATTACCCAATCCCGGCCGCGGCACTTAAAATTAACCCCCCTCTATGCTGGGGGTCCCCATCGGGACCCCTGAAGTGTCCCCATATAAACCCCCTGCTGCAGGGGGCCCCGATCGGCACCGATCGTGACCCTGCTGCAATTCAATTTTAAATTTCCCGCCTCGCGGGTCCTCAAAGGACCGTAAAGGTCCTGAAAGGACTCGCACTAAAAATATTAACCCCAGGCAACTATAATTACCCCATTAACTCATGATGGTCAATCCAGACCACCATAAGGCCTAAATTAACCCATTAACTCATGGTGGTCAATACAGACCACCATAAGGCTCTAATTAACCCATTAACTCATGGTGGTCAATACAGACCACCATAAGGCTCTAATTAACCCATTAACTCATGGTGGTCAATACAGACCACCATAAGGCTCTAATTAACCCATTAACTCATGGTGGTCAATACAGACCACCATAAGGCCTAAATTAACCCATTAACTCATGGTGGTCAATACAGACCACCATAAGGCTCTAATTAACCCATTAACTCATGGTGGTCAATACAGACCACCATAAGGCTCTAATTAACCCATTAACTCATGGTGGTCAATACAGACCACCATAAGGCCTAAATTAACCCATTAACTCATGGTGGTCAATACAGACCACCATAAGGCTCTAATTAACCCATTAACTCATGGTGGTCAATACAGACCACCATAAGGCTCTATTTAACCCCATCAGTCCCATAAGGGTATATTATTACCATTATGGGCCTGTTACAACCCAACATTAACCACATAAGTGCCATGATGGTCCTCAAGGACCATCATGACACTAACTACAAACACTACACTATAACCCCCAATAAACCATTTAATCTAAACTAACCCCCCTCTACACTAATCTATTAACACTTACACTACCTACCTACACTACCTACCCCCTAATAAACCTCCCCAACACTCTAATTACAAAAAACAATAAACCTACAGTACAAAAAACAAAAAAACCTACAGTACAGAAAAAATAAAAATTACAACCCCACCCCCCACTACAGAAAACAAAAAAATACATTACAACCCCACCCCCCACTACAGAAAATAAAAAAATTACACACCTGAAAAGGAAAGACAGATAAACACAATACATTACATACATTACATGACATTACATACATTAAATATAATATATTAAATATAATATATTACATATAATATATTACATATAATACATTACATACATTACATACAATACATGACATTACATACATTACATATAATGTATTACATATAATATATTACATATAATATATTACATATAATATATTACATATAGTCCTAATCAAATACCCCCTATCTATCTAACATACAATCTATTTAATTTAAAATAAATCCTAACTATATCAAATACATCCCCCTATCTATCTAATATACAAAAAATCCTAACTACATACACAGACCCTAATTCTAAGCTAAAATCAATAAATTAAGACCACTTACCTTTAAGATGTTGCTTCAGATCACTAACCTATGGGTCAAACAAAAAATAAAAATTAGTACAAAACATTAACATCAAATAAATAAACATTCTATACATTCTAAATATTCAACTCACCTTTACAGCATGTCCAGTCACTGTTTAGCTCTTCCGGCGCGGCCCTGTTAAAAAAAAAAACACAATACATGAATACAATATATAAACAATAAATAAAATACACAAATAAACATCTAAATATACATTTAACTTACCTCCCCGCTATGTCCCCGGCCTTCTCTCCTTCAGCCCCGGCTGGGCCGCGGAACCATCCGCGCTCTAAAAAAAAAAAAAAAAAAAACTAACGGAGGTCTGCACTGGCAGACCTCCCCGACGCTACTGAACCTCCCGGAGTCGTTTCCGGGAGGAAATTGGCATTGTCGGCTTGTGATTGGCTGAAAAAGCTGTCAGCCAATCAAAAGTCGTCAATGTAGGAGCCAATCAGGATGCGCAGATGTCTTCTACCAATCACTCCGTGGGGGTGTATCCCATAGTGATTGGCTGAAGGCATCTGAGCGTTGTGATTGGTTCCCAGAAAGATAGACAAGTGTTTAAGCCAATCAGGGTGGGATATTGGGGTGTATCCCATCCTGATTGGCTCACACATTGACGACTTTTGATTGGCTGAAATTGATAGACAGCTTTTTCAGCCAATCACAAGCCGCCAATGCCAATTTCCTCCCGGAAACGACTCCGGGAGGTTCAGTAGCGTCGGGGAGGTCTGCCAGTGCAGACCTCCGTTAGTTTTTTTTCTTTTGTTTTTTTAGAGCGCGAATGGTTCCGCGGCCCAGCCGGGGCTGAAGGAGAGAAGGCCGGGGACATCGCGGGGAGGTAAGTTAAATGTATATTTAGATGTTTATTTGTGTATTTTATTTATTGTTTATATATTGTATTCATGTATTCATGTATTGTGTTTTTTTTTTAACAGGGCCGCGCCGGAAGAGCTAAACAGTGACTGGACATGCTGTAAAGGTGAGTTGAATATTTAGAATGTATAGAATGTTTATTTATTGGATGTTAATGTTTTGTACTAATTTTTATTTTTTGTTTGACCCATAGGTTAGTGATCTGAAGCAACATCTTAAAGGTAAGTGGTCTTAATTTATTGATTTTAGCTTAGAATTAGGGTCTGTGTATGTAGTTAGGACTGTAATTATTTTATTTTACTTTAGAATAATGGTCTGTGTATGTAGTTAGGATTTTTTGTATATTAGATAGATAGGGGGATGTATTTGATATAGTTAGGATTTATTTTAAATTAAATAGATTGTATGTTAGATAGATAGGGGGTATTTGATTAGGACTATATGTAATATATTATATGTAATATATTATATGTAATATATTATATTTAATATATTATATGTAATGTATGTAATGTCATGTATTGTATGTAATGTATGTAATGTATTATATGTAATATATTATATGTAATATATTATATTTAATATATTATATGTAATGTCATGTATTGTATGTAATGTATGTAATGTATTATATGTATGTATTGTATTGTGTTTATCTGTCTTTCCTTTTCAGGTGTGTAATTTTTTTATTTTCTGTAGTGGGGGTGGGGTTGTAATGTATTTTTTTTGTTTTCTGTAGTGGGGGGTGGGGTTGTAATTGTTTTTTGTTTTCTGTACTGTAGGTTTTTTTGTTTTTTGTACTGTAGGTTTTTTGTTTTCTGTGCTGTAGGTTTTTTATTTTTTGTAATTAGAGTGTTGGGAAGGTTTATTAGGGGGTAGGTAGTGTAGGTAGGTAGTGTAAGTGTTAATAGATTAGTGTAGAGGGGGGTTAGTTTAGATTAAATGGTTTATTGGGGGTTATAGTGTAGTGTTTGTAGTTAGTGTCATGATGGTCCTTGAGGACCATCATGGCACTTATGTGGTTAATGTTGGGTTGTAACAGGCCCATAATGGTAATAATATACCCTTATGGGACTGATGGGGTTAAATAGAGCCTTATGGTGGTCTGGATTGACCACCATGAGTTGATGGGTTAAATAGAGCCTTATGGTGGTCTGGATTGACCATCATGAGTTAATGGGTTAATTTAGGCCTTATGGTGGTCTGTATAGACCACCATGAGTTAATGGGTTAAATAGAGCCTTATGGTGGTCTGGATTGACCATTATGAGTTAATGGGTTAATTTAGGCCTTATGGTGGTCTGTATAGACCACCATGAGTTAATGGGTTAAATAGAGCCTTATGGTGGTCTGTATTGACCACCATGAGTTAATGGGTTAAATAGAGCCTTATGGTGGTCTGTATTGACCACCATTAGTTAAAGGGTTAATTTAGGCCTTATGGTGGTCTGTATAGACCACCATGAGTTAATGGGTTAATTTAGGCCTTATGGTGGTCTGTATAGACCACCATGAGTTAATGGGTTAAATAGAGCCTTATGGTGGTCTGTATTGACCACCATGAGTTAATGGGTTAATTTAGGCCTTATGGTGGTCTGTATAGACCACCATGAGTTAATGGGTTAAATAGAGCCTTATGGTGGTCTGTATTGACCACCATGAGTTAATGGGTTAATTTAGGCCTTATGGTGGTCTGGATTGACCACCATGATTTAATGGGTTAATTTAGGCCTTATGGTGGTCTGTATAGACCACCATGAGTTAATGGGTTAAATAGAGCCTTATGATGGTCTGTATTGACCACCATGAGTTAATGGGTTAAATAGAGCCTTATGGTGGTCTGTATTGACCATCATGAGTTAATGGGTTAATTTAGGCCTTATGGTGGTCTGTATTGACCACCATGAGTTAATGGGTTAATTTAGGCCTTATGGTGGTCTGGATTGACCACAATGAGTTAATGGGTTAAATAGAGCCTTATGGTGGTCTGGATTGACCATCATGAATTAATGGGTTAATTTAGGCCTTATGGTGGTCTGTATAGACCACCATGAGTTAATGGGTTAATTAGAGCCTTATGGTGGTCTGGATTGACCACCATGAGTTAATGGGGTAATTATAGTTGCCTGGGGTTAATATTTTTAGTGCGAGTCCTTTCAGGACCTTTACGGTCCTTTGAGGACCCGCGAGGCGGGAAATTTAAAATTGAATTGCAGCAGGGTCACGATCGGTGCCGATCGGGGCCCCCCGCTGCAGGGGGTTTATGTGGGGACACTTCGGGGGTCCCGATGGGGACCCCCAGGATAGAGGGGGGTTAATTTTAAGTGCCGCGGCCGGGATTGGGTAATAGTGTGCCGCGGTCCCTTTAAGGAGCCGCGGCGGGGAATTTAAAAGTTTTAAATGCAGCGGGGGGCCTGATCTATGCAGATCGGGGACCCCCGCTGCAAGGGGTTAATGTGGGGGTGCTGCAGGGGTCCCGATAGAGACCCCTGCAGCATGGGGATGTGTATAGGGTGCAGGGGGGAGCCTCACACTGCTGTCTCGGGCTGTTCCGAGGCAGCACGTAGAGGCTTTCGGATCCCTTGCGTGGACTTTTTGTCCACGTAGGGATTCTTACGATATGCGAGACTCGTGCATAGATTTAAGGCTACGTAGCTCTCTCCGAGCCTATTCTCGGCCATTTTCTCGCAGTCATATCGTAAAGCAGGCTGCGAGAGATTCGGTTCTCGCAAACAGCAGGAAAACTGCCTTTTGCGAGCACCGAGAGAACTACGAGGGAGAATTTAATAGGGCCCTTAGAATCCAAAGTGATTTTCTCTAATCACCTTCCAAGGTGTAAAACTTGCAAACTTAGAGCCCTATTAAATTCTCCCTCGTAGTTCTCTCGGTGCTCGCAAAAGGCAGTTTTCCTGCTGTTTGCGAGAACCGAATCTCTCGCAGCCTGCTTTACGATATGACTGCGAGAAAATGGCCGAGAATAGGCTCGGAGAGAGCTACGTAGCCTTAAATCTATGCACGAGTCTCGCATATCGTAAGAATCCCTACGTGGACAAAAAGTCCACGCAAGGGATCCGAAAGCCTCTACGTGCTGCCTCGGAACAGCCCGAGACAGCAGTGTGAGGCTCCCCCTGCACCCTATACACATCCCCATGCTGCAGGGGTCTCTATCGGGACCCCTGCAGCACCCCCACATTAACCCCTTGCAGCGGGGGTCCCCGATCTGCATAGATCAGGCCCCCCGCTGCATTTAAAACTTTTAAATTCCCCGCCGCGGCTCCTTAAAGGGACCGCGGCACACTATTACCCAATCCCGGCCGCGGCACTTAAAATTAACCCCCCTCTATGCTGGGGGTCCCCATCGGGACCCCCGAAGTGTCCCCACATAAACCCCCTGCAGCGGGGGGCCCCGATCGGCACCGATCGTGACCCTGCTGCAATTCAATTTTAAATTTCCCGCCTCGCGGGTCCTCAAAGGACCGTAACGGTCCTGAAAGGACTCGCACTAAAAATATTAACCCCAGGCAACTATAATTACCCCATTAACTCATGGTGGTCAATCCAGACCACCATAAGGCTCTAATTAACCCATTAACTCATGGTGGTCTATACAGACCACCATAAGGCCTAAATTAACCCATTAACTCATGATGGTCAATCCAGACCACCATAAGGCTCTATTTAACCCATTAACTCATGGTGGTCAATCCAGACCACCATAAGGCCTAAATTAACCCATTAACTCATGGTGGTCTATACAGACCACCATAAGGCCTAAATTAACCCATTAACTCATGGTGGTCAATACAGACCACCATAAGGCTCTATTTAACCCATTAACTCATGGTGGTCAATACAGACCACCATAAGGCTCTATTTAACCCATTAACTTATGGTGGTCTGTATTGACCACCATAAGGCCTAAATTAACCCATTAACTCATGGTGGTCAATCCAGACCACCATAAGGCCTAAATTAACCCATTAACTCATGGTGGTCAATACAGACCACCATAAGGCTCTATTTAACCCATTAACTCATGGTGGTCTATACAGACCACCATAAGGCCTAAATTAACCCATTAACTCATGGTGGTCAATCCAGACCACCATAAGGCCTAAATTAACCCATTAACTCATGGTGGTCTATACAGACCACCATAAGGCCTAAATTAACCCATTAACTCATGGTGGTCAATACAGACCACCATAAGGCTCTATTTAACCCATTAACTCATGGTGGTCAATACAGACCACCATAAGGCTCTATTTAACCCATTAACTCATGGTGGTCTATACAGACCACCATAAGGCCTAAATTAACCCATTAACTCATGATGGTCAATCCAGACCACCATAAGGCTCTATTTAACCCATTAACTCATGGTGGTCTATACAGACCACCATAAGGCCTAAATTAACCCATTAACTCATGATGGTCAATCCAGACCACCATAAGGCTCTATTTAACCCATTAACTCATGGTGGTCAATCCAGACCACCATAAGGCTCTATTTAACCCCATCAGTCCCATAAGGGTATATTATTACCATTATGGGCCTGTTACAACCCAACATTAACCACATAAGTGCCATGATGGTCCTCAAGGACCATCATGACACTAACTACAAACACTACACTATAACCCCCAATAAACCATTTAATCTAAACTAACCCCCCTCTACACTAATCTATTAACACTTACACTACCTACCTACACTACCTACCCCCTAATAAACCTTCCCACCACTCTAATTACAAAAAATAAAAAACCTACAGCACAGAAAACAAAAAACCTACAGTACAAAAAACAAAAAAACCTACAGTACAGAAAACAAAAAACAATTACAACCCCACCCCCCACTACAGAAAACAAAAAAATACATTACAACCCCACCCCCCACTACAGAAAATAAAAAAATTACACACCTGAAAAGGAAAGACAGATAAACACAATACAATACATACATATAATACAGTACATACATTACATACAATACATGACATTACATATAATATATTAAATATAATATATTACATATAATATATTACATATAATACATTACATACATTACATACAATACATGACATTACATACATTACATATAATATATTAAAGATAATATATTACATATAATATATTACATATAATATATTACATATAGTCCTAATCAAATACCCCCTATCTATCTAACATACAATCTATTTAATTTAAAATAAATCCTAACTATATCAAATACATCCCCCTATCTATCTAATATACAAAAAATCCTAACTACATACACAGACCATTATTCTAAAGTAAAATAAAATAATTACAGTCCTAACTACATACACAGACCCTAATTCTAAGCTAAAATCAATAAATTAAGACCACTTACCTTTAAGATGTTGCTTCAGATCACTAACCTATGGGTCAAACAAAAAATAAAAATTAGTACAAAACATTAACATCCAATAAATAAACATTCTATACATTCTAAATATTCAACTCACCTTTACAGCATGTCCAGTCACTGTTTAGCTCTTCCGGCGCGGCCCTGTTAAAAAAAAAACACAATACATGAATACATGAATACAATATATAAACAATAAATAAAATACACAAATAAACATCTAAATATACATTTAACTTACCTCCCCGGCCTTCTCTCCTTCAGCCCCGGCTGGGCCGCGGAACCATTCGCGCTCTAAAAAAACAAAAGAAAAAAAACTAACGGAGGTCTGCACTGGCAGACCTCCCCGACGCTACTGAACCTCCCGGAGTCGTTTCCGGGAGGAAATTGGCATTGGCGGCTTGTGATTGGCTGAAAAAGCTGTCTATCAATTTCAGCCAATCAAAAGTCGTCAATGTGTGAGCCAATCAGGATGGGATACACCCCAATATCCCACCCTGATTGGCTTAAACACTTGTCTATCTTTCTGGGAACCAATCACAACGCTCAGATGCCTTCAGCCAATCACTATGGGATACACCCCCACGGAGTGATTGGTAGAAGACATCTGCGCATCCTGATTGGCTCCTACATTGACGACTTTTGATTGGCTGACAGCTTTTTCAGCCAATCACAAGCCGACAATGCCAATTTCCTCCCGGAAACGACTCCGGGAGGTTCAGTAGCGTCGGGGAGGTCTGCCAGTGCAGACCTCCGTTTTTTTTTTTTTTTTTTTGTTTTTTGAGCGCGGATGGTTCCGCGGCCCAGCCGGGGCTGAAGGAGAGAAGGCCGGGGACATCGCGGGGAGGTAAGTTAAATGTATATTTAGATGTTTATTTGTGTATTTTATTTATTGTTTATATATTGTATTCATGTATTGTGTTTTTTTTTTTAACAGGGCCGCGCCGGAAGAGCTAAACAGTGACTGGACATGCTGTAAAGGTGAGTTGAATATTTAGAATGTATAGAATGTTTATTTATTTGATGTTAATGATTTGTACTAATTTTTATTTTTTGTTTGACCCATAGGTTAGTGATCTGAAGCAACATCTTAAAGGTAAGTGGTCTTAATTTATTGATTTTAGCTTAGAATTAGGGTCTGTGTATGTAGTTAGGATTTTTTGTATATTAGATAGATAGGGGGATGTATTTGATATAGTTAGGATTTATTTTAAATTAAATAGATTGTATGTTAGATAGATAGGGGGTATTTGATTAGGACTATATGTAATATATTATATGTAATATATTATATGTAATATATTATATGTAATACATTATATGTAATGTATGTAATGTCATGTATTGTATGTAATGTATGTAATGTATTATATGTAATATATTATATGTAATATATTATATTTAATATATTATATTTAATGTATGTAATGTCATGTAATGTATGTAATGTATTGTGTTTATCTGTCTTTCCTTTTCAGGTGTGTAATTTTTTTATTTTCTGTAGTGGGGGGTGGGGTTGTAATGTATTTTTTTGTTTTCTGTAGTGGGGGGTGGGGTTGTAATTTTTATTTTTTCTGTACTGTAGGTTTTTTTGTTTTTTGTACTGTAGGTTTATTGTTTTTTGTAATTAGAGTGTTGGGGAGGTTTATTAGGGGGTAGGTAGTGTAGGTAGGTAGTGTAAGTGTTAATAGATTAGTGTAGAGGGGGGTTAGTTTAGATTAAATGGTTTATTGGGGGTTATAGTGTAGTGTTTGTAGTTAGTGTCATGATGGTCCTTGAGGACCATCATGGCACTTATGTGGTTAATGTTGGGTTGTAACAGGCCCATAATGGTAATAATATACCCTTATGGGACTGATGGGGTTAAATAGAGCCTTATGGTGGTCTGTATTGACCACCATGAGTTAATGGGTTAATTAGAGCCTTATGGTGGTCTGTATTGACCACCATGAGTTAATGGGTTAATTTAGGCCTTTTGGTGGTCTGTATTGACCACCATGAGTTAATGGGTTAATTAGAGCCTTATGGTGGTCTGTATTGACCACCATGAGTTAATGGGTTAATTTAGGCCTTATGGTGGTCTGTATTGACCACCATGAGTTAATGGGTTAATTAGAGCCTTATGGTGGTCTGTATTGACCACCATGAGTTAATGGGTTAATTTAGGCCTTATGGTGGTCTGTATTGACCACCATGAGTTAATGGGTTAATTAGAGCCTTATGGTGGTCTGTATTGACCACCATGAGTTAATGGGTTAATTAGAGCCTTATGGTGGTCTGTATTGACCACCATGAGTTAATGGGTTAATTAGAGCCTTATGGTGGTCTGTATTGACCACCATGAGTTAATGGGTTAATTTAGGCCTTATGGTGGTCTGGATTGACCATCATGAGTTAATGGGGTAATTATAGTTGCCTGGGGTTAATATTTTTAGTGCGAGTCCTTTCAGGACCTTTACGGTCCTTTGAGGACCCGCGAGGCGGGAAATTTAAAATTGAATTGCAGCAGGGTCACGATCGGTGCCGATCGGGGCCCCCCGCAGCAGGGGGTTTATATGGGGACACTTCGGGGGTCCCGATGGGGACCCCCAGCATAGAGGGGGGTTAATTTTAAGTGCCGCGGCCGGGATTGGGTAATAGTGTGCCGCGGTCCCTTTAAGGAGCCGCGGCAGGGAATTTAAAAGTTTTAAATGCAGCGGAGGGCCTGATCTATGCAGATCGGGGACCCCCCCTGCAATGGGTTTATGTGGGGACACTTCAGGGGTCCCGATGGGGACCCCCAGCATAGAGGGGGTTAATTTTAAGTGCCGCGGCCGGGATTGGGTAATAGTGTGCCGCGGCCACTTTAAGGAGCCGCGGCGGGGAATTTAAAAGTTTTAAATGCAGCGGGGGCCTGATCGGTGCCGATCGGGGACCCCCGCTGCAAGGGGTTAATGTGTGGGGGCTGTGGGGGTTCCTATGGACCCCTGCAGCAAGGTGTTCATGTGAGGACACTTCGGGGGTCCCGACAGGGACCCCCGCATTGAGGGGGGGTTCATTTTAGGTGCCTAGGGGGGGGGTTTGGAGTACCCCCCACGGCAGGGCTTATGTGGGGGACTGCCGCGGAGGTCCCTTTTAGGACCCCCGCAGCACTTAATGAGGAGTGGGAGCCTGCGATATCATCTCGCAGGCTGTCACTCCTCATGTACATTTACGCAGTGTAGATACGTACGGGCCTGCTGCGTAGCTCATACGTTGCTCGCAGCAGGGCTAATTTAATAGCATTGTAAGTTAGAGAAACTTTGCAGTACGTAGGGCTTAAGTAGAAGCCTCTTATTTACGAGGCTGGAATTTAATAGGGCCCTTAGAATCTATTTTAGTTTTGTTAATTATTTGACTACTAACACAACAGAAACACAGTTATCTTAAACATTTCCATGGCTCTTTCTCAAATTTCTTGGACTCTTCCTATAAATTGCTGGCTTTTAAAACCTGTTAACCAGTGTGGACAGTTTAGAGAAAGCAAGGTTTATTGATGGAATTTATTATTGGAATGTAATTAGTTAAAAATCCAATCTAAACAGTTATTTAATCTGCTTCAGACAATGTACACATTTAAGAAAATGTGTACTTAGAATAGAGGTGAGTTATCACTGGAGATGGATAATATGAGCCTCATTCTATTATCGGCCGTAAATCGGCCGTAAGGCTGCGATTCCTTGCGGGGGTTCTGTTACCTCGCAATTCAATTATACGGCCCCGCAAGGATCTCCCCTTACGGCCGGCCGCATATCTTGGAACCGGCCGTAAGCTCCAAAATTTTAAAAGTCAAAAATAAATTCAAGACAGCACTGTACAGCTCTGTAAATGCTAGGGATCATATTGGGGGACATGAGGATTAAAAGTTTACATTAACTGTTTATTTTCCGGCCGCAGCGTGGCCAGGTCTGAGGTGCTCCAAGCACTCTGGACTTTTTACATGTATATTTGACATATATTTAAAAAATTTTTTTTTACGGATTTGAGTATAGGGGAAATTTGTGCTATTTTTGCCAACACCTAAAATCACTTTATAGTCTTCTCAAAGTGCAGGATGGCTTTATTTGGGCTATATTTCGTGCTTAATTGGTGCTAGCGGGACCTCTTTCCTGCAAGTAAGCTGCGGCTCGCTTTTAGCCTTGCAGAGAGGGTTCCCGGAGCAATAGAATTGCAAATAGTATTTTCTTACGGCCGATTTCCTTGCGGCCGTTTTAGATCAAAGGCTTTCCTCAAGAGATAGCAAGGCACCGGCCGGAGGGGAATAGAATAGCCGAATAGCTTGTGGCCCCGCAACGGCTGCGGCCGATAATAGAATGAGGCCCTATGTATGTAAGAAGAGCACTTGCCTTTTTCAAATGTGATGGTTAAAAAACTACCTGACAATGTAAGAGAAGTATATATTCTTTAAAAGAGCATAATTAAATCAGAAAAAAAGTCATAAAGTTAATTGTTAAAAAATATGTTGTAATGTCTTTGTTGGACTAGGAAGGATCCATTTTACACTGGTAGAAGTTTTTTGTAAGAGGAGAATTTACATTTCTGATGAGCTACATTTGCAGCTTTTGATGCAAATTTCCTGTTTCTGGGCCAATGAGGGTGAAAAGTTAGGGTTTCAATTTCATATTTATACTATTATCAGACAATGGCTGTGGACTTCTTCCTGTTCCCTCCTCCTCAATCCTCCCTCCACTGAAAACTACAAATACACGTCAACATCATCAAGCTCTCATGATGTGATGTAACAAACACCAAATGGATCCCTGTGCTCATAGACAGAGCCCGTAAAAAATAACATTTTCCCCCAAAATATTTTTTTGTCCATGTTTTACACAGCTGCAAATATTGTTGGTTTGGTATATACTTCCCAAACAAGTGTCTTTTTTTTCTTGAACTTCAGTGATCCACACCAACAGATAGATGGCTAGGAGGTAAACAACAGCAATGGAAAGTGGTTCCTTTAAGAAATCAGAAAGAAATGAATGCCAAATAAATGTAATACATTTAGTCATGTTATTTGCTGTTTGCATAGTGTTTAAATCCTTTCCTGAGACCAACATATTAATGTATAGACTGCCATGGTTTAGGCGTGGAAACCTGCTCTGCATGGCTGAATTAAACAATTCTTGCTGTATGGCTTTTTTTATTAAGTCTGTGCCATTTGTACAGATAGATAAGAATGTGACTGCAGTGGATCAATAACTAACATCTATGTGCCCGCTTTTAAAATTATTTTAATACATTTATAGCATAAAACAAACAGAGGCCAAATATAAGAAGGGTGAGGATGTCAAAGTACCCTCTATGAAAATAGTAAAAGTAAGCATCAATATCAGTTTATAAGGAATAGTGAATTGCAAATTCAGCTTTGAATTCGACTCTGTAGTGTACTGGCACAGTCATTCATTACCCTCTTATACAGCTTCAAAGTATCACAAACATTGCAGAACATCATTTCTTCCCAGCAAAACAAACACAGGATGAATCACTGCTTCTTTATATCAGAAGCTGAACATGATGAAAGTAATAAAGATATCTCTGACTGTTTATCCATGCAAGTATGTTTCTTTCATAGGCCCTCATTCAATTGCGATTTGGCCAATTCAATAGTGCTCTAAATAAGCACATAACATATATTTTTTTAATACGTTTTTAGTTAGTGAAAACCTTGCTTTTGGTTAGATGTTTACTAACTAAAAACTTCTTTGAAAATATATGTTATGTGCTTATTTAGACCCCTATTCAATTGGCCAAATTGCAATTGAATGAGGGCCCTAGTGTCTAATTCAACTTGGCTGCCACACACTGGAGCTCATTTACGGTTTATGTATATGTATATAAGTCAAAATAAAAATGAAAGCAACTGTACCCCGTGATTTTCAAGCCCCCAGTTATCTAATATACAGCATATTTGGTTTATTCTATGTCCCTTTAAATCTGATACATTGAACAATGGGTTTTCCTAATCAGATTATCTTACATTTTTAACTATGCCGTGATACTAGTAGCACTTGCTGGATAGATGACCTTGATTGCTATGAATCATTTAGAATCCCTTTAAGTCTTTTCAATGTTCATTCTTTCTATTGACAAATGTCTGTCTGAGGTAGGTTCTATTTAACTTGTTCCTACATCAAATCTTACAGTTTTTCACACAATTGAGTTATGTGGTTTGGGCCAGGATCCTTCGCTAGTTAGGTTATTTCATATTCATAAGACTGAAAGTCCCTGCTTCATGTGGATCCTTGTTTAAAGATTATAGAATATTTTGTTAAGTTGACATCAATGCAGTTTCTATGTACTGAAATTACTTGCATGCACATACAGTGCCTTGCAAAAGTATTCACCCCCTTGACTTTTTACCTATTTTGTTACATTACAGCCTTAAGTTCAATGTTTTGTTAATTTGAATTGTATGTGATGGATCAGAACACAATAGTCTAAGTTGGTGAAGTGAAATGAGAAAAATATATACATAACACTATTTTAAAAAAAATAGAAAACAGAAAATTGGCGTGTGGGTATGTATTCGCCCCCTTTGTTATGAAGCCCATAAAATGCTCTGGTGCAACCAATTACCTCAAAAGTCACATAATTAGTGAAATGATGTCCACCTGTGTGCAATCTAAGTGTCACATGATCTGTCATTACATATACACACCTTTTTTGAAAGGCCCCGGAGGCTGCAACACTTAAGCAAGAGGCACCACTAACCAAACACTGCCATGAAGACCAAGGAACTCTCCAAACAAGTAAGGGACAATGTTGTTGGGAAGTACAAGTCAGGGTTAGGTTATAAAAACATATCTAAATCGTTGATGATGCCCAGGAGCACCATCAAATCTATCATAACCAAATGGAAAGAACATGGCACAACAGCAAACCTGCCAGGAGATGGCCACCCACCAAAACTCACGGACCGGGCATGGAGGGCAATAATCAGAGAGGCAGCACAGAGACCTAAGGTAACCCCGGAGGAGCTGCAGAGTTCCACAGCAGAGACTGGAGTATCTGTACATAGGACTGTTTAACTGCTTACAAGAATGTAATCAGCCAGCAGTTAAACACTCAATCAACATGGAATCTTCTGTTCGGTCGCACGAATGGGCCCTGCAGCCAGACCTTCATCCCCACCACCACCAAGACAAGCTGCTCAGGAGGAGAGGCGGTCCATGTCAAAACAGATCCTGGACTGTCTGCAGGGCTTCCAATCACCAAAAGATTATAAGCAGCTTGGCCAGGCATAATAGGGAGGAGAGGGGACACCATCTCCTACCTTGCCAGGCTGCTAAGGGTGGGGGTGGGCCAGATTGTGGTAGAGAAGGTGAAGATGGATGCAGTTCGCAGGGCTCTGGTCCCCGGCCCGCCTCATCAACCCCGGAGGCATCCCCTGCACACCAGCAGCCCGTCCCCTTCTCTCCTCCCCCATGCCTTCACCACCACCAGAACTGCCACGGCTAGTGTCGCTCCCTCATGGGGGTATGTCGCCCCCGGCCCCCCAACCCAAAGCACTGGGGATTGGGGCCCTGATGCTAGGCGGAGGAGGATGTAGGGGTGCGCTCATTTTGTGCCTTCTCAACAGCTCACCTCAGTGGCAATATATATTGGTCACAATGTTAACCTAATCTAGCCTGGCTATAGAATCTTAAATCTTGGCCTATGTGATGGTGATATTTTGTATGCAGATTGCTACCTCCTATTACATGGTCCATGATCCCTTTCCCTTTGGACACGTAGGGTTCTGTTGAACATGGCAAAAATTGATAGTCACTGAGGATGCTGCAGTCCCTATCCTTTTTAAAGCTTTATTTTGTAGGTGTTATGTTTTTGTTTTGTTTTGTTTTAGGTACAATTCAGGTCAATTAAGGCATCTTCTGCTTCTGCAAGCATTGTGAAGGAAATTTATAAGATTTAAGGTTCACAGTGCCTCTCAGGTAGACATTCCTTCAATGACAGCCCCCACAATTTTAAAGCTATCATATAGCGAGATATCTAAGATATAATTGTTGTTAGCTTCAATGTAGACTAATACCACTATGGCGGAGGACTTGCAGAGTCTTACAATGGCATGTTAAAAACAGCCAGCATTAATATATGCACTAGTGAAGCTTGTGATTCTGACCTCAATATCAGTCTGAGAACAGATCCTTGGGTCTGAAGTAAGTATCATTGAATGTGGCTGCTAACTTTTGTGTCCTCTCTGTATTAATGAGTATTTTGTCCTATTGCTGATATCATGAGTATCCTTTAACATGTGCTAACAGCTGCATAGCTGATGGATGTAATATCAATGTTGATGAAAAATATCATATGTAGAAGGAGACAGTACATCTTGACAATTGACATTGGTCACAGCTAAGCATATATATTAATGGTTATAGCCAGTGACCTCTGACCTCTGACCTCACTGCAGTTTGTGCCCCAGTCAGGTCTCACCCGCCTCCCTCTGCTCCTACCCATTTGCCCCTCCTCTCCACCAACCCCCCTGCCCTTCCCAGCATCTGCTCTGTCTTGCTGGGCCCTAGCCTCCATTCTCCCCATCCCACATGGTTCTCCAGATTCACCCACCCCCTCGTTGCCCTCCTCTATTAGCCCAGGTCCTGCAAGAACCATTAACCACTTGGTTGAGAAAAAGGTCCTTTTCAGGAACCCAGCTATAAATATACATATGAATCTATGTATGTGTATGTATACACATGCATTTATGCGCATGTGTGTGTGTGTATATATATATATATATATATATATATATATATATATATATATATATATACATGTGTGTGTATATGCATGTGTCTATGTACATGTATAATTTTGTGTACGGCATGTGTATATATACTGTTTACGTATATGCCTATATGTGTGTATACATGTATATATGTGCCTATTAAGCTGAGCTCATTTAACAGTAAGAATACTGTAAGAATTGTACCTTCTGTCTTCTCGTAGACTGCAGCACCTGACCATTACAATTAACCTTTAATGGTCCATGCAGGGGAGGGGAGTGACCATAGGTATGTAGCGTATGTATTGTCATGGTACTATGGTACTCTGTTTTTCGCTGCACTCTCAGTTGCCCTACCCTCTCAGTCGCCCTGCTGTCTGTAACCCTGCTCTATCAGTAGCCCGCTCTCAGCCGCCCCCCTCTGTGTCGCCCCACCTGCTGCTCTCTCAGCCGCCACAGACACTGTCAGTTGCCCGGCCTGCCTGGCGCTCTCTCAGCCACTCTCTCACTAGCCTGCCGGGCGCTCTCTCAGCCACTCTCTCAGCCACCCCACCTGGCGCTCTCTCAGCCGCCCTACCTTGCATCTGGTGCTCTCTCAGTTGCCTCGTCTGGTGCTCTCTCAACCACCCACCTGGTGTTCTCTGTCACTGTCTCAGCCGCCTCGCCTCAGCTCTCTTAGTCACTCTCTCATCTGCCCCGTCTAGCGCTCACTCTCTCAGCCACCCTGTCTGGTGCTCTCTCAGTCACTCTCTCAGCCACCCCGCCTGGCGCTCTCTCAGTCACTCTCTCAGCAACTCCGCCTGGTGCTCTTTCAGCCACTCTCTCAGCCGCCCCCCCTGGTGCACTCCCAGCCTCCAATCTGGTGCTCTCTCAGTCAATTTCTCAACCACCCACCTAGCGCTCTCTCAGTCACTCTCTCAACCACACTGCCTGGCACCCTCTCAGTCACTCTCTCAGCCACCCCGCCTGGCGTTCTTTCAGCCACTCTCTCAGCCGCCCCCCCTGCTGCTCTCTCAGCCTCCAATCTGGTGCTCTCTCAGTCACTTTCTCAACCACCCACCTGGTGCTCTCTCAGTCACTCTCTCAACCACCCTGCCTGGCACCCTCTCAGTCACTCTCTCAGCCCCCCAGCCTGGTGATCTCTGTCACTCTCTAAGCCGCCTTGCCTGTCACTCTCTCAGCTGCCCCACCTGCTGCTCTCTCAGCCGCCACAGACACTCTCAGTTGCTCGGCCTGCCTGGCGCTCTCTCAGCCACTCTCTCACTAGCCTGCCTGGCGCTCTCTCAGCCACTCTCTTAGCCACCCCACCTGGCGCTCTCTCATCCGCCCTGCCTGGCATCTGGTGCTCTCTCAGTTGCCTCGTCTGGTGCTCTCTCAGTCACTCTCTCAGCTGCCCCAACCACCCACCTGGTGTTCTCTGTCACTCTCTCAGCCACCTCGCCTCATGCTCTCTCAGTCACTCTCTCAGCTGCCCCATCTAGTGCTCACTCTCTCAGCCACCCTGTCTGGCGCTCTCTCAGTCACTCTCTCAGCCACCCCGCCTGGTGCTCTCTCAGTCACTCTCTCAGCCACCCCGCCTGGCGCTCTTTCAGCCACTCTCTCAGCCGCCCCCCCTGGTGCTCTCTCAGCCTCCAATCTGGTGCTCTCTCAGTTACTTTCTCAACCACCCACCTGGCACTCTCTCAGTCACTCTCTCAACCACCCTGCCTGGCACCCTCTCAGTCACTCTCTCAGCCCCCCAGCCTGGCGATCTCTGTCACTCTCTAAGCCGCCTCACCTGTCACTCTCTCAGCCGCCCCTCTCAGTCGCCCTGCCTGTAGCTCTCTCAGACACCCCGCCTGGCATTCTCTCAGCCACCCTGCCTGGCACTCTCTCAGCCACTCTCTCTGCCAACCCACCTGGCGCTCTCTCAGCATCCCGCTTGGTCCTCTCTCAGTCACTCTCTCAAACGCCCACCTGGTGCTCTCTCAGTCACTCTCTCAGTCGCCTCACGCTCTCTGTTACTCTCTCAGCCGCCTCGCCTGGCGCTCTCTCAGCCACCCCACCTCTCTCAGCTCATTCAGCCACCTGATGCTCTCTCAGTCGCCTGCCCGGAGCTCTCTGACACCCCGCCTGGCATTCTCTCAGCCACCCCACTTGGAGCTCTCTCAAGCCACCCGCCTGTTGCTCTCTCAGCGCCCCATCTGGTGCTCTCTCAGTCACTTTCTCAACCACCCACCTGGTGCTCTCTCAATCACTCTCTCAACCCCCCTACCTGGCACTCTCTCAGCCACTCTCTCAGCCACCCCACCTGGCACTCTCTCAGCCACCCTGCCTGGCATTCTCTCAGCCACCCCATCTGGCACTCTCTCAGCTGCCCCACCTGGTGCTCTCTCAGCCACCCCGCCTGGTGCTCTCTCAGCCGCCCAGTCCGGCACTCTCTCAGCCGCCCAAACTGGCACTCTTTCAGCCACCTGGCGCTCTCTCAGTTGACCCACCTGATGCTCTCTCAGCCGCCCGCCTGGCGTTCTCTCAGTCGACCCGCCTGACGCTCTCTCAGCCGCCCTGCCTGGCGTTCTCTCAGCCACCCTGCCTGGTGCTCCCTCAGCCACTCTCTCAGCCACCCCACCTGGCGCTCTCTCAGCTGCCCCGCCTGTTGCTCTCGCAGCCACCCCCTCTGGCACTCTCTCAGCTGCCCCACCTGGTGCTCTCTCAGCCTCCCCGCCTGGCACTCTCTCAGTCACTCGCTCAACCGGCCACCTGGCGCTCTCTCAGTCACTCTCTCAACCGCCCAACCTGGCACTCTCTCAGTCACTCTCTCAGCCACCCCACCGAGCGCTCTCTGTCACTCTCTCAGCTGCCTCACCTGGTGCTCTCTCAGCCGCCTCATCTGGCAATGTCTCAGCCGCCCCACCTGGCGCTCTTTCAGCCACCTGGTGCTCTCTCAGTTGCCCCGCCTGATGCTCTCTCAGTCGCCCCTCCCCTGTCGCTCTCTCAGCCACTCTCTCAGCCACCCTGCCTGGCTCTCTCTCAGCCACCTCACCGGGCACTCTCTCTGTCACTCTCTCAGCCGCCCTGCCTGGTTTCGGCCACTACACTCTGCCCTATCGCTCCGCAGATTCTCTGACCATCTCTATTTTGGCCTGTCTGCTCCGCCCTCACGCTTTAACTCCACCTGTCACTCCACAGGCCGCTTTGCCATCGCTTTACTGATCGCTCTTCCAGTCACTCTGCCAAGCGCTATTTCGTTCTCGTTACTAGTCGCTCTCTCATTTTCCGCTATCATTCATATCAACCTTCTCCCGGGGTATCACCGAAACAACCGACTTTCATCATCCAAATGCTCTCTCCTCCGCAAGCCCTGCCGCAGCTCTAGAACACTCACTGCTCAGAGCACTTCTAGTCAGGCCCCAGAGTCAGGCACTGGACTCTGAAAATACGTCTGCGTATGGGCCTACTCACTTCTGATTACTGGCTTGTCCGCTCTGCGTTTATTTCCAACTTTGGTCTTTTCCACCACTACAAAAACCTTCATCAGCTTTCCTATACAATAAACTTACCTTTCAAGAGCTCAACTTCTTTTCGGATCTATTTCGGCCAATCTCACATCCTCCAGCAATCTCTCCTATTCTAACCACCAGTTAAACTCAACTTTAACCCCTTCAGCAAACATATCTCACCAGCGCAGACACTACCAAATGGCTACCCCAGATATATACCTAACCCAAATCAAAGTATTAATGTCTAGGTATATTTTGGCCTTCTTTTTAGGCAGAAATGATGTAGCTTTGGCCACACCCCAGCTACCAGGGGAGAGGGTCCTAACCACAAATAATCAGGTGTACACCTGGAATTGTGGGAGGGTCCCTCTCCCCATGGCATCCTATATAAACCCCACTCACTCAAGCATGCCGCAATCAACCCACCCACCTCTCCCCTTTTTCTCATCAACTCTACTCACTCCTTGGCCCTCTTTTCAGGCCGAGATGACGTAGCTTTGGCCACACCCCAGCTACCAGGGGAAAGGGTCCTAACCACAAATATAATATATAATAATAAATGGTTAATACACATGACAGGTCATGACAAGTGTGGACAAGTTAGAAGTAAACCCTAGTTCTGGAGAAATATACAGAAAAGGTCCCATAAGTTAGTGCAATGAAGCATAAACCCTGTGCTAATTATTATTATTATTATTATTATCTTTATTTATATCGCGCCAACATATTCCGTAGCGCTGTACAGGGGTTGAGTACATAGCAGAAAACAAATTAAACACCTTGTAAAGAATGGAGGGCCCTGTTTTTGAGCATAAAATCAAATGTACATAGAGCTTGTTTCCAAGGCCTGACACAAGATTGAAAACTCGCAAACTTACAATCTAAGGGTTTAGGTGTGATACAAGAGGGTGACAAATACAATTGAAAGCAATTGGTTCAGTAAAGTGGAGGGGTCTGTGTGTTGTACTGTAGATTGTGGGTGTGAGTGTTATTAAGCGGTGGAATGTTCAGTTGTACATGTTAAGGCTGAAGATGATAAGATTTTTTAAACAGGTGTGTTTTTAATAATTTCTTAAAGGTTTTGAGGCAGGAAGATAATCTAATGGAGCGGGGCAAGGAGTTCCAAATGGATGGGGAAGCACGAGAAAAGTCTTGAAGACGGGAGTGAGAGGAGGTGATGAGAGAGGAGGAAAGAAGAAGGTCGTTAGCAGAACGAAGGGGCCGGTTGGGAGAGTATTTTGAAACAAGAGCAGAGATATAAGGGGGTGCACTGTTGTTGAGGGCTTTATGTGTTAGGGTCATGATTTTAAATTTGATTCGGGAAGCTATGGGAAGCCAGTGGAGTGATTGACAGAGAGGGGCTGCCGACACTGATCGTTTGGTATTGAAGATGAGTCTAGCGGAGGCGTTCATTATGGATTGGAGGGGAGACAGACGAGAGATGGGGAGGCCAGCAAGGAGGGAATTGCAGTAGTCGAGTCGAGAGATGATGAGAGAGTGAATTAGAATTTTAGCTGTGTCTTCTGTAAGATAATGACGAATTTTGGAGATGTTTTTTAGGTGAAACTGACATGATTTTGTTATTGCTTGGATGTGAGGAATAAAAGAGAGGGCGGGATCCAGTAGAACCCCAAGACAACGGGCCTGGGAGGTAGGGGCGATGATGGTGTTGTCAACAGTGATAGATATTTGAGGTGTGGAAGCTGTAGTAGAGGGTGGAAAGATTAGAAGTTCAGTTTTAGACATGTTGAGTTTGAGTTGACGGGTGGACATCCAGGAGGATATGCTAGAGAGGCAGTTGGAAACTTGAGCTAAAAGAGAGGGGGATAGATCGGGTGCAGAGAGGTAGATTTGAGTATCATCTGCATAGAGATGATACTGAAATCCAAAGGATTTTATAAGGGTGCCAAGGGAGGAGGTGTAGATGGAGAAGAGGAGGGGGCCTAGGACTGAACCTTGGGGAACGCCAACAGACAGAGGGAGAGGTGAAGAAGAGGTGCCAGAGAAGGAGACACTAAATGTACGATCTTTAAGATAGGATGTGAACCATGAAAGAGCTGTGTCCTGGATGCCAAAAGAGCGGAGCGTTTGGATTAGAAGAGGGTGGTCAACTGTATCGAAGGCAGCAGAGAGATCCAGGAGAATTAGAATAGAGTAGTGACCCTTTGATTTGGCGGTTAGCAAGTCATTAGTGACTTTTGTAAGGGCTGTTTCTGTAGAGTGTTGGGACCGGAAGCCAGATTGGAAGGGGTCAAGTAGGGAATTGGAGGAAATAAATTGAGTGAGGCGATTGTAAACAAGCCGCTCAAGGAGTTTAGACGCAAGGGGAAGTAGTGAGATAGGGCGATAGTTGGAGGCAGAAGCTGGGTCAGAAGAGGGCTTCTTGAGAATGGGTGTAACTGTGGCATGTTTTAAGGAGGATGGAAACTTGCCAGTGTTTAGGGAGAGGTTGAATAGATGTGTGAGAGCTGGGATAAGTGTGGTGGATAGGGGAGGGATTAGCTGTGATGGAATAGGATCATGAGGACATGTGGTAAGGTGAGAGGTTGATAGTAAAGTAGATACTTCATCCTCGGTTACAGGGTCAAAGGAGTCCATAGTGGAGGTGGGATTGGGGAAGGGTAAGGGCTGGGTGTTGTCGGTTTGGGGAGAGGGTGGTGGGGTAGGGCCAAGCTGGGAGGAGAGCTCATTTCGGATGGTATCGATTTTATTTTTAAAATGGCTGGCAAAGTCATCAGCAGTGAGAGAGGAAGGGGCAGGAGGTGGGGGTGGGCGGAGGAGGGTGTTGAATGTAGCAAATAAACGTTTAGGTTTGGAGGACAGGTTTGATATTAGTGATGAGAAGTAGTGTTGTTTGGCAAGATTGAGGGCAGAGAAGTAGGAGCGCAAGGTAAACTTGTAGTGGAGAAAGTCTGCTGAAGTGCGAGATTTCCTCCATAATCGTTCTGCAGTGCGTGAGCATCTCTGTAGATAGCGTGTTTGTGTGGTGTGCCATGGTTGTGGGTGAGAGCGAGGGCGTTTGCTTGTGATTATGGGGGCAAGAGAGTCAAGGGTGGAGGTTAGCGTAGTGTTGTATTGTGAAGTGGCGACGTCAGGGCAGGCAAGGGTGGTGAGGGGGCTGAGAAGGGGTGTTAATACATTTGAAAATTGTTGTGGGTTGAGTGCTTGCAGGTTTCTGCATGTTCTGATGGCAGGATTTGAAGAAGGGCGGTGAGCGGAGGATGAGGTGAGGTTGCAAGTTAGCAGGTGGTGGTCAGATAGGGGAAGTGAGGAGATGTCAAGGTTGGAGATAGTGCAGAGATTAGTAAAAATAAGGTCAATGGAGTGTCCACCACTGTGAGTTGCGGAATCTGTCCATTGTGAGAGGCCAAGGGAAGAGGTGAGTGCAAGTAATTTTGCAGTTGTTGGGGAGGTGGGTGTGTCAGTGGCAATGTTGAAATCGCTAATAAACTCATACAAGGGGGTTTTGCACATTGGGGCTCTGGGATACACCCTAGTGAGAGCTATAGTGAAAACTATATAAGATACTCTGCAGATGGACTGCTCTGCAGAATATTGCAATTAAACACATAGTTCCCACCTGCCCAGCCCAGCCAGATAGCTTATCCTTCAGTCAGGTGCCAGGTCAACACTCTTGAGATAGTGGCCTGACTATTACAGAGCAGACGGTGTGGTCTTGCATGTACACCTGATACTCTGTTTGACATGTAGGCATGCATTCCTAAGGCAACTAAGAATGCACAGGATCCCTGATTAGAGAATTTTAATTTACATGTAGGTTTGTACAAATTGCTTACCTAAAACGCACAATTCTCTGAATGATTGTTCTCCACTGGAGACACTGCATAAAAATTCAGTTCTATTTTCACATAAACAAAGTGTGGCAATATTTACTGTGGGCCTTGTATCCTGAGTGGGGAGAGGGTCTGTTATAAGACCACTGATATCCTGCTTGTATTATCAGCTGCACATATGCTTGGGCATTGTCTCTATCCTGAAGCCATCTTTTGTGCTAGAGGTAACAAGAACTACATGGTCCTGCTGGGGTAGGTTTGAACTAGGTTCTTATCAAGCCCCATTGAAGAAGCTGGTTGTGACAGGAACACTGCAGTCTCATATATACAATATATTATTTATAAATGTACACTTGAAAATAAGAAATATGTTTTCTTATAATATAAACAAAACTTATACAGCTTCTAATGTATTGCCTTTTACTTGCAATAATGTTACAGTAAGATCTACCATTTCAGTTTCTGCTGATCCATTTCCTGTAATGTTTTATGCAGGAAAAAGTTGATTGTATTTTAATATATGACATTTTATTTGTGTGCATAAAGTAGATAGCAGCAACCAACAAAGTAACTGAATAATTTAACTTTAAATTAATAAGCTTGAAATAAATATAGAAAGCATGGTATATCTGTTTGTAAGGAATACCGAATTGCAAAAAGTGATCCTTAGGCTTAGAACAGGTGTTCAAGGGCAAAATACAGCTGGTGTGAGCTAAATAATTGAAAGAATATTCATCAAAGATACCTCTTGGGTGTAGGAAGCAGACCAGGAGTGTTTGATATCACTATATTAATTGCAGTCTGTTTTATGCTTTAGTTGAAAACATTACTATGCATCTTTAAATCATATGAGGCTAATAATATTTCTATAAATATAATTTCATATTATTTGGCTGTAAATAACTAGATACTTTCCTGTCAGCATTTTTCAGGATTTAGTGTTATTTGTTGTGTATTTATTTTATACTATGTCCTACAGTTTGAGGTTACAGTACATACATGTAATCGTTAAACCTCTAATATAGGGCATAACATTTATTCTATTTATCCTACTTTCAGAATGTATCCTACTTTCAGAATAGTTTTAGTTTGTTTGGGCACTCTGGTTTCAGATATCATGCAGAAAAGGAAGAACATAGGACTTAGGAGACCGGTTAGAATAATGTCTTTTAGTACCACCACATTTGGTGGATACTATTAAGTTTTACAAAATGGTCCATATTTCAACCACACCAGGATTACAAATTGTGCATTATCTGGAACATTTCACAGATGACAATGTTTTGTTGTCTACTTCATTAATTGTCAGTATGGTTTAGTTCATAGTCTGTAGAGCACTTTCAAAGTTAATATTGCATAATTAACATACATTTCCTGTCTTGAGAGGCATCTTTAAATAACCAATACCCACCCATTTTGGTCAAGTATATAACCTGCTTTTTTATCAGTAAGGACCTAATCCAGACATGGGCCCTGTTTCATTGTTTTATTATTGTTAATATACCTGCACCTTTAGCATCTTCTGTAGTTTGTCATATCAGATTATCATCTAAGACCGAGAAAAAAGAAAATACTTCCTTATGATACCAGCACATATCTTACAGATTACCGTATATACTCAAGTATAAGCTGAGTTTTTCAGCCCTTTTTTTAAGGCTAAAAAGGGCCCCCTCGGCTTATACTCGAGTCACTTCCCCTAGTGTCTCTCTACCCCACCCCATGTCTCTCTACCCCCCAGTGTCTCTCTAAGCCCCCTGTGTCTCTCAACCCCCTGTGTCTCTTTCCCTCCCCCCCTCCTCATCCTCAACACCCCTCCTCCTCATCAACCCCCTCCTCAACCCCCTCCTCACTGTCTCCCCTCTAAATACCTCCCCCTCACTTACCTGCTTCTTCTCCGCCCTCTGCTCCATCTTGACCACGGCGCGCATGTGACGTCACATGAGCGCCGCGTCATCAGCATATACCGGGTGTCGGCACCCGGTATATGCTAATGATGCGGCGCGCATGTGACGTCACATGCGCACCGGGGTCAAGACGGAACAGAGACCTCTGTTCCTCTGAAATTTGATAGACAGCATTTTCAGCCAATCAGAAGCCGCCATTGCCAATTTCCTTCCGGAAAAGGCCCTAGGGGGCTCATTAGCTTCGTGACATATTTTTTATTTTCTGTAATGTAGATTTTTTATTCTTTGTGACTTAGTTTTTTTTAAGTTTCTGTAAGGTAGCGTTTTATTGTCTGTAAGGTAGGTTTTTTATTTTCTGTAATGTAGATTTTTTATTTTTTATGACTTAGGTTTTTTTATTTTCTGTAAGGTAGGCTTTTTATTTTCTGTAAGAGTTTTTTTTATTTTTCTGTCATTAGAGTGGTGGGGGGGTTATTAGGGGGTAGGTAGGTAGTGTAGGTGTTAATAGGTTTGTGTAGAGGGGGGTTAGTTTAGATTTAATGGTTTATTGGGGGGTATAGTGTAGTGTAGTGTTTGTAGTTAGTGTCATGATGGTCCTTGAGGATCGTCATGGCACTTATGTGGTTAATGTTAGGGTTGTCACAGTCCCATAAGGGTCATAATATACCCTTATGGGACTGATGGGGTTAAATAGAGGCTTATGGCGGTCTGTATTGACCCCCATGAGTTATGAGGTTAATTAAGTGCTTATGGGGTCTGTATTGACCCCCATGAGTTATAGGGTTAATTAAGGGCTTATGGGGGTCTGTATTGACCCCCATGAGTTATGGGGTTAATTAAGGGCTTATGGGGGTCTGTATTGACCCCCATGAGTTATGGGGTTAATTTTAGTTGGCCGGGGATACAAATTTTAAGTGCGACTCCTTTCAAGACCTTTACGGTCCTTTAAGGACCCGCGAGGCAGGAAATGTAAAAATGTAAATGCAGCTGGGTCACGATTGGTGCAGATCAGGGACCCCCGCTGCAAGGGGTTAATGTGGGAGGGCTACGTGGGTCCCTATGGACCCCTGCAGCAAGGGGTTAATGTGGGGACACTTCGGGGGTCCCGATGGGGACCCCCAGCATACAGGGGGGTTAATTTTGGGTGCCGTGGCCGGGATTGTCAATAGTGTGCCGTGGGCCCTTTATGGAGCCGCTGCAGGGAATTTAAACATTTTAAATGCAGCGGGGGCCTGGTCGGTGCCGATCGGGGACCCCCACTGCAAGGAGTTAAAGTGGGGGGCTGCAAGGATCCCTATGGACCCCTGCAGCACCTGGTTAATGTGGGGACACTTCAGAGGTCCCTATGGGGACCACCGCATAGATGGGGGTTCATTTTAGGTGCCGGGGGGGTAGTTGGAGTAACCCCCACTGCAGGGCTTATGTGTGGGACTGCCGCGGAGGTCCCGTTTAGGACCCCCGCAGCACTTGATGAGGTGTGGGAGCCTGCAAGATTATCTTGCAGGCTGTCACTCCTCATGTACATTATCGCAGTGTTGATACGGACGGCCCTGCTGCGGAGCTCACACGTTGCTTGCAGCAGGGCTAATTTAATAGCGTCGTAACTTTGACTTTTATCAGCCACAATAGGAATCTTGGAATAAAGTTTCTAATAACAGTTTATAAAGTTTTTTTTTTTCTAATTCTGAATAAATTACTAAATAAAGTATACCAAAGCAACTACATTTCTCTGAATGAAACAGTAATTGTAGTCAAACAATTATACAATATAGAATTTTTTTAAAATAAGATACAGGAATGTAAAATAAATTATATAAAGCCTGTATGATGCAAAAACTGGTATTCTAGTTTATTTAGTGATATTGCTGCTCCAATGTTAGAAATTAGAGATTTTCAAAAGAAAATATTATATGGTGACAAAACAAAGACAAAAACTTACAACTTTATAAGACCATAATGTAATCATATGCATTAAAGATGCAGAAAATTGCCCACTCAAAGTAAATGGAATACTAAGAATCTGAGTACCCAAAAAACATGTTTTTTTTTTTAAAGTATAGTCTGAAGATCTTTTCAATAATATTTTTTTAATTTTTTTATTTATTGTTTTCTTTCCACAATTACAAAACAGAAAATCTTGTCATACATAATTACTTGTACATAAATGCATAACAAACATCAACGAAGATGTCTATAATTAAATCTAACCTGGTGAGAGAGAGGGAGAAGAAGAGCAAGAAAGCCCTTTAATCTATCTTCTTTAAATGCATATATGGGTTCCATAAGGCCCATTTATCTATAATTTTCTTAGTTGTTGATGGAATAAAAAAAGGAAAATCAATTTCTATCTGTCTATTGCGTTCGACTATTTCAATCTCCTTCCACGAATAGCCGCCTTTTTCCATTTCCTAACCAGAAGCCATTTAACTGTCATCAGAATGTTTATAATTATGTAAACCTAATGCTGTTTCAACCCATGCGGGATCATGTGGAAGAGAATCAACTCTGGGGTCGGTCGGAAATCTAATGAATCTTTTCACAGTGCCACCACATATGCACATATGTGCCGGGCTCATCACAACCTCTCCAAAATTGAGGGGAATTGATTTCTGGTGCTATTCTATACAAATCTATGGGAATGACGTACCAACTTTGGCATACTTTAAAGTGTATTTCTTTACATGAGGAACAATTTAGCCTTTTTTCAGTCAAAGAAAATGCCTTGAACCACTCATCTTTAGTATATATAGGGCCTCATTCTATTATCGGCCGTAAACCGGCCGTAAGGCTGCGATTCCTTGCGGGGGTCCCGTTACCTTGCAATTCAATTAAACGGCCCCGCAAGGATCTCCTCTTACGGCCGGCCGTAAATCTTGCAACCGGCCGTAAGCTCTGAAATCTAAAAAGTCAAAAATAAATTCAAGACAGCTCTGTAAAGCTCAGTAAATGCTAGGGTTCATATTGGGGGACATGAGGATTAAAAGTAACCCACTCTAAAGCTTGCACATCAGCCCAAACCCGAGTTTAAATGAACTGTTTATTTTCCGGCTGCGGCGTGGTTGGGTCTGAGGTGCTCCAAGCCCTATGGACTTTTTACATGGATATTTGACGTATATTAAAAAATGTATATTTTACGGATTTGAGTATAGGGGAATTTTGTGCTATTTTTGCTAACACAGAAAATCACTTTATAGTCTTCTCAAAGTGCAGGGTGGCTTTATTTGGGCTATATTTCGTGCTTAATTGGTGCTAGCGGGACCTCTTTCCTGCAAGTAAGCTGCGGCTCGCTTTTAGCCTTGCAGAGAGGGTTCCCGGAGCAATTGAATTGCAAATAGGATTTTCTCACGGCCGATTTCCTTGTGGCCGTTTTAGATCAAAGGATTTCCTCCGGCGCGAGCGGCCGCAAGAGATAGCAAGGCACCGGCCGCAAGCCTGCCGGAATCCCCGGCCGGAGGGGAATAGAATAGCAGAATAGCTTGCGGCCGGTCCTTGCGGCGCCGCCACGGCTGCGGCCGCTAATAGTATGAGGCCCATAATGTTTAGTTCTTTCTCCCATTTTTGCATTGGGTTAGATTAAGTGTCATTAAGTGTTTGACTTTTCTTATAAAGTTATAATATTTGGAAAGAGAAATGTCCTTAGATGATTTACTCAGAGTTTCCAATTTGGTCCATTCTCTGGTGGTATTCAAAGCATATTCCGACTTCATAATCGAGTGTTTCAATGAAACATTTTTCAGCCAATTTTCCCCAGGGATATTATATACAGTATTCTACGCATTTCCTCAAATTATCTAAAAGAGCCATTTTTGTATAAATCCGCTAAAATCGACACGTTCCATTGTTCCCAATTATGATGTTGAGTTGGAGAGACCTTATGAATGTACGACGGAGAGTGGCGCGATCGGAGATTGGAAGGGAACTAAGTTCCATCCCCTATGGCATTGATTCCAAGCTTTCAATATTGCTCTAACCACCAGAGGAAATCCCCTCCTAACTCTTCGGTCTGGGGTCTTATGCCATATCAGATCATTTATTTCCACTTCTGTTATAAGCATTCTTTCTATATTCCAATATATTGTTTGTAAATTTGATTTCTGCAGATTCTTAAAATGTATCAAGTTTGAAGATTCATAATAATCCCACAAACTGGGAGTGGACAACCCCCCTCTAGCAAATTTCCTATTGAAAATTGTCCTTTGAATACGTGATTTTTCCCCTTTCTTTGAAGTATGTTCCCTAGATATTCCTCATTAAATATGTAATCTTAGGGAGAATTACCATTTTAATTGCTGAAATTTTACCTATCCAAGACAGAGGTAGCCCTTCCAATCCCTCCAGTATAGATGAAATGTGGTTCTGTAGCTTCTTAAAATTTGGATCCACTGGCCTTGTCAAATCCGGTATAAAATGAATACCAAGATGTGTAAAACCATTTCGCTGCCACCCAAAATTATATTTCTCTTTAAGCTCTTTTTTGGTTTCGGTGTCTAAATTCATAATCATTACTTCTGATTTTGCTGTGTTTAGTTTGTAGTAACAAATAAAGCTATAACTTTCAATAACTTTAGAGAGATTTAATAGGCTTTGAAAGTGTTAAAACCATGTCGACTGCAAATAAAGTAAAAAGTAAAATTTTATTTGCCATAGTATCAATATTTAAACCCTCAATATTTCTATCTGATACTATCAAGGGAACACCCAGGAGAACAAGGCACAGTCTTCAGGGTACTAACAATAACAACATTGATATCAATATCACTGAGGAAGCCGTGAGCAAAATGGCAAAACGCGTTTGTTGAAGTGTATTTACACATTAACATCTCCAACACCTCAAAGAAAGTGGAGACATCATCATTTTTGTGCACCAACCTATCAAAGTTTTTATAGGTTTTAAATCTTTTAGAGTTTGTTTTTACTTTTTATTTTTTCTTTGTTTTATCAGTTGTATATGACATACACCAAAGATGGACTACTGCGTATATTTTATCTGCGGCATTCTATGAATAAAACCTGTTTATCAACCCTGGTTTCCATCTGATTTGGGGTGTTTTTGAAGGATCCATGACTGTTTAGACACTATCATTACAGCAAAACCGCGACATCAACAGGTGGCCATATCCACAGTACTAGTCTACCTCACTGCCAGCGGGATCTTTGCACTGTAAGAACAGGTCTGAATGGCAACCAGCCAATTGGCAACCAGCCAATTGAAAAACTGCAAAATGTTTGCATAAAGACATCTACCGTCGGCATTCCTTATGTGTATTTTGCACAGGCAGACTTCTGAGTGGAGTACTCAATTTAGCACTGCTATATAGTATTTCCCTTCCCCCAAGTTGGTTAGCGTGTGTGTCTCATCAGCATCGGCTTTATTACTGCATCAGCGTCCTTCCTGCGAAGGTAAGCAGTATACTAAGCAATGAAGGGGGTTCCACTGTGTTTATTTGGCCAAAATTGCCCACCTCCCATGCCGTTCAAAAGAGCAGGCCAAATCTTTTTCGTGACCTTTGGTTGGGAGCAGCTCATTCTGCCGCGTTCATCCTTAGCCACGCATTTTCTCATCTTTTCAATAATGTTTAAGCTTTTACAACAGGAAAAATTATTAATTGGAAATGTCAAATCTCAGTACAAATTTTCTAAGTATAGGGACCCAATATATAGATCTGGAGTCTACCAGGATACCTCCAAGGGATAACAGGGAAATCTTGGAGTGACTTGATGGGGGGGGGGGGTCCTTAGCTTGAGCATTCTAGTAGTGCTATGGGGACAAGTTAGGGGTAGATTTCTACTATTTATTATTTACTTATCTATTACTTATTATGTATTTTATATTACTCCCCAATGTATTTATGGATGGAGCTGGTTTCACAGACCTTCACATCTCCTCACTGTCCCGGTGATAACTTAGAGAATCTCCCCCTAATATCTATAAGAAATAAACAATAAATTATTTTGTAGAAGTCTGGTACAACTATAAATATAGAGATAAATCAAAACAAAATATTTCTTTATGAACCTTAATAAGAAAAAAAGATCTATATATATAACTATGGTTTGGTAGATTAACATAATTTATTTCTAGAGAGAGAGACAGACACAGAGATCAGAAGTTAGAATACTATCACAATGAGGGACCAGCTAGAACGGGCCAATGAATGGATCCCACTGGTTATGTCATCTCCTCTCTTCTCCAGTTTTCTGTGTTCTATGCTTTCCCTGGATGGAGGCTTGCTTCTAGATCTGTGGAGAGCAGGAAAGCAGTTCTGGAGCATAGATGCAGGATTCATGAACTGGAAACAACAAAGCCCAGGGTTGTTCATCTTGTGCTATCCCATAGAAAATATTTCCTTGGGGAAGACTAGACTAGGGTCCTATTGGGAGGAAATAGAAACAGGTACAACAGCAATTTATTACAAGCTTCTCCCCTATCACTGCTGTCATAGTAATCACCAGTCACCAGGATTCCAGACAACAAGAAGGTTGTGGATGACATGATATCCAATGATGTCCAATTGCCTGGAGAAATCTTCAGCATTCTGATGAGCCCTGCACTGCCTGTATTGGAGAGTAAAGCTATGGGCAAGGCTCCATCTTAGCAAGACTATTGACGCCGGCCATTCTGTTGAGCTAACACAATGGGTTGCAGTCTGTGACTACCATGATCGCTCAACCAAAAAGGTAGGGCTTTAGTTTTTTTAGGGACCAGATGACTGGCAGGCACTCCTTCTCAATATATGCATAGCTGAACTCTTGTGGCAACAGTTTTCAGCTAGGAAGGCAATGGAGTGCTCTTCACCATGGGCATCCACCTGATTTAAAACAGACCCAGTGCCATTGGTGGAATATGATGGAGTAAGAGTAATCTGAGGCAACTATGATAGGGTCAGGTCCAGAATGCTTTCTCACATTCAAAGGTTGGCTTTACCAGCCTATGAATTTTCTTTCTGGTGAGGTCTGTCAGAGGTTTTGTCATGGTACGGTAATGTATAACAAACTGGTGGTAATACCCTGCATTACCTAACTGGGGTAAGTCACTGCTCTATCGAAACTACATTGGCTGCTCTGGTTGAACCCTCCTGATCCTGATCCTTAATATGTGCACTAGGCACTAGGTACTGCTGGCACTTGAATGAGTGAATAATCAACCCTGCATACTGGATCCAAAACATACAAGGTGGTTCACATGTTACTGTTAAGTAAAGGACAATAGCATTATCTAGGTAAGCATTGATTAATTCCTGGCACCCTTGGAGTAGATGGTCAACAAGCTGTTGGAATGTGGTTGGGGTATTCTTTATTCCAAAAGAAGTTAACTGGTATAGCCCAAACGGGACAGGAAATGCAAACTCTCTCTAGTGGCCTGGGATCTGCCAGTAGCTCTTAGACAAGTCTAATGTGGTCATGTAGATTGCCTATTAAAGTCTATATAGCAGTTTATACTGGACACAGAGCACACGCCAGTCATTGTCTTGTCATTTAGCTTCCCATAGTCCTTCTTAGGACACCACAGGGGACACCAAAGGTCTAAAGGATGGCTTGATGTTCCCTAGCTCTAGCCTCTCATCCAGGTTCCTCCTTATATTCCCCTTCACAGTCTCAGGGGTGTGTCGGGTGTAAGAACCTAGTGGACCAGTACGTCAGTCCTATTCTGGCAGGTCGAGAACAATCCTGGGTGGTGACACAGCATTCCCTTAAACTGCTGTCACTGATTAAGGGGCAATTTAGATGGTATAAGGCAAACAGGAAACTGGCTAACAGAAGAAAACATGTCTGGTAATATGCTGTCCTCATAATTTCCCTTTTGTTAGGCATATCACTTAGGGATTTGAAACTCAGGTATATCTTCACCATATTCACATGGATTGTCTTCTGAATCCACTGTTGCTCATCCAGGGCTACCACATAGGTGGTGTCTGCTAACTTCCAGACAATATGGAAAGGACCCTACCAAATTGCCTGGAGCCTGCTCTTGGAATGGGGTTACAACACTAATACCTGCTTGCCAACTGAAATTCCATAGACTTAGCTTTCTGATCATACAATTATTTCTGCTTGCCTTTGATTGTAAGAAGATGCACCTTAGCTAGCGCAGTGTCTACTGTCTTTCTCTGATACTTAGCACCGATGTCCCCTGAAAGCAATCATAAAGAGTGAGAGGAAGGTAGGAGTGGGATTTGTGGGAGCACCTTTGTTTATCTCATTGAAATGTGGAAATAGTGTTTTGAAATATCAGTTGTATGATACAGGGAAGGGCAGTGGCTGTGTATAGAGGTGGCAGAAAACAGTAGGAGAACTTTGATCGAACAACGACTGCTATTGATGTTTACCTATTCTGTGGTTAATGTTTGTGGTTTTTCTCCAGTTAACCCCCAGAGTAACCTTTAAGAATCACTATCAAACATGTATCACATATTATAATTGTCAAACTGCGATTCGTCGTCACGCTTGCGATGAATTACAGTTTGACAATGATCCGAGCGATCGGATCTTGCGCAATGCGCAGTTCACGATGCGCATTGCGCAAGATCCGATCGCTCTGATCATTGTGGCTGTGTATAGAGGTGGCAGAAAACAGTAGGAGAACTTTGATCGAACAACGACTGCTATTGATGTTTACCTATTCTGTGGTTAATGTTTGTGGTTTTTCTCCAGTTAACCCCCAGAGTAACCTTTAAGAATCACTATCAAACATGTATCACATATTATAATTGTCAAACTGCGATTCGTCGTCACGCTTGCGATGAATTACAGTTTGACAATGATCCGAGCGATCGGATCTTGCGCAATGCGCAGTTCACGATGCGCATTTCGCAAGATCCGATCGCTCGGATCATTGTGGCTGTGTATAGAGGTGGCAGAAAACAGTAGGAGAACTTTGATCGAACAATGACTGCTATTGATGTTTACCTATTCTGTGGTTAATGTTTGTGGTTTTTCTCCAGTTAACCCCCAGAGTAACCTTTAAGAATCACTATCAAACATGTATCACATATTATAATTGTCAAACTGCGATTCGTCGTCACGCTTGCGATGAATCACAGTTTGACAATGATCCGAGCGATCGGATCTTGCGCAATGCGCATCGTGAACTGTGCATTGCACAGCAGTAGACCCGCGGGCACAGAGCGCTGCGTGAGCCTCGCATGCGCAATGCGCTGCACAAGACGCGTATGCTCAATGCGCGCCGTGACCCGCAGAAGAGCGGGAAAGGGAAGAGACACAGAGGGAGGGTGAGAAGATGCACAGAGGGAGAGTGGGGAAGAGGCACAGAGGGAGAGTGGGGAAGAGGCACAGAGGGAGAGTGGGTAAGATACACAGAGGGAGAGGGTGGAAAAGACACAGGGGGGAGACACAGAGGGAGAGGGGGGAAGAGACACGGGGGGGAGAGACACAGAGGGTGAGGGGAAAGAGACACAGAGAAAGGGGGAAGAGGCACAGAGAAAGGGGGAAGAGGCACAGAGGGAGAGGGGGGAAAGACACAGAGGGTGAGGGGGAAGAGACACAGAGGGTGAGGGGGAAGAGACACAGAGAGAGGGGGGAAGATGCACAGAGGGAGAGTGGGGAAGATGCACAGAGGGAGAGTGGGGAAGATGCACAGGGGGAGAGTGGGGAAGATGCACAGAGGGAGAGTGGGGAAGAGGCACAGAGGGGGAGGGTGGAAGAGACACAGGGGGGGAGACACAGGGGGAAGAGACACAGAGGGAGACAGAGACAGAGGGAGAGGGGGAAGAGACACAGAGGGAGAGTGGGGAAGAGGCACAGAGGGAGGGTGAGAAGATGCACAGAGGGAGAGTGGGGAAGAGGCACAGAGGGAGAGTGGGGAAGAGACACAGAGGGAGAGGGTGGAAGAGACACAGAGGGGGGGAGACACAGAGGGAGAGGGGGGAAGAGGCACAGAGGGGGAGGGTGGAAGAGACACAGGGGGGGGAGACACAGGGGGGGAGACACAGAGGAGACAGACAGAGGGAGAGGGGGGAAGAGACAGAGGGAGAGGGGGGAAGAGACACAGAGGGTGAGGGGGAAGAGACACAGAGGGTGAGGGGGAAGAGACACAGAGGGTGAGGGGGAAGAGACACAGAGGGAGGGGGGAGAGACACAGGGGGGCAGACACACAGAGGGAGGATGGGGGTGACACAGAGGGAGGGGGAAAGAGACATGGGGGAAGAGACACAGGAGGGGAGGGGGGGGAAGAGACACAGGGGAGGGGGGAAGAGACACAGGAGGGGAGGGGGGGAAAGAGACACAGGGGAGGTGGAAACAGACATGGGAGGGAGAGGTGGGAAAGAGACACAGGGGAGGGAGAGGAGAGGGGGAGAGACACAGGGGAAGGGAGAGGAGGGGGGAGAGACACAGGGCAGATAGAGGAGGGGGAAGAGACACAGGGGAGGTAGAGGAGGGGGGAAGAGACACAGGGGCGGGAGAGGGGGGGAGAGACACAGGGGAGGTAGAGGAGGGGGAAGAGACACAGGGGAGTGAGAGGAGGGTGAAAAGACACACTGGAGTGAGAGAAGGGGGAAGAAACACAGGGGTGGCAGAACAGGGGGAAGATACAAATGGGAGGGAAATGGGGGGGGGAGAGACACGAGGAAGGGGGCAAGAGACATTCATCACGCTTACACAGCAGCTCTACACCACTAATGCTTCAGCAACATCAAAACAGATTGTCAGCTCTTTAACAGAATGCTTCCTGCATATATTACTTCAAAATAGGTAAAGTATATTCATTTATTAATGTAATATTTATTTCATTATTATACACCAAACAGCATTAGCTCACTTACAATTTTATTGCCGTCATTTTTTGACGGGCAATTCGCTAGTATTAAATAGGTACTAAATTAAAGTCAATCTGTTGTATTTTTTATTTTATTTTATTAAACTCCTAACTTTAACCGGTTATACAGTATGAATAAACATACATGTGTTTATTACAACAAATATATATTACTCTACCTGTGACATGTTGGTGGTTTAAAAGTAGTTACCCTGAGCTTTATTCAATTTCGAAACAGCAACTCGCAGGATATACATGTCTGCGAGCTTGCTGTGGGCTTGAATTCTGCTACAATTACGGAGCGATTCAGTTGAACAAGCCCACAAGTTACAGGCCAAAAGCTAAAACCGTAAACCATGTAGCATTTGAGAGTGTGAACATGATCAATTAAGCAACATCTTAACTACCCATTTAGAAACAGCCAATTGAAAATGACCCAGTCATCATTACTGCAGTATAAGATAGAGGTTACATATCAATCAATTAGCATTTAGAGGTTCAATATGCGATAGGACTCGAAAACCCGCAAAATACAAAATAATAAAAATGAATGCCAATACTGTTCTAGTCCATTTGGGTGGCCTGATATGTATTAACTCATTGATTGCCGAAATCTATATAACCCTGAACTGAAACATAAAAATAAATTATTTTGTATTACCGATTTGCGAGTTTGAGACTGTTGTGCAATTAATTATAATGTATTTCATCACTTTCCCCATCAGTTACAGTGCAGTATTTATTTATGTAGCATTTTAAGGCAATTACTTTTTTGTTGTTTACATTGTATAGAAAAGTGCTGTTGATTAAATCACTGAGATGCTGATTGATGAGCCCACCTGATGCTGCTCTGTTTGAACCTTATTTTGTTCTTATTATTATAGTTGCTCTAGAAAATATGCCCTTGTTTGAATTTCATACATCAAGGGAAATGTAACACTAAAATACCAACAATTACATCAATGGTAAAAGTTTTTTACATCAATGTTATATGGTAAAGTTAGGTTAAAAAGTAATTTGCCTACATGTTTGGCTCTAAACCAAGGAACGTTATAGTTCTATAGTTAAAAATATTATTTGGAAAAGCTGCACTTTAAAATATGGAAAATGTTCTAAAATGTAACAAAAACAGCCTTTAAATAATTCACTTTTATTTGCAGTTGTCTTGCTATGAAACCTACAATTTCAGTTTCTGCAGATCAACTTCCTGACTTGGGAGAAAAATATAGTGCTTTCAGTAGACTAATGTAAAACTCAATACTTTGAAAGGACATCCTCCTGAGAAAAGTAAAATATAAAGTAGACTCATAAATCAAGATGGAAACCACAGTAAAGAAGAGTTGCATAGAAATGTATACATTTAAAGTTTGTTTTTATTTTTGTTTTCAAAAAATGTTCATTATCAAGTTTATTTATTCAAAAGATCATAAAGACATTTAATTAATGAGTAAGTAACATGTACACTATTTATTTTGATACTGATTTAAATAAAAAATATCTTATTCAATGTTGATATTGGAAAACATGTTGCACAGAGCATTATTGATGGATGCATTAAGCTGTAGAGATTCTGGTTATTTTTCTACCAGCTCTATTCCAAAATCCTAGTGAAGATCACTCGTAAGAACCTTCCGAAGTGTCACATCATACTTGTCAATCTAACCTCTGAGAAATGTGATCCAACTGCTTTTTACATCTATAGTATCCATAAATCCTGAGTGGTTATCTAATACTGTAAATATTTTAAAAATTACAATCCCATGCCTCCATGATGGAACACAAATTCCTCAGAGAAGTGTTGCTGGCTTAAAACTCCACTCCCAAACCCGACAGTGGAGAAGTTAGAGAATGGAGGGCCACAGCGCATAAAAAATTGGGTCCCCTCAGCCTAAGAGGACAACAGAAGAGACAGAACAGAAAAGAGATGGAGATGGGGAGAGAGTATAGGGAGAGAAGGAGGAAGAGTGAAAGAAGAAGAGAGAAATTGAAGAAGGTTTGTGAAAGTGATGGAAGAGAGAAATTGGAGAGGGAGAGAGAAGTGGGAATGAGATGGAGAGCAGGGGAAGCAGAGAATTTAACCAATCAAGTGGAAGATAAGGAGGAGAAAGAAAAGTGAGAGAAAGAGGAGAGAAATAAAAGAGAAGGGAGAAAGTGGAAGGAAAGACAAAAGGGGAAAGAGTAAAGTGGAAGAGAATGAGTAGAGAGGGAAGGGGGAGAGAGAAGGAGGAGATACATGAAAGAGGGGGGAGAATGTGGAAGGGTGAGTGAAGGAGGCCTACAGAGGTAGAGCCAGGTAAGGTTACGGAGAGAGAGCAAAAGGTGGAAAGGCAAGGGGAATGGTAGAAGGAATGGGGAGAGGATGAGATAAAAAATAGGAATGTACAGGAGAGTTGAGAGATGAGTGGGAGAGAGTAGGTGTGAGAGAGAGGAGAGATTAGGAAGAGGAGAGGGGAGGAGAAAGGGCGAGAGAAATGGAGAGTAAGAGAATGATAGAGTAACTGGGAAGAAAACGGGTGGGGGGGGGTAGGAGAGAAACATATGTAAGGGGATAGAAAGAGAACATGGAAAGATGATAGTGTGAGAAAATGGAAGTGAAGGGAATAGAGAGAAAAGGATTAAGAAGAAGAGAGAAAGGGTGGATTGGGCAGAGAGAATGAAGTAATAGAGAAATAGAGACAAAAGGGAGAGAGAGGGGAGAAATGGGGAACAGAGTGTATAGGAAACATGAGGAATTGAGAGGAGGATAGAGAGAGAGGGAGGAAAGATAGATAATGTGGAAAAAGAAGAGGGAGATAAAAGGGGGAGAAAGGAGGATGAGAAGAGGGCATGAAGAGTGAAAATTAAGGGAAAAGAGGATGGGAGGAGAAGATAAAGAGAGAAAAAATAAAGAGAAGAGGAATGATGAGTAAGAAAAAGAAGGGAAGGAGACACAAAAATGAGAAGGGAGAGAAAGGAGAAGAGTGATGAGTAAAGAAATTTAGAGGAGATAGATGATGGGAGTGAGAGATTATAGAGAGGAAAGTGGCAGCAGAACAAATGGGAAAGAGAGAAGAATGGAAAAAAGGGGGCAAGAAGGAGACAAAGTAGAAAGAAGAGAATAGGAGAGATGGGGAGAGTGAATGGGAAAAAAAGGGAGAAAGAACGAGAGAAAGTAAAATGAGGAGGAGAGAAAGGATGGAGAGGGAAAGAGAGGGGAGAGACAGGAGAGGGGATTGAGGAAGGAATAGTGAGGTGGGACAGATACAATTAAGGTGGAGGGAAAAAAAGGGAGAAAGAGGATGGAAGAAATAGAGAAATGAAAGGATAGTTGATAGGAAGAGAGGCAGAGGGGACCATGGAGTCATAGGGGGAAGTGGGGGCAGAGAGAGCACTGGGAGGGGTTGAGAGACATATATAGAGGGTTGCTTGAGAGCTAATTGGGGCCAAGGAGGGCATGAGTACTTCCAGGGTCCAGAGAACCCCCTGTAATGTGCAGGGCCATATGGAGTTTACTCTACCCCTATGTGGATGGCTATTTATATATCTGTAATGTGGAGGACTATTTGGAACTTGTTATAGCTCTATAAACCAGTACGGTGCAGGACAATATGATTAGTGCTTATTGCTGGTGCCCATTGGATATTTAAAAAGTTTTCCCACTGTTGTTTAGGTCTTTGATGTTCTTCACCAATAGAGTAGAATAGAACAGTCTCCAGTAGAAGTAGAAGAAACAAATGTTTAATGGAGTTATTTTAGAAGGAAAGGAGGAGTAAATTGAGTTTCCAATCTTGTAGGGTGCTTTGGAAAAAAGCACTTTTTGCAAAGATTTTAAACTCAAAACAGGGCCCTTCCTTGTTCTTATCCTCTGTACAGCGCTATGGAATATATTGCGTGTTACAAATAAATGTTAATAATAATACTAATACTAATAAATCACAGAGCTAAAACTGGGCTTGTATTGACACATGCAAATTTACAAAGAGCATCATCAATATGACTTATATTAAGACAACATTTCTGATACAGAGTAGTTTAGTTGCCTGCACAGAAGAGATAACTATAGAGACTGGATGACAATGTAAAGAGCTAATGTTTTCCGCAGTACCCTTCACAAACGTTGCAGAAAATTCATAGGGAAAAAACACAAGACACACATAACTATTTACAAGGGGTACATCATGTACAGCAAAAGACAATGCAGACATTCTGACACATGAGGAATTGATAACCCTGTTCTAGAGAGCTTACAATGTAAATGAGAAGGGTAAGTGACACAAGAGGATAAGGGGGAGGGGGGGCACTTGTGGATATCTCTAAATGTTATCAAATATTTTACTCTTATCATTTCAATGCTTCATTCCATGGCAGAGAATACAGACAATATTTCAGGAAACTGAATTCAGTTCCATTTGGGTTGTGATTCATGTAAATCTTGGGGGGGGGGGGGCATTCTGTAGTGAAGAAAAAATAAAGTTAAAGAACAATGGAATTTTCTAACATAACATATGTGTCATGTTACTGAATTAGTAGTCTTATATTTTATATTTTAGTATCCAATCATAGAGCTCACTGTCACTTCTGGAGTTCTGAGTTTTAAAGAGCATTAGAACCTACATCCTCTGAAATCTCATATTTATAATATGCTACTAGCGACTTGGCCGTCAAAAAACGACGGCAATGAGATGTGTATGTTTGGAAAGTGGTTTAGTTATTAATATACGTATTTGACACTTGTAAGATTTTAGTTATGATGAAATAAGTACTATTGTAAAATTAAACATGTTTATTTTTGAAAAATGTTCTTTTGGTGAACAGTAACTGTTAAAGAATTTTGTATTAAAAGTATTAACATTTGAATGTAAGAACAGTTGAACTTTAAATTAATCAGTATTGTAAACTTGAGGTAATGTTTTTTTAACATGCAAGTTCTATCTCAACAAGTGTTAACTTAAATATACATTGAATTCAGAGGAAGGCAAACAGTAAAAACCTTCCTTGAAACGTAGCCAATTGTATCAGAGAGGGAAAAAAAATAATTCCTTCCTGACCCCATTAACTGGTGATCATATTACTCCCTGGATTAATGTTTAACATAAAAGACAACATTTACATTGTTACTTAAATTGTGGTTGAGATCTTAACATGAACTTTGTAATATGTCTAAGTAAGGACCTTAAAAGTATATTTTTTTAAACTTGAACTTTCTTATCTGTCTAAGTAAGGAACTTGAAAATATGTTTTTCAAACTTGTAACATTAAAAACAGTAAGATAGTTAATTAACATTTTAGCATAATTTGTACAAATAATGCAAGGCAAGTGTTTTGTGAGGCTAATCATCCATAAACAGTATACTTCCATTAATTATGACTGAGTTGTTTATTGATTTGTATTTTTCAATGGTTGACCTTTGTTTATTGCTGTGACTTAAAACGTGGTTGAGCTGTTAACATGAACTTTGTAATATGTCAAAGTAAGAAACTTGAAAGTATATTTTTTGAAACTTGAACTTTCTTATCTGTCTAAGTAAGGAACTTGAATTTTTTTTCATTTTTAACATTTTCACATAATTTGTGAAAATAATGCAAGGCAAGTGTTTTGTGAGGCTAATGATATAAAAACAGTACTTCCATTAATTATGACTGAATTGTTTATTGATTTGTATTTTTGAATGGTTGACCTTTGTTTGTTGCTGTAGTAATTGTTTTAAATCGCACATATAGTTTGGTCTGTGGAAAAGTGGTTCTCTAAAAAGAGAACGCAAGAACTTAAACTTGCTGCACGCTGTGTAAACACTGTTCTGTATGTGTTTAACAATTTAATGTAGTTTAGCAATAAAATATTGTTTTTGGAAATGTAATTTCTGTTGCGTAATAATGACCTTTTCAAGGGAACGGACATTTATGTGTATTTATTGTAAAAATGTGGTGGTTATATTGTGGTGTTTTATATTTTTGCATTTGCTATTAAATTTGTTTTTTTATGGCTTTTGTTTCTTTAATGAAAGTACTTCATAGTAGACAATGTTTTGAGTAAAAATACATCCATCTTCTAATAAATCACCTTGACTTTCATTCTTTTCAATGTAAACTCTAATAGCCTGCAGATTTTTGTACCGTGATAAGGCAACGTACAATTGGCCATGTGCAAATACTGGTTGTTCTAAGAAAATACCCACAGATTTGAACGTTTGTCCTTGTGATTTATTAATGGTCATCGCAAATGCCATAATGATGGGAAATTGTCTTCTTTGAAGTGTAAAAGGGAGACTACTTTCACTTGGTGCTAAATCTATTCTTGGTATGAAAACTCTCTCTCCTTTATGGTTACCAGTTAAAATTTCAGCATCTATGAAATGTCCTTTAATTGTTGAACAATTAATCTTGTACCATTGCATAGGACTTTTTTGGGGTTCATATTTCGCAGTAACATGACAATTGCACCTTTCTTTAGCTGCAAAATATGTGGTGGCATTCCAGATGGAGTTAGTGTGTTTATGAATTCATTGGAAAAGTTTGCCTGACGTTCATTGTCATCAGCAAGTACAGAATCAGCACTGTGATAATTTCTTTGTGGTGCATTAATTTTTTTAAAGATTTGATTATTGAGGAATAATGCATCCTTATTTTTACACGTTAGTATGACTTGATTGGCAAGCTCTGAATATTCCTGGTTATTTATGCTACCTTCAAATATAGCCGATATAATATCTTGGTGACAAATCATATGAGGTGGGATCTCCACAGTGTCGTCAGGTAAATTTGGTATTTTTTCTGTTCTGCCTTCTCCAATTTTAATAAGCAAATCATTGAAATCAGTTTGGCCTTCTTATCTCATGTTTTGTTGCAGTTGAAGATGGGTAAAATGTTTTCATAGTGTGCTTGATTTTATACAGGTTTCGATAATGTCAGTTCGATTTCCATGTACAACGACAGGTAATGTTTGTCTAAAATCGCCACCTGACAACATTACCTTTCCATCCATGACTTCACGAAGCAAACGGTCAATACATTGGAGGGCATAGCATGACATCATTGTGGCCTCATCTATTATAATTAATTTACATTTGTTCAATTTCTTTGCTTGTAATGATGTCATGCGAATATCTGACACAGAAGTTTCTAAAATAGGAACTGGCAGTTTAAAACCACTATAAACAGTTCTTCCACCTTCTAACAAAAGTGCAGCAATTCCAGTAGTGGCAAACGGCAGTGCTATTTGACCATGTGCTCATACAAAACTCATTAATAAATTATACAGATACGTTTTTCCTGATCCGCCAGGTCCATCAAAATAGAAATAACGCTCTGTGACCATGTCATCATCTATTGCATTTTTAATGGCATTAAATGCTTGCAATTGTAACGTATTTAAAGTTGCAAGTATTTCTTCTGTTCTTTGTACTTGTAGTTGAATGGCATAGTCTTCAAAGTTTATGTCATCTATAAAACCTGGATCAGGCAAATTAAAACTTGAACAACTTAATCCATGAGTTAAAAATAATTCTTGGATTTCCATTAACGCTTTTAAGTGTGCGATCGGTTCATTGTATCGTCGCATAAAATCTTCAGCCATAATACTTTAAAATGTGTCCCACAAAGCTAATGCATTTGGAACATTTGAAAAGATACAAATAATTGCAAATTGTTCTCTCATTTGCCGTGGCATTTGACATAGTGCTGCTTCTTCTAAACATCTTTCCCATTCTGTATAATCAGCTAGTAAGTTTCTATGTCTTGCAGCTAAATGGAAGGATTCATATACTATGTCATTAACAGTTCTTAAGTGTTCAAAACTTTGTGCTCCAGGAACATTTAAAAGTAATATTCGTAAGCAAAAACGTTCAAGATCTCTTGGACTGACTGTGTAAATTCTTGGGATTATTTTATTTCCTCTGTTTTTTCTAGGTCTCCATAATCCATTCACAAAAACATAGTGATATGGAATTTCAATATATAAGAATTGTGTTGCTTGTGAATCTGTGGAATTTAATTCAAACCATGCAGTTAGTGTAGTGTGACGATGTTCACTTTGGGCCAATGCATTACTTTCAATTCCAGCATGGAAATACACTAAATGTCTTTGTGGCAAATGTAATGCTAATCTATATACTGCATGTGATCTATCATGCATTTCAAATTTTAAAAGGCGCCACATAGCTTCTGGTGCACTTACATAGCGAGCATCTACATGAGATGCAAGTTCATCATGTACTAACTTAGTGCTTTCAGGGTTGTCTGCACTTTTGATGACTACAGTAGCTGCATCATAGCCTTTGTAAATATTTTTCTACACATATTTAATGGATTTGATGGAAGTGCACGCTTCTACATTAATGTGTGCGTTATACTTCATCAGTAAATGTGGATTGTAGGGTACTACATATCTATTGTCAACTTTTTTGCCTTGAATAATGGCACTATCTCATTCTCTTCTTTTATAAAGTGGATAGCCATCACAATTGGCATAGGTTTTGTCTCTATAATCTTTTGGAAAATCTTTGGAACATGTATTATTTTTCATACATGGTGATTGTGGATTAAGCTCACCACAGGGTCCATGAATCATGCGATGAGTAACAATCTCATATAGTCTACCATATAGTTCTGGATCTGGTAGTTCTCAACTACAATGACTGCATCCACTTTGTCAGCAGTATCTAATTTATCTTTTTCTTGATGTATTATGAGAAGATGTGCATGTGGAAGGACTCTTTTTTTTTTAATTCAATGGTATATACATAAGCAAGACATTTGCCAAATAAGTGACTTATAGTGATGTCACATATTAATTCATTTAATTTAATCATAAAAACTCTGGCTACTAAATCTGGTCTATCGGAAGGACTTTGGCCAAGAAGTAAATTTTGTGTAATTTCTCGCCATTGGGGATTACATGTAAATGTAAGAAATACATCGGGTTTGCCAAATTTGGTGACAATAGCCATAGCATCATTGTATCTTTCTTTCATATCTTGTTGATATTTTATAAAGTTTAAATTATTGGCCTCAACTTGCAAATAGGAATCAATAATCCATTGTTGTGTTAGTTTTCCACCACATAAAATTTGATTAAATGTATTTCGAATGGCAATTTGAGCTACTTTAAATTCAAGCATAGAAACATTATTTCTGTATTTGGCTTTAGCATTTGGGTAACTGTGAAGTGTTAATTTTGGTTGCCAACCTGGAGGTTGGTTTGAGGAGGGGGGTTGGGGTTGAGGGGGATTGATGGGGAGATTGAGGGGGGTTGAGGTTGAGGAGGTGGGTTGGGGTTGAGGGGGGTTGAGGTTGAGGAGGGGGTTGAGGATGGGGGGATGAGGATGGGGGTTGAGGAGGGGGTTGAGGAGGGAGGTTGAGGAAGGGGTTGAGGATGGGGGCTTGAGGAGGGGGATGAGGATGGGGGGTTGAGGAGGGAGGTTGAGGAAGGGGTTGAGGAGGGATGTTGAGGATGAGGAGGGAGGTTGAGGATGAGGAGGAGGGGTTGAGGAGGGGGGTTGAGGATGAGGAGGGAGGATGAGGAGGGAGGTTGAGGATGAGGAGGGAGGTTGAGGATGACGAGTAGGGGTTGAGGAGAGAGGGTGAGGATGGGGGGTTGAGGATAGGGGGGTTGAGGAGGGGGGTTGAGGGGGGTTGAGGCGTAGGAGGGGAATGAGGATGAGGATGGGGGTTGAGGAGGGAGGATGAGGATGGGGGCTTGAGGAGGGGGTTAAGGATGAGGGGTTGAGGAGGGAGGTTGAGGAAGGGTTTGAGGATGGAGGGGTTGAGGAGGGAGGTTGAGGATGAGGAGGGAGGTTGAGGAGGAGGGGTTGAGGAGGGGGGTTGAGGTTCAGGAGGAGGGGTTGAGGAGGGGGGTTGAGGTTGAGAAAGGGGGTTAAGGATGAGGAGCGGGGTTGAGGATGGGGGGTTGAGGAGAGAGGATGAGGATGGGGGGTTGAGGATGGGGGTTGAGGATGGGGGTGTTGAGGAGGAAGGTTGAGGAGGGGGTTGAGGATGAGGAGGGAGGTTGAGGATGAGGAGGGAGGATAAGGAGGGAGGTTGAGGATGAGGAGGAAGGTTGAGAATGAGTAGGGAGGTTGAGGATGAGGAGGGAGGTTGAGGTGTGGGGTTGAGGAGGGTGATAAGGGAGGGGGGAAGAAACACAGGGAAGGGAGAGGTTAGAAGAGACATAGGGAAGGGAGAGGGGAGAAGAGACACAGGGAAGGGAGAGGGGAGAAGAGACACGGAGAGCGAGGGGGACACAGAGGGCAGAAGAGGGACACAGGGGGCAGCACATTTCACTCCCTCAGCTTATACACGAGTCACTCATTTTACCCAGTATTTTGTGGTAAAATGGGTGCCTCGGCTTATACTCTGGTCGGCTTATACTCGAGTATATACGGTAGTTGAGCAAATTTTCTTTGCTCTCCTTCCTCTGGATGTAAATGGGAGGTGCGATTGTAAATTTGGCCTTGGACTTTAAAACAGTAAGGACCATAGATGCAAAGGATATGGCACTATTGTAGGATCTTATGTTTGTATTAAAATGTTTGTAGTTTTGAAAAGTAGGTTCAGTCATAATGTTTTGTAAATAGATTGGAAATTATTTTCTTTCTGGAAGTTTGAACTTGCCTTTTTGACAGCAACTAATAAATTGGCCATCTCTGGGTCTCTCCTGTTTAAAATGATAAGACTCACAAAACTGACATTGAGTATGCATGTCCCCACAATTATGAACCTCTACTGCTAAAGACTTGAGTAAAGGACAATTTACAAAGCATATATCAGTTTCATTTTCAAATTCATAAGCTGAAATGTCATGTGATGTTTCAGGAACAGGTTCTAAATGCTTTGTTTTTTTGGTGGCTTTTTTGGTATATCTTTTATTGGTTTAGGTAAAATGTCATGTAATGTTTCAGGAAGAGGTTCTAAATGCTTTGTTTTTTTTGGTGGCTTTTTTTGGTATATCCTTTATTTTTTCTGGTAAAATGTCATCTGATGTTTGAGGAACAGGTTCTAAATGCATTGTTTTGTTAGTAGCTTTTTTTGGTGTATCTTGAATTTTTGCATTATTTTGAATCTTTTGCGTTCTTTTTCTCGTTGAATTTCCTTCTCCTCTGGTGTCTGATGGTTGGCCCATCTCTGTTGTCGTTCTCTAGTTTGACGTCTTCTCTTTTCTTGTTTGCTCTCATTATCAGCCATGTTAATCTGTAAAAGAAAATAATGCATTAAGTTTGTTTTTTACATTTTTTATTATCAACAGTTTGTTTATATATGATTGTACTTCATTGTAGCGGTACTTTCTTTGTATTGTTAAATAAGTGTTTTTTATTTTTTTGCTCTTACCTTGTGTTGTATGTTGTAATTTTTGCCTTACATGGAAATTTGCACACTCAAGGAAATTACCCTATACCTTCTTCTACATGTAGTAGGTGTATAGTGTTAATTGAAATGTATATTTTTGGGGGTTTGGTCATTTATTTTTTTGTTGTACTTTTGGCTTATTAGTCTTTGTAATTTTTGCTACAGGGGATTGTCGTAATAGTATTTTGATATTTTATTTAAAGGCTTATATGTTCGGGTGTTTGTACTATTTGTTGTAGCATTCTATTTTATGTGTGTGTTTAGGTTTTATGCTTAATATTGTACATTATGACTGGTAATTGAGAATGATAAATGTTATTTAGTGTGTGTTTTGACACTTTTGTGGACTTTGCTGTTTTCTTTTTTTTTTGTGTAGATTGAAGTTTGGGTTTAATGTTAAACATTGTTGTCCATAAAAGACAAATAATAGGTAAATGACAAATGTGTCAGTAATATTTTGGTAAAGCTTATAATTATTGGGTGTTATTGTTGTTGTTTTTTTTTTCTGTTGACATGGATGCAGAGCAAACATGTTTATTTAGTTTTCTGTTTTTTTACTTGTTATACTGTACCTTGTTTGAAGTGTGATTTCCAGCAAAATCTTTCTTGGTCCACTGTTGTAAGTCTTCGTCCGATGCTCTTCACGCAGTGTCTGTTGTAAAAGAAAAAGTTAAATGTTATTTGATTTGAATGTATTTGTAATTAATAGCATATTTCATTCTTTTGGTCTATTGTATCTGTTATGGTGTTTTTTTCTGCTATGCTGTTTTTTTGTGCAACCTTTTAAAAATACTTTAATTGTATTTGTATATTACAGTTATCCTTTTTATTTACTGTAATTATTAAAGTTTTTACTATTTTGGATATGATCACAATGTTTTTAGCATTATTGTGTTTTGTGTCCACCACTTTTGGTATGCTTATTTAGGCTTCTTTGTAAGGCTTATAGGTTCTTAAACCATAAAAAAGAATATTAATTTACTTTTCTATGTGTTTGTGTGATTTTTGGTACAATCCAGTTTTGTGTCCACCATATGTTGCATACTTTATTTGCTTAATTAGTCTTTTTTTATTAAGGATTAAATGTTGTTGTACATTGAAAATGAATGTGTTTCCTATTTTGGATATGATTGCAATGTTTTTAGCATTATCCTGTTTTGTTTCCACCAATTTTGGTATGCTTATTTAGGCTTCTTTGTAAGGCTTATAGGTTCTTAAACAGTAAAGAAGAATATTAATTTACTTTTCTGTGTGTTTGTGTGATTTTTGGTACAATCCTTTTTTTTGTCCACCATATTTTGCATACTTTATTTGTTTAATTAGTCTTCTTTATGAGTATTCAATCATGTTGGACAGTAAAAATTAATGTTAGTTGCCTTTTCTATATCATGTTGTGCTTTTTATTTTTATCCTGTTTTGTGTTCACCACTTTTTGGTTGCTGCATTTGGCTTCTGGGTAATGGTTGGAGGTTATTTTACAGTAAATCGGAGGAATAGTTTTGTTTTATGTATGTTGCTAATGTTTGAGATGCTATCCTGTTTTGTGGCCACCTCTTTTTTTGGGGGGTTTCTGTGAAACTGTCTGGCTTCATAAATTGTATAGGTCTTTGTGAAGTTTTTTGAACTGTGTTTTGTTCTTTGATCAATTTGTATGTATTTTTTTTTTTTACTTGAAATTTTTATATTGGCAGCCATTAAACATATATAGTTCCTTTTTTTCCCCTAAATTTTTTACTATATCTTGATAGAAGTGTTGTTCTTGTCCGAATGACAGAGGGTCCCCTCCTGCCAATCTTAATCCGCCAGTCTTCTTGTAGTGTCTGTTTGAAAAAGAAAGTTAAATGGTTAATTGTATATTTCTTCTTTTTGATTTAGCAAAGCATGGTCTTTGTCAACATGTAATGTATTTTTCCATCTTACCTCTTCTTCTTCCTTTGTGTTCTTTAAAAGGGATTCTCTTTCACAGTCCACAGTGCAAATTCTTGAGTGACGCTGTTGATGCAGAGTCTGTTTGAATAGTGAAAAAAAGGTCAAAGATTCAGCTTTAGGTTACATATGTATTACTGTCATATTATTTTTTGCTATGAGTTGCAGTAAATTAATGTCATTTAAATATACTTGTTTAATTAGTTTTGGTTAGTATTAGTTTGTTGTAGAGCCTATACACATAAATGTGCGTGTCACATGTCACTATACATGAATCACATTTTCATAGTTAAAGTTGTTTTTTTTTGTTGTTGTTTATTTTTCCTGTCTTGGTAATAAAATTTAATATATTATAGCTTACCTCTCAGTTGTAATTTGCACAGTGTAAAGTAGGAAATTAGGAAATAATTATCTTCTCAAGTAACAGTAGCAGTTAACTATCCAGTTACTCCGTTCATCACCTGAGTAGAAATGTAGAAATTTCTGGAAAGTAGGCAGTATTTATAAACTTTCAAGTACCTCGTAAAGTTGACTGTAGCGTTGTTTCAGTTTTGCGAGTCACTGTAGTATTGTTGCGTCTGCAGCCTCGTTTTCGTTTTGTACGGCGGCCATTTTTTCTCTCGCTTAGGTGATTTTCTGCAGTTTAAACTCGTTTTTTTGGACTTAAATGGACGTGTAAATTCACTTTTCGAGGTGCTGGATGCCCTCCCTTGCTGTAAGTAAGCCTTTTATGTGTTCATTGTGTTTATTTATTGTGTTTCTGATGTTTTTATGCGCGCCGTTTTCGGGCGGTTTTTGCGTGTTCGGAATGGGTCGTAGCGCGTCACGTATTTTTTTGCGAGGGACGCAGTTGGTCTTTTTTTTTTCTAATTCGTGCGTGTGTTAACCGCGTGTGAGGCGCCTTTGAGCCTCCACCTCCGCAAATGCGGCCCCTGTAAGTAAGCTTTTTATGTGTTCGTTGTGTTTATTTATTGTGTTTCTGATGTTTTCATGCGCGCCGTTTTCGGCCGTTTTTTGCTTGTTCGGAATGGGTCTTAGCGCGTCACGTATTTTTTTGCGAGGGATGCAGTTGGTAGGTTTTTTTTCTGAGTCGTGCGTGTGTTAACCGCGTGTGAGGCGCCTTTGAGCCTCCACCTCCGCAAATGTGGCCCCTCGTTTGCGAGGGTCCGCATTTGCGGACAAACACAGCCGACGTTGGAGCCTCCACCTTCCGCAAATGCGGATCCTCGCTTCGAGAGGGTCCGCATTTGTGGAGCGAACTGCATCCCTCGCTTCGCGAGGAACGCAGTTCTTGCGAGCGTTAGCAACATTAGTATGCTCACAACCATATATGTGATAGTTAAAATCTACAATTGATGATAAGCAAAATATTTAGAAAAAATGCTGTGTATCACTGGGGAGTTGCTGGAAGTTTTTCTGGACTTATTAATCATTTATTTTTTGTTAATTGTGAATCAATCGAACTTACAATTATAAACAGTAACATATAATATGTAGGCATAAATGCAGTATTTACATTTTACAGGTATACTGTAGTGGGAGCCACGACTTGGATGAAAAGAAAAATTGGGTAATCCTGACTGTAAGTTCTTCCAGTGGGACTAATTGAACTTCTATCCAAAAGCAAGGTCTTCACTAACTAAAAACTTCTGTAAAAAAATATGCTATGTGCTTATATAGAGCCCTTTTCAGTTGGCCGAATTGCAATTTAATAAGGCTGGAAGTCTACAAAGTCCCTTTCTGTTGATAAATCAGATATAAAACTAAGGGCCTCATTCAATTGTGATTTGTCCAATTGAATACGGCTCTATATAAGCACATAGCATATTTTTTTTAGATAAGTTTTTAGTTAGTGAAGACCTTGCTTTTGGATATAAGTTCACTAACTAAAAACTTCTGTAAAAAAATATGCTCTGTGCTTATATAGAGCCCTATTCAATTGGCCAAATCACAATTGAATTAGCCCTAAGTCAAAGGCTGGCCCAAGAAATAACAATTGCATATGATAAACAATTAATTAAAGGCTATAGTTTGCGTATTACCAAAGTCAATCATAATGTACAATGTAACGCAATATTTAAAGCAATATTTAAGGTTTTTGTACATTAGATTTATTGACTTGCAGATCTTCTGTCCCTAAATCTGTATAGTAACTGAGCTTTGTGGAGTCATTGATTGTGACATACTGTATGATGCTTTTCAATAGCTATACAGAGGTACACAAGAAACTGCAGATATCTAGTTGATGCTTTGTTTCCTGGGGAAGTTGGCAACACAGGTCTGATACTCACGAAGACAACATTAGCATGGAATGGGGAGTGAACAAGTTTGAATTCTCCACTTGGATACACAAACACCAATGAGCTAAATAGCTGTACTGCTTGAATTAACATAGCCCAATCAGAATAGTCCTGTGTCCCTGGAGACAGAGATGATGTCACAGAACTGTCAGCCATCTCCTGGGGGCTGGTCTGTTACCTGAGCTGAAAGCAAGAAGCGGGAACAGCTACAAGCTATGGGCTCTATTTTGTGAGTTACTGTGCCCACATATTACAATAACTGTGAAAGCACACAATAATCTTTAAACATTACACATAATTCATAAAGGGAGAAAATGACAGGACTGCCCGTGGGTTCAGTTGGAGTCACCAAATCAGTCTTGACACCATGCTACATTTTCTGCAGACAAGGGGTATATTAAAGACATGGGACTTGTGACGGTATACCAATTTAATCATACAGTAATAGTAAGTTTCAAGAAGTAACATAACAGAGTACACATTTGTTATGCTTCTTCTAAAATTTGAATGTCAGTTATATTACTTAAATTGGTATAATCCACTTTTCTGCCTGTACAATTAACCTAATCTCCCACTTATTTAAATTTTCGTTTATCTAAGCAATCTCTCAGTCTCCATGTGCAAGGTAGAATTTCCTCCATTTACAGTATAGTCTTATTTATAGGAAAAAGGCACATGGTTATTTGGCTGGTCTTCTCTTAATATTTATGCTGTGAATGGCTTTGCCTCCCAACACAGCTCCTTACAGTATGTAGTGCCTGGGCTCTGTGGCATCATATTATATATGAGTAAACAAAATAAGAGAAAATATACTCTATCTAACTATGTGCCCTAAGTTAATTAGTAAATCATGGGGGAAGAATGAGATATCTTAAAAATATTTTTTATTTTATTGCATATCATTAAAAACCCAAAGCCAAAAACAATAAAGAATATAATCAGAGATCTTTTTAGCAGAGTAATACAGACTATAGAAAAGTGTAAAATGTTATACAGCAATCTTAATAATAGATAATATTAATACTAATACTGTATGCCTATAACCATCTAATATGAAGTATAGAATAATATAAACAATAAGGATAAACTAAGCAAAATTAACTTATCTGTAGAGAAATATAATAGTAAAGTATGTACAGGCATACAACATCTATATATATATATATATATATATATATATATATATATATATATATATATATATATATATATATATCCCTTATCTTAGTATCAAAAGTATTAGTTACCTTTAATAATACCTATACTTTGGAAAATACTATATTATATATGTCAGAAGCTTTTTTTCCCATGGATGGCCCAGCTCAGCCTTGTGATATCTGTCATTAGACAACTCATCATATCATGCTCTGAAAATATCCCAATGCTCTCCAACATATCATGTGTCAACAGAGGTTCCTATACACACATTGACACATACACACAAAACTTAGAATCCAAAATAAGTTTAGAAGCTGCAATTTACAGAATCTAGAATTATCTCTGTGCCTCTATACTGAGTTTACTTATTCATTTCCATTTTTACCTTCTGTTCTACTCATTTCCAATACCCAACATTACCACTGCTTATTAGCAGCTTCCTCCTGACCATTACCCTTCACTATGATTTGCCTCTAACAATAAGATGGAAACATAAGAGGTAGTATAGACTATAGGTTATATATAGAGTTGTATTGAGATTATTTAGGCCCTCATTTAACTGTGATTTGGCCAATTAAATAGTGATCTAAATAAGCACATAACATTTTTTTTTTTGTGAAAACCTTGCTTTTGGATAGATGTTTACTAACTACAAACTTCATTGCAATTGAATGAGGGCCTTAGGGAGCAATTGAGAGACAAAGATCTTAAAGGTATCTAACACAAGTGGATGCAAGACAGACAGGAAAGACAGGAGCTAAGAGATAGTGCATTATTGGCAGGTAGAATACCGAGGCCCTCATTCAATTGCAGTTTGGTCAATTGAATAGGCCCCTAAATAAGCACATAACATATTTTTTTAAAGAAGTTTTTAGTTAGTAAGCATCTATCCAAAAACAAGGTTTTCACTAACTAAAAACTTCTTTAAAAAAAACATGTTATGTACTTATTTAGGGCCCTATTCAATTGGCCAAATCGCAATTGAATGAGGGCCCAAGTGTCCAGTATTTTAGAGCAGTGCCTGGTTTAGAACTTAAAGAACCACTCAGATTTGTCAAAAACGCCACATATTTGCATAGATGGTGTGTAAGACAGGAACAAGAAATCATTATAGAGAAAATATGTACTGGGATGATTCATGGCTAGACTTACCATTAGGAAAAATAGACAATTGCCTAGGGGGTACCTGCCTGCACAGGGCGCCATGTTTATACTATTAAAAAATGAATTCAAACGAGCTTTAAACATACACTGTACTTTACAAATTGCTCTTTGCAGGAAGTGCTATGCCTTGGTGGTAGTAATAAAAAGGTCCCTCTCTAATTAGCAGAGTTGTGCTTCTTGTGAAGTAATTTCCTCGTTTCCTTACACAGCATGCTGGAGTTGGAATCTCAACTACATACATACCAAAAACCTGCACAATTCTCCCTGCATGATTCTCACAGTAGTGTTTTAGTAGTGTTTTAGGGAATTCACCGAGGTGAGATTTGCCAAGTGAGACAGAGCCAGAAGAGCTCTGTGATTCTACACATCAGGTTCAACAACAAATTATCAGTTTAAATGTTTAAATATCAGAAGGGAGAGATTATTTTCTCAAATCAACACCGCTTCACTTTTTGGAGACAAAAATTCCAATGTTAGCTTATACAGGAGCCAGATACTAGGGAATAAAAGCATGTATAGTCAATAGAGATGTATATGTGATGAGTACAGTGATGGGGGCTAAAATCAATATGAACTGAACGGGACTTATAAGAGGAATGGAAGAGAAAATGTAATGTCGATGGCCTTTTGGGCTGAGAATTCAGTGTGAAATGCGTCAATGATTTGCTCAATCTCTCTGCACTACCTGCATGTAGTGCCTATGTTTTTGAAGCTGCTTGTAATTATTTTTAAACAATTGCTTTTAAACAATTCTGTTGATCACTTGTGGTATTCATAGTGAACAACAGAATTGTGGAAAATATACAGTAGTCATTGCAGTGCATGAAACCAAACTGCTAGTGCTGAAAAAGAATAATAGGTCAAATTAGGAAACAGTGAACTTTTTAGTATTCAACTATAAAGCAGCATGTGAACATTATAAAAGCAGGACAAAATTCTATTTCTCTTACATCAAACCATTTGTACAATATATAGTGTACTACTTTCTAATCCTATATTTTGGGACCAATGTGATTTTATTTGCATGGATGAAATAATATTGTATCAGTTCATTAAAATGTGATATAGTGTAAAATATGTCATAGAAATGATCTCTACAGCTAAGCAGATTCAGAGTACCCTTATGACTGGAAGTATTTCAGAGTTGATTGCTCCCTTGTAACTAGCAAATCCTTAAAAGACAGAAGTCAAATACAGTTATAAGTTATTTCATGAGAAAACAGAGCAGCAGAACATTCAAATATCTTCAATATTTTATATCAAGACTAACTTTAGCACTCAGTTAAAATGTATGTGATGTTTCAAAACCAATGAACACTTCTTAATACAGGAATTGTTGGATAATATTTTAAACTAGTAAAATAGAGGCAACAATTTTAGTAAAAAATCTGTAGTCAACATAAGAATTTAACATAAATCTTTTAAATGACATTTGAGAAGCATCATGAAATGTTTTATAACTCTCAAGAAGAAGTCATTTTGAAAGGAAACATAATTGAATATAGCGTATAAGTTATGTAGAGCAAAATATTTATTTTCATTTGGTCTATGGCATGCTTCTCTCCTATGAATAATAACTGATTTAAAATATATCGGCAAAGGGACTGAAAAAGAAACAACTTCTTCTCACAAAACTCTACAGGGTACATGGAGGCTGTAATTCATCTCCAGCTTTGAATTTTTCAAATTTTTACAACTTGATGCAAAGTGTAAATCTTATATTTCTATACTCTGAATGTTTTGTGTATTCTTAACAAACAGATCCCTTTGGCAATAAGGAGTTATATGTCATGTTATTTTGTGAAGTTCAAATTATTGTTACTTTTTCTACCAAGTTAAAATATATCAAGGGAACTTAAGCATTTGTAATGTCAAAACATGTTTGTGAAAATCTCAATGTTCTCTTTCTAAAAGAAACCAGAACATTGTATAATCGTTAAAATCAATTTAAGACAAATATTTTCAGTCCAAATATGTGTTTTTATTGAACACTCTAATCTTTAAAATTGGCCTTCAGACATTAACAAAACACTATACTAGCTTAAAGCAAGTTATTCATAGCAGAGAAAAAAATAGTATCACTGCAGGTTCAGTCATGTAACAAATAAATAAATCTCAATCAAAAATATAGGACAGCATCAGTCTAAAGATCCTAGCACATTGTCTTTAATGAAACTTGTAATGTGTAAGAGTAATTGTTTTTGAAACTGTCACATTTGGCACTACAAAAGGAAAATACTGTTAAATACTGTTTTTTTGGGGGTTGCTTTCATTCCATTGTGCATGGACTAATTTGTTATAATGATACATATAACATAGCAGACAATTTATATACTACAATTCTGCATTGTAAAATAAATGTGCAATGTTGTGGATAAAGGGGTTAACCACCATTCAATAAATAAGCAGGTTTAGTAACAAGTGATAAATTGAGCATTTAGCACACCAGAAGACATAAATCCACTCAGTAGGCTACATCGGTACAGTGGTTATAGGAGGCGAATACAAAAAAGAGTGATGATTTAAGTGACTAGCATCCCGAATTTCCATCATTCTGTGCCTATAAAGGTAGGCTCCACTGGAAGTTCCAGTCAATCCACATCCGGTAGTGACTCACAGTCTGAGTAGGTCACAGGGGAGGCATAGGCAGGATAGATCTGCTCCTGTGTGTCATAGCTACACTCCTTGCTAATGACAAATGCTGGGGCTCAGCTAATCCATTGCAAAAGTGAGTGAGAACTTTAAGATCCGGCTGAGTTCAGAACAAAGTGTCAGAGTAAGACTCTGTCCCTGCTGCACATCTTTGTCCTGTCTGGTTTGCTGCTGCAGTGTTTTATGCTGCTACATCTATTCCTGTCTGGCTGGAGTCCTGCGTGTGAATTCTGCTGCTAAGGCTCTATTCAAAGTATCCCAGGCAGCCTACACAGTTGGTCACTACATTGCATTGTTCACTACTCTGTCTTCTGTAGTAAAATGGAATGATGAGGCCTTGTCTGCTGCCTTTGAGCAAGGCCTATCTTAGAAAATTAAAAATGAGTTTCTCTGCAAGGAGGAACATGAACATCTGGAGGGTCTCATGGACTTGTGCCTAAAACTAGAAACGTTTTTATGTGAACAGCAAGTGAAATTAGTACATGCTAAGTGCTCTGAAGTCTTCACACTGCCACCTAACCTCAGGTTACCATCTAGAACTGCTATTAGGGAGACTTCTAACCCAAAACCCATGGAGCTGAGTAGTAATCACATGTCCCTCGAAGAACAAGTCTGAAGGATGCCAGGAGGCTAAAGAGGGCCACTTCCTCAAATCATGAAAATGGAAAATGCAAGCATTATGACTGCCTATTGAGCTATGCCTCCAAAGCGACAGATCTATCCACTCTCAGAGCCTGAAACTCTGGCCATGTCCAAACACAATAAGGATAACATGGAAAGTGGATTTATCCCAGAAATCTTCTGCTATTGCAGTTTATTTGTAGCCAAGAACAATTTTTGTCTGCACCCATGATTCAACCAGATAGGCTTCAATAAAGTAATGTGAAAGATAATTTTCCTCTACCCCTCATCTTAGAGCTCAGAGGCCTCAGAGGATCTACAGTCTTCACCAAACTAGATCTATGTGTTGCATACAACTTAATCTGGATCCATCAAGTGAATGAGTGGAAGACAGCCTTCAACATGAAAGATGGTCATTAAGAGAACCTTGTTCCACTTGGCTTCTGTAATACCCCAGCACTATTTCAGTGTTATGTGAACAATATATTCAGTGATGCAATATATTTGCTTGTAGTTGTTTACCTCGAGAACACCCAAATATACTTTCTGGATTTGCAGACTAATTGTTTACATGTCAAACAAGTGGTCCAGAGGTTAAAAGAAAATCATTTGCATGTAAAGGTGTAAAAGTGTATCTTCGAAACAAATTCTGTGCCATTCCTAGTCTTTATCATCACTCCTCAGGAACTTTCTATGGATTCTGATAGGGTCTTTGCTGGTTTGAATTGGCTTGTTTATAAGAGTCTTAAGACCATCTAATGTTTTATTGTTTTTGCTTATTTCTACAGCAGAGTCAGAAAAAAGTCCACTGTTATCCCATCTATTACCGCATTAACATCAGAAGTAAATGATCCAAAATCCTGGAGTTCAACAGCTTTGCAAGATTTTTAGCAAGCTTTACAGCCCCTCTGCCATGCACTCAGACACAGTTTGCCTTTCATGGTGGAAGCTGATGCCTTAAAGTCCGGAACCAGAGTCATGCTGTCAAAAAGTTTTCTCTAGCAAAGAAGAACTATGATATTGTAAACAGGGAACTCATTCCTATTAAAATGGCATTTGAAAAATAGTGACACTTGCTAGAGGGTTTTTAGACATCTTATCCTTGTGCTTACACTCACAAAAACCTCATGTATTGTGAATCCGCAGAAAGACTAAACTTGAGACAAGCCAAGTGGTCTTCATTTTTTTCTGTTTTCTCCTCATTGTCACTTATTGACCTGTTTTGAAGAATGGCAAGGCTGATCTCTTATTTGGTCACATTCTACTCTCATCACAGGTCATTCAGGGATCAGGAAGACATCCAAAATTTGGTATCAAGTATATTCTAGTGGCTGCATATACCATCTCAATTTAAAACCCTTCGTAGCAGCCAGTGACACCTAGGCATGCACTAAATCTCCCAAAGCTCTTCCCATTCGTCTGCTCCATCCACCAGAAGCACAGTCCTGTCCATGAATTAACCTAGCTATGGATTTTATCACAGACTTACCTTCTTTCAGGTGGAATCGGGTTATTTGGGATATTGTTGATTGATTTTCCTGGCAAACTCAATTCTTACAACTTACCAAGTTGTCAGCTGCCCCAAACCTGGAGGAACCATTCCTCATGGAGATTTATTGCCTCTATGGCCTCCCCATGAAATCCCCTCAGACAGAAGGATACAATTTATATAACAATACTAAAAAAACTGTATGAAAGAATTACAGATTTGTAACAGAACCTTTCGTGATTCTGCTCAGCTGAGTGGGGAAATTGGAAACACCTTATACTCTTGTAATTTTATATTTTTTAACACTTTCTACAAATATAATGTTTTTACACTTTCTTTAAAATATTTTTATATTTTTATGTGTGGTGTATATATACTGTACATGGAGTGTTCATGTGATGTAGTGACTGATCTTTAAGCTCTATTTCATATCTATATGTCAGGAGTACCTGTTTAGCTAGGCCTTGGGGAAAGTCATGGAAGACCCCAAGGTAGTTTCAGTCAATCCACATCCTGTATTGACTCACAGACTGAGAAGGTTGTGTAGAAATAAAGAAAGATGGGTCTGCTCCTGTGTGTCAAAGCTCTGCCCTAGAGTCACTGACAAGTGCTGGGGCTTATTCCAGTGAGACTTTTAAGATCTCACAGAAATGTGCCAGTTGTAGGACTCTGTTCCTGCTGCGTGAGTTTGTCCTGCCTGGATTAACACCGCAGGTGCTGCGGCTTCTGTTCCTGTCTGGTTGGAATTCTGACTGTACCTTCTGCTCTCCACTGCTCTGCTCCAGATATCACCTTCACCTGTGTGCTGGTTACTGTCTTCAGCTCTCAGTCTCCATACAATTTTTCAATTATTTGCAAAAGCCATGGAAATAATTCATGCTGAACTCTTAATTCAAATTGATAAATGCATATGGCTCTTCATTACTATGGGACATATGTTTTACTTTTCTAAATTAGCAAAAACAAAAAAAATAAAAAACAGTTTACTTAGATAGATCCTGGTTGTTGAAAAAATGGGATGGGGTGTTGTGGTACTGTTCTGATTCAAGAGCTGTATGCTTAGAAAATAAAAGACATTAGCCTTATTTAATAGTTTAAAACATAGAAATGATGTTGTGATGTTGACATTTTATAGATTGTGAAGGAGTTACTGTATAATTAGTATTTTGTTACACCATGCCTTAGTATATCTTGTGTCAAGGTAAGGTGGCAACATTTAATCTCATCCTGAAATATTATTATAATGTATATCTTCATAAATATATAAATATATATATATATATATATATTTATTTATGGTAATCGTTTGGCCTATGGAACTTCCTTTTCTGTATGTGATACTCTCCTGTGGGGTTATTTGTGTGTTCAAGGCTTCATCTTCATAAAGAAGATGCCAGTATCTATTTAGGATTCCCTTTACCTCCTGGCTATTACTGCCGAATGTCATTATGCACCTGGTCATCTTATCATCTTTTCTGATTTTGGGTTTGTACAGGAGATCCGTTCTTTTTTCCTGGATCGCTCTTTGGTAGGCTTTCTTTAATACCCTGTTTGGGTATTCTCTACTTTAAAATCTTGCTCTTAAGAGGTTAGCTTGAAGCCTGAAGTCCTCTTCCTTGCTACAGTTACATCTCAGGCATAGATACTGTCCTGTTAGGATGCTGCTTTTCTGTTTTCTAGGATGTTGGCTGTGCCACTGATGAAGCATATTGGTTGCAGTTTTTTTCCTGTGGACAACTGTTTTTATGGCTTCCCTGGAATCCTTTTGGATCTGTATGTCAAGAAAGTGCAACATGTTTTCATTTATTTTGTATGTGAACTTCAGATTGATTGAGTTTATATTCAGTTGATCCCAAAAAACTCTCAAATTCAGTCCTTGTGCAATTCCAAATTAAGAAGACATCGTTGATAAATCTTTGCTATGTTAGAATCTTTTAAGTAAAATGTTCATATTCTTCTGAGAAAACTATTGTCTCTCCCCAGTATCCTAAGAAGAGATTAGCACAGTTAGGGGCACATGCTGTTCCCATGGCCATGCCGCTAACCTGCCTATACCATTTGGAGTCAAATACAAAGAAATTCTTCTCAAGTATAAAGATCAATAGGGTTTCAAGAAGTTTGATCTCTTCACTAGGGCAGTTGTTTCTGTCCCAGAAATACCTGACAGCTTTTAGTCCCTCTCTATGGGGTATGCTACTATATAGCTGTTCAACATCAATAAAAATAAGCATCAATGTTGCAGGGACTGTGAGGTTGTCCATATGTCTCAGGATATCAGTGGTGTCTTGGATAAAATATTGAAGATTTTTTACCAATGGTTTGAGATTTAAGTCAATCAACTCACTTATTTTCTCTGTAAGGTTACCCCTACCAGAAACAATTGATCTTCCTGGGTTTGGTCTCACTGCCTTATGTATTTTTGGCAAGCTGTAAAAAGTTGCAGCAGTTGGATTTTTTGGAACAATGTATTCAATATTTTTCTCTGTGATTAAACCGTTGTTCTTTGCTTCCATTAGTATACTGTACAGTTCCAAATGAAATTCAGGTGTTGGGTATCTTCTTAGGACTTTGTAGGTATGCTTGACAGACAGTAGCCTTTGGCACATTCTGTGGTAGTTCTCTTTATCCATGACCACAACATTACCTCCTTTGTCTGATGATTTAATTTCAATCTGTCTATTCTCAGAGAGTTCATTGAGTGCACTGTGTTCTTCTTAAATTGAAACAACTAGGTTGCTTGGGGCAAGATAGTGTTTCTAATTCTCGTGTAACGAGTTTAAGGAACATTTCTAAGTTGGCAAATTGTTTGGATTCAGGAGTAAATCTACTTTTTCAATGCATTTGTTTCTTAATATCTGTTGCATATCATTTTTCTTTGGGATCTCATTGGTCAATTCCATAAGGGTTCTAAATGCCAATGCACCTAGTGAGATCCAAATTCTCCATCTGTTTTTTATTCTTTTTGTAATGATATTTGTTAAGGGCTAGTTTTCTTATAAAGAGGTTGTGTCCTTATTATTATCAAAGGTGCTTGCCTTGCTCATTGGTATGAAGGATAAACCTTTCTTAAGTACCCTGATATAAGTTTCTTTTAGAGCAAAAGTTGATTGATTGATAACCTCTAAATTGTCTATTTCAGTCTTATTATTTCCAGATTGTAGTCCTATTGGTGCTTGTTCACTTTTTCTAGATTTCATAGTTTTTGTAAGAGTAGAGCCATTCCTTTGTACCTTTTGGACTACTGAGATAACAGGGGCCATTTTAATATTTGTCTCTGGTATATCCTCTATGTTTTGAACAGAATTATAAATATTCTTCCGATCTGGTCTCTTTTGTTCATATCTTACTAACTGTTGTTACTGACCTCCCTCTTTGCGCCTTCCGTTGTTGTTGTTTAGGGTCTAGCCCCTTGCCTAAAAAAAGAGAGCATCATAGCTTAGCTGGACTCTGATCTTAATGCTCTTTGGTTCCTCTGGGCTTCTGATGGTGTATCTCTTTGATCCCATTTTGTTTGTTGGCTTTTGTTGTCAGCAATATCAGAAGAGCTTACATAGTAATTACATAGTAACATAGTAATTAAGGTTGAAAAAAGACTTTCAGTGCATCAAGTTCAACCTGTTAAGATCTCCTCTGATCTGCAATATGCGGATTAGTTATTCATTAATTTGTTGATTAAATAATTATTAATAGTATAGTATTGGAGGATGAATAAAGAGTTAGTCCATCAAGTTCAACCTTTTTAGATCTCTATTGATCTTTTTAATGTGGACTATTTATTATTAATTAATAATTGATCCAGAGGAAGGCAAACAGAAAAAAAAAACATTGAAACTTTGCCAATTGTCTCATAAGGGGAAAAAAAACAAAATTCCTTCCTCATCCCAGAAACTGGCGATCTAATTTCTCCCTGGATCAATATTCCTTCGCTAGTTATCTAGGATAGCCTTGAATTCCTTCTTTATTCAAAATTATATCTAAATTGCCAGATTGAGTGAAACTGTTACTGTTAATTGAATAGGGGTCTAAATAAGCACATAACATATTTTTGTAAGTAAGTTTTTACTTAGTAAGCATCTATCTAAAAGCAAGGTTTTCAATAACTAAAAACTTCTTTAAAAAATATATGTTATGTGCTTATTTAGACCCGTATTCAATTGGCCAAAATAGCAATTGAATGAGGGCCATAGTATTTAAGGTTAAAAGAAGACTTTCAGTGCATCAAGTTCAACCTTTTAAGATCTCCTCTGATCTGCAATATGAGGATTAATTATTAATCCATTTTTTTTTTTCATTTTTTTTTAATTATTAATTAATCCAGAGGAAGGCAAACATAAAAAAAAAAAAAACAAGCGAGACTTAGCCATTCGTCTCAAAGAAAAAAAAAATTCCTTCCTGACCCCAGATACTGGCGATCAGATTTCTCCCTGGATCAATACTGTCTCTCTAATTATCCATGATAACTCTAAATTACCTTTTTAATTAGAAATAAATGCAGTCCCCTTTTTGAAGTTGTCTATCGAATTCGCTGTTACCACCTCCTTTGGTAGAGAATTCCACAGTTTAACCACCCTAACTGTGAAGAACCCTTTTCTTTGCTTAAGGTGAAATCTTTTTTCCTCTAACCTCAAAGGGTGTCCTCTTGTTGAAAATCTCTTCCTACAAAAAGTTCACTTGACAAAGCCTTATATTGACCTTGGATGTATTTAAATAAGGTAATCATATCCCCTCATAGACGCCTTTTTTTCTAGCGAAAATAAGTTTAATTTGGTTAGTCTTTCTTCATAACTTAGCCCCTCCGTTCCCCTTATTAGTTTTGTAGCCCTTGTCTGAACTTTTCCAGCTCTAAAATGTCTTTTTTTATGAAGTGGTGCCCAATATTGTACTCCATATTACAAATAAAGGTTTACTAGGGCTTTGTATAGTGGCAGAATTATATTTGCTTCCCTTGCTTCTATACCCTTCCTAATACATGTTAATATTTTACTTGCCTTTGCAGCTGCTGCTTGGCTTTGAGCGCTGTTACCTAGGTGGTTGTCCACTAGTATTTCCAAATCCCCCTGATACCCCTAGATTTGCTCCATTAGGATTATATATTGCATGGCTATTTTTCCTTCCCAAATGCATAACCTTGCATTTATTTGTATTAAATCGCATCTGCCATTTAGCCGCCCATTTCTCTAAATTATGCAAATCCCTTTGTAGAGAAAGTACATTATTATCTGATTTTATTACCTTGCACAACTTAGTGTCATCAGCAAAAATGGAGACACTACTTTCGAGTCCTACTTCTATGTCATTAATAAATATGTTAAAAAGGAGAGGACCTAATACTGAGCCCTGAGGAACCCCACTTATCACATTAGACCAATCGGAGTATGTTCCATTTACAACAACCCTTTGCTTCCTGTCTTTTAGCCAGCTCTCGATCCATGAGCAGATATTTACTGCAATTCCTGTATCCCTTAGTTTGCTCACTAGTCTTCCATGTGGCACTGTATCAAATGCCTTTGAAAAATCTAAAAAGACTACATCCACCGAGTAGCCCTGATCCAAGTTCCTACTAACCTCCTCATAAAAACGTATTAGATTGGTCTGACACAATCTATCCTTCATAAATCTTTGTTGACTGCTACCTATGATCTTATTCAAATAGACATATTCTTGTATTCTGTCCCTTATTAACCCTTCTAAAAGCTTCCCAACTACAGATGTGAGGCTCACTGGTCTATAATTCCCTGGATTTGCTCTAGATCCCTTCTTAAATATAGATATCACCTCTGCTTTTCTCCAGTCATCCAGTAGAGACCCTGTAGTGAGTGAGTCTTGAAAGATTAGATATAATGGTTTGGCTATTACAGAACCCAGCTCCCTCAGTACCCTTGGATGTATTCCATCAGGACCTTATATCTTATATCTGTGACTACTCCTTGTTTTTGTTGTTGTCTTGTTACTTTATAGGCAGCTAGGCCAGCAAAATCAGTTACGTCTCTGTGTAATTTCCTATATTTTCTTGAGATAAGTTCTCTCTTATATCTCTCAATATGTTCGTTAATTGATGGCTCGAATTCTAGATTGTTGCTGTATTTGTTTGGGTTTACTTGACACCCCTCTGCTCATTTCACTGAGGGTTGTAAGCTTTTCCTGTTCCAGAATTAAGCACATCAAATCTTTTGAGCATTTATTTATAATATCAACCATTTTTAAAAAAAATCTTCCTGTAGCAGGTGTGTTGCTGGTACTATTTGAATTCACAAGCCTCTTGGTACTATGTCATTTTTGACATAGTTCTCTAGACTTGAGATTTCCCAGATTGTTCTTATTTGTCTTTTTGCTACTTTTAATGATTGTGTTAATGTTGTTTTGAGTTCATTTTCTATAGTCGGTGCATTTATATTCGTTGCTGTTGCACCTATTTCAAAGGTGGCTGCTGCTTCTGCCCGAAGCTTTTGAAAGTCCCCAAATTCTGTGTTTGTGCTAGCCATAAGGAGTATAGGGGATCTAGGGGATCTTAAAGGGAACGTGTGTTCTCTTTTTTGTATTTAGGACAAAAGTGTTTTAAGCTGAGGTATAAACTTGAGCAAATGATATACCGTATTGGACTGAATACAAGCCTCACCTTTTTTCTGATTTTTTAGCTTGCGAGTTACGGGTGCGACTTATATTCGCGACCGTAAAAAAAAATCATTGACGATTTGCGAACTTTGCTTGTTACGTGTGTGGCTTCTATTCGCGAACACAAAATTACTGCTGATTTGCGCAATTGCGATTTAAGGGTGCCGATTTTTGTGCTTGAGACTGCGGTATTGAATATCGATTTACGGTTTTAGTGATTCTAACATCCTGTAATGCCTGTAACCTGCAAAAAAAGATACAATGCTAATTAGAAAGCCTGTTTCTTGCAATGGCTGATCACTTTGAGAGTATTTTTCTCTCCAATTTTATGGGCGCGGCTTATATTTGAGTACCATCTTTTTTCTATTTTTTCCCCTTGAACTTTACGGGTGCGGCTTATATGCTGGTTCGGCTTATATTCGGACCAATACGGTACTTCTGTGCTTAATTAAATGTCTGTTTTGTATAGCTATTCACCATCTTTCATGTTTACAGCCTTATTAAATTGTTATTCGGCCAATTTAATAGGGCTCTATTTAAGCACAGAGCATATTTATTTTACAGAAGTTTTTAGTTACTGAAGACCTTGCTTTTGGATAGAAGTTCCCTAACTAAAAACTTCTGTAAAAAATATGCTCTGTGCTTATATAGAGCCCTTTTAAATTGGCCGAATCACAATTTAATAAGGCTGTTAGTTTTTAGTTTTTAATACAAAATAGAGGAAACAGGAAAAGTAGCAAATGTAATCGTGTGTTTATGTATTACATTTTGGGAAGATATTCATAAGCAATTTAACATTGCAAGTCTCTATCGCCTAAAATCACATTGTCTATGGATAAACAAATTGATTTCTGATAAATGTTTGTGTAAATTGAATAATATATTCAGCGTTCATGATGTATATAGAAACATTTACATAATATAGCTTATACACACATCAGTGAAAGAGCTAGAAAATGGAGGGCCCCAGTAAAAAAAAAATGTTGGTGCCCATGACACACATTATCTTCTAGAGAATCATTTTTATTACATTATGTGAAAGAGTTAACTCTTGGAGCATTTTAATCATATTCACCTGTTCACAGCCTTTAAAACATAGTAGTTGAGAAAAGTATGTGGTCATTTTATGGACTGCAGCTAGCAGTGTGAGTGTTTAATTGAAAAAGACTCTGTTTGGGCCTTCAGCCCTGGAAAGGCAATAAAAGAAAACTAATAAAGATTGCATAAAGCAGACAACAGAGTCACTGAAGTGTATGTTGTTTATTAAGAGCTGCAAGAGTGACCCAGAGAGAAAAGTGTTTTTGTATGAAGCTGAAGAAAATACATAAATTTACAGAAGTGTAGTGCTCAAGTGAAATACTTAATTTCTAAGGATACAGGCCAGTAAATTTAATACAAAGCATTTGAATGTTTCTTTTGTTTTTGGTCCATCCGGATTTAGCTGGATCTAAGCTCTGATCATGAGGGATCTAACTAACAATTATATCTACCATCAGGACTGAAGCTGTCACTTCTGCAAGGGGCTCTGCAAATACCACTAGGCCTCATCCCATCTACTCAGCAGAATCTCACTCCAACTGCCATTTTCCCAGTTCTCTATTCATTAACTTGCCAAGCCTTTGTTTCTTCATTTAATTATGTCTTCTTTTGTTTCACTAATCCCTTTAAATTGTAAGTTTGCGAGCCTCCAATCTTTGAAAAAAAGCACCATGTATATAAGATTTTTAACTAAAAAAACAGCCCCTCCCTGCTTTTTAGCATGCATTTAACATTGTGTTTTCCTTTTTTTTTCTTTATACTTAACCTCTGTACAGAGCTACAGAATATCTTGGCCCTTTATAAAAAAAACTGTAATAATAATAGTTATAAAAAAAGTGATAACAACAGTAAAGGAAGTGCTTTAGTGGAATATAGGTCTGTTTATTTTTTTATTTCTTTTGATTTACAGTACCTCACATTTTTGTACATATTTTATTATTATTTCTTTTCATTTGACAACACTGAAGAAATGACACTTTGCTACAATGTAAAGTAGTAAGTGTACAGCCTGTATAACAGTGTAAATTTACTGTCTCCTCAAAATAACTCAACACCCAGCCATTAATGTCTAAACCGTTGGATACTGTATATGTTTTGTGAAACACTACATATAGTGTAATAATTTTACTTTTTAATAGCTTGTCATGATTTGATATACCATAAACGTGATGTACTTAGAATGTGCATATTCTGTCTTGCCAAATGCATTATACTCCTGTGTCTGTGTTTCTCTGCCATTTCATTGCTCATTTTTCTAGTTTATATGTCCCTCCCTGGGAAACCTTGTCCCTGTAAAAAGTAATTATCTTGCCGATATGACTCAAAGTCAAATACACAGCTATTATAATTGTAATGGACTTAAGTATATGTGTGACAGCAGTATCTGCCTTTTATTATTTTTCTTATATTTTTCATGAAAAAAGAATATTGAGTGAATAAAAATGATTATGTATTTACCTAATCTCTCACATTGGTCAACCGCATTATTTTGCAAATCCAATCATAAATTAGCTTTGTTTTTTTTATTTTATAAAGAATCCTTTTTTCCAGAACATTCTGTACATAGGCAGTTAGATGCAATGTCATGTACTTATAGTATAGGTCATCTGATAAAGAAGCAACATTCATGGGTTGTTAAACATAATAGTCATTAGTTTACTAAATGTACTAGAGACATATTTGGATTATTAAACAAAATGAGTCATACAGATTTCCAAGCAGGTTGGAAACTGATTTTCATACTGAAGGCACAAAAAAGTATATTCACTGCTCTGCTTGCAGTGTCAGCATCTCTTCAGAAAGAGATACATGATCTTCCTAAACTCTCTAAGCAAGGGACTCAAAGATAAAATCTTTTCTGTGACAGATTGAAAATTAGGCCAGATTTGCTTATTTAGTCAGACAGTTGTTATTAAACTCTGACATAGAAGCACAAGGAATGAATAATATCCTTATAAAAAATGTATGACAATAACATTGTTTTCATCCATAGGATTGTGGTACCGTATGGTATGAATTAAGCTAAATACGTTAAAGTTGAAGGGCATCTGCAGTCCAAAAAACTGCGATTCCTCAACAGAGTCACACATGCTTAGTTGGCTCCGATTTGCGCCATATCAACATCACTTGCAAAACAAAGTTGTGCATGCTCAGTTGCTGCTGATTTGCACCATAAAGATGGGAGGGGGGTTATGGAGAGAGAGGGAGGGAGGCAGAGAAAGAGGGAGGGAGAAAGAGAGAGAGAGAGGGAGGCAAAGAGAGAGGGAGGGAGCAAGATATATGGAGTGAGGGAGTGGGAGGAAGACAGAGAAAGAGAAGGGAGGGATCCAGAGAGGGAGGGAGAGGGAGGGAGGAAGGGAGAGAGAGGAGGGACATGGATGGAGAGAGAGGGAAGGAAACAGAGAGGGCGGGTGAGAGAGGAGATAGAGAGGGAGAGAGAGAAGAGAGAGAGAGGGAGGGAGAGAGAGGAAAGAGAGAGGGAGGGGGCAGAGAGAAAGGGATAGAGAGAGAAAGAGGGGATAGAGAGGGAGGCAGAGAGGGAGGTATAGATAGAGAGAGAGAGAGAGGGATGGAGAGAGGGAGGGAGGAAGAGAGATGGATGGAGAAGGCAGAGAGAGAGGGATGAAGAGAGAGGGAGGGAGAGAGAGGAATATAGAGGAAGAGAAGAGGGAGGGCTAGGGAGAGAGACAGAGAGCACACAGAGCACAGAGAGAGGACACAGAGAGAGATAGAGGGTACAGAGAGAGAGAGAGGGGGCACATAGAGAGACAGAGGGCAGAGAGAGCATTCACACACAAAGAGAGAGAGCAGAGAGAGAGGGCACAGAGAGAGAGACAGAGAGAGAGAGAGGATGCACAGAGGGACAGAGGGTGCACAGAGAAACAGAGGGTGCACAGAGAGACAGAGGGTGCACCTAGATGGTGCACAGAGAGAGGAGGATTAGAAGGACAGCACATAGAGTGATAAAGAACAGACAATTGAACATAAAATATAATACCCTCACTTATGATGGGCAAGTTACTATTAAGGTAATAAACACAATTAACAGTATCACCATTAGACAAATCAACATATTGGGAGGGATTTACTAAAAGGACATTTGTTAAGTTCTAAGATGGGCACATCAAGCATTAGCTCTATTCAGTTCTACATGTGATTTACTAAAGCTCAGGTATTATAATTAGGTCCGTCTTAAGGAACTGTGACACCCAATGTAGCATTGTGTATCCATCCACTATCCACCTCTTTACACATTGCAAACAGAATATCACATGCTGAGTTTAACAATTATTTCTATTATTACAGGTGCACTTACATGTAAAAAGTGCAAATGCTAAATTCAGATGTTTAGATTTCAAACATATGCCATTAAAGCTACAATAATGGTTGGCTCATATGTCATTACTGATATATAATAATAACTAACCTGGCAATATTATAACATCAGTAACATGAGGTTGAATGCTGAATATGCAACAACAAAGTCAGAGGTGCTCAGTCAGACAACAAACACATTTTAATAGGTTAGTTCTATGGACATAGAACTAACCTATTAAAGTTAGTTCATTCTCTGATTCAGTACCTCTATTTTTTGTTGCTTATGCAAAAAACCCTTAGGTTAAAAAAATAAGTGTAAAAATGGATTGAATTTTTCAGTTTTCTTAGTATTAATGAAATATGAAAGGGAGGCTTTTTAATAAACTGTTGAAAACCATGAAACTTCCATATGATTTAAAGGTTAGTTTGTTCTCTGACTGATCAACTCTATTTTTTGGATATTGTTTATGCAAATGACCCTTGGGGTTTTGTCTCCCAAAAGGTGATAGGGGGCAACAGATGTGTACCCCTTGGTCACTGCGCATTAGGGTGTTCAGCTACACCTCACTGATGAGTCCCAAGTGAGGCTGAAACATATGTTTGGGGTTTGCTATTTCTCCTGTTAAAGGCAGAATTGCCTGGTATAACAGGAATGAATTACTGGTGATACCAGACTGATATACTACAGGATATTTCTCCCTGTGAAGGGCACAAGTTAGCTAAAAGAGGTTGCTCTCGGAACAAATCATTCACTCATTGTGCACCTCTGTTTTTTGTTGTTGTTGAATAACAGCATTCAGAGTAGTTAATAGCAACACCTGTGTTTAGTAAAATCGGAGACTTGGATCTTAATAGAATGCCACATGAAACATTCCCTTAAAACACCTATTAAAAACCCCATTCACTATAACTCATGTATGACTTGCTGCTACCATGGAACAAGTTGTTAATACATTTCACAATAACTCAAGATGCTTGATCCCATTTTACCACAGGCTATCGTGCCAAGGGTTGCATCAGTGATCCTTTAGTTAATCCCCCCCTATTGTTTTTATCTGTTTCTGTGATACGTTATTATTTTCCTAAATTAATATAATTTATTTTACATGCAAAACTAAATTTGGTAATGTATAACACAAGTTCACAATAGTTAACAATGCCACTTGATGGTGTTGTTTGGAACCTAATTATCTAAATATATAAAACATTAGAAGCTTATTGAATAATAAGCTATGTAGTAACATAGAATGAAAAGCATTTGAGGCGACAATGAAATTCCAAGAATTTCCTACTTTTGACAGTGTTTTAAACATTACAACATTTGTATTTCATGTAACATGATTGATCTTTAATGAAAAAAATGTATAATTAGGATTTTGTTTGCTTTTCTTGATGCTTTGATTTGTTAAATAATACAGGAGGGAAATATGCCCTCAGAAGCTAATCTAAATCCATACTGCTTGAATGAATAGTGTAAACTAGTGGTGGACAAGATGTGGACAAGACGTGGAAAAGACAGCAGGTACCATACATCCATCAGTCTGTTCTCTGGAGTAGGAGAGAATGCCCCACTTTAACAATGCACAGTAGTGATGTCGCAACATCAAATTTTGGGTTCGCGAACAGCGAAAGCGAACTGCATCAAATGTTTGCGAACGGGCGAACATCGGCGAACCGCCATAGACTTCAATGGGCAGGCGAATTTCAATACCCACAGGGACTCTTTCTGGCCACAATAGTGATGGGAAAGTTGTTTCAAGAGGACTAACACCTGGACTGTGGCATGCCAGAGGGGAATCCATGGCAAAACTCCCACGGAAAATTACATAGTTGATGCAGAGTCTGGTTTTAAGCCATAAAGGGCATAAATCACCTAACATTCCTAAATTGTTTGGAATAACATGCTTTAAAACATCAGGTATGATGTTGTATCGATCAGGTAGTGTAAGGTTTACACCCACTTCACAGTAACAGACCAATCTCCCCGTTTAATGCACCGCAAACAACCGCAAACAGTCCCTTTGCACAACCGCAAACTCCCCATTTGCACAAGGTTGGATACCAAGCTAGCCATGTCCCGTTCCTTGTCCTCACTGATGTAATTGAAGGTCTCTTCCTCCACCAAGCCACCAAGGGTGCCCGAAAGGTTACAAAAAGCCCCCTGGGATGCCTGCTGTGTTTGGTCTTCCACCTCCTCAAAGCCACCTTTCTCCTCTGACTCCTCTTCTTCAGACTCCCAGATTCTGGGGGCTTCCACTGCCCAGCATGGAATATTATACACAGGTCAGAGTCTGGGGGCTTCCACTGCCCAGCATGGAATATTATACACAGGTCAGAGTCTGGGGGCTTCCACTGCAAAGCATGGAATATTATTGTGAGGAATTGACTCTGCTGGGTTTTGAACCCTGGTCCCCAGGCTGCTATACCTCTTCCCTACCACTGCGCCAGCCTGCCTCTTGCAGATTTGCCTGAGATCTGATACCTTGACTCTAAAAGCAATGCAATCAGTGACAACTCTCTTTAGCTGTGTCTGGTCAGCTGTTTGGTTCTTGGCCTATATAAGGCACTTCCTGTCTCTGTATCCTTGCCAGATTATTGTGTGGTTTCTGATCACTTCAATAAAGCTGGTTCCTGTTTCACCTACAAATTGCTGAACTGGATTATTGCTGACCTTGGCTGCTGGTCTCCACAACCTTGTGATTCCATATCATTACAGAATAATCTGGAACTTTCATGGAGACGGCCGGGTCAGATTCTGCATTGGCCCAGCAGGTTGCTTTATTTGCAAGAACTGTGCAGACCCAGGCACAGACCATTCAAGTGCTGCAGGACCAGGTAGCTGAACTGCAGGCCCAACAGGTTGCTTTTACTGCAAGAAATGTGCAGACCCAGGCACAGACCATTCAAGTGCTACAGGACCAGATAGCTGAACTGCAGGCCCAACAGGTTGCTTTTACTGCAAGAAATGTGCAGACCCAGGCACAGACCATTCAAGTGCTGCAGGACCAGATAGCTGAACTGCAAAATAAAATTCAGTCAATGCACAGTGAGTATACCAGCTACAGGGCACGAGATGTTACACCTGCACAAGATGCCCGCTTGCCCCTACCAGAAAAGTTTGGAGGAGATCGCAAAAAATTTAGGGGTTTCCTAAATCAATGCCGTTTGCACTTCATGATGTTACCTCAACGATTTCCATCTGAAAGAGAGAAGGTAGGATTTATTTTTTCCTTATTCAAAGATGAAGCCCTGGCTTGGGGCTCCCCTCTTCTGGAACAGGACAGTCCAGTCTTGGGTAATCTAAATGACTTTCGTGAGGCCATGTGCCTAGTTTTTGATGACCCAAATCGATGTGCTACAGCAGAAGCCACTCTCCTTAATTTGCATCAAGGGAGGCGCTTGGTGGCTGAATATGCTGCTGAATTCAGACAGTGGGTTGCTGATACTACCTGGAACCAATCAGCCCAGAGGTTCCACTTCAGAAAAGGTCTCTCAGAAGCTATAAAAGATGAGCTAGCTCGTGTTGATCTTCCTGCTGACTTTGATGCATTTGTGCGTTTGTCTATCCGTATTGATCGGAGACTTTCTGAAAGAAGATTGGAAAGACAGGGCTCTTTTAGACCACTACGTCAATTTCCTATTTAAGAACTTCTACTCTTCTACTCCGATCCCACAAACACCTACAGACTCTGAGCCAGAGGCTATGCAGGTAAATCTAATAAGAGGGCCATTATCCAATGAAGAAAAACAGTGGCGACGCACTCACAATTTATGCCTGTATTGTGGTAGTGCAGGGCACTATGCCATCAATTGCCCTAGCAAATCCAAAAGAACAATAGCTATGGCAGCTGAGGGTGCACAGATTCAACACCAATCCCAGATTTCAGATCAACTGAATTCCGTCACACAACCCTTGTTTTCTCTGGCTCATGGTGAAGAGGGTATGTTGACTCAACATCCTCATTTTGTGGTGCCTATCACTTTGCAATGTGGTGATCGTAAAATTTCAACTACAGCTATGATAGATTCTGGAGCAGGCGGAAACTTTATGGACATTAAATTTGCAGCAGGAAATAGAATTCAGTCTATCCCTAATTCTTCACCTGTGTTAATGGAGACAGTTGACGGTTCTCCACTTACGTCAGGCCCGGTTACACATGAGACTGTGCCATTAATGTTGACTGTGGAAGTGAATCACCATGAGGCTATCTCTTTCCACCTAATTTCCTCAACACAGTTTTCAGTGATTTTGGGGGTACCTTGGCTTGCTCTGCATAACCCACAGATTGATTGGAAGATCAGAACTTTGTCCTTTCCTTCAGAACACTGCTTAATGAATTGTCAACCCTCTAAGGTAACACCTGTTGCCACAACAATTAATGAAATGGTTGCTACAAACTTGACTAAGCTTCCTCTACAATATCGGGATTTTGCAGATGTCTGTGATAAGAAGAATGCTGATCAGCTTCCACCACACAGGCCTTATGATTGCCCAATAGAGCTGTTGCCTGTGGCTGCTATCCCATTTGGCCGTATATATTCCCTTTCTGAGCCTGAATTGAAAGCTCTTCATGAATACCCACAAGAAAATCTTGCCAAAGGCTTTATTCGACCATCTACTTCTCCAGCAGGAGCTCCTATTTTCTTTGTAGAAAAGAAAGATGGCAGCCTACGGCCATGCGTTGATTACAGGGACATTAATAACATCACTATTAAAAACCGCTACCCCTTGCCTCTGATTCCTGAACTTTTGGAGAGACTTCGCTCAGCTAAAATATTTACGAAGCTTGATCTTCGGGGGGCATATAATCTGGTTCGCATAAGACCCAATGATGAATGGAAAAACCGCTTTCAGAACCAGGTACGGGCATTACGAATATCTAGTAATGCCTTTTGGGCTGTGTAATGCCCCTGCAACTTTCCAGCATCTTATCAATGATGTACTACGAGATCTCCTGGATCAGTTTGTTGTGGCATATTTGGATGATATCCTAATATTCTCTGATAATCTTAAAAACCACAGAAAACAGGTCCGTATAGTTCTAGAGCGCCTTCGTACGCACCGCCTATACATTAAACTAGAAAAATGTGAGTTTGAACAAACAGAAATTCAATTCCTGGGGTATGTAATAACTCCCAAAGGTTTAAGTATGGACGCAAGTAAAATTAAAGCTGTGCTGGACTGGCCCATCCCCAAGAATGAAAAAGATGTTCAGAGATTTGTGGGGTTTGCCAATTTTTACAGGCGTTTCATTAAGAATTTCTCTGCCGTTATTACACCGATCACTGAACGTAAAGGGACTCCTTTTCAGTGGTCCGATAAGGCTGATACCGCATTTTCCTGATTAAAGACTCTGTTTACCTCTGCCCCTGTCCTGGTACATCCTCAGCCGGAATTACCATTTATTGTGGAAGTTGATGCTTCTGATTCAGCTGTTGGTGCTATACTGTCTCAAAGGACTGGACCTAAGATGCTGTTACATCCGTGTGCCTTCTATTCCCGCCAGATGGTGCCAGCAGAAAGAAACTATGACATAGGGAATAAAGAACTTTTGGCTATAAAAGCTGCCTTCATCGAATGGAGACATCTCTTGGAGGGAGCTACCCATCCAATTACTGTCCTCACAGATCACAAAAATCTGGAATGTATTCGATCATCAAAGAGACTGTAAGCCAGACAAGCACGCTGGTCCCTATTCTTCTCGAGGTTTAATTTTTTGGTTACATACCGTCCTGGCTCCAAGAATGGTAAGGCGGATGCCTTGTCTAGAATAGCTGACCCCCTCCATACTACCGTAACCAAGACCACCATCTTGCCGGAGGATATATTTTTATTTCCTTCTGATCTGATGTCTCGCATTAAAAAGGGCTACACTGAAGACCCAGTTCTTCGTGATCCTCCTCGTGACCTCCATATGACGATGCTTAATGGGTTTTGGATTTTTCAACAACGTCTGTTTGCTCCCGAGTCAGTGCGACTGGACCTTTTACGTCTCTACCATGACTCAAGACCTACTTGCCCGATCCTTTTGGTGGCCGAAGTATCATTAAGGATGTTAAGAAGTATGTGTCCTCTTGTGATGTATGTGCCAGACATAAGACTCCTCGCTCATCCCCTGTTGGCTTGCTTCAGCCTCTTCCCATTCCTCATCGTCCCTGGGGATCTATATCCATGGACTTTATTGTGGAACTACCTCCCTCTAAGGAACACACTACCATTCTTGTTGTTGTGGACAGGTTAACTAAGATGGGTCATTTCATACCAGCTCGTGGTCTCCTTTCAGCTAAACAGACGGCTGACCTGGTTATTCGGGAAATATTTCACTTGCATGGAGTGCCTGATGAAGTAGTTTCTGACAGGGGAGTGCAGGTTACATCTCGTTTTTGGAAACATTTTTGTTCTAATCTAGGTATTAATGTAAATCTGTCGTCAGCTTTTCATCCGCAAAGTAATGGACAGACTGAGCAAACCAACCAGACTTTGGAGCAATATTTGCCGTGCTATATTAGTTACCTGCAGGATGACTGGCTGGATTTTCTACCCATGGCGAAGTTTACCTATAACAATGCCCAACACTGCTCCACTTCTTTGAGCCCATTTTTTGCCAACTATGGTTACCATCCGACCTTTCTAGTCAGTCTCCCAATTACTACTTCCATTCCTGCTGTCACTGACCGGCTAACCGCCTTACGTGATTCCCAAGCACTGTTGAAAGAGACTCTTTTGGAGGCTCAGGAATGTTACAAAAGAGCTGCTGATAGGCATAGAAAGGAGGCCCCAGTCTATCACGTTGGTGACAAGGTGTGGCTGTCAACAAAGAATCTTAAGCTTCGGATTCCTTCTCATAAATTGGGTCAAAGGTTCATGGGACCTTTTGAGATCATTGCTCAGATCAATGCTGTCACTTTCCGTTTGCAACTCCCGAATTCCATGAAAATACATCCAGTGTTTCACGTTGCACTGCTTAAACCTTTTCATGACAATACTTTCCCTGGCCGAGCCCTGCCTGCCCCACCTCCAGTCCTCGTGGATGGTGAGGATGAGTACGAATTGGAAAAAATTGTTGACTCCAGGATCTTCCGTAACAAGCTTCAGTATCTGGTTCGCTGGAAAGGCTATGGTGAGGAGGAGAGTTTGTGGGAACCAGTGGACAATATTCGTGCTCCTGATCTCCTTCAGTCTTTTCATGTGTAGTACCCTGCTAAACCAGGTAATAGGGCATCCAGAGGCTGCACCTATAGAGGCGGGGGTAATGTGAGGAATGGACTCTGCTGGGTTTTGAACCCTGGTCCCCTGGCTGCTATACCTCTTCCCTACCACTGCGCCAGCCTGCCTCTTGCAGATTTGCCTGAGATCTGATACCTTGACTCTAAAAGCAATGCAATCAGTGACAACTCTCTTTAGCTTTTTCTGGTCAGCTGTCTGGTTCTTAGCCTATATAAGGCACTTCCTGTCTCTGTATCCTTGCCAGATTATTGTGTGGTTTCTGATCACTTCAATAAAGCTTGTTCCTGTTTCACCTACAAATTGCTGAACTGGATTATTGCTGACCTTGGCTGCTGGTCTCCACAACCTTGTGATTCCATATCATTACAATTATACACAGGTCAGAGTCTGGGGTCTTCCACTGCACAGCATGGAATATTATACACAGGTCAGAGTCTCGGGGCTTCCACTGCACAGCATGGAAGATTATACACAGGTCAGAGTCTGGGATCTTCCACTGCACAGCATGGAATATTATACACAGGTCAGAGTCTGGGGGCTTCCACTGCACAGCATGGAAGATTATACGCGTTACCTCTGTCTGCGTTATTATAAGTTGTGTACTGTTAAGTAGTACTATTCCTATCAGTTGAATTCCTGTTACGTCCACTATTAGGGAATGTGTATATGGCATTGATTTTTGGAAATGGGAGATGGAAAAAGATGCTTGGTCGGTCCTCCCACTTCAAATTTGTGGCACTGCGTGTGCAATCTAAGGTGCCACCAGATATGAGTGTCACTGTGCACTGGCAAAAGTTGGCAGAGTAGGCGCTGTAGGGCTCACACACACGCCTGTAGGCAGGCAACTGATATGCAATTGATTACAGTCAAAAAAGTGTTGTTTTATGTCACTGTACACTATGGTTGCACCAGATATGACGTATCACTGTGCACTGGCAAAAGTTGGCAGAGTAGATGCAATAGGCTTCACACACACGCCTGTAGGCAGGCAACTGATATTCAATCTATTACAGTCAAAAAAGTGTTGTTTTATTTCACTGAGCACAATATAGGCTGTTAGGTGTTAGCCTGTCACACACACACGCTGACAGGCAGGCATATGCAATTAGATTACACAGAAAAAAATTATAAAATAAAATAAATGATGTTCTAGCCCTAAAAAGGGCTTTTTGGGTTGCTGTCCTTCAGATGGAAGGCTCTGGAAGGGAGTGTATGCTGCTGATTGGCTGGAAAGGGTCTGCTGACTGTGAGGTGCCGGGTCAAAGTTTCCTCAATGATAAAGTATAGGGGGCGAACCGAAAAGCGCATGTGTTCGCCGTTCGCTGCGAACGCGAACATGCAAAAATCACCGTGAATAGTCTGCCGGCGAACTGTTTGGGACATCATTACTGCACAGTCGATTCTCTATAAAACTGATACATAATACCCTATTGTACTTCTAAGTTCTTCTCATTACTATGTATACTTTCATACATTAATTGTACCATTTTGCTTTGAGTAGAATAAAAAGGTTGAAAGCACAGTGAGGCCCTGAAGAAGCAGCATATAAGGCCTTTTAAGTTAAATAGGTTGCATGTAAACAACATTATGTGATGTTTTTTAAATAGCTTATACTAAAATGTGAATGCACAGCTAGCTATGCAAACATTTCTAATACATGTATACTTACATAACATTGCATCCTTCCAACTATGTTTAATTTAACAAGTCAGATTAGAATGATAGACAATTTTTACTTTTTTACTTTTATGTTGCTTTCTTGTAGATGTGTTTCAAGCATAATTTTGCTTTAGTACAGTGCATACTTTTAAATGCTTTTGCTAGATATATGAGAGTAAATTGCCCAATCTGTTATTTATTCCTTTAACACACATTGGGCCTCATTCTATTACCGGCCGTAAATCGGCCGTAAGGCTGCGATTCCTTGCGGGGGCTCTGTTAACTCGCGATTCTATTATACGGCCCCGCAAGGATCTCCTCTTACGGCCGGCCGCATATCTTGAAACCGGCCGTAAGCTCTGAAATCTAAAAACTCAAAAATAAATTCAAGCCTGCACTGTACAGCTCTGTAAATGCTAGGTATCATATTGGGGGACATGAGGATTAAAAGTATCCCACTATCAAGCTTGCACATCAGCCAAAACCCGAGTTCAAATTAACTGTTTATTTTCCGGCTGCGGCGTGGGCGTGTCTGAGGTGCTCCAAGCCCTATGGACTTTTTACAAGTATATTTTACGTATATTAAAAAAAAAATATTTTACGGATTTGAGTATAGGGTAATTATGTGCTATTTTTGCTAACACCGAATATCACTTTATAGACTCCGCAAAGTGCAGGATGACTTTATTTGAGCTATTTTATGTGCTTAATTGGTGCTAGCGGGACCTGTCTGCTGCAAGTAAGCTGCGGCTCGTTTTTAGCCTTGCAGACAGGGTTCCCGGAGCAATAGAATCGCAACCAGACTTTTCTTACGGCCGATTTTCTTGCGGCCATTTTAGATCAAAGGCTTTCCTCTGGCGCAATCGGCCGCAAGAGATAGCAAGGCGCCGGCCGCAAGCCTGCCGGAACCCCCGGCCGGAGGGGAATAGAATAGCCGGAAAGCTTGCGGCCGTTCCTTGCGGCCCCGCAGTGGCTGCGGCCGATAATAGAATGAGGCCCATTGTGTTTGAGAAGTTGTTATTTTCTGCGTGTCCACCTCTGAAGCACTAAAAAGGAAAATCCAGAAGCAAATTTTCAATAAGGAATAAGTTGTAGGCAATCATAGACTTTCATCCTCTTCAAGAAACACTATTCAAGAACAATGAACAAAATGCAATTCAAGTACCTGGTACAATTACTGTAAAATGTAAAAGTTGCTAAAAATTTGTATATTTACATTGGATCTGACAGGATATATAGGAAAGCATGTCAAGGAAATTATTAAGTTTGAAATGTGAATTTTATAAGCCTTAATGATGCTGCAATTCTTGGGAGAATCACTGAAAACAGAGAAAGTTGGTAACTCAAAATAGGAATGACAAGGCTAACACAAGAGATTTACTGTGTAATGGAGGAGCTTGATCAGTTTATAGAAGTGAGGCACAACTGATCTATGAATTCTTCTGTCACTCAGTTGGTGACATGTCATTCATTTTGTAAAATACTCTGGCCCAATTATAGTATAGTAATATCCTATGAAGAGTAGGTGGTAATGGCTGCTCTCCCAGTGAATCCATCAAGTGGTCAGCCTTGCTTTTTTTTTTATCATACTCTCAGTTTCTTCTCCAACCAATTGCCACCTCTGTACATTAGAGTTATTTTTCAGGCACACCCTGTATGTATTCACTATTTTAGATTATTCTAGAGAAATTTACTAACCCCATCATTAAAACTTAATTTAGATCCATTTACAAGCATTCCCATGTAAAACAAATAATTCCTAAATTCATCAATCATTTAGACAGTTATTTATTTATTTTTTAAATTATTTTTATTGAGGGAAACAGGGTAATCACAGTGTTACATGAACATTACAGGTAAAACATAATCAGTGCAGACATAACACTTGAAGAATTTAACTTTATTTCCCCCCCCCCCTGTTTCACATTTATGTACATCTTAAGTGCAATTGTAAAAAGAAATCGAATGTAGAAAAAAGCAGAAAAGATAGATAAAGGGGAAGGAAGGAGAAGGGGGAGAAGGGGGAAAAGGGGTATATAGTAGTGGGTTCACTGGAGGTTATATCTTTCTTATTGTACTTTCCTGCTGTGTTTCCACAGAATGCATAGGGTCCAAGTATCCCAACATGAGGCCTACTTTCTGTGGGAATTATCTAGGTCAGCTGAGATAGTGCTCATAGAATGTATACATTTTTGTTTTTTCAAGATTGCACTATATTCGGGTATTGCCAACTTCCAGGTTTTAGCTATTGTAATCCTAACTTCTAAAAACAGTTAACTTTTAAAGCTTCTTCTGTTTTATGGATATACTATTATTGTAATTGGGATTCTCTATGCAGTATTTTTGGAAGGGGTTTTTCCTGGCTGAGGTAATATTAGTGTTTACTTGAGATAGGTTAAGCCATTCCTTAGATGGTAAGTGGTGTGGGTCTCTCAATGTCGTGGGGAACCACTGATGATTTCCCCTTAAAAGATGAGCAACTATAGTATATTTGTTGTCTATCCACCATTTTAATTGTCAGAATCTATAAATTGGTGGATTATTTTGATATATCCATAGGGGGTGAGCCATGAGCCTGATTCTATTAATGGTGTTCTTTTGATTGTTTGAGTCCATACAGCTAATGATTGAACCACACTGCTGGAAAGGGAGGATCTGTTAAGTTTGTAATGTAGGCTAAGCCATAATACCTGGCTAATAAAAAGGTTCAGTTCCCCCAAGGACACTTATTTCTACCCACACTGGCAGCTGCTCTTTCCTGAACAATTTGGTAGCTTTATAGTATTTTAGTAAGTCTGGAAGGGCTAATCCGCCCTTTTTTTGGGTGCCATAATGGCTGTTTTATTTATCCTTGGCTTTCTGCGATCGATCCCAACTGTTGGAACAGTGCGGAAGAGATACAAAAGCCTGGGCAGGACATTCATTTTTATGGCATGAATTTTTCCTAGCCACAAACATTTTTATAGGAAGACCACGTGTTTATGTCATTTGTCTAGGGATGAAAATTGGTGTTAGACCCATTTAAAGGAAACATTTCCTGATAGTTGAGATTCCAGGTGCTTCAGTAAGGAGACATTCAGAGCCTTGCGTTGCCTGGATTTATCTTGAAACCAGAAATGCTGCCAAAAAGCCCAAGAGTATTAAATAAGTTAAGAGGTTTGTCAATGGTTCGGTGACTGTAAGCATGATGTCATCTGCAAAAAGGCTCAGTTTGTGTTTTGCCTTTGCCATCTGTATTCCCTTTATATTTTGGTTTTCTCTTATTGCAATAGCCTGGGGTTCAATACACAACACTAAAAAAAGAGGGGATAGGAGACTTTGTTGGCTTGTTTAACCCTTGAACATTATGTGAGGCTATTTTTAAGGCCATTACTCAACACCTTTGCCGCTTGCAGGACTTAGAATAGGAACTCTGGTATGCAAGCTGTTCATGAAGGGCGACAGATGAGAAGAGGGCACCTAGCTGGTATTGGTGGGGATAAACCACTCCATGTAGAGGGTGGGGTAAGTGGTGCAGAGGAGGGGAGAGAGAGAGAGAGAAGGTAGAAGAAAGCTAGAAGCAAGCAGGAGAAAAATCTAAAGAGTATTAGAGTAGGGTTTAGCAACAGCAAAGTACTTTGCAATTCAAGATAACAGTCTTTCAGTATACAGTTATCTTGTTACTAAAATACTTTTATGATATGATTATACAAAATGATTTACCGTTTAAACTGAACTGAGGAGAGCCAACAGCTGTCCCCATAAATCCTACAGTGAGGTGCCAGGTATCCTTCCAAAAAGGTACGCTGGTGACTCGCCTACAAAATAATAAAATAGAAAAATATCTAAAATGTAACCCCTGTGAGACACTTCTTTTGATTACTATTAATGTATATAATTATATAATTAAATATATTGATATCATTAAAATTTAAATCACTGGTTAATTCAGTTTATCTATACAGAATTTTGTATCATGTAGAGTAGAATATTAAAAGTTAATGTGTGTTTTTTGTTATAATATAAATCATAGTTCTGATGGTATATAAACTCAGGTGATATGCACCTAGTGTAATCCTGTTGTAGGATCTAGTAACTGCTCTGTTTGCTACAGTTCCTGTTCCCTTTTGAATTGATCTTTGCTGCTGACCTGGATTCCTTCTTACCTCTTTTGATTTCTGCTGGCCCCTGATATTTGGCTTGCCTGATGATTTCTTTGCCTGTGCTCTTGGACTTATCGCTTTGAACTTGCCTTCATCTGGTACTTCGCCCTTAAGGGTTTCACTCAGACAACTTTGACAATAGATATTTATATAGCTGCATGGTTAAGATTAGAATGAGGGATATGGTTAGAGTCATGATTTGTGATGCTTGATGTTAGTATAGATGTACATGGCTTAAGTACCCCTGATTTTTAGAGCTGTAATTCCATGGTTTGCACTAAACCCCCCTAAAGCGCTGTTTTTTTACCCTTGATCTGCTTTGCTATAATGCTGTATTTCCTCGTAGGACCTTTTTTAATGCTCTGAGCAGAGTCACAGCATTTAGAGAAACAGGAGAAGAGGCAGAGAGAGACAGAGAGAGAAGAAAATGCTATCCGAGAGCGAGAGAAAGAGCCATAAGAGTCCCTGAATTCCTACTTCTACCACTCAGAGAGAAGGTACAGAATATTTTCCTTGTTCCCTTGTTTTTCATAATTTTTTTGTTGAAGCAGCGGTCATTGACACCAAACCTGCTGCAGCCTTTCTATCCACTTTGAAGGAAATTGTGGAGAGAGGCAATTATCCAGCAGAACTGGTCTTCAATTTAAATTTTAGATCTTGCAGGCTCCCACACCTCATCAGCTAGTGCAGGGGACCTAAACGGGACCTCCGCGACAGTCCCACACATAAGCCCTGCCATGGGGGGTAGTCCAACTACCCCCCCCCCCCGCACCTAAAATTAATCCCCCTCTATGCAGGGGTCCCCATCGGGACCCCCGAAGTGTCCCCACATTAACACCTTGCTGCAGGGGTCCTTAGGGACCCCCGCAGCCCCCACACATAAACCCCTTGCAGCGGGTGTCCCCAATCGGCACCGATCAGGCCCCCGCTGCATTCAAAAGTTTTAAATCCCCGCCTTGGCTCCTTAAAGGGCCCGCGACACACTATTAACAATCCCGGCCGTGGCACCTAAAGTTAACACCCCTCTATGCTGGAGATCCCCATCAGGACCCCCGAAGTGTCCCCAACATTAACCCCTTGCAGCGGGGGTCCCCGATCGGCACCGGTCGTGACCCCACTGCATTTAGATTTTTACATTTCCCGCCTCGCGGGACCTTAAAGAACTGTAAAGGTCCTGAAAGTACTTGCACTAAAAAATATTAACCGCAGGCAACTAAAATAAACCCCATAACTCATGGGGGTCAATACAGACCCCCATAAGCACTTAATTAACCCCATAACTCATGGGGGTCATTACAGACTCCCATAAGCCTTAATTAACCCTATCACTTATGTGGGTCAATACAGGCCCCTATAAGCCTTAATTAACCCTGTCATTCATGGGGGTCAATACAGACCCCCAATAAGCCCTTAATTAACCCTGTCAGTTATGGGGTTTAATACAGACCCACATAAGCCCTTAATTAAACCCGTTACTCATGGGTGTCAATACAGACCCCCATAAGCCTCTATTTAACCCCATCACTCCCATTAGGGTATATTATGACCCTTATGGGGCTGTTAAAACCCTAACATTAACCACATAAGTGCCATGATGTTCCACATTGTCCTATGAAAACCCTCATGGGACAATTAGAAGCCTGTTATTAACTCCTTAAGTGCCATGAGGGTCCTCCAGTACCCCCATGACACTAAGTACAAACACTACACTACACTTCCCCCCAATAAACCACTACATTTAAACTAACCCCCCCTCTACCCTAACCAATTAACCCCTACCTACCTTACACTACCTACCTAACCCCTATTAAACCCCCCACCCTACTAATTACATAAAATAAAAAAAACTAAGGTACATAAAATAAAAAAAGCATCACAACCCCCCCCCCCCACTACATAAAATAAAAAAACCTAGGGTACATAAAATAAAACAAAATCACAACCCATCCCTCACTGCATATAATAAAAAAACCTAAGGTACATAAAATAAAAAATCACAACCCCCCCACTATAAAAAAATTGGAAAAAAAATTACACACCTGCAAAGGAAAAGGCATACACAAATACACATAACATAACAGTTATAAATACATTATAAATATACACATAACTACAATCCATTTCCTCCTATCTATACCTATCCCCAATCTAAACACACACCCCTATCTATACCTAACCCCCAATTTAAACACTCCGCCCTATCTATACAATACCCCCAATCTAAACCCCCCCTTTCTATACCTAACCCCCAATCTAAACACCCGCTTTCTATACCTAATCCCCAATCTAAACACCCCTCCTATCCTTACCTAAACCCCAATCTAAACATCCCCCATATCTATATTTAATCCCCTAAATCTAAGCTAAAATAGAATAAATAAACCCACTTACCTTTGCAGATTTCCCTTCTGATTGCAGCCCCTAGGGAAAAAAGAAACATCAGATTATTCAAACAATAAACATTACATATCACATATAATAGTTGTCAAACTACAAATCGTCATCACCCTTGTGTGAGCCAATCAAGATGCGATACACCCCTATATCCCATTCTAAATGGCTGAAAGAACTGTTAATCTCTTCTAAACCAATCCGAAGGCGCTATTGCTTTCAGCCAATCACAATGGGATACACCCCCACGGGGTGATTTTGCTGAAGGCATCTGTGCCTTCTGATTGGCTGCTGACAACAGCTAATCAGAAGCCTCAGATGCCTTCAGCCAATCACCCCATGGGGGTGTATCCCATCCTGATTGGCTCACATATTGGCCCATTCTGATTGGCTGAAATTTCATAGACAGCGTTTTCAGCCAATCAGAAGGCGCCATTGCCTATTTCCTTCCAGAAAAGGCTCTAGGAGGCTCATTAGCGTTGGGGAGGTCTGCGAGTGCGGACCTCAGTTAGTTTTTTTTATTTTTATAGAACGCAAATTCAGCAAGGACCCAGCCAAGGCAGAAGAGAAGAAGGCCCCTGTCTCCCATTTTATTCGCATTGACCCTAGAACCCCTCGCTATAGCTATTAGGGCTTCGTCGGACTTTAAGGGGATTAAAGTAGGCAAAAGGGAATACAAGATCTCCCTCTTCGCGGATGATGTAGTAGTATATATGGAGCATCCTCATATATCTATGAAGGCGCTCATGGAAATCATTGCAAACTACAGTAAGGTGTCGAATTATAAATTAAACATAGAGAAATCTGAAGCACTAAGTGTTAATATTCCAGAGGAAGATGAAGAGCGCCTGACTTGTAGGTATCAGCTGGCCCACACAAAGGGATTTACACACCTGGGAATTAACTTTAGTGATGATATAAGAAGTATTCAAACCTCCAATTTGAACAATTTATATAAATCATCTAAAGAGCTTATTGAGAACTGGCCGGTCAATCAAATATCCTTCTCTGGTAGAATTGCATCAATCAAGATGTCTCTCCTTCCTAAACTTAACTATGTATTTAGATCTTTCCCTTTTTCAATCTCAAGCCAATGGACAGCTAAATTCCAGAAGATGATCGATAGATATATTAATAAGAACGGTCAGATCAGAGTTAAAAAAGCAATAATGAGTCGAAAATTTATAAATGGTGGCATTGCATACCCAATGGTTTTTCACTATCAGGAAGCAATTAAATTGGCGCAATATATAAAGTGGAGTCAACCTCTTTCCACTCACCCGGAGAACCAGATTTTAAGTGATATGCTACACAATATCGACCTTAATGCTCTATTGTTCACTCCAAAACTAGCATTAGCATACATTGACCCGAGAGCAACTATTTTGACTATAATGATAAAAGAGTGGATAAAAATGAACAAAAAATTTAAATTCATAGAGCAATATAGTGAACTTACTCCTTTTAAAACATTAGCACGCATGAATTATATCTACTTAGAACCAGAATGGAAAGACAAAGGAATATATCTACTGGGGCACATTATAGATAAAGAAAAAGGAAAAATTTTAGATTATAACATGCTAAAGTTGAAATATAATATATCAACTAAACTTTGGTTCACTTCACATCAAATTTCACGAGTTTTGAAGAATATAAATAAAAACATTACTCGGCAAAGCTTAAACAACGTTGAAATTTTAATAAAGTCCCAAAATACTAGACACTTGATTTCTAAGTGTAGTGAGATCATTTATAAGCAAATACAAACGGATACAACTAGACCTATGGACCTCTGGGCTAAAGATATGCAGCTAAGGATACCTAAAGAGTCATGGCAACAAGCCTTAAAATCTCTAAGTAGGTTTGTTAAAAATACAAACCAGAGAGAAATTCAATTTAAATTACTTAATAGATGGTACTGGGTTCCCTCCAAAATCTACTTTATAACATTTAAACCAGAAATTAAATTATGCTGGAGGAACTGTGGGAAATCTGCAGATATGTTCCATATATGGTGGGAATGCCCTATAACCCTTCATCTTTGGAAGGATTGTTCTGAATACTTATCACATATATAGTTGTGAGCGTACGAGTCGTTGCTCACGCTTGCGGGCTCGCGTAGCGAGCCCGCAAGAACTGCGTCCCTCGCGAAGCGAGGGACGCAGTTCACCGCAAATGCGGGTCCTCGCGAAGCGAGGGCCCGCATTTGCGGTTGTGGAGGCTCAACGTCGGCTGTGTTAACACACACATACACACACACGACTTTTTTAACAGAATAAACCCAACCGCCCAGCCAACAAAAACCCAACAACGTCCCCGCAAATGCGGATCCTCGCGAAGCGAGGGTCCGCATTTGCGGTGGTGGGAGCATCCCAACATCGGCTGTGTTAACACACATACACACACACACAACTTCATAACAAAAAATAACTCAAAGTCGCCTCACACCCGCTTACACCCAGACACACAGACGCAAGACTTAACAAAAAAACAGTAAAAAAGGCCCTTCACACGCTCTTAACACACATACGTACGACTTAGAAACAAATACACTGCGTCGTACACGTAAAAGCTAACTGCGTATATCGCAAAAAAATACGGCAACATCGCAACAAAATACGGCCGCATCTGAAAAAAATACGGCCGCGAAAGACCCATTCCAACCGCCGCGCATCAAAACATCACAAACACAAGAAATAAACACAACAAACACATAAAAAGCTTACTTACAGCACGGGGGGGCATCCGGCACCTCCAAAAGTTCATTTACACGTCCATTTAAGTCAAAACAAAGAGTTTAAACGACCGAAAATCGGCTAAGCGAGAGAAAAAATGGTCGCCGAACAAAACGAAAACGAGGCTCCAGACGTAACTACACTACACTTACTCGCAATAATGAAACACATACTATGCGGAACGGATCACACTCATATTAAACACCATTTTAACCACTACTACGCACAAAATGGCGGATGGAACGCAAATTGTAAGCTGGAACGCAAATAGCGCGTGCGTATTACGTTCTAACGGTCTAACTTTCCAGAATGTTCTACAAGTTTATAAATACTGTCTATTTGACAGAGAAAAATACATTTCTCCTCAGGTGATGAACAGAGTGACTTCGGAGATAACTGCTGCTAAAACTTGAGAAGATAATTCTTTCCTAATTTACTAATTTACATTGTGCAAATTACAACTGAGAGGTAAGCTATAATATATTACTTATTTTCAAGACAGGACATCAAAAAAAAAAATTAAAGAAGACAAAGAGGTTTATGTATACTGACAAGTGACACGCACATATATGCGTATAATGTATACTGACATGTGACACGCACATATATGCGTATAATGTATACTGACAAGTGACACGCACATTTATGCGTATAATGTATAGTGACATGTCACATGCACATATATGCGTATAATGTATACTGACAAGTGACACGCACATTTATGCGTATAATGTATAGTGACATGTCACATGCACATTTATGCGTATAATGTATACTGACAAGTGACACGCACATTTATGTGTATAATGTATAGTGACATGTCACACGCACATTTATGCGTATAATGTATACTGACATGTCACATGCACATTTATGTGTATTGCCCCTGCAACAAACTAATTAAACAACTACATTTAAATTACATTACAAAAAAATAAGTTGGGACTATTAAAATACTATTAAAATATGAGTCATGTATACTGATATGTGACACGCACATATATGTGTATCATCTATAGTCACATGTCACACACACATTTATGTATGTTGGCCAAAAATAAAAATAAGGTTAATTTAACAATTAAAATATGATTCATGTATAGTTATATGTCACACGCACACAAAAAAATTACTTTCAACTATGGAAATGTGCTTCATGTATGTGACATGTGTGTAGACCCCACCAAAAAATAATGTTAATTCAAATTAATTACAGAAGTATATTTCAATGAAATTAATTTACTGCAATTTAATAGATCACCTAAAACTCAATCTTTCAACTTTTTTTAATATTCAAACAGACTCTGCATCAACAGCGTCTCTCAACAATTTGCACCGTACACTGTGAAGCACAATCCCTTTTAAAGAACACCAACAAAGAAGAAGAGGTAAGATACAAAAATACTTTAAATGCTGAAAAGGCCATGCTTTGTTAAATACAAATAAAAAATTCTATAATTCACTATTTCACTTTATTTTTCAAACAGACACTACAAGAAGACCGGCGGATTAAGATTGGCAGGAGGGGACCCTCTCTCATTCCACACTTCAATCAAGGTACAGTATTAAGTATAAAAAAGAACTGAACCATGAGCCTTATTCAATTGTGAGTTGGCTAATTGAATAGGGCTTTATATAAGCACATAATAGATTTTTTAGACAGATATTTTTAGTTACTGAACTTCTAACCACAATCAAGGTCTTCACTAACTAAAAACTTTTGTCAAAAAATATTTTATGTGCTTATATAGAGCCCTATTCAATTGGTCAAAACGCAATTGATTCAGGACCTAAATATGTTTAATGGCCGAGGGCCTCATTCAAATGTGATTTGCCCATTTCAATAGGGCTCTATATAAGCACATTTGGCTCAATTTCACTACAAACTTCTGTTCAAAAATATGCTCTGTGCTTATATAGAGCCCTATTGAAAAACCAAATTCAATGAGGCCCTCACAATATAACAAATCCAGCAAACAAAGGCCCTCATTCAATTGATATTTTGGACAATTCAATAGGGCTCCAAATAAGCACATTTAGAACCCTATTGAATTGGCCAAACTGCAATTGAATGAGGGCCAAAGTATGCAACATATGGTACACACAAACTGCTACACACAAAACAGGATTGTAACAAACACATAGCAAACTACATTTATATTCTTTTTGTTTAACAACCTATAACCATTAGAAAAAACACTACATAAGTGGTGCCCATCAAACAGGATTGTACGAAAACTCACACAAACACATAGCAAACTACATTTAAATTCTTATTTTAATCTTTAACAACCTATAAGCCTTAGAAAGAAGCCTAAATAAGCATACCAACATTGGTGCCCACCAAAAGGATTGTATGAAAACTCACACAAACACATAGCAAAATACATTTAGATTCTTATTTTATGTTTAACAATCTATTAGCATTACAAAACTACATTAATAAGCATACCATCAGCGGTGCGCATCAAACAGGATTGTATGAAAACTCACACAAACACATAGCAAACTACATTTACATTCTTATTTTATGTTTAACAACCTATAAGCATTACAAAACAACATTAATAAGCATACCAACAGTGGTGCGCACCAAACAGGATTGTATGAAAACTCACACAAACACATAGCAAACTACATTTACATTCTTATTTTATGTTTAACAACCTATAAGCCTTAGAAAGAAGCCTAAATAAGCATACCAACAGTGGTGCGCACCAAACAGGATTGTATGAAAACTCACACAAACACATACCAAAGTACATTTAGATACTTATTTTATGTTTAACAATCTATAAGCCTTAGAAAAAGGCCTAAATAAGCATAACAAAAGTGGTGGACACCAAACGGGATTGTAGAAAAACAAAGAAATAATGTCATTTTTTAGTTCATACAAATACATTCAAATAAAATTACATTTTCATTTTTATTTTATAACAGATACTGCGTCAAGAACATCGGACCAGGAGTTTCAACTGAGGACCAGACCAGCGGACGAGGACTTTCAACAGAGGACCAGACCATTGGACGAGGACTTTCAACAGAGGACTACACCATCGGACGAGGACTTTCAACAGAGGACCACACGATTGGACGAGGACTTTCAACACAGGACCAGACCATCAGACGAAGGCTTTCAACACAGGACCAACAAAGATTTTGCTTCAAATCAAACTTCAACCAAGGTACAGTATAACAAGTAAAAAAAGAGAAAAATTAATTAATATTCTTCTTTAATGTTTAACCACCTATAAGCCTTAGAAAATAGCCTACAGAAGCATACCAAAATTGTGGCGCACCAAAAAGGATTGTAGAAAAACACAGAAATAATGCCATTTTTTCATTAATACAAAGACATTCAAATAACATAACATTTTCATTTTTATTTTATAACAGATACTGCATCAAGAACATCGGAACAGGAGTTGAAACTGAGGACCACACCAGAGGACGAGGACTTTCAACAGAGGACTACACCATCGGACGAGGACTATCAACACAGGACCAGACCATCGGACGAAGGCTTTCAACACAGGACCAACAAAGAATTTTGCTTGAAATCAAACTTCAACCAAGGTACAGTATAAAAAGTAATATCTATCATCTATCTCTTATTTGTCTTTTAGGGCCAATAATCTTTAACACTAAATACAAACTTCAATGTAAACTTCAAAAATAAATTGGCATAGTCCAAAAAAGTCTAAAAACACAGAATCTATATAATTTGTCATTGTAACATTCCAGTCCTAAACCCTAATTTAATTGCCATTTGACAAATTGAATAGTGCTGTAAAAAAGGACATAACATCTTTTTTAAAATACCTTTTTAGTTACTGAAACACTTGCTTTTGGATACATGTTTAATAAATCAAAATTTCTTTAAATAATTATCTGATGGCCTTATTTAGACTTTTATTCAATTGACCGCATTGAAATTGATTAAGTATAAAATGTTAACACACTATTGATAACTATTTGTCATGAAAAACAACTTAACATCTCAAAATAAACTAATGGTACATTATTTTATTTTTACAGATTAACATGGCTGATAACGAGAGTAAACAAGAAAAGAAAAGACGCCAAGCTAGAGAACGACGACAGAGAGCAGACAGCCAGCAGACACCGGAGAAGAAGGAAATTCGACGAGAAAAAGAACGCAAAAGAATTGCAAGCAAAAGACTGTCACTTGCAGAAATTAAAGATATGTCAAAAAAAACAACAAAGAAAATAAAGCATTTACAACCTGTTGCTCAAACATCAGATGACATTTTACCAGAAAAAATACAAGAGATACCAAAAAAAGCAACAAAGAAAACAAAGCATTTAGAACCGTTTCATGAAACATTACATGACATTTTACCTCAAACAATACAACATATACCAAGAAAAGCAACGAAAAAAACAAAACATTTAGAACCTGTTGTTGAAACATTATATGACATTTCACCTGATGAATATGAAAGTCAAAATCCTATATGCTTTGCAAATTGTCCTCTACTCAAGTCTTTAGCAGTAGAGGTTCATAGTTGTGGGGACATGACTACTCAATGTCAGTTTTGTGAGGCTTATTATTTTAAACAGGAGAGACCCAGAGATGGACAATTTATTAGTTGTTGTCAAAAAGGCAAGTTCAAACTTCCAGAAAGGAAAGAATTTCCAATTTATTTACAAAATATTATGACTGAACCTACTTTTCAAAACTACAAAAATTTTAAGACAAACATAAGATCCTACAATAGTGCCATATCCTTTGCATCCATGGGGGCAACATTAGCTGCTAATGTACCAGGACATGGTCCTTACTGTTTTAAAGTCCAAGGACAAATTTATCATCGCACTTCCCATTTACATCCAGAGGAAGGAAATAAAAGAAAATTCGCTCAACTATATGTCCTAGATACAATGGAAGCTGTTGACCAACGTATGCAGATGGAAGAAAATAAAAAATGCTTACCCACTGTTTTCATAGAGCTAAATAACATTATGGACAACAATCCCTACAGTAAAGCTTATAAAAAATTGGCAGAAGTAGAAAATGAACAACTACTTCTTTCACAAACACATCAATTACCAATGCCGAAGGTTAATATGGTGCTTAAAAGAGACAGACATACTGATAAACGTCGTTATAACTTGCCAACAACAAATGAGGTTGCAATGGTGTTTCAGAATGATGAAGGAGAACCACCATTTCAAAGAGACATTCGAATATATCCTAGAAATGAGGACCAACCGTTTATTAATATGAGTATCTTAAGTCCAAATTTAGATCCAATGACATATCCCATCTTTTTCCCACACGGAGAAGCAGGTTGGCAACCAAAATTAACTCTTCCCAGTTACCCAAATGCTAAAGCCAGAATCCGAAATAATGTTTCTATGCTTGAATTTAAAGTAGCTCAAATTGCCATTCGCAATGTATTTAATCCAATTTTATGTGGTGGGAAACTAACACAACAATGGATTATTGATTCATATTTGCAAGTTGAGGCAAATAATTTAAACTTTATCAAATATCAACAAGATAAACAATATTCTGGACTCATGGACTATGTTGCTGACGTGGCTACAAGCAGAGACATGACAGCTGGCAAAGCCATCATTTTACCATCTTCCTTTCAAGGATCTCCTCGGAATATGAGAGAAAGATACAATGATGCTATGGCTATTGTGACAAAATTTGGCAAACCCGATCTATTTGTGACATTTACATGTAATCCACAATGGCCAGAAATTACACTAAATCTACTTCTTGGACAAACTGCTTCAGATCGACCAGATTTAGTAGCCAGAGTTTTTAAGATTAAATTAAATGAATTAATACGTGACTTCACTATAAATCAGTTATTTGGCAAATGTCTTGCTTATGTATATACCATTGAATTTCAAAAAAGAGGCCTTCCACATGCACATCTTCTAATAATACTTCAAGAAAAAGATAAATTAGATACTTCAGACAAAGTGGATGCAGTCATTGTTGCTGAACTACCAGATCCAGAACTATATGGTAGACTATATGAGATTGTTACTCATCGCATGATTCATGGACCCTGTGGTGACCTTAATCCACAATCACCATGTATGGAAAATAATAAATGTTCCAAAGAATTTCCAAAAGATTATAGAGACAAAACCTATGCCAATTGTGATGGATATCCACTTTATAAAAGAAGAGGAGGAGATAGTGCCATTATTCATGGAAAAAAAGTGGACAATAGATATGTAGTACCCTACAATCCACATTTACTCATGAAGTACAACGCCCACATCAACGTAGAAGCCTGCACTTCCATCAAATCCATTAAATATGTCTACAAATATATTTACAAAGGTTACGATGCAGCTACTGTAGTCGTCAAAAGTGCAGACAACCCTGAAAGTAGTGAGTTAGTACATGATGAACTTGCATCTCATGTAGATGCTCGCTATGTCAGTGCGCCAGAAGCTATGTGGCGGCTTTTAAAATTTGAAATGCATGATAGATCACATGCAGTATATAGGTTAGCTGTACATTTGCCACAACGACATTTAGTCTATTTCCATGCTGGAAATGAAATGAATGCATTGGCCCAAAGTGAAGATCGTCACACTACACTAACTGCATGGTTTGCATTAAATTCCACTGATGCTGAAGCAACACAATACTTATATATTGAAATTCCATATCACTATGTTTTTGTGAATGGATATGGAGACCAAGAAAAACCAGAGGCAATAAAATTATTCCAAGAATTTACACAGTCAGTCCAAGAGATGTGGAACGTTTTTGCTTACGGATATTACTTTTAAATGTTCCTGGAGCACAAAGTTTTGAACACTTAAGAACTGTTAATGACATTGTATATGAATCCTTCCATTTAGCTGCAAGACATAGAAACTTACTCGCTGATGATACAGAGTGGGAAAGATGTTTAGAAGAAGCAGCACAATGTCAAATGCCACGACAGATGAGAGAACAATTTGCTTTTATTTGGATCTTCTCAAATGCTCCAAATGCATTAGCTTTGTGGGAGACTTTTAAAAGTAATATGGCTGAAGACTTTATACGACGATACAATGAACCCATTGCACACTTAAAAGCGTTAATGGAAATCCAAGAAGTCTTTTTAACTCATGGATTAAGTTGTGCAAGTTTTAATTTGCCTGATCCAGGTCTTATAGATGACATTAACTTTGAAGACTATGACATTCAACTACAAGCAGAAAGAACAGAAGAAAGACTTGCAACTTTAAATACACTACAATTGCAAGCATTTCATGCCATTAAAAATGCTATAGATGATGACATGGTGACAGAGCGTTATTTCTATCTTGATGGACCTGGCGGATCAGGAAAAACATATTTGTACAATTTATTAATGAGTTCAGTACGAGCCCAAGGAAAAATAGCAATGGCGTTTGCCACTACTGGAATTGCTGCACTTTTATTAGAAGGTGGGAGAACTGTTCATAGTGGATTTAAACTGCCAGTGCCTATTTTAGAAAATTCTGTGTCAGATATTCGCATGACATCCTTACAAGCAAAGAAATTGAAGAAATGTAAATTAATTATAATAGATGAGGTCACAATGATGTCATGCTATGCCCTCCAATGTATTGACCGTTTGCTTCGTGAAGTCATGGAGAATACTTTTCCATTTGGTGGAAAGGTAATGTTGTTGGGTGGCGATTTCAGACAAACATTACCTGTCGTTGTACATGGAAATCGAACTGACATTATCGAAACATGTATAAAGTCAAGTATAGTATGGAAACATTTTACCCATCTTCAACTGCAACAAAATATGAGATCAGAAGGCCAAACTGATTTCAATGATTGGCTTATTAAAATTGGAGAAGGCAGAACAGAAAAAATACTACATTTACCTGATGACACTGTAGAGATCCCACCTCATATGATTTGTCAACAAGATATTATATCGGCTATATTTGAAGGGAGCATAAATAACGAAGAATATTCCGAGCTTGCCAACCAAGTCATACTGACGTGTAAAAATAAAGATGCATTAATCCTCAATAATGAAATCTTAAAAAAAATGTATGCACCACAAAGAAATTATCACAGTGCTGATTCTGTACTTGCTGATGACAATGAAAGTCAGGCTAACTTTTCGACAGAATTCATAAACTCTTTAACTCCTTCTGGAATGCCACCACATATTTTGCAGCTAAAGAAAGGTGCAATTATCATGTTACTGCGAAATATGAACCTCAAAAAAGGCCTATGCAATGGCACAAGATTAATTGTTCAACAATTAAAGGACCATTTTATAGATGCTGAAATTTTAACTGGGACCCATAAAGGAGAGAGAGTTTTCATACCAAGAATAGATTTAGCACCAAGTGAAAGTAGTCTCCCTTTTATACTTCAAAGAAGACAATTTCCCATTATTATGGCATTTGCCATGACCATTAATAAATCACAAGGTCAAACTTTCAAATCTGTGGGTATTTTCTTGGAAGAACCAGTTTTTGCACATGGTCAATTGTACGTTGCGTTGTCACGGTGCAAAAATCCACAGGCTATTAAAGTTTACATTGAAAACAATGAAAGTCAAGGTGATTTATTAGAAGATGGACGTATTTTTACTAAAAACATTGTCTACTATGAAGTACTATAACTTTGAAGGATACAAATTAACGATGCCAAGATTTTTTTAAAGCATTGCAAAATACATAACAATTGGTTGTTTAATTCAGTCATAATTAATGGAAGTCATGTTTATGAATGATTTGCCTCACAAAATACTTGCTTTGCATTGTTAGTAAAAATTATGTTAAAATGTTAAGTCACTATGTTAATGTTTCTAATGTTACAAGTTTCAAAAATATATTTTCAAGTTATTTCATTCAACAGATTACAAAGTGGATGTTAAGAGGTCAAGCACCTTTTAAGTCACAATGTAAATATTGTCTGTTATCTTAAGATTACTACCTACATTAATGTTTATCGCCAGTTTATGTGCTCAGTAATAAATTACTTTAATTACGTACGTTTTAAGAAGAGTTTTACTGTATGCCTTCCTCTACATTCAATGTATATTCAAGTTAACAATTATTGGGATAGAAATTGAATTTTAATACTGATTAATTTAAATGTCAATTGTTTTTACATTGAAATGTTAATACTTTTAATAAAAAATTAGGTTACAAAATGTATTCACTATGTTCCTGTTTATAATGTTCAAAATTATACCAATGTTTTGTTAACTTCTAAACTTACATAAAAAATAAAGTTCAAGTTTAAAAATATATACTTTGATGGTTATTGCTTACATATAGTTTAAACTTCATGTTAAAATTTGCGACGTTTAAAGAAGGCTTTTTACTTTTTGCTTTCCTATTCATTCAATGTATATTAAAGTTAACAATTCTTCAGATACTAATTACATTTAAAAAAAACATTACATCAACATTTTACAAAAATACACGTTCATATTAAAATACTTACAAGTGTCAAAAATATATGTTAATAACTAAACAACTTGACAAACATATACATCACATTGCCGTCATTTTTTGACGGGCAAGTCGCTAGTCTATTATATTTAAGACAGAAATGATAGTAAAACCGCAGATGGCCTTGTTTAATATTTTTCCCCCTAAGATGGAAATAAAAAATAAAGCGTTTATGACTCAAATCTTTCAGGTAGTAAAAACTGCAATTGCACGAAATTGGAAGAAAGAGGATCTTCCAAAACTAACTGAAATATTGGCCATGATGGGATACAATAGGGAACTAGAGAGGGATTTTAATATGGCATTTCAGCTAAAACAAGACCCTGTAAAATGGGTAGTTTGGGACTCAATTTTTAAGTAACCTCTACGGGGTAATCTCACGAAGACACCATATCTTCCCTGGCAGATCGATCCCTCCCTGGCTCTTCCTCCCTACCTTCACCAAGCTGGCTAGAATATGAGTGGAATGAAAGCGTGTGATAGGATATGAAAGTAATTTAATAGAGAAGTTTAACTGGTTAATCTCTCCATTAGGTTGAAGAATATTCAACCAAGTATTAAAGTTTGGATTTCATTCATAGCCATATGTAAGTTTAATACAATGATACACTTAAAGTCTATTAATAGCAATAAACATGAAAGAACAGTTACACTCCTATGATTATTGATATAATGTCAGGGCACAAATGTATGCCTTCTGTATTTTTGTCTGGCTGTGTATATAATATGTAAGGTATTATTTATGTAAATGGAGATTTTAAATTTGAAAATAAAAATAATTAAAAAAAAAAAAAAAAAAAAAAGAAGAGAAGAAGGCCGGGGACGTCGGGGACAGGTTCGTTTTCAATGTCTAATGTTTATAATTTTTTTTTGTTTTTGGTGTTTGTGATGTTGTGTATGTTTTCTTACTAATGGTATGTATCTTTTTTCCAGGGGCCGAGCCGGAGAACAGATGAAGATGGACGGGGACTAGTGATGTTGCGAACATAAAATGTTGATGTTGCGAACCGCCGCAAATGTTCGCGAACCGGCGAACATCGGCGAACCGCCATAGACTTCAATGGGCAGGCGAATTTTAAAACCCACAGGGACTCTTTCTGGCCACAATAGTGATGGGAAAGTTGTTTCAACGGGACAAACACCTGGACTGTGGCATGCCGGAGGGGGATCCATGGCAAAACTCCCACGGAAAATTACATAGTTGATGAAGAGTCTGGTTTTAAGCCATAAAGGGCATAAATTACCTAACATTCCTAAATTGTTTGGAATAACATGGTTTAAAACTTCAGGTATGATCTTGTATCGATCAGGTAGTGTAAGGGTTAGGCCCGCTTCACAGTGACAGACCAAACTCCCCGTTTAACGCACCACAAACAACGGCAAACAGTCCATTTGCACAACCGCAAACTCCCCATTTGCACAAGGTTGGATAACAAGCTAGCCATGTCCCGTTCTTTGTCCTCACTGATGTCATTGAAGGTCTCTTCCTCCACTCAGCCACCAAGGGTCCCCGAAAGGTTACAGCAAGCCCCCTGGGACGCCTGCTGTGTTTGGTCTTCCACCTCCTCAAAGGCACCTTCCTCCTCTGACTCCTCTTCTTCAGACTCCTCTCACTGCGTTGCCTCTCTCTGCATTATTATAAGGTGTGTTAAGTAGTACTACTCTTATCAGTTTAATACTTGTTACGTCACCTATCAGTGGGCGTGTATGAGGCCTGGATTTTTAGAACCAGGAGATGGAAAAAGATGCTTTGTTGGTCGTATCACTTCAATTTTGGGACACTTTCTGACATTAGCTTCTTACGCTCAAACATGTCCTTTACAGGCACCTGACTATGGGCAGATGAGCAGGAACTGGTCAAGGCGAGAGACGGAGTGGCGGATGGTTGAGAGGGGGCAAGGAGGACAGCAGTGGTTGATGTGGCTTATGATGCTGCTCCAGGAGGAGGATGGCTGCTTTGAATTTGTGTGCTGCTTGTACTCATGTGTTGGTCTGGAGTCACCCAAACATTAGGTCTCAACCTGTAGAGGATAAGGGAACCAGGCTACTCTAGACCTCATTCATCATTACAGGTTTTGAGAGATCGGTACTATGCGTGCAAGCTACTGTGACAACAGATATGAGTGGCACTGTGCACTTGCAGAAGTTGGTAGAGTAGACGCTGTAGGTCTGACACACACGCTTGCAGACAACTAACTGCTATGCAATCTATTACAGTACAATTTTTGTTTTTTGTTTTAAATGTACACTACTGTTACACCACATATGAGTGGTTTGTTAAGTAGTACTACTCCTATCAGTTTAATTCCTGTTATGTGCCTTTTTTTTGGGTTTGGTTGTTGAAGCCACAGTGCAGCACCAGAGGCCAGAAAAATTAGGCATGTACACATGCCTGAAAAATAAGGTATTGTTGATCTTGCAGCGAGCAGAGAAGAAGGTAGGCTTGATTCAACGCCCCATCCCTGCATATCCACCCTCAGAGATTGAGGGGGCGACCCTTACAAGGCCACGGGCCGGAGATATAAAGGGGGGCCATCCCAAATAAGCACACAAGCGGGGACAAAGGTAGTGAAGGGGACATAGAGGCCCATGGACTGACGGTCGCCATCTTGGCAGGAAAAGGGCCCAGCAATTAAGCCAAACTGACCCAGCACAGGCAGCTTCTTGAGTCAAACGCTGTACAATTACACCTTAATAAAGCTGAAACATGCAGCAGCAGGGATTCTAAACGGCCACACGGGGACAAGGAGGCTAACAGCCCCCACAGTCTCTGCACCACTCTTTTTAACAGATAACCCAATGGGCTAACCAGGGACCTTGCCCACATAAAAAAACAGAATTTTATTGGAGGAATTATTAGTGTCTTTACCCCCCAAGAGAGGACATAATATACAGTATCTTTAGACTACCTGATGGCTAAACCTCCTTTAGCCCCAATGCTATCGAAGAAACATTTCAAAACTTTATCTGACTGGGGGTCTATAGAGTGACATTAGTACTGACCTTTATATGACTGGGGGTCTATAGAGGGACATTAGTACTGACCTTTATATGACTGGGGGTCTATAGAGGGACATTAGTACTGACCTTTATATGACTGGGGGTCTATAGAGGGACATTAGTACTGACTTTATATGACTGGGGGTCTATAGAGGGACATTATTGCTGACCTTTATCTGACTGGGTGTCTATAGAGGGACATTAGTACTGACCTTTATCTGACTGGGTGTCTATAGAGTGACATTAGTACTGACCTTTATATGACTGGGGGTCTATAGAGGGACATTAGTACTGACCTTTATTTGACTGGGTGTCTATAGAGGGACATTAGTACTGACCTTTATCTGACTGGGTGTCTATAGAGTGACATTAGTACTGACCTTTATATGACTGGGGGTCTATAGAGGGACATTAGTACTGACCTTTATCTGACTGGGTGTCTATAGAGGGACATTAGCAATGACCTTTATCTGACTGGGTGTCTATAGAGGGACATTAGTACTGACCTTTATCTGACTGGGGGTCTATAGAGTGACATTAGTACTGACCTTTATATGACTGGGGGTCTATAGAGGGACATTAGTACTGACCTTTATATGACTGGGGGTCTATAGAGGGACAATAGTACTGACCTTTATCTGACTGGGTGTCTATAGAGGGACATTAGTACTGACCTTTATCTGACTGGGTGTCTATAGAGTGACATTAGTACTGACCTTTATATGACTGGGGGTCTATAGAGGGACATTAGTACTGACCTTTATCTGACTGGGTGTCTATAGAGGGACATTAGTACTGACCTTTATCTGTCTGGGGTTCTATAGGTGACATTAGTCCTGACCTTCTGCTGCAGTATTATTACTCCCAGTACTCCCAGGCTTGCTACTATTAGATATAATAACCTCAGTTTCGTTTCCTTATCTGTTGGTAACATCAAAATATGATTATTAAATATTTCATATTTGTTTTTTTTTTCCTCCCAAAGTGAACCCCTTTGTGTGTGTCCCACAGATGTGGCGTTTCCGCTCTGCCTATGTTGGATTTGCACCGCTCAAAAAGTATGAAAAGAGATCCCCCCCCCCTTGAAGCCCATTAATGACATCATCAGTAAATTGTATGTAACAGATTCCAGTGTTTTATGACCCAATACTGCGATCATATCATTTATGACAAAAATCCGTATTTGTCGTATTATTCAGAAGCGCGTGCATCTTTGAGTTACATTTCCTGATACTTTTATTATCTTGATCTTTATATATTTACTAGCGACTTGCCCGTCAAAAAATGGCGGCAATAAGATTGTAAGGCAGGTAATGGTGTTTGGACGAGACATTCATTTTGTTGGCGGTCGGAGATCCTTCGGTGCTCATTGCGAGGCTGTTGGTTGTATTTTTTTTCTGATAGGCGCTTTTGCTGTTATTCTTTGGTCGGCGGTGATGTGTTTTTTGCGCTTATTGCAAGGCTTTGTGTGCTATGAGCAGCGTTGGCGCTCGTTGTGAGGCGCGCAGTGAATGGCTTTTATGTTTAATGTGATAATGTTTTTTTGTGTATATGTATTTTTGTATGCTAATGAAATAATTACTAAATGAACATACTTTACCTATTTGTAAGTAATATATGCAGGAAGCATTGTGCTGAAGAGCTGACACTCTGTTATCATGTTCCTGCAGCATACAATGTAGGTTTTCAGTGCTGTGGAGCTGCTGTGTAAGTGTCAGCAATGTGCGCAGTGTGTAGTGTAAATAGGCTGCGTGCGCGAGGGGAAGCCATTAGCGTAGCTGGGTACTTCCGCATTGTGTAAGTTAATGTTGTAAAATGGCAGGGAATGTGTATGTGGTAAGCGGGTGTGGATGATTTAGCGTCCTTGTTAATATTGTATCTTTACCTCTTACGGCTTTTTAGGAAAATCCGTATGTGTTTCGCGTGTTTAGGGTCATGTAGCCTCGTTTTCTTTTTTTCAACGGACATTTTTTCTCTCACTTAGGTGATTTTCGGGTGTCTAAACTCATGAATTTGGACTTAAATGGAGGTGTAACTTCACTTGCAGAGGTCCTCGGTGCCCGCCTTGCTGTGGGTAAGCTTTTTATGTGTTTGTTGTGTGTATCTATTGTGTTTTTAATGTTTTTAAGTGCGCGCAGTTCGGGCGTTAAGGTCGTATTTTTGTGAGCTTGTAATGTTTTTTTTTCTAAGTCCCGTATTTTTGGATGGTAAGTCCGTAAATTTGATGGTGTAAGTCCCGCCTGCGGCTCATTGCAGCCGACGTGGGAGCCTTTGGCGCTCCTTGCCAGCAACTTTGGCCCTCGCTTCGCAAGCCAGCAGCGTTAGCAACAACCCGCCTGCTCACAACTATATATGTGATATCTGCAACGTCTTCCCCAGTTGGCACTTGTAAATCGGCTAAGCGACAAAAAAAAATGGCGTCTGGAAAAAATTTAAACGAGGCTACACGACCCCAAACCGCGCAAAACATCGCCAGCCATGTACGACTTTTACCTAGGAACAGACGAGGTACAAAATACACTATTAGAAATAATGGAAACTGCTGGCGTGCCGCGTAACACATACACAATCGCCGCCATTTTACAACACTAACTTGCAACTAATAACATTACAAATCTAAAATGGCGCGTTACACGACTATACAAGCGGTTTCCCCTCGTGCACTGCGCACATTGCTGACACTTACACCTCAGGTCACCAACAGTCCAAATGTACACTGTAAGCTGCAGGAAAATCAAAACTGATTGTTAGCTCTTCAGGATATTGATCACTGGATATATTAATTACAAATAGGTAAAGTATTTTAGTAATTAATTAATTCATTATTATTAAAAAAAATATCTATAAAAAAAATACGCTTAATAGCATATTTTACACTGCCGTTACTTTACATACATTAACGCTTTGCACTTCCTAATACATTTGCTCATTCACAATAGTTATTATCGTGCATTCATTTAATAAGTATTAATTAGTAATGGAAAATAAAAATGTAGACTTTACACTACACTAAAATGTTTTACTTTTTACTCTGCAGTTATATATCTGGATTACTGCTCATTGGCAGCCAGCGATAGCACTCTCAAAGCAGTTACAAATCTAAATCACTTTATTATGCTCTCAGACCTGAATACATTTTTTAATTTACACTGCACAAAAAAAATTATATATTTAACACTGTACTTATATATCTGTCTTTGCGATAAGCGCCGAAGATTGATCGTTGCAAAGCACGAAACATGAAGGACACGAGGGAAGAGGCTCACAATGAGCGCCGAAGGTCCTCAGAGTACAAAAAGCATCACATTGTGTGGCAAACAGCATTGCCATGGCTTCAAACTTTATTGCCCCGTCATTTGTGCCAGGCAAGTTGCTAGTGATATAATATAACATAATGCAATACAATATTATACAGTACACATGGGTGTGGGAACTGGGGGGGGGGGGGGAAAGGGGTAACCCCGACCCCCCAGATTTCTTATCGTATGTATGTATGCGTATAGAAGCTAACAGGGGAGGGGAGAGGGGGAGGAAACACAGGGGAGAGGGAGAGGAAGACACAGGAGAGGGGAGAGGGGGAGGAAGACACAGTGGAGAGGGGGAGGAAGACACAGGGCAGAGGGGGGAAGAGAAACAGGGTAGGGGAGAGGTGAGGGGAAGAGGCGGGTCGAATCTTGCATATGTTCGCAGTTCGCCGCAAACGCGAACATGCTATGTTCGCCGGGAACAGTCCGCCGACGAACTTTTTGCGACATCTCTAATGGGGACATGATGGAAAGGTAAGTTTAATACTGTATTTGTAATATTTGTTTACTATATGTAATGTTTATTGTTTGAATAATCTGATGTTTCTTTTTTCCCTAGGGGGTGCAATCAGAATGGACATCTGCAAAGGTAAATGGTTTTATTTATTCTATTTTAGCTTATATTTAGGGGGTTAAGTATAGATAGGGGAGTGTTTAGATGGGGGTTAGGTATAGATAGGGGGTGTTTAGATTGGGGGTATTGTATAGATAGGGGGGTGTTTAGATTGGGAGTTATGTATAGATGGGGAGGTGTTTAGATTGGGGGTTAGGTGTAGATGGGGGAGTGTTTAGTTTGGGGGATAGGTATAGATGGGGGGTGGTTAGATTGGGGGTTAGGTATAGATAGTGTGAAATGTATGTGTATATTTATAATATATTTATGACTGTTATGTTATGTGTATTTGTGTATGCCTTTTCATTTGCAGGTGTGTAATTCTTTTTTTTATTTTATGTAGCGAAGGGGGGTTGTGATTTTTATTTTATTTTATGTACCCTAGGTTATTTTATTTTAAGTAGTGGTGGAGGGGGGGTTGTAATGTTTTATTTTTTATGTACCTTAGTTTTTTTATTATATGTAATTAGTAGAGTGGGGGGTTTAATAGGGGGTTAGGTAGGTAGTGTTAGGTAGGTAGGGGTTATTAGGTTAGGGTAGAGGGGGGTTAGTTTAGATTTAGTGGTTTATTGGGGGAGGAAGTGTAGTGTAGTGTTTGTACTTAGTGTCATGAGGGTCCTGGGTGACCCCCATGAGTGAAAGGGTTAATTAAGTGCTCATGGGGCTCTGTATAGAGCCCTGTTATTGACAGAGTTAATTAAGGGCTTATGGGGGTCTGTTTAGAGCCCCATGAGTTATGAGGTTAATTTTGGTTGCCTGGGGTTAATATTTTTTAGCGTGGGTCCTTTCAGGACCTTTAGGGTCCTTTAAGGACCCACGAGGTGGGAAATGTAAAAATCTAAATGCAGTGGGGTCACGATCGGTGCCGATCTGGGACCGCCGCTGCAAGGGGATAATGTAGGGGGCCTGCAGGTTTCCTATGGACACCTGCAGCAAGGGGTTAATATGGGGACACTATGAGGGTCCCGATGGGGACCCCCAGCATAGAGGGTGGTTAATTTTAGGTGCCGCTGCCGGGATTGGCCAATAGTATGCCGCGAGCCCTTTAAGGAGCCGCTGTGGGGAATTTAAAATGTTTAAATGCAGCGGGGGCCTCATATATGCTGATTACAGACCCCCGCTGCAAGGGATTAATGTGAGGGGCTGCTGGGGTCCCATTCAGGACCCCCGCAGCAATTGATGAGGTGTGGGAGCCCGCGAGATCATCTCGCAGGCTGTCACTCCTCATGTAGATTTTCTCTGTGTTGATACGGACAGCCCTGCTGTGTATCTCACACATTGCTTGAGGAAGGCTAATTTATTAGTGTCGTAACTTTTATAAATTTGCAGCATGTAGGGTTTAAGTAGAAGCCTCATATCTACGAGGCTGGAATTTAATAAGGCTGTGAATCTCCATATTGCATCATCTCATGCACACAGCAACTTCCTAGTTGTTCCTACTTGTGGCTGCTTGTGGCTCCGGCACTAGAAGCTGAAAGATGAAAAATAGAAACCTACTCATATAGTAAAATTCACTGGGATGTGAGGAGGGAGAGAAGTCATCATGGCTTTCCATAATGCTTAAATTAAGATGTTTGTGATGATGGAAAATGAAAACAATATATATATTTTTACCTGTGCATTTGTCTTAACCTTTTTAAATAAACTTCAAAATATTTAAATGTAGTTATTTTTGACTTTAGTAAATAGGTAAAAAAAAAATGTTTAAATGACTAAGACTATGACGATATGAGAGCTTTTTAACTTTTACCTTGGTTTGCCTTTTTTATAATAGTAATATGCAGGAATACTTTGAAGTCCATTTCATGCATGTGAATATTGGTTACATTGTGGAGCTGTGGTACAGTATATGAAATCCTAATTTATTTAGTATTTTTTATTTTCTTCTCTCATGTTTTGATATAAAGTGATAATGTTGCTTGGGGAATTTTCATGTTTTTAATTTGCAGATTTGTGATCTGTCATTTTTTATAGTTTCCCTAGAATGGCAAATTATAAATAAGTTTACTAATTCATATTTTAATAGTCACAATAAAATGTAATGATTTAGAATTTATGTGAATAGGTTTTAAACCAATTCCTGGAGGAACTCCCTCAATCACTGTAACAAAATGTGACAAATCAGAAAAAGTCTAACTAGAAAAAAAACAAAGTGTTTCATAGTTTTTTCGTGGAACAATATAAATTGAAAGGACCAATGTATACTGAAAAACAAAACAATAATAAAGAACCACAGATAAAAAATGGAATTAGGATAATAATAAAAGACAGCGATCACTCTTAAGGATTCCTTCTTCTTACAAACTCCTAAGTGCAATTAAAAATAAAGTGTAAACCAAGCACAACCATAGCTACACATACTGCATGCTAAAGTGTTACCTAACACCTAAATATCTTGTGAAAATGGTTTATCAAGCAATGTGATTTATTACCAATTCCTAAACATAATGTTTACAATATGAAACCTGCAAAAGAAACTTGAGGTAATGGAAGTGCATCAGCAATATAGTGTGAATTTGTCATTAATTAATCATCAATGCAAAGAAAGAGGTCATAAATGAAGGGCCCGGAGATTGGCATAGGTGCGTCACGTGCACAAGCCGTGGGGTGGGGTTTGAGGCAGGGGGCGCACGAGCACCATTTTAGTTTCACTCCACAGGTGGCCATCACGAGGAGCAGTTACAGGTGGGAGCAGCTCCTAGTAGCTTGGTGCAGGCAGCTTTGGTTTGCACAAAAAACGGCTGATCCCATAAGTGTCAGTTTCTGTGTGTTGGTTTGTGTGGGTGTGTGTTTGTCTCATTTTTGTGCATTTAATTCTTGTCCCTCATCTTATATCCTTTAGCTTGGCTATTACATTAGCCATGTGCTTTCTTATAAAAGAATATATATATAAGCTAGGGTATTTCTTTACTTCTTGTGGCTGTTTGTCGTTTGTTTGTTTGTCTTTCTTGTGCATTTTTTCTGTTCTGTTTTTTGTTTCTTTTTGTCAGGTATGTTTTATTGTTTGCCTTTTGTGGGATTGTTTGGTCGCACTGTGGGATCTAGCACAGGATGAGTCAGATATAGGCCAAGGAGTTAGAGCAGTTACTGCAGATGGTCAGGGCCAGAGTGCTACACCAGGGGTTGAAGTGGCTGGAGGACAGTTTAAGCCAAGGCCAAGCCACAGGGCATTAATGACCCAGGGCATTGATGACACCCAAGCCCAACCCGAATAAAGTCTGAGGTAGTGGTTAGCCAGGGAGACCATTGGGGCTTTTCTGCTCTTTTGACAGGGCCACCACACAGCGCTCATTAGGTGCTGGCAGCCTTGAGATGGACTACAATTAGGTGGAGGTGACAGGCAGTGACTCAGGAGCCCCACAGTTAGTGCCTTTGCAGAGCACAGGTGTTGAGCTGGGAGGCGCAGCAGGTAGGGGCATGGGTGATCAGCCCATGCAATGTACCACGCCTCTCAGACAACAAGTTATTCCCGATATGCCTCCAACGCATTACTCACACCATCGCCCAAAGGGCAATAAGGGTAAGAAAAAATTGGGTGTTCTAACAAAGCTCTGACAGCCCACAATGCAGTCTGCGGGAGGGTTTCACAGGGAGCGGTAGAATCTACTAACACTGCTTTCTTAAAAGGGCAACGAATGAACAGCGCAGAACTTGACAGAAAACTTGCAGATGCCAGAATGGAAGCACCTTGAAAGAAGGAGCCACAGAAGGACAGGGCTGATCTCACAAAACGGGCAGGAAAGGCAATGTCATCCTGAACCAGGAGGCCAGACAGATCTCGCAGATCCACCGCAAGGTACAGCCCTCTCCTTTTTCACAGTACACATGCGAAAAGAAGTCAGTGACTAGGGTTAGGGGTGACACTGTGGGGTACGTTAGTAGACCAGGGCAGGGTGGTCTCCCAGTTTCTGACCCTAATCCTACCATAAGGACATCTCCTGGGTTAAGTTTACAGTAGGTCAAAGTATCTTCAGAGTTTCACAGTTAGTCCTACCCGATCAGATAGTTTATGCTGACAGTGAATGTTCGGAGGGGGTTCCAGCATGCCAGCCCGTAGTGCATATAAACAGGTGCCTCAGTAACAGTTCTTCTGGAATTTCCAGGAGGACCAGGGTTACGTCTCTCACCCGAAGCAGGAATTCAGGCTGGTGAAGTTGCACATGCTCAGGGTCTGGGTGGAAGGCCAGTTCCAGGAGGAGACGGGAGAAAACAGCCCAGCAGGAAGTGCGAGTGGTGACCAGGGAAGTTTCCGTCTCACAAGACCCAGGTGAAAAAGGGGTGTCTGCCAAGAACTCGTTCATACAGACTGAGGGTGACAGTCGGGGGGTGACTCTCAACTGGTGACAGGGTTGAAGGCATTACTTGAGCACCATAACGTACAAGTAGTGGATGCTGAGCTTGGTCAGTGGGTTTCTGGTTTAGCGGCTAGGGCTTGTGCTTCCCACGCTGGGGGGCATCAGCTCCGGCTGCCGTGCAGATGATGGGTCTTCAGTCAGTTCCAGCACCTGAATGTGCGGTGCCCGCACGAGTACAAGCGGCGCTGTAGCTGTGTCGGGAGAGTCTCTCTGACCTATGGTGGTATGCCCCCTTGATAACTTGGGTGCTCACCTTACCCAAGAAGTCAAGGAGTGTATATGAGAGTTTGTGTAGTTGTTCTCTCTCCTTCCCCTCTCACACATTACGGACTTGCAGGAGAGTTATCGTGATGGGGGGAAGACAGGCAATGTAGTCCAAGATGAACATTTGACATTGGCTTAAAGCATTCACCATAATGTCATGTATTATTGGGGAAAGGTTCCCAGAGCAATCCTGTGCATTGTTTGTTTACCTGGATGACATCAAAGGAGCGTACAGGACCTATGGGGGTATGGCATGGTTGAAGTACGACGAAGACTTCTGCCAGTGCATGGTGTCTAGCCCACAATGTTGTGAAGTGAAGAGGCAGTTGCCTATTGGCTCAATGCCATTACAACTATGAGGGCGGTGTTGCCCTTTCATGGTGGGGATGGTGGGAGTCAAGCCTCTGCCCCCACAGCAGCAGCAAAAAGCAGAATCTGCTATGCAGGTGGACGCCTAACTGCAGGTTCTCTAGTTGGGGAGGAGAGCACTCACAGCTGCCATGCACTAAGCAAAGAGAGGGTGTAGGGGGAATGAGCCGGATACAAAAGGGCAGGACCCCAGTATGCCTGCACAGAATGTTGCCATGGCTAGGACTCTACGGTAAGGTGAGCAAAGCTCTTGTTGGAGGTTTTGCGATTCCTTTGCGAGATGGCATGGTCCGGCAAGAAACCGCAGAACCTAAATTCAGTGGAGGAATTCCCGGACATGTTATGGTTCAAACATAGTAAGGAAGTGCAGTTGGGCAGGATGGCTGGGCCATTTGCCACACACCCCTCGCTAACCTTAGCGTTTCCCCATTGGGAATAGTTCCCAAAGAAAGAAAGAAGTTCAGGGAAGTTCAGGTTAATACATAATTTGTCGTATCCGGCTGGAAGTTCAGTGAATGATGGGATAGACAATAACTTGTATTCAGTGTCACATGCTTCGTTTGACTCAGCCACCACGTTGGTCCAAAACCTTGGCCGGGGGGCACTGATGGCCAAGCTGGATATCGAATCAACCCTTTTGCCTGTTGCCAGTGCACCCGGATAGCCAACACTTATTGGGGTGTCGTCTCGAAGGGGAGTATTTTGTGGACCTTTGTCCGCCCATGGGTGGCTCCATATTGTGTGCCTATTTTGAGGCTTTCAGCTAATTTTTGTAATGGGTCATGGTAAAGGAGTTTGGATTTAACAGCATCACCCACTATCTGGATGATTTTCTGTTTGTTGGGCCGGAGGCGAGGGACACGTGTGCATTTATCTTCGAGATATTCACCAGTGGTAGGGGAATTCGGGGTGCCATTGCACGTGAGAAGATGGAAGGCCATGCAACAAGGGTGTCGTTTCTGGGGATATGTATTGATTCACAGAGGATGGAGTGTAGTCTGCCCATGAGCAAAGTGGAGAATCTGACGCAGGAACTCGAGGTGTTGGCTGGGGCCAAAAGGGTCACACTGCGTTGACTCCAATCAATTCTGGGCAAGCTGAACTTTGTCTGTCGTAAAATCCCAGAGGGAAGGATCTTTGCTGTTAAGGTCGTCCGCAGTACTAGTCGAGATCTGTAATACGGCTTACAAATGATTACTGTTTAAAACCGCGTTCTCGCTAGAATTGTTTGGAGCGTTCCGAATTGGGAAGCTATTCATGCCAAGTAAACAGGTTTCAGGTGGCATACAGATGGTGGATGTCTGTCTGTAGGATGACAAAGTAATGGTGTGGTTACGGAGATCCAAGACGGATCAGGCGGGAAAAGGCAAGGAAATCAATCTCAAGATAGTGGGTACAGACTGCAGTCCTTACAAATGCTTGAGAGCGTTTATGCAGCGGCAACCTGGTGTGGCCGGTCCGCTCCTGGTACAAAGGATGATACGGCACTCTCTTGATTTCAGTTTACTAGGGTACTGAAGATCGGTCTGCTGCGTTTGGGGCTTAACCAGTCGGAGTTTGGGACCCACTTGATTAGAATTGGGGACACATTGGAGGCAGCACGGCTGGGACTACTGGAGGTCATAATAAAGCGTATCGGGAGATGGGAATCCAAACATTTTCTGACATATGTGAGACCGACAGGCGAGGTATATTAGCGGTGGCAACAAGTGGTTATCGTTTCAGGACGAATACAGCTGTGGATAGTAGGACACTCCAACGTGCATTTGGCTCACCGGTTTGCGGAAGGACGAGCAACTGGGCGTGCTGGTGAATATCATGCAGGTGTGGTGGATCGGAGTTTGAGCTCCGGTGGGAGCAAGTAAGCGGGCTGCTGGAGTCCCATGCCAGGCATTGGGGGCCCCCCAGTATGTTATTAGTACATGCTGTCGTTAATGATCTGGGTTCAGTCCCTATGAAGAAGTTGGTTAAGGACATGAAACAGGACTTGCTGGATTTGTTGCATACATATAGGGGTGTATTTATCATCTGGTCAGAGATGATAAAAACGAGGGTGTAGAGGAGTGCCAGGAACCCTGCATGTCTGGATAGGCCGAGACAGAAGATCAATAGACTGATGTTGAGTTTTGTGAGAAAGCACGAATTCGATGATGAGGAGGCAAAATTGTTTTCTTATGAGATGATGTACACCTGACGGATATTGGGCTATAGCTAATGATGTTGAAATTCCAGTACAGCAGGCCCTTGCAGCGCTAGGGGGGGTGCCTGGTCCAGGAAGTTAAGCAGGTGGTCCTTTCCCCCCTTACATCAGGGGCGTGATTGGTGCCCTGCTTTACTCCCATCTAGGTTTCTGTGTTGTTGTTTTATTGTTAAGTTGTTTACCTAGAAGGGGTTAATTGTTACTTAGGCCCATTAGGATCTCTCTAGGTCATGAATGGCATCGAGGCAGCCCCGGGCTCCCTGGGGCTCGCTGGGAGTGCCCCTTGAGCTGAGGATCCTGGGGATGCCAGATTGGTGTAGGGTTTGAGGCAGTGGGCACAGCCAGCCATCACGAGGAGCCCCCATCTGCCCATCCCTTATCTATGGTTGTCTATGATGTATTGTGTTGTGTTTTAAAAAAAAGGGAAAAGAAAAGAAAGTTTGTTAAAAAAAAAAATTATTAAAAAAAAAGAAGAGGAAGTTTAAAAAAGAAAAATTGAAGTATTGTCTACCAATATTATGTCTCTCTATGTACTGAGATCATTTAAGTTTTTCTCTGTATATCTCTCAAAAAGGTTAATTTAACATTGCCTCCCTCTATTTAACGACACCTTACTGACGAGGCCTAGCCATGGCCGAATCTTATTTCTGGGGTTTGCGGTTTCTCCTGTTCAAGGTAGAATTATCTAGTATGTTGGGGCTGGATCACTAGATTTAGAGAGAACAGACTGATATACTATAGGATATTTCTCCCTGTGAAGAGCACAAGTGAGCTAAAAGAGGCTGCTCTCTTTCATTTGATTATATATAGTACATTTCTGTTCACATTATAATGTCTAAAACAAAATTCTGAGATATACAGTTATTACACTGCATTCTTGGAGCCTGGGCATGTACATGCAAGTGAGCCCACAAAGTTTTCACTCTTTAATCTATACCATGGCTCTTTTTAAACCTATGTATTACAACGCTTTAAAGCATAGCATATCATTGCATGGGATGGTATGGGATTTGATGGATTATGTAAGATTTAGGGGACAAACCCACAGGCAGCTGTTTCCATCTAAAACAGATCTCATCTGTGTGATGCTGATACCTAAACCCTGCTATAGATTTGATTTAATAAAATGTAACTAGTGATACAAATATAGCATGCCAAAATATAGCAAATCAAAGAAAATAATAGGCCGACCTTCTACTGAAGTACTGCCATAACATATAAACAGTTTCCTCAGTTAAATAATTTGGTAAATCAGAGGCCTATATAGTGTTCAGATATCCAATTCTTCACTCTGCTCCAAGCAGTCATAAGCTGCAGGCTGCTGTCTCACTGTGTGTGTCTTTCTCCAAGTCAGATAAAACTGCAAACAATCAGTCCATACTCCAAGAGCAGGCTTAAAGCAGCCCCAGGTACAACAAATTAACTGATCAGGAAAGTTAACTTCTGCAGTCCTACTGTGGGAAGAGAGCTTTGCAGAGTCTGTGGCTCAATTACAACCCCTTGGGTAACCATGTCACTGTATTTTTAGAATAATCCTCCAAATGAACCTAATCCCATGTGGATATGACAGGCTCACAAGGCATATGTGAGGGGTTGTAATTAAATACAGTACCAAGCAAGAACATTAAATACAGTCACTTCTAGTTTTGAATTTCTTGAAAAACAATAACAAGCAGACCCTATCATTAAGTGCAGAGACAAACTCAATAAAATAAGACAAAAAAGTAATGCATTAATATTGAATGAAGCTAAAAGATAATTAGAAGAAATAAACAAAATCAATTTACAAAAATACTTGATTAATTTTAATAAATAAGGCTGTACGTTGGCAAGGAATTTAAATATGGGCCTCCATATAAATTAAGTGTTCAAATTTAGGGCACTACCATAAATCACCTTCAGGAACTTTTTTTCCCTACATTGCACGTGAATATAAAACATTCATGCCCCTAAGTTATGTCACTCAGCCAACGTCCGTAAACCATGCTTTATGAGGTGGGAAGGTAGTGATGGGGAAGGACAGGCCTCAGGGAGAGATGAGGCAGTGCAGGAACCCCAGGCAAAGTTAGGAGGGCAAGAGGCTGTGACCAGTCACAGGACCCCCAACTACTCCCTTGATGAGATGATTGTTTTCCTGGAGGAGATACGTGCCAACTACCATATCATTGGTTGGGTAGGGATATGAGGCCTGAGGAGAGGTCCCTGGCTTGGAGAGGGGTGGCAGCAAAGGTGTTTGCTCTGGGATTTGCAGATAGGGAAGTCAAGTCTGTGAGGCATAGATATGATGATAGTTGGGCAAAGGTGAAGAAGAAGATTGCAAAGGAAGCCAGGGAAGTCAGAGCCACTGGTGGTGACCCCCAAGTCATCATGGGAGGCCTGTTGGATTTGCAGGATCAAAGCACACAAGGTGAATATCTCATTGAATAGCATAACATACATATACATCTAAACTACACACACACATAGAAAAAACACATAAAATGGAAATATTGTCCAACTATGAGAGCAAAAAGTAAGCTCTATGGATATTAATTTGAATATATGTAAAATGTATACAGAGTGCAATCCAGAATGTTCGAATATCACTCTCATAAGTGGACAAATACAAATGTGTTTCAAAGAATTGTACATTATAATGAACACAATGAACACTGTTTATTAATGAAAAGAGTAATTTCAAATTATAAAACAAAAGAATCCAGTCCCTGTATGGGTGTGCCCACTGTAGCATGTGCTGGCTCTGTAGGGCTGCATGTGTACTGTAATGTACTAGCCTATCTGGGACAACGACTCAGCAGCATGTTGACAACTATTGCTGATGTTCACTGAATGGTCAGTCTCACACACTGCACAGCAAGTTCAACTGAGCAAGTGTCCACATGAGGTGAAGCTGGCAGACCACAACAGAATCAGTTTTGTTGTCATGAGCCACAATCAATCTTGCAAAATCAAAAACCACAATGGTCATCTTGGTAATACATTAGCAACGCCAATGACAATATGTAAATCAACTGAAACATAGTGAACCCCAGAGGTGAGAGCAAAACACGTTATGAAGAGTTCTCCCCAGAAAAGAGAAAGTCAACTTCCTGGAGCAGTACTAAATGACTAATTGAACCTGCAGGTGTGGTAAGCCTGTTAAAGGCAGACACAGAGAAATGGGTGTGGTCCCCATTGGGCCCTGTGTGGCTTAAGCAGAAGTAAGGCCAGTGAGAGTGAAGGCCTCAGTCTGAAGCAAGCTAAGAAGGACGCTTGTATGTATCTGCCAGTAAGAGGAACACAGTAATTTTTACTTTGTCTGCTGGAAATTGCAACAGGCTGTGAGGAGTCTGAAAGTTTACAGTCTGGAGTAAAAAGGCTGTTTGGTTTGTACTGCTGCAGTTTGCACAGCTCAGAGAGCAAACCGAGAAGTCTGCAACAGGGATTGCTGGAGCTGCTAGGGAAAAAGGATTTTCTCCACAAGAGCATTTACAGGGGAGACTGTTTGCTGCAGAAGAGAGGATTTGCCAAGGAGCTGCTGCAAGGTTTTTGCCACACAAGTTTACAGAGGAAACTGATTGATGCTATTCGAGAGTGGGAAGAAAAGCCTGGAGAGAAAAGCCTGTGGAATGAAGTACTATTATTGAGACTGTTATAATATACCCCAGGGAGAAGTGTGTAAATTTAACAGATTTTAGCCTTCACCGAAATAGGATATTCAGGGTCCCTGGAGGTTGGGTATCTGGAGAGTAGGGCAGGCCAGAACCCCACCCTATTATGAGAAATTGAAAGACGACTGTTCAAAGAGTGGACTGTATATTTTTACCTGAAGGCCGAGAAACGGATTCAGGGCTAGTAAGGGTGTTCCTGATGTTAAGCCAGTACATTTATGCTGAATTTTATTTTATGCTGGAGTAAGCTATTTCTTTTGTATTTTGGACTTTTTAATAAAAAGTACAAAAAAAGAATCTTGGAATCTCTGCTGTTTATATGTATCTCAAAAGAGAAACCAGTAGTCAAAGGCCACTTTACCACACAACATTGACACATTTTAGAAAATGGTATTAATACAAGATCACACAGCGATCACATGACCAGACAAGATCATTAACTCAAACATCATTCTCATTTGAGTGTCCAGGTAGCCAGCATCACCCACCTTAACACAGGCCATAGTATTAAATCCCAAGGAGGAGGATGTGGATGATGATGAACCGGATTACACTCCTACCACTGTGGAACTATAAGAAGAGGTGGAACAGGAGGTAGCTCAAACGTCTCAAGGCATGGCTGAAATATCCACATAACATATCAATGTGTTTCACACAGAGAACTCTTTTATAAATTGGTCCAGATATGGTACTGGGGACCTGTTGAATTAAATAGATTAGATGGACATTATCCTCCCACTTGTTGGAGGAGATATAAAAACCCAGGTACCCATGCCCATATCTGGTGGGAATGCAAATTTGTAAGACTATTCTGGGAACAATGTATTCAAAATTGATAACATTGTCAGATGTGGCTTTGAATTCTGACACAAAGTTAGTCTTGTTTCATACTTTTGAATGAAATATTTCTATGTTGAAAAGGTTGATAATTTCACATTGACTTATTTTGGCAAAGTGGCTATTGATTAAAAACTGGAGGCAGAAAAAGATTCCTACTTGGAATGAAGTCAAATATATCATGGATAGAAATAGAGCCTTAGAAATACCAAATAATCAAGGAAATTTGATATGGAAAAACCTTAAATTAAAATGGCAAATTTGGGATTAGAATATGAATGTAAACATATAGTGGAAAGCAACTTTATATGGTGAAAAGGTCTCAATCAATTATTATCTTGGTGACTTGTTGATTGTTTTATTTGGAATGTAAGTAACTGATTGTTTTTGCATCTATGTTTTTAAAAATAAATAATAAAGAGATTAAAAAAAAAGAATTATCCACACAGCTGGACCTGCCCAGACAGTCCCTATTGTGTCTCGAAGGATTTTCCCCCGGGCCCTCATAGAGGACCAGCCATAGATCACTTCTACATCCTCCAACAACACCTCCAACAACTCCCATGACAAAACATACAACAGGCTCAGCACCAGCAGTCACCACACCAGATCCTCAGCACCTCCCCATTCTGGCAACACCACCAACACCAATGCCTCTGCCTAGTTTTGCCACGTGTATGCCTGGCACATCTCAGGACATTCTGAGTCAGAGGAGGGAATCCATTGTTACAGAAGCCATAGCAAATGTTGATGCCTCACTGGAACCCATTTTAACACACCCAGCAGACAACACTCATGGAGGGAATTAAGCTCATGGGAGTTGAAGTCACCACCTCCAACAAAATCCAGAGGAAAGCAAATAGAGTGCACGGAGGAACTCACAGATAGGCCTAATGCTGCTCGCTCTGGATTCAGTCATTGCATTGAATCATTATTTGCAACAAATTATTGAAGACATTCCTGATCCCTCCGCCTCTCCATATGTGCCTCCAACATTTGTGCCTACCCAGACACCACCAGATGCACGGGGGCTGGGGGAATGACAAGTGCAAAAGGCAACAGTGGACTATCACTTTTTTGTTATTTTAAAATATTTGAGAAACTAAAAAACTCAGTGAATATAATCATCAATATGTTTGAATACTCATGCCTGTCAACAGAGTAGATGATCATAGCTAATGAGAAATATATAATTTGAAACTCTGTGGCTATCCACTATCACATTGTCTATAATCCTCTTCTTTGTGAGCACATATGGTTATTATTAGCATATCAACAATTGATAGTCACTGAGGAATGCAGTACACTTGTTGCATTTAATTATATCTCTTGCTGATCAACCTGATATTTTATATTTCTTAGGAAAAACAAAGATACATTAAGGCTGTTTTGTCATCTCCAAGCAGTATAATCAAATAATGTAAGTGATATATTTACAGAGTGGCTATCATCTGTTATCAAAATGTCATCCCTCCTAAATATTGATCTCATATGGCATTGTACAATGAACATGACTATGGTTATGTTCACTTAGTACCGATGATGATATGCCTGTTGAGTTGCATAGTCCAATTAACATTTGTGGATGAAACCCTGCATTTAATAATGAATTACTGAAACATGTAATTGTCCTAACAATATGACTGCACATTAGTTTAATCTGTTGTAATTCAGACATTGAGGATGAAGACCCCTGTTTCCAATCAATAATAATGAGTAAGTGTTTACATGTAATTATATCATTATTATCAACTAGCCTATGATAACACCTGTATACCTATTAAATGTTACATCGCTGTGGCTCACCAACATCAGAGTTAGATAGTGATAGTCCAATTGGCACACTGAATGTGTTCATAGCTAAGCCATCATTATAAAAGGCCACATCATTTTTAGCTTCTGACCATTTTTTTTTTAATTTTTAGGTTCTGCATCTATTAATACATGTGTATGATTTAATTGGATAATCAATCCAAGATTTGCTGTATCTGTGAAATTGAGTAGATGATGACACAATGTATGTGTTATGCACATTAATGGTTACCTCTATTTCATGAGATGAGGACAGATGAGATATCTCTTCATCTGATTATGCTTATTGTGATGTAATGTACACATGTGACTCTATGCATAATGTTATGATTTTGTACATTGTTTTGCTTTTTATTAGTACTTTTTACCAAACAGCCTCTTGCCCTCTTGGGGGTTACACCCAATACACATGTTATCAATGCAAAGTTGCTTGTATATATAATATATGTGTATATAATAAACTTATGTTTTGTTATATATTTAATTATGAATTTGTATTTGTGATTTTTTATGTTTTAGGACATCAACATGTATCACATGTCCATAAATAACAGGCTGTTGTACATAGTACAATCTTCATTATACACATCCTGGGTTAAGCTATGATGGATGTGTATATTAGTTGAATTTAGTGATCATATGCATGTAGGTGATTCTGACATATGTTTTACTTAAAAAATGTAAATAGGCATAAACATAAAACAAGCATCATATCTTAAAATGGCATGTGTATTTGTTATTAGGTCAATAAAATGTAATCGGCATGACCTATGAACAAAAAAGCAACAACTTAAACATAATATATCCCCCCATGTAAAATATACATATTTATACATGTGACATAAGCAACAATGCAGAAACTCATTATCACAGCACTTCATTATGGTATGGCCATTTAAGTAACATAGTTTAGTTACACAAAGGAAAAGGTATATAGAAACACAATACTAACAGTGAGGATGACATTGAGCTGGACATATGTGGGGGTGGGGGACAGTGTATCATCCAACATGAGGCAACATCATGTATATAATAACAGTGGATATCTATACAACAAACTGGAGGTTATTATGCATAGTTGCATGAGGATGGACATCTTAAAAGAACAGATCATGTCCATTGCTGTTAGAGTGATATTGATTCAACAATAATATGCATGAAACAAAAGCACAATAATAAGAAACTAATAAATAAACATATGTGGAGGACATTAACAGAGGCTTATGCATCCACAACAGACTCCTATGCAACAACCAAGGAACAGGTGCTGAATCATTGAACAAATATATAACTTGATACTTTATAAATATCATTTATAATGTCAATTTGGTCTCATCCAATGGGCTGATCCAGTCCATTCATAACATGCAAATGGATTTTCCTTTTGATCGTTGATTGAGCACCTCTATTTTTTTTGTGGCATTCATATACTATTTCCATCCTAACGCTTATGTTAGAAGCCTTCAGTTAATGTTTCTCATATGCACAGGAAGGGTCACATAAGCAGTAGGACAGAGATTTGGAAGGAAGTATGATGCAGGTGTCCACATCAGCCAGGTAGAGGAGAGGAGCAAAGATAGAAAGCACTACATGCATATATGATGCATACATTTAGTTTCATATTATGTTTTTTTATTGATGTGCTTTTTCTCTGTGTATTTTTGTACTGCTGCCACATGCTTTTCCATGTGTTTCTTATGGTGTGCTGTCTCTTTAAGGGTTTATCATGCTTTGAGCAGATATTTTCTGCTTTCCTATATTTATTATGTCATATATGAACATATTTATTTGGAAATTGATAATGTGTGCCATTAGCAATTTTAATTACTCATTCTTGGATGATTTAGCATCCCTTTCCTTCGATTTCTAATGTTGTCTTGTCCCTTTGAGAGGTGCTGAGGGAGTCCACTGTGGTTTTAAAAGCCACTGTGTGTGGTGTTTGGTACCCATAATAATTTCCTCTTTTTTGACTATATATATTAATTGAGTGTTTGTTCAGAAATGTAACCTAAATATATGTTTTTGTATTGAGTTTAACTGAATGAAAGTTTGCAAACTTACATATGTTTACTTTCCTAAAATACTTAATTACACCATATCATGTAACCATAGGTATAGTAAAGCATTATAGCACAGCATTATATATTTATATTCCATTTTTATATGGAGAACCCCCCCAAAATTCTATAAATGTAAGAAAATATAGAAGAACTAATGAAAATAAGTAAAATATATTCAAAAGAATGCAATCTAATTTTATAGACAAACTCATGTACTGTGCTTTTTGTAGTCTAGCATATTTTATTGGCTGACATTAACAGAAATAAAATCAAATGTAGCCTTCAGTATGTGATTGAGGACGTTCTTATTAGCTGAACGGATAGCCAGCACTGAGTGTACTTGCTTCCATCAAAATACTACAGAATAATGAAATATTCTAAGATGTTTATTTCCAACTGTTTACATCTTTGATGGATACTGACAGTTTGATTTCTTTTCCATCCACTAGTTTAGATACCAGACAAAAGTTAAAGAAACTTTTTTGAAAAAACATTTTGCCCAATTCATATCTGAAAATGAACAGGATGTAAACAGTCAAACATCTAATTACTTACAATGGTAAAGTGAAAACATGTATATGATTTGTTATATCTTTTTATTCAGATCACGTGATTTCTTGTAGCACAGATTTCCAATTATTATTTTGGTGAAGGATTAAAATAACTATTAGGATACACGTGTAAAATATTGTAATATTATAATATATTATCTAGAATGTTTTATATATACAGTTCATTACTCAAACCTCAAACCTCAATTGTTAGTTATTAACTTGTGAAGCAACAAACAAAACAATACCGTCTGATTTAAATCTCTCTCTTGTCCCTCTATAACTCGCTGCCAACAAACATAACTCTTTGTAATTCTATATAAATCTGTTAAAAGAGATTGCATGAACCTAATTGGGTATAATTCAGTTTAGGGACCAAAGCCCCTATTCAATTGCCCACAGTTGCCTTCGTCCCACCTGTAAGTCTGCGGGCTTGACATTTGCAACAGTTACAGATCAATTTAATTAAACAAGTCTGCAGCTACTTGGCCGAAAGCCTAAACTGTAACCCCCCCCCCTGTTTTTTACCTCCCTCTCCCTCCCGTGTCTCTAACTCCCTCCCCTGTGTCTCTTTCCCTCCTGTGTCTCTTTCCCCTCTCTCTCCCATTCTTCTCTTTCCCCCTCCCCTGTGTCTCTTTCCCACTTCTCCCTCCCTGTGTCTGTTTCCCCTTCTTCATGTCTCTTCTTCCCCCCTTCTCTCCCTCCCCTGTGTCTCTTCCCCCTCCTCTCACTACCCTGTGTCTCTTCCCCACCTCTCCCTGTGTCTATTTCCACCTTCCCTGTGTCTTTTCCCCCCCTTTGTCTCTTTCCCCCTCTCCCCCCGTGTCTCTTTCCCCCGTGTCTGTTTCCCTCCTCTCCACCTGTGTCTCTTTCACCGTCTCCCCCTGTGTATCTTTCCCCCCCTTTCCCTGTGTCTCTTTCGCCCCTCTTCCCATGTATCTCTTTCCCCCCTCTCCCCGTGTCTCTTTCCCCTCTCCCTCTGTGTCTCTTTACCCCTCTCCCTCTGTGTCTCTTTCCCCCTCTCCCTCTGTGTCTCTTTCCCCTCTTCTCCCTCTATGTCTCTTTCCCCCATCCCTCTGTGTCTCTTTCTCCCCTTTCCCTCTGTGTCTCCCCCATGTTTCTCCCCCTCTCTCTATGCCTCTTCACCCTCTCCCTCTGTGTCTCTTCCTCCCTTTCCCTCTGTGTCTCTTCCCCCCTCTCCCTCAGTGTCTCTTTCCCCCTCTCCCTCTGTGTCTCTTCCGCCTCTCCCTCTGTGTCTTTGCCCCCCTCTCCCTCTGTGTCTCTTCCTTCTCTGTATGTGCAAATGTCAAAATGAAACACAAATCTAAATTATAAGCTCCTACTACCAATGATGCTGCACACAAAACATGATACTTCAACAAATATTGTTGACAATACTTCAACCTCAAATGTAACAATGTATTCTGTTTTGTCTGCATTAACCTCTAAGCCTAACCCATAAGCTAAATCTATCACCCCAAAAGTGGCGTACAGAAAACAGGATAGTATAACAAATATTGGTAACACATACCAAATTTACAAATAAATCCTGTTTTCTGTGCCCTAGCCTATAAGCTTAACCCCACAACCTAAACCTGTACAGAAAACAGGATACTACAACAAATTTTGCTAACACATATAACATTTAAGAATAAATCCTGTTTTCTGTGCCCGAACCTAGAAGTATAAACCCAGAACCTAATCCTCTAATGACAACAATCGTGTACAGAAAACAGGATATTACAACAAATATTGTTAACACTTACAAAATTTACAACAAAAACCTGTTTTGTGTGCCATACCTATAAGCCGAAAACATAAACTAAATCTATAATCTCAAAAGTAGCCTGCAGAAAAAAGAATAGTACAACAAATATTAGTAACACATACAACATTTCTGAATAAATCCTCTTTTCTCTACAATAACTTATAAGCCTAAACCCAGAACCTAAATCTCTAATGACAACAGTACTGCACACAAAACAGGATAGTAAAAAAAAAGAAAAATATGCACTTACAAAAGAAATTACAATAAGAAACCTAAATAATAATACATTATTTTCATTTACAGATTAATATGGAAGATACTGACAAGAAACAGGAAAAGATGAGACGGCAAACTAGAGAACGTCAAAAAACTTGGGCAAAGCATCAGACGCCGTAGCAGAAGGAAATTCGACGACAAAAAGAACACGAAAGACTTGCAAGCAAAAGACGACAAACTAAAATCTATCCCTAAGAAGGCAACTAAAAAACAATAGCCCTTACTGCTTTAAAGTACAAGTACAAATTTACCATCGTACTTCTCATTTACATCCAGAGCAAGGAGAGCAAAGACAATTTGCTCAACTATATGTCCTAGATACAATGGAAGCTGTTGAGCAACGTATGCAGCTTCATGAAAATAAAAAATGCTTACCCATCGTTTTTATAGAGCTTGATAAAATTATGGCCAATAGGGGTTCACTCAAGTGTATAAAAAATTGGCAAAAGTAGAAAAGGAACAACAACTTCATGCAGAAATACATCAATTGCTAATCCCAAAGGATTATAGTATAGGATCAATATAGTCCTTAAAAGAGATCGACATACTGATAAACGTCGTTATAACTTGCCAACATCAAGTGAGGTTGCAATGGTCTTTCAAAATGACGAAGGAGGACCACCATATCAGAGAGACATTAGAATATATCCCAGAAATGAGGAGCAACCTTTTGTTAATATAAGTATCTTAAGTACCAATTTGGATCCAATGACATATCCAATATTTTTTCCACATGGGGAAGCAGGTTGGCAAGCCAAATTAACCCTTCAGAGTTATGAAAATTCAAAAGTACGTGTGCAAAATAATATTTCAATGCTTGAATTTAAAGTGGCTCAAATTGCCATTAGAGATGGATTCAATTCCATTTTATGCGGCGGAAAACTGACACAACAATGGATCATTGATTCATATTTGCAAGTTGAGGCAAATAATTTAAACTTCATCAATTATCAACAAGATAAACTACGTGTAGAACCGTATTTTGGAAGTCATCATTTTACCATCTTCTTTCCAGGGATATCCACGCAATATGCGAGAAAGATACAATGATGCCATGGCTATTGTAACACAATTTGGCAAACCAGATTTATTTATTACATTTACATGTAATCCACAATGGCCAGAGATTACACACAATTTGCTAATTAGACAAACTGCTTCCAAAAGACCAGATTTAGTGGTAAGAGTCTTTAAAATAAAATTAAATTAATTTATACGTGACATAAACATAACTCAGTTATTTGGCAAATGTCTGGCTTCCACATGCACATATTCTTATAATACTTCAAGAGAAACATAAGTTAGATACTGGTGACAAAGTGGATTCAGTAATTATTGCTGAACTACCAGATCCAGAAATACATGGTAGACTATATGAGATTGTAACTCATTGTATGATTCATGGATCGTGTGGAGATATTAATCCACAATCACCATGTATGGAAAATAAGAAATGTACTAAAGAATTTCCAAAAGATTATAGAGACAAAACTTATGCTTATTGTGATGGCTATCCATTATATAGAAGAAGAGAAGGACAAACTGCCATTATTAGGGGCAAAAAGGTAGACAACAGATATGTGGTACCATACAATCCACATTTACTTATGAAGTATAATGCACACATTAATGTGGAAGCCTGCATTTCTATAAAATCCATTAAATATGTCTACAAATATATTTACAAAGGCTATGATGCAGCTACTGTAGTGGTCAAAAGTGCTGAAAATAACAAACCCAGTGAGTTAGTACATGATGAACTTGCATCTCATGTAGATGCTCGCTATGTAAGTGCTCCAGAAGCAATGTGGCATCTTCTAAAATTTGAAATGCACGATCGCTCACATGTAGTATCTATTAGCTGTACATTTGCCACAAAGACATTTAGTATATTTCCATTCTGGAAATTAAACAAATGCTTTGGTACAAAGTGAGCATCGCCAAACTACAATAACTGCATGGTTTCAATTACATTATACTGACTTAGAGGCAAGGAAATTGTTATATATTGACATTCCATAACATTATGTTTTCGTTAATGGATTATGGCGAAAACGAAAAAGTCGTGGAAATAAAAGAATCCCAAGAATTTACACTGTAAGTCCAAGAGACCTTGAATGTTTCTGCTTACGGTTACTACTTCTATATGTTCCTGGTGCACAAAGTTTTAAACATTTAAGAACTGTTAATGACATAGTTTATGAATCATTTAATTTAGCTTCGCGACATAGAAACTTCCTGGCTTATAATACAGAATGGGAAAGATGTCTAGAAGAAGCAGCACTATGTCAAATGCCACGGCAGATGAGGGAACAATTTGCATTTATTTGTATCTCCTCAAATGCTCCAAATGCATTAGCTTTGTGGGACAAATTTAAAACAAATATGGCTAAAGACTTTTTGCAACGATACAATGAGCTTATTGCACAATTAAAATTGAAATCCAAGAGGTCTTTTTAACTCATGGATTAAGTTGTGCAAGTTTTAACCTGCCAGATCCAGGTCTCATAAACTTTGAAGACTATGACACAACCACAAAGAGAAAGAACAGAATAAAGACTTTCAACTTTAAATACATTACAATTGCAAGCATTTAATGCAATAAAAAATGCCCTAGATGAAAACATGGTCAAAGAGTGTTATTTCTTTCTGGATGGACCTAGTGGATCCGGAAAAACATATCTATATAATTTATTGATGAGTTTTGTACAAGCACAAGGTCAAATAGCGCTGGCTTTTGCAACCACTGGAATTGCAGCACTTTTGTTAGAAGGTGGAAGGACTGTGCATAGTGGATTTAAACTGCCAGTTCCTATTTTGGAAACATCAGTGTCGGATATTCTAATGACATCATTACAAGCAAAAAAAAAAAAAAAAAGTAAATTAATTATAATAGATGAGGCTACAATGATGTCATGCCATGCCCTACAATATATTGACCGTTTGCATCGTGAAGTCATGGATAATACTTTGTCATTTGGTGGAAAGGTAATGTTGTTAGGTGGAGATTTTAGACAAACATTAACTGTTGTTGTACATGGAAATGGAACCGACATTGTCGAAACATGTATAAAGTTAAGTACACTATGGAAAATATTTACCCATCTTAAAAATATGAGTTCAGAAGGAGAAAATTATTTCAATGATTGGCTCATTTAAATTGAAGAAGGAAAAACAGAGCAAATACAAAATTTACCTGATGACACTGTGCACATCCCAGCTCATATGATTTGCAAACAGGATCTCATATCGGCTATATTCAAAAGTACAATAAATAACGAGGTCTATGCAGAGCTTGGCAACAAAGTAATGCTAACATGCAAAAATAAGGATGCATTACTCCTCAATAATGAAATATTTTAAAAAAATAAATGCACCACAAACAAATTATCACAGTGCTGATTCTGTACTTGGTGATGACAAAGACAGTCAGACAAACTTTTCAACTGAATTTATTAACTCATTAACTCCTTCTGGAATGCCACCAAATATTTTGCAGCTAAAGAAAGGTGCAATTGTCATGTTACTGCGAAATATGAACCCAAAGAAAGGCCTTTGCAATGGGACCAGATTAATTGTTCAATAATTAAAGGAACGTTTCATACATGCTGAAATTCTAACTGGTACCCATAAAGGAGAGATAGTTTTCATACCAAGAATAGATTTGGCACCAAGTGAAAGTAGCCTCCCTTTTGTGCTTCAAAGGAGACAATTTCCCATCATCATGGCATTTGCCATGACCATTAATAAATCACAAGGACAAACTTTCAAATCTCTGGGTATCTTTTTAGAAGAACCAGTATTTGCACATGGCCAGCAGTATGTTGCCTTCTCAAGATGCAAGAATCCAAAGGCTATTAAAGTCTACATTAAAACAATGAAGGTCAAGGTGATTTATTAGATGATGGACGCATTTTTACAAAAAACATTGTCTACTATGAAGTACTGTAACTGTACTGTAACTTTAATTCCACTAAATACAAGACATGCCACAGAACCATCAACCAAAAAAATAAAGAAATCAACTCAACGACAATTTCACAACAAAAACCCCAAAACAAATATAGAGAACAGTGGTTTTATTTCAAGAATTACATTTTATGTCACTCACACTCTTTTTAGAGCACCACTATTTCCATCACAAACTCTTTACAATGGCGAAAAACATAGAGAACAGTGGTTACACCCCGCAGACAAAATTTAATGTCTGGCGTTCTCTTTTTAGAGAACCACTATTTCATATAGGAAACTCTATGTGCCATTTTCACCAATTACAACAATAACAACCAAATGTCAATCATCAAAAATCAACAACGACAAAATAACAGATTACAATTTTTTGGAAGTAGCCTTTTTGCATGATTAGCCCCACAAAACACTTTGCTTGCATTTTACAACAATTAAAGTTTAAATGTTATATCATTGTTACTGTTTATAATGTTACAAGTTTTGTTAACAAACATGCAAAGTTGGTTAATTGCATATATTTCAAAGTTCATGTTAACATCAGGAGGAGCTTTTCTTATACAATGTAAATGTATCATTCAATGCAAAATATTAATCCAGGGAGTAATCCAATCACCAGTTAATGGAATCAGGAAGGATTTATTTTTCCCCCCCTTTGATACAATGGCTAAGTTTCAAGGAGGGTTTTTACTGTTTGCCTTCCTCTGGATTCAATATATATTTCGTTTAACAGTTGTTAATCTACAAGTTGCATGGTACAAATCATTATGTCAAGTTTACAATACTCATTAATACAATGTTGACCTGTTCTTACATTCAATTGTTACTACTCTTTAAAAAAACATAATTTAACAGTTGGTAACCTACAAGTTGTATGTGAAATAAAGAAACATGTTTCATATAAAAATTGTACTTCTATACAGATAAGAAAAAGGTTACAAGTGTCAAATACGCATATTACATGCAAAACAGAATTCAAACCATCCACATTAAATTGCCGTCTTAGACCACTAAAACACTTACTTTCTGTGGCAAACAGCATTACCTGCCTTACTATTTTATTGCCGTAAATTTTTGACGGGCAAGTCGCTAGTAAAATATAATAACTAGTATACATTATAACCATGTACAGGCAACATATAACCATACACAATAATAAAAAATCCCAATGCAACATTGTCACGCTCCCTTGGCCATATTCATAATTACTGGCAATATCAGTCCTTAAACAATGAAATCATGACAGATTTTGTAACCCCTTTTTCGGGGTAAAAACATTGAATCTAGTGCGCCATCGATAACATTGCTTTACCAGTAATAGCAAAAAGGAGAGCACAGACCAGGACATAGCGGTATACACTGCTACACCACCATCTCTCGCTTCCTGGCTCTCTAAAATGGGTGACTGAGGGTCTCAGTTGGGCAGATGGCGGCGGGGGTGCCTCGTCATCACAGCCGGAGGAAGTGGCTCCTCAAAGACTGGCATTGAGAATATGCAATATGATCATATTGTACATATTGTTTTATAGTAAAACTACCATAAGTTAGTAACATAATCTCACTGTTTGGTACTTCTTGTTAGAAATGACAAATAGGCATTACATTCGCCAGCAAAACCTTTTTTTTTTTTTATTCATGGGTCCCAAATTTGGAGTGTGCATTAGATTCGATGGTGCACTAGATTTGCGTAAATACGGTACATCATAATATATGCGAAGACAGGATTATTGATGAAAGGGATTGGAAAAATATCTACAGTGCAAGTGGACAAACATTAACCCCTGGGGTCCTGTATTAACCGCTGGGTTCTGCAGTGTGAGCAGGTATTTGTAAATCACATGATGATTTAGTTGATTGTTTTTTATTACTATTGAACATTAAAACATTTTTTGTGCTTTAAGATGAGTAGGCCGTTTTTTTTTATTTATTTTTTTATTAAAGGGACTCAGTTATGTAGTTTAATATGTGAAATAATGTAAGAAAGTAATACTGCAAAAAATAAATAATATTTAGCTTCTTAAGCTTCATCATATTCAGCATTAGGGGCAGCCATCTTACCCAGTTGGTTAGTTTCTCCACCCTATATGGTCTGTCTTAAGGGGAAGAAAAAAAAATATATATAGGGACATTGCTAGGCTAGCAGGTCCTGTGGGTCCTGTTTGCCCTGTGTAACACACACCCTGTATAATATGTAGATAGGCACTGCTGCAATGGTCTGGTAAAGCTCTGTATGTTTATTCACATCTACATACAACACATACAGAAGCAAGGAGGATGAACTGGAAATGTTCACAATATGAGGAGATAGTTTTGTATTGCAAAAAAAAAACTGATTCCTGGTAATGAGGTATAGAACTGACTTCGGGCAGGAGTGATAGGGACAACATAAAGCAATTCAGAAATAAGAGAGAGAAACTAACTCCGCATAGCCGCAGCAGGCATCCAGCCTTCTACACAGCCTGCAACATTACAGGGTGGTCTGAGCTCTGTGTGTCAAGATCCCCCTAACCACCCTTTGGGCTAAGTAATTTTATAATATGGTTTATAGTTATGTAATATGTTATGTTATATTGATTACTGTATGTTTAATTGTGTCCAGATGATAAGGAGTTAACTGGCAGTTAGAATGCTATGAGGTAGCCAGTAACTGACAGTTGAGAGAGTTATGTAATGTGTGTTTCTGAGGTAAGCAGTCAGGTCAGTTTTGAATGCAGTCTGTGATGCTCCTAAATAAAGGGAGTTAACTGAGAAGAGAATGGCTGCCCCGGTCCTTTACAAGTAATGATGTGTGTGTATGAAGTGTGTGTAAATAAAGGGAGGTAACCGAGATATCTAGAAGATATATGTATGTGTCAGCATTCCTAGAGAAGATACTGCTGGGGTGGGTGTTAAGATATCTTAGTTACCTTTATTTACACACACTGCAATACAAAATCCAGAAGACACACAAACTATTTCAGAATGTTATCAGTTCCAGTTTAACTATTCACCCAATGGGTGAGCCTGTGTTCATATTTTTAAATACTGCATATGATTAAGGGCATTTTAGAGACATCAGCTGTCTTAATGAAGGGATCAAAATAACCTGAAAGGTCTCCTGGGTAGGTTGGGCCATAACAGCCTTATCAAGCCCGACTAGAGAAGCAGATCGTAACACTGTGTATATGCTACCCATGAGTCCTTCATTTACAGGGTGGTCTGAGCACTGTGTACATGTCACCCACGAGCCCTTCATTTACAGGGTGGTCTGAGCTCTGTATACATGCCATCCATGAGCCCTTCATTTACAGGGCAATCTGAGCTCTGTGTACATGCCACCCATGAGCCCTTCATTTAAAGGGCGGTTTGAGCTCTGTGTACATGCCACCCACGAGACCTTCATTTACAGGGTGGTCTGAGCTCTGTGTACATGCCACCCATGAGCCCTTCATTTACAGGGTGGTCTGAGCTCTGTGTACATGCCACCCATGAAGCCTTCATTTACAGGGCAGTCAGAGCTCTGATTACATGCCACCCATGAGCCCTTCATTTGCAAGGCAGTCTGAGCTCTGTGTACATGTCACCCATGAGCCCTTCATTTACAGGGCAGTCTGAGCTCTGTGTACATGCCACCCATGAAGCCTTTATTTACAGGCTGGTCTGAGCTCTGTGTACATGCCACCCATGAGCCCTTCATTTGCAGGGCAGTCTGAGCTCTGTGTACATGTCACCCACGAGCCCTTCATTTACAGGGCAGTCTGAGCTCTGTGTACATGCCACCCATGAGCCCTTCATTCACAGGCTGGTCTGAGCTCTGTGTACATGCCACCCATGAGCCCTTCATTTGCAGGGCAGTCTGAGCTCTGTGTACATGTCACCCACGAGCCCTTCATTTACAAAGCAATCTGAGCTCTGTGTACATGCCAGCCATGAGCCCTTCATTTACAGGCTGGTCTGAGCTCTGTGTACATGCCACCCACGAGCCCTTAATTTACTGGGTGGTCTGAGCTCTGCACTGAGCCAAATTGTGATGTCACTGGTAATCTGAAATACTTAACAATATTGTTTAAGTTAATTACAAAACTCCTATCTTTTAAAGGGGCTTGTACAGAAATGTGGGGAATGTCTTTCTATAAAAACTAAATTGGTTGTAGCATGACAGACACCTTTTAAAGTCCTGGCACTGAGACACTCCAGGCTCCTTAAGTGTCTCATAAATGTTCTCTTAAGGGAGAGGGAGGTTGCGTTTACACTTAAAGGGATAGTAAAATCACTGTAGTTGCTGTGGAGGATGTTATGGAGAAAGGTTGTATGGCTGTATAGGGAAAATCAAGTGTTGTTGTTGAACTGACTGCAGGTGCTGCTTGACAGATGTTTCTGATTGTTTTGTTTACATCATGCAATGCAGCCCCTCTGTCCCGGCAGGTTGCAATGCATGTTTATGTTGTGTGCAATGAAGGGGAAGGAGGGGAGAGAGGGGGTTGTGGGGAAAGAGAGAAAGGGGAGAGGGGGGAGAGAGAGAGAGAGGGAGTTGTTGATGGGGCATAAAGTTCTTCAAAGTCTGTGCCACTCTGCAACCATCAGAACAGCTGATTGTGATGTCACACACACTCCCTGTCACTCAAATGTAGGAGGTGGTACTAGCACTCGGGCATGTAAATAAACACAGAATCCTATTATATGTTAAACTTCCATATCTTTGCCAAAGATGCTCGGATTTGAAAAAATTCCAAAACTATTTCAACTTGTCTTCTTCAGATCATTGCACTGGTGTCCTACACATTGTGCTGGGTTTACTGTCCCTTTAAGGATGTAACTATCTGCGAGAACCCGAAAAGCCTTACAAGAACATTTAGGATGTTCAGTACGTTTTATGGGAGCCATATATTAGCAATGTAAGTATAATCCCCTGTAGCAGCAGGGAGCAGTTCAAACGTAGCAATCACTCCGAAGAGTTTACTCCTAAGGGTTTTCTGTGGTAGGACTGTAATAAATAGGTAGTGGTCAATGTGGAATATTTACCTTGAATATTTCTTATGGGAGTCAAATAATCAATACTTTTTTCATCAGACTGGTGACTTGTAGTTCCATCTTATGTCATGGTACAGTAAGTGCTCAGTGATCGAGGCTATTTATACATTTCCTTAACATAAATCCTTAATGAGCCCATAATGCTTCCATACAACTTCCAGATCATGGTGGCTTGTGCTAATCTGTGACATGAATAGGAAACGTGTCTAGTAAATTGCATGATGTGCTGTAATAAATGACACAGCCCATCACCATTAAAAATTATTTTAAAAAAATAGTCAAAGGGGATATTTAAGTACTGACTTTGTTTGAATTTAAACTACTTTATGAAACCTTTATTTAAAAAATGTATATATTAATGTACTGAAACATAACAAAAAAAAGTACATTTCTCTAGACTTTCATTTAAATGAAAGTAAGTAAAAAAAACTGTAAACACATGAGGCTAATTAGAAAAAGTTTAGAAAAAAGAGACGAAAATGGAGTAGTAGAAAGGGGGGCATGAAAAAGATTTGAAGCAAAAGACAGAAGTAAACCAATAAACAAATGCTGCCTGTGTACTCATCATTTTAACAGCAACTTTATAAACAATGTGCTCTAGCGCTGATATGGGTACTTCTGGTGGGTGACTTGAGCCAGTCAGTCTGCAAAGAGTCTAGAGATTGATTGAAGCATGGAAGAGGATGAAGAGAGACAGAAGGAGACTGAAAGTTATTAAATGTCAACAGTTCCATATTCATCTTTATGCTGAATTATTTGTAGGCCCACTTTAAGGCCAAAGAATTATAGCCCAGGATAATACAGCTAAGCTAAGCAAACATTGTGTGCAATGACGCAAAGCGAACGCCGCAGTTCCTGGCAAGGAGCTCCAAAGGAGCTCCTTACACTGGTGGAGATGAGCACCATAGGCAGTCATCATATGACCCCACATGACTTAGGCAGGGAGCGCTGAAGGTGCTCACTGCGCTGGTGGAGATAAGCGCCATAGGCCCGCGAAACTATACATCAACACAAAACACAATTTCACAGTTCAGAATGAGAGACCCGTAGCAGTTTGGAAAAATCACCTTACAAAATTAACAAAAAAAACAAAAACATCACTCATAGCACGGCTGGACAGCCACGACGTCTGGGAGTCAGGTTGCACGACAATTGAACCACAATTTGCTGAGTTTCCACACACAAAAAAAGCGACAAAAAAAAATGCTGGCAGAAAAAACGAAAACGACCAATAAACACGCAAAAACACGCCAGACACATAAGACTTCTACACAAGACCTTACGGGGTATAAAATACACTATTAGGGAGGACATAAAATGCTCCACAACCACATAACACACAATCGCCTTTAGCTTACAACACTAACTTGCAACTAATAACATTACCATTCCAAAATGCAGAATTACATACCTAAACGAATGCTTTGCGCACACGCACGCAGCCTACTTATACTACACAGGCTACACAATCAATAAGCATGCAATAACCTGCCAGACACATAAGACTTGTACACAAGCCCGTGCGAGGTATAAAATACACTATTAGGGAGGATGAAAAATGTTACACACTCGCGTAACACATACACAATCGCCGCCATTTTAAAACACTAATTTGCAACTAATAACATTACCATTACAAACTGCAGAATTACACACCTAAACAAACGGTTTGTGCTCGCGGACGCATCCTACTTATACTAAACACTTAACACATTGCTGACACTTACACCTCAGCTCAGCAAGAGTGCAAATGTACATTGTATGCTGCAGGAACATCAAAAAAGATTGTTAGCTCTTCATGATTTTGCTTGATGAATATCGATTAAAAATAGGTAAAGTATATTCATTTATGATTTTATTAATTCATTAATTATCATAAAAAATACATATAGAAAAGAAAAAAAAAAAGGACCAGGCGACAGGATCACAATAAATGCTGAAGGCGTTCAGTTTGCGTCTCACAATGAGCGGTGAGGGTGCTCCGAGGAGCAAAAGTAGACCAGGGGAGAGGCTCGCAATGAGCACCAAAAGCGCTCAGTGCGGCCCTTTCAATGAGCGCCGAAGGAGCTCAGATGACCAAAAAGACACCAACCAAGAGGCTAGCAATGAGCACCAAAGGCGCTTAGCCCAAGGCTAGCAATGAGCACTGAAGGTACTCAGATGACCAAAAGACTTACTTTGTGTGGCAAACAGCATTACCTGCCTTACAATTTTATGACCATAATTTATTTTGGGCAATTCGCTAGTTAATAAATCAGAATGTGGACAAATGAGATAAGAAGGGAGGATTTCTATGTACGTGTCTGTAAATTTGTATAAAGTTTAACAGGCAATAAAGGTAAATATTTATTTGCAAATGTGGACTATATTAATGTAATAGCTATGTCAAAATAAGTTGCATAGTTGCATATTTTACCTTTTGTGTCCTGGTCCCCAGATTGCCTAGAACCGTCCTGATCAAATGGCCTTATGCTTTATACCCAGACAGAGATGTTAAAACTGGATAACGATTATAAAACTGTACTGTCTGACTGGGGCAATAGCTGCCTGGAGAAATAAAGGGGCATAAGCCATTATGATGTTTTTTGTTTATGTTGGCTTGTGTCATGGCTGGCTTTGTGATGGTTTTACTTTTTTTAATATATAATAGACAAGTTTAGCTTGGTTTTGGGAGGAAATCACAATAAACACAGCGCAAAGCATTACAGTTTGCTACGAGCTCTTAGTTCAGATGTCAAGCATACATAAATTGTGCAAAATATGTGAAGGTAATTGAGGGAGAGTTGACACTGCTGAAAGAATGGGAGATCTTGATTGGATCACTACTAAAAAGGATTCTGTACAGCATACTCTATGTAATATGAAGGCATTGTCAATTAGGTAATCATGTGGTAAGGTTTATGATTGACATGTTGTAATGGCCCATTGTGGTAAAAAAAACTTTCAGGGCAGAGACAATGAAAATATCTAGCCTGTGCCTTAGAATCACATATATTGTTATCAGCATGCGGCTCGTTGCTAACGCTTGCGGGAACTTTGCAAGTGAAGTGACTTAATTTAAGTCCAAATTTAGACACACGAAAATCCCCTCAGTGAGAAAAAAAATGGCCACCGAAAAAAACGAAAACGAGGCTGCAGGAACCTAAATATGCAAAACACCACCAAGCACATACAGATTTTCAAAAATTATTGTCAGCTCTTCAACACAATGCTTCCTGCATATATTACTTCAAAAAAGGTAAAGTATATTAATTTATTAATTTATTAATTATTTAATTAGCATACAAAAAAACATATACACAAAACAAAAAAACACTCTCACAATAAACATAAAAGCCATTCACTGCGCCACTCACAATGACTGCTCATAGCACACAAAGCCTTGCAAAAAGCGCAAAAAACACATCAACGGTGACCAAACAATAACACCAAAAGCGCCTAGCAGAAAAACAAATACTATAAACAACAGCCTCGCAAAGAGCGCCTTCGCCGCACATTGCGAGCTACACAATGAGCACCGAAAGCGCTCAGCGTGAGGCTTGCAATGAGCACCAAAGGTTTTCGGATTACCAATAATATTAATGTCTCGACCAAACAGCATTACCTGCCTTACAATCTTATTGCCGTCATTTTTTGACGGGCAAGTCTCTAGTTTGTACTAAAGCTGAGAATATCAATAAGATGTTCTAGGATCAGATCAGCAGTAACCTTTCATTTTTTATACAATTAGTTTCAAACAGGAGATGAAAAGCAGAGTTCATAACCAAGGGGTCAGGGCAGTCGGTGGAGAAACAGTGTCAAAGGTAGAAAATCATGAGATGGTGCTTTCTCTCCTCCCTATTGCCCCTTGCCAGACTGCTCATAAACACTTGGTGATTGGAGGCGATACTGGCCTGGATCCCCTGAACAGTCCAGGATCTGTCTCAACACGGCCAGCCTCTCTTCATGAGCAGCCTGGCTTAGTGGTGGTGGGTATTGAGGTCTGGCTGCAGGGCCCATTGGTGGTTGTGGAGGAGGTGGAGGTGGTGGCCCGGTGGGGAAGGGCTGTTGCCTGGCGGGTGCCTGGCTCCAATCTTGTGGTGGTGGACCTGGTGGTTGGAGCCAGGCTGATGAATCGCACAGGGGAGGAGAAGGTGGGGGCATCCCCCTGTCATCCCTCCAATATGTGTGCCTTGGTGATGGCTGTAGCTGCGGGAGGAGGGGGAGAGTGGGGCCAAAATCCACAGGGGTGGCATACAGTCCTGTCAGTGGCCCCACTGCCCAGGTGAAGTCCTCCTCTTCCTCCTGATCAGGTCATGGTGCTTGTGCTAGTCTCTCCTCCCCCTGCACCGGATCCTGCTCGGCGGGGCTTGCTCAGTGTCCTCCTGCTCTGATGGAGACTACGCCCCCACCTCTGGCTCACCAGTGGACACAGACCTCCATTAAGCTGAAAAAGAGAAACAAGAAAAGAAAGGGATATGTGTTTATGATGTTGAAGAAAACATTACATTGAGTTCCTTTATAACTATCTGACATCTAGGCTTAAACATGGATAAATTGTTTACAGGTCCATTGACCTCATTATCAGTGCTCTTCGTTGTGTGAAGAAAATTCCATATTAATTAAATGTTTAACTGCTGGCTGATTACATTCTTGTAAGCAGTTAAACCATAATATGTGAAACTCTCTCTGAGGCAGAGGCTGTTAATCAGCACTGTGTCTGTAGACAAACCTTACCTTGCATATGTTTAACTGTTCTTATTTAAATTGCAATAAGGCAATATATCACTTTAACATTGAATTCTGTGCTCTTTCACACAATGAATCTCATCTAAAGTGAGGTAACTGTCCCTTTGACTGAAACTCTGAGTAGCTATCATTTGCTAGATGTGATCTTTGTTGGGTTCTTGATATTTATAGTTTTTGGCTTCTAATGCTCTCTTGATTCTGGCTAAGGTGTGTGACTGCATACGCTGCAGTGGGCACACCCATACATGGACTGGATATTGATTGATTACTGTTATAGTGCCAACTAAAGACAGGGATTTTTCAGCCTCATGGATTTAATAATGCATGACTGATCCATCTATCCCTTGTATATTCCATGAGGCTGACATGTCAGTGTCCTGGTTTGTCATCCTGTACATGTGTACTGTGTGTGATGTACATGTGGTGGCAAGTTGGTATATGTGATATTCACCTGACGTGGAGGCTGGATCCTGCTTGGCCACCAGGCTTCAAGCTTCAGCGGCGGACACCTGACTCAGTAGGTCCTTGAGGTCCCTCTCCCACTCAATGTAGGTGACAGTAACTCTGGGGCCACCACTTGTTGCTGACACCATCTTCTTGGCCATCTTCCTCCTCACCAGGACCCCAATGTCATTGAACCTGTGCTTCACAGACCTCACATACCTTTCTGCGATGTCCACTGCTGTTATTGCAGCCACTATCTCCTTCCATGCCTGAGCCTGATGTCCTGGCCTAACTTCCCTACTCCCTGACAGGATATCAGGCCACTCCCGGAAGGCAGGAGTACCACCATATCCTGGGGTGTAATTTGGGGCCCTGTGCCTGCCCCAGCCTCATGCCTTCCCGACTGTGGTTGGGGATCCTGTCCTCTCTCAACTGTCCCTGGGGCCTTTCCCTCATCCCCTCTACCACCCCCCCTGGATCAGAGCCCTCCCCCTCTGATCCTGAGGACAATGTGCCTCTCAATATGGGCACCTGAATACCCACCTCCCCCCTACACTTTTTCCCATTGACTCCTCTCCTCCTCCACTCACCTCCTCCTCAACCTCCTCTCTCTCCACTGCCTCCTAAACCACTGCCTCCACCTCTACCACCTCATCAACCTCCTCCTCCGCCTCCTCCTCCTCCTTTTCAACCATCTCCTCTCCTCCACTCTCCTCCACCTCCTCCTCTCCAACACTCCCCGTAGCCACCTCTCTCTCCTCCTCACCTCTCCTCTTCTCCTCCCATCCTCTATACTCCTCTCCCCTCCTCTCTCATCCCTCCATTTTAATCATAAAAGTAAAGTAAGGATAACAGAAAATAAGTATTCATGTATATGTTTGTGATGTAATTTTGTTTTTGTTTTTATGTGTAATTGCTAACTGTTGAGGTATATGGTATGGGGTATAGGGTGGGGTGTGTGTGTATGCGTTGACCTGTCTCTAAGTGTATCTATGTGTTTTTTACTCTATGTGTATTTGTATAATGTGTAATCAGTAGATATGTGTAATCAAAATGTATGTGTAAAATAGTTTTGATAATAATATAAATGTATAGAACTGTAAGAACCTGCTCTCCAATATCACCTACTCTCTCTCTCTCTATATCCAACCTTCAACTCCAGGACCTGCGTGCTACTTCAGAAGAATCTACAACACAGTCAAAGCATGGGCGTGTGGAACGCAGCTTTATTATCTCCCCATGTCAATCATTTTCTGAGATGCCGCTTTTCATTGGCTCTGAGGCCTGTGTCACACTCTGTAATTATGGGATTAAGTTATAACAGGGGACCGCATCTATTCCAGCCCACTGACAGCTTGCGGGCGCGGGAAGGGTTTATGGTCTTGCGACTCCGGGCCATTTGGTTGCAGCCTTGTTCAGTTTAATCGCTCTGTAACTTCAGCAGAATTTTTATAGGGGCCTTAGTCTTTCTAAAGCTCTAATGCAAAATATTTATACGTAGAAAGATTTGTAGGTAGCTCTTAGTGTATTATTTAACTATATTTCTTTGTGTATAATGGTGCTGGTTTTCAACTTGGTTAAAAATTGTATGTCTCTGGGGTAATTATACAAACATAAGAGCTCTTAGTAAACTGTTGTAAGTATTAATTCCTAGCAAATTTGCCCCATAAGATAACTTGAACCATGGAAGAATCTTCAAGTTTTAAACACACCACTCACCTTTGTATATCTGTTCCAGTGTCTAGTTGTGTTTCCTTTCTTAAGAGACTGAGCTGCCATCTCATGTGGAGGACTATTGTAGCATTGATATCAGAGAAATGCTAAAAAAACAGTTAAAAAAACTATAAACAACTTCCTTTGCTCTAGAACATTTGCCAATCTGTATCTTTATACTTAAAATAAGTTAAATGTGTGCATGGTAACTGCATGTTAGTTTCTTTTCATTGTCCTGCATAATAATAATAATTGAAAATCTACTATAACAACAAGTAACTCAAACAATAGACGCTTTACTAAGTTTGAATTCTGTAAATGTGTTGCGTCAATTGCCACACTTAAATCTGCCAGTATATTCAAGGTTATCATTTTTAATAGCATGTGTGAGTTATATAGAAACACTACAGCTGTTTCATATAATTTTAATACTGTATTTATATTTATTTGAATTCAACGTTGAATAGGTTTTCAACCAGGGTAAAAAGAAACAGTAGGGCCCCACATTTCCACAAAATGTCCTTGCAATCTCAAGGTTATTTAAAAATAAAAACAACTATATTGAGTTGAATTTTTAAAACATTTGAATTACATAAATTCAATGAACTAACCAGGATATAATATTCAGAGCTGATAGATCAATTTTTATATCATAATTGCTGAAAATAAGGTTTACAATTTCAAAGACACACTCCCCCCAGATTCATTGAGCTTCGCGGGGGCTGTGAAACAGTTTACTGAAGGCTACAATGTCAGTCTCCTGTAGTAAAATGGGGCAGTATAGCCCAAACAAAGCCCCTCACAGCCCCTGCAAAAGCTTTTTTTATAAGAACTTTGTGATACATAGCAGGGTGTTTGTCACTTAAGGCAAATAGATTGCATGCTCTCAACATTTCTTACATGTTATGTAACTTAGAGCTTGAATCTACATAGGTTAGATATTTAGAGCCTTATTAAATTGCAATTTGGCAAATTCTAAAGGGCTCTATATAAGCAGAGAGCATATTTTTTACAGAAGTTTTTAGTCAGTGAACTTCTATCCAAAATCAAGGTCTTCACTAACTAAAAACTTCTGTAAAAAAATATGCTCTGTGCTTATATAGAGCCCTTTAGAATTTGCCGAATTGCAATTTAATAAGGCTGTTAATCTACAAGTCAGAGCTAAGGATATGCAGCATTTTCCATTGCAACTCCAGAAAGTGATGTATCATCATTAAATATTTATACAATGAATCTTTATAAGCTTGTGTTTCCACGTTTGCTGTGCCGTGCTGTGTAAGCTGACCAACTGGTCTTAAGAATGGAAAAAAAAAAAATTGTGCAAGAGAGTAGGAGCTTACTTTAGAAAGACTAGGAGATTGGTTTCATGTTGTTTTATTATCATTTAGACATAAATTTACCAGTAAAATATTTACATCGACTACATACCAGTAAAATACATAATACTAATAAACTGTTTAATACTAGCCCTTATCATTATTCAATCTATGCTATAACCCATACTCACCCTTCACTCTACCCTAACACATACTGCAACCCACATCTCTACCCCCAACATGTATCCCCTACCACATACAATTCACATTACATATCAACCACTACAAGAGGATGGCAGTGTATGAACAAAAATATGTATATTTTGTGTATGTTTGCAAATATGTGTTCAAGAGGGCATGTGATATGCACAGTTAAATAAATGGAATAATATCACATTTGTGTTATTTAGTTACAACACAAGTCATCCAGTCCTTATCCTCAAGATCATTACATTTTCATTTACTAACTTGAAGTAACAAGGTGTCACTTTAAAAGACTTTTCATGTATGTTATCTTTGGTACAGCATATTTTTTCTATAGGTCAAATAAATGCATTTGCATTTTGTTTTTTAACATTATGAACCTTAACATTGTCATTGCCAAGGAAATGCTCATATTTTAGTTATGATTTTGTTCACCCTGGATATCTGAGTTACTTGTTGTCCCCTAACAAAAAAAAAACATCTGATATTATTGTCATAAAATAGCTTTCCATCACGAAGTGAGGGCAGCATTTGCATAGGTGGGTGCTCCAACATTGGTTGCAATGAGCTGGAGGCTCATTGCAGGCCGCAAATGCGGACCCTCGCGAAGCAAGGGGCCACATTTGCGGAGGAGGAGGCCCTACGGCGCCTCACTCGCGGTAAAAAGCAACCCAGAAAAGCGTGACTTTGAAAACAAAAACCACGCCGTGGGACATAGAAAAAAAAATATACGACTTGCAGGACTTAGAAAAAAACAATAACACGGAATGAGAAAACACAGACTCAGACAAAAAAATACAACCAGCGGGACTTAGAAAACAAAAAAAATACAAGGTCCCAAAAATACGAAGCGTACACCAAAAAACACCCAAAACGCTGACAAATAAAAAAAAACATAAACAAAAAACGCCATTTTACAACACTACCTTGCAACTAATAACATTACGAATCTAAAATGGCGCTTTACACAACTAAACCAACGGTTTGCCCTCAGTCATGCAGCATATTTCTAATGCACAGTTGGGACATTGATGACACTTTCTCCACAGGGCAGCAACACTAGAACTACAGTTGTATGCTGCAGGAAAATAAAAAGAGATACTTAGCTCTTCAGGCTATTCATTGCTGGATATATCAATTACAAATAAGTAAAGTATATTCATTTATTAAGTAACTAATTAATTAATTATTATTTACAAAAATAGACATATGTATCTGTCTTTTTGATGACGGCCAAAGGAGCTCAGATGATCAAAAGTAAATGAGACGAGTGGCTCGCAATGAGCGTTAAAGGTCCTCAGAGTAGAAAAGGCTTTACATTGTGTGGCATTGCCATGGCTTAACATTTTATTCCCCCGTCATTTTTGACTGGCAAGTCACTAGTTAAAAATATTAGCAATATAATATATTCTGCTATGACCAAGTTGAGGCACCAGATGTTTATAATAATAATTTAATTTTTTAATAGTCATCTACGTTAGACCTTTTTTTAGAAACGTTCTAAATTTTGGAGTAAAAATCTGTATATTCATGCATAACTTAGGAGTTTGCAATACACAGATTTTCAAACAGCAATAACAGTTGCCCTCAAATACACAGTAAAAGCTGCAAAATATTATAAATTTCTCATAATCCTTTTAAAGTTTCAGCATGGTAAAATATATTTTTCATACGACTACCATACTTTTTAGATTTTATGCTATTTTTGAGCTCCATTACATGGCCCATGTTGAAAAAAAATTGAGTAAAGTTTTCTTTCAATTCATTAGCTAACAAGCACATAACACCAAAAAAACTATTCCTTCCAGAAGCGCACACTAAATAGTATAAAAAGTCCAAAAATCGTAATCCATATGTAGCTGTCCATTCAAATTTCTCCCAAAGAGATTACATTGTAAAATCTGAGTGTAACACATTACCCACTGAGGTCAGATAAGTCATACCATGGGAAGAGGTTCTTATAGATAGATAGGTTATAGGGAAGGTGTTAGGGTTAATGTAGTATTATGCAGCACTGCTACGGAGGCTACTAAGCTTCAGACTCGGAGTCTCCTGCAAGCAGGCTGCATGCACACATTAGGGCTAGAGAGCAATGAGAGAAAAGCTTTAATGCATGTCAGCTAAATTGAGGTGCAGTTTGGGGAGACTAGCCATGCAGTTGCGAAAAGACCATTCCTTGCAACTATGAGCAGCTGTGTAATGGAGCTCATATTTCTACTATACAGAATAAATATCTGAATGTTAAACTAATAGTTGTAAAAATTCAATATATAAAACAAAATTAAATACATTGTTTAAATGTATTTTAGAAGACTAATCAGGCAAATGCTAAACTATGTAAAATTATAACAATAAAAAGAACACTATGGACCCTATTAAACTGTCAAAATTGCAATAACCAAAGCCCGTAATGCAGCCCATTGATATTTAATTGGCCTCCTCTAGCAACCCACAATCTTTTTTTGAGCTACAGGCTGATGATTCCTACAGGTTGTAAAAACCTGCACTCCGACCCATCTAAGCCTTTGATCTTTCACGCCTGCAAACGTTACAATGGCTAAAGTCGCAAATCGAGATTTAATTGCAACAATTCCACAAGCCCGCATTTGCCATCAAACCCGTAAATGGCAAATGTAGCAAAATATTTTACGAGCACTGGAGAGGACTCACAAGGAGTTAAACACTTGTTCTTAACACTACAAAAGCAAATAAAAACCCAGTACTGGACTTTAAAATGCGGGGAAAGCGGTGAAAGACGATATAAGTAGTTGCACAACAGTCTCAAGCTCGCAAATCTGCAATAAAAAATATATAATTTTTTTTACATTTAATTTCCATGTTACATCAATCTTGGGAATCAAGGAGTTAATACATATCAGGCCACCCACATGGACTACAACAGCTTGGCCATTAATTTTTATCGATTTTTGCATGGCTGGATTGCGAGCCCAATTGCATATCGGACTTCTAAACGCGAATTAATTGACATTTAAAACACATCTTTTACGGATGTAATGATGACGGTCTCATTTAGTATTGCCTTTTTCTAATATGTAACTTACAGGCTTTAATTGATCATGATCATGCCCTGAAATTCTATGTACAGGTTCATGGCTGGGTGCTGGGACAAACAACTTTAAGAAAAAGTGCAGTGAACTTATTATGTTTATGTTTGGTTTCTGGACAATTTCAAAGTCTCAACATTACTCAAACACTTAGAAGAAAATGCTTTCCATTTTCATTAAGCACACTTCCACTAGTCAGTTATTTGGAGGAAATAATAATAAACATGTAGATGACCTTTAATAAAAAACTTCATAAGGCACTGAAGATAATAAAATATCAACAGCCTTATTAAATTGCTATTCAGCAAATTTAAAAGGGCTCTATGTAAGCACAGAGCATATTTTTTTACAGAAGTTTTTAGTTAGTGAAGACCTTGCTTTTGGATAGAAGTTCACTAACTAAAAACTTCTGTAAAAAAATATGCTCTGTGCTTATATAGAGCCCTTTTAAATTTGCAGAATCGCAATTTAATAAGGCTGCAAATCTCTGATACATTGCTATTATAATTAATTACAAGTTACGTATTTATTTATTTTTCATAGCTAATTGTATTATTATACTAATTTTAAATGACATTTTAAAAAAATATTATGGCAAATCATAATTTATAAAAATATAATTTTTTTGCAGTTAATTGTTAATTTATTTAAACATTTGTGTAAAAATAAGTAGATTTTCAAGGTTCTTGTGACTGGAACATTATTTACAAAGTATGTATGATACTAGTTTAAAAATGGCATTTATATTATGAAGTAACATTTTAATTATTTTAGTAAGAATTGGTTGTTTCTATTAATTTTATTTTAACTATAATAATTTCAATAGTAGTAACCTTAATCACTCTGCTTTAAAATAAATGAACATCGCAGGTATAATATATGTATACTAATCAAGGGAATAACCTCTATATTCTTGTGCCCATGTGGGAATGTATAGGAAAATAATAAATCACAATAACTACATAATTCTAATTTTTTGGGTGACTCAGACTGAGCCCAAACTAGAGTAGTAGTATTCCAAGCAGCATACGTGTATGTAAAACTATATGTGCAAGCATGTAACAAAAAACATCCGCCAAATTACTTAACTTGTATCAACTTTTATGTTTCATTATGGTCGATATTTTTGAGAACATTTTCATGATTTTGCTTCACTACAAATTTGCTCCTTGGCTTGGGCCAATATCTAAACACAAATATGATGTAACTTTTTATTGTAAAAAATTAAAACATAGTGGCAATTAATATGTGTATAATTGCAATTATAAAATGTCAAAAGCAATAATGATTGGACAAAAGTCTCATGAGTTAGTTCAATTATAACTACAGTAGCTAATGCATCAGTAGTATCATGCTGGGTAATACCAATGTCTTCTAATAGTAACTATGGATACATTCAAATTAAATTGAGTTGCAAACATGCTCTGCATGCTGTTATTCATTAACAGTTAGACTTATTGCACTGCAAGTTAAATAATAAGAACATAACATTTGGCTAAGTTTTCTAATTTAGTTAAAAAAACAAACTATCTTTAATATTAGTAAACATTGGTCACCAAAATAAAATTTACCTAATACTCTAAAAATGTATCTTAATATTTCTCAATTAGCTGTTATCAAGTATGTTGCAAAACCTCTCATTTTACCATATCAAGGTTGACAGTTAAGTGATGAGGATTGCAAAACTACCATGTCCCATTCTTTGTTAACCTGAATAACCAGATATTCATTTTTTTGATAAGAAACTAACAGTAATGTTATTCAACAAAATCATTGCAGACATCCTAAATATGCATAGGCTTTAAATCCAGGATAGAAGGAAACTAATGTACCTGGTTGTTTTAAGGAGAGGCTATAGGATCTATGTCTGGTGTGCCCAAATTTGCCACATCTCTGCAAAGACATCAGGATTTAGTTGCCATTAATTTCTATGAAAGGTCTTTCTGCTTAAAAAATATTCCTGAATTTTGTGTGCCCGAAATATAGATAGCTGGTTGCCCACTTAGGCTTCTTTTGGCCCATGAGGCTAACCTCTGATCATTTTCTTCTCTTTGTACTACCTGCTTTGTTTGAATATGAGACAACATCTTTGTTATCCACCCCAAACTTTACATAAGATCCTTGTAATGGAGAACGAAGTGGAAGAATGGCATAATATATGGCTCTTAATTCTACAGGGTGAAGGTCAATTTTCTTGAGCTCTTTCTTCCTGCTGAACTGCACTCCAACCAGTGCAACTCGACTCCATTAAAACAATTTTCCAATATATTTGTCACAAGGGAAAGCCGAGTTCTAAGTTTTATTTTTTTGTCCACAAGACAAGGAGCCTCATTCAATTAGAAGGCAGCATCTTGCGGTATATAGAGAGTGGCGGAGGAGTTGAGGAGGTATAGAGCAGAGGAGAGGAGAGTGGCAGAGTAGTGGAGGAGGTGAAGAGTGAAGTAGAGGAGGATAGTGGATTGGAGGGGGTGGGTGGTGACAGGGGGCACTGGGAAATAGGCACATTTAGTCCAGGGACAAAGGGGGAGGAGTCTGATCCCAGGGGTTGGTAGTTTGGGGCAGGGACTGGCCTCAAGGACAGTTCAGGGAGCTGAGAATCCCCATCCACATTCAGTAGGGCAAGAGGCTAAGAGCAAGCACAGGGCCCATAACTACACACACCAGGAGAATGTGGTCCATTTTGGTGTTGAAGGAAGTAGCGGCTGTAGTAACAGCAGTGGGTACAGCAGACAGGGATGTGAGTTCTATGAAGCACCGCATTGAGGACATCAGGGCCAAGGTAAGGAGGATGAAGGCCAAGGAGGACAAGCAAGCTACTGCACCAAGTGGTGGCTCTAAAGTGACAGTCCGTTACAATGAGTGGGAGAGGGTCACAAAAGGAACTATTGAGACAAGTACCCACTGCTGGAGCTTCAGGCCCGGTGGCCCAACAGAATCCAGCCTCCATGTCAGGTGAATATTACATACACCAACATGCCACCATATGCACATCACACACACTAGACATGTACATGATGACCAACAAAGACACTGACATGTCAGCTCTATGGAATTAACAATGGATAGATGGATGCATTATTAAATCCATGAAGCTGACAAATCACTGCCCTTCCTGGGCACAACAACAGCAATCAACCAATAGAGAGTTACAGACCGAAACCGGAATCAAGATATTATTAGGAGCCAAGAACAATCAAGGTCAAGAACCCAAAAATAGATCAAATCTAGCAAATGATAGCTACTCAAAGTTGCAATTAAGTGAATTATGCAGGTTCAAGCCTAGATGTCAGATAGTTAGGAATGTTAGGAATGAACACAAAACAATGTATTATTCAATGTATTATTCATCATACTAATATATCTTTATTTTCACTCTTTCAGCATCAAAGAGATCTGGGTCCAGTGGTGAGCCAGGGGCATTGGCTCCATCGGAGCAGGGAGTTGGCGAGCTAACCTCTGCCCAGCAGGAACAAGCGCAGAGGGACATGGGAAGTAGTGGAGCTGAGGGCCCCGGTTCAGTAGGGGAGGATGTCATCTGGGCAGTGAGGTCACCAGAAGGACAATCGGCCACATTGGTGATGTTTGACCCCACTGTCCCCCTCCTCCATAGACTGAGCATCTCACCAGTCCCTCCTACTAGAGGCACAGGCGGGGCTTGACCCCATCTCGTCCTCCCCTCATGAGGGCTGCAGACTGGCCACCATCCCCACTACCAGGCCCAAAAACAACAATATCACCCTCATGGAGCAATGCTCCAGAACGGCCCACAGACCTCCATACCCACTACCAAGCCAGGCTGCACAGACGGAGATGCTGGCGATCATAGGGCAGCAGATGGAGTGTCTCTGGGGGATCCAGGCCAGCATCTCCGCCAAACAATGCAAAGGTCATGCGCAACCTGGTCATGCGCAATAGGGAGGAGAGGAGGCACCATGTGATTACCGAATCTTACCTTGTCATACTACTAGGATGGAGGCAGACCAGATCGCATTCCAATGCCTTACTATAAATGCTGTGCGCAGTGCTCTGGTCTTCAACCCCGCCTCCACCCCAGAAGCCTCTCCCACACACCAGCAGCCTGACTGCTCCTCTACTCCCCCCATGCCTCCGCCAAGGCCGCCGCCACCAGCACCATGGCCACTGCTCTTGCCACTGCCTCCAGAGGGGTTTCCTCCCCCTGCCCCCCTACCACCAAGCAGACAGCAGCCACCCACGGGGGATTAAGGCCTGATGCTAGGTGGAGACCTATGTAGGGGCTGCACATATGTTTTGTGCCTTCTCAACAGCACTCCTCAGTGACAATCTATTGGTCCAAATGTTAACTTAATCTAGCCTGACTACAAAGTCTTGGATCTTGACCTATGTGATGGTGATATTTTGTTCACAGACGGCTACTTCCCATCACATGATCCATGATCCTCTTCTCTGTGGAATGCTGTTGAGAAGAGGTTCCACAGTCCTTATCTTTTTAAGGACTTTTTTTAATGCCTTATTTTATAGGTGTTTTCTTTTCTTTTTTTTTAAGTATCATTCAGGTCCATGAATGCATTTTCTGCATCTGCAAGCAGTGTGAAGGAAATGTATGAGGTGTAAGGTTTTTCCCATGCCTCTCAGGTACACATTACTTCAATGACAGCCCCCTTAACATGTACAGTAGCTGCCATTGTATTATAGCTATCACTAGCAACTTGCCCATCAAAAATAACAGGACAATAACATTTGAAGCCATGGGAATGCTGTTTGACACATAATGTAAAGCTTGTTGTACTCTGAGGACCTTTGGCGCTCATTGCGAGCCTCTCCTCTCATGTACTCTTGCTCCTCTGAGCACCTTCGTCAATCATCAGAAAGAGATATATATATATATATTTATCTCTATTTAGTTAACTAATAATGAATTAATTAGTTATTGAATACATTAATATACTTTACCTATTTGTAATTAATATATCCAGCAATCAATAGCCTGAAGAGCTAACAATCTGTTTGAATTTTCTGTCGGCATGCAATGTACAGTTTGAGTGTTGGTGCCCTGATGATAAAGTGTAATGAATGTCCCAACTGTGCATTAGAAATAGGCTACGTGTGGGAGGAAAGACCGTTAGTTCAGTTCTGTAAAGCGTCATTGTAGATACGTTATGTTATTTATGTGTTACGCAGCTCAGAAGCTTTTTCTGCCATTTATAATAGTGTATTTTGTATTTTGTACGTTCTTGTGTGAAAGTTCTACGCGTTCGGCAGTGTTTTGTGCGACCCGGGGTCGTTTACCCTCATTTTCATTTTTGAGTGGACAAACCCATAAAAATTGCCTTAAATTTGTGTTCCACCTCATTCCCAAACATCCTGGCTGTTCGCACGTGCTGTGTGCGAAGTTTTTTTTTTGCTTTAAATGATTATTATGTTTTTTGTGTTTTTTGTTTTTCGCGGTTCGGCTGTTAATTTCGTATTTTTCGTATCTCATTTGTTTTTTTTTGTGTGTGTAATAGTGTATTTTGTACCTCGTACGTTCGTGTGTAAAAGTGCTACATGGTTGGCAGTATTTTGCGTGGTCCGGGGTTGTGTAACCTCGTTTTCATTTTTTTGGGCGGCTGTTTTTTTTCTCACTTAGGCGATTTTCAAGTGCCTAAACGTCCTCGTCAAAATCAAGTTAAATTTGTGTTCCAACTCACTCCTGGACGTCCTGGCTGTTCCCCTATGATGTTTTTGTAGTATTTTTTTGTGTATTTAGTGTGTTTTTATTGTTTTTTGGTTTTTGCAGTTCGTCCATTAACCTCGTATTTTTCCTATCTTGTATTTTATTTTCTTTGTAAGTCCTGTGTCTCATATTTTTTTTTGAAGTCCCGCGTTTGTCAACTGCTTGCAGGCTGGCGATCCTCCTTTTGCTAAGTGTTTGGTAGCTAAGTCCTGCATGTTTCATTGCCTTCACTGCTCGTCTTGCTTTGTGAGGCGAGCAGGCAATAAGCGCCTTCTGCTCTCATCGCCTTTGTTCCGAGTTTTAGTGTCTTAACGGGTCACCTCGCCTAAGTGCTCCACGTTAAAGTCTCGCCTCGCTTTGCTAAGTGTTCCTCATTAACGGCTTGCCTCAATTCGCCTAACTCATACGCACCAAGCAAAGCGTGACGACATCTCCTAGTTTGACAACTATTATATGTGATATAGCCAGATATCTAAGACATGATTGTTGTTAGCTTAAATGTACACTAATACCGCTATGGTGGTGGACTTGCAAAGTCTTGCAATGGCATGTCAATGACAGCCACCATTAATATATGCACTAGTGAAGCATGTGATCCTGACCTCTATATCAGTCTGAGAACAGATCCTTGGGTCTGATAAAAGTAACATTGAATCTGGCTGCTAACCTTTGTGTCCTCTCAATATTAATGGTCATTTTCCACAATTTATGATGTCTGTGGTGACACAGGAACCAAAATAATTCTGGATGGGGGGGGGGTTCAGCTTACTTGATACACAGAACACTTAACAGCTTCCATATGCATACATTCACAATGAGAAATCTGGGGAGGAATTGCCCAGTTTCTACACCCATATACTCACACCGGTATAGCTGATGAATGTGATATCAATGTTAATTAACAATATCAGATGGAAAAGGTGATAGTACACCTTGACCACTGACGCTGGTCACAACTAAGCATTTATTGTGAGATGACACATACTTATTAATAGTCAAGGCCAGTGAGATATCCTGAGAACTAGCTAATGGTTAGTAATGCTTGCAGATGGGAATCCGGTGAGTTGGTATATTGTTACAGTTACAGTATTTAGTACTGTACTGTACATTAATGTTTTTTGTTTTTTAATCCCACTCCACCATATTTTTTTTACCACTTTATTCAGATTTTTGTTTTGGAAACACACTATATGTGTGAAACTGGATTGGATTACACAGTCCAGAGGTTTAAGCATCTGTTTAATTGAGAAGATATAGACAAGTTGTAAGTGATGTGCACATTAATGATTTCTTCAAATAAATGAAGTGAATTCTGATGATCCTTTTTATAACCAGATTCCGGTTGCTGTGGTGTAGTGACCACATGTGACCCTGGTAGGTGCTATGCATCATGCTTATTTTAGACTATGAAATTACCCCCTTTAGGTATCCCCTTTTCCCAAAACCAAGCCTCTTCTGCCCACACCACACCCATGATATTAATGCACAGTGTTGTCAATTTCTGTTTGTGCTCTGTGTATGGAATAAAGCATTGTTATACCGTTCTCACTGTTTCAATGTGTTTTCAACGCTTGAAGTTTTGGGACATCCACATAAATGTGATGTGTGTCACATTCCTATATCAGTAAACTATTGAGCCCTAGTTACTATGCAATAGGTTAATATATACAATAATAATAATAATAATAATAATAGTAATAATATCATAAGATATCATACAATAATATATATCATATATCATAATTAAGGGTTAATACACATGCAAAACCCAATTTGTGATACTGTGGAGTATCAACATTCCCCTGAATGCCTGATAACAATACGACAAGTAATAATGTGAATTGATTGATAGCAAAACACTTAATGGCATGTCACCAATGATAATGGGTATACATCTTGGCACATGGCCACCAGAAATGGAGGGGGATTTTCCAGGATGGGCATAGTGGAGATTATCCCTGAAGCAGTTGAGTTGGCTGTGGCTACTCGTGCCTCTGCAAAGCCTCCATGTGTTTTTGCTGCCCTTCCTGATGGGTTAGAGTAGATTAGTGTGGTTTATGTTCCTGTGTGGTGTATGTCCCCCTGGTCCCCTTCTGGTTTGCTAACTTGTGGTGGTGAAGGGGCTTGTGTACCTCAATAAAGCTGTGAGCTATACCATGTTGGGCCACTGTAGGCGGGCAGGTCATCGCACTAGAGAAGGAACTGCCAGCCCACTCCAGTGTCGTTAGCATGCAAACCTTGTGGAAAAGCACAGGCAGAGATATAGCTAGATGTGCTGCAGTCCATAGGGTCACAGAGAGTCGGACACAACTGAGAGACTGAACAACCAAATGTCCAATGTTCCCATGGTAGATGATATATGCGATGTGTTGGTGTAATTTGGCCACTATTTGTTTTTCGAATGTAGATGTGATGAATGAGATGAGTATCAGATCATCTATGTATTTTTAGGGTCCACATTAGAGCCTCTGTGAGTGAGAGAGGGTTAATATGGAAGCTTTTTTCATGTATTTGTGTTGCAATTTAATCAGGTAGTGTGTCTTTAATAGCTTTCATCATCTTTTGGAATCAGCTCTGTGAATCAGTACAGGAAGCTAAACTGCATTTTCTGTCCTATGCTCTGTAATCAGTGTCCAGGTGAGAGTAGGTGTGGTTTTTATAATATTTATATTCTTTGTTTTGTTTGGGTTAACATGCAGAAAAGCAATCTTTATACAAATACATCGATTTGCTTTCTCACTGTATTTTTTTAACTAGTAATTATGAGTCAGTCCAGTGGCAATCTCCCTCAGTTTACAACCTGTCACATGTATGAACTGCTGGAAAAACTGATGCAGGGTCCATACCTCTGTAACTGGTGTGAGCATGTTGCCTCTCTGGATGCTCAAATTGGTGACCTGGAGAGGAGAATTGCAGCACTGAGTGATATTGCTTCATTGGAAGGGGATTTGGTGCTCACTGAGCACAGTTTAGCTGGGTCTAGCATGGAGTGTGGAGATGCGACTAGTGAGGATGTCCAGTGAGGTAGCTGGATGATATCAGGAGGAGAAGGTAGGTCAGTTCTGAGTTGACAAACATAAACAGATTCGCCATATGGTTTGAAACTGTTGGGGATGTCCATTCAGGAATGGCAATGCCAGATAGAACTGTTCCCTCTAACAGCTGGGAGAACAGTTCTACTGGAGGAGAGGGAGGGCAGCATAGGCAGAGCAACAGAAAGGTTTTGATGCTAGGGGACACTATTATTAGGAAGTTTGGAAGGGTGTTTTTTTACCCAGATCCCAGCAATCGAATAGTCTGCTGTCGGGTGCTCGGGTTCGGCATGTTGTGGATCGGTTGGATAAATTATTGGGACGGGCTGGAAATGAACTGGCAGTTTTGGTACATATTGGTACCAATGACAAAGTAAGTGGAAAATTGAGTTTTTTTAAAGAATGATTTTAAAGAACAAGGGAAAAACTTAAAGCAAGGACCTCCGAGGTAGTATTTTGTGAGATAATACCAGAGCCACATACTAGCCCAGAAAGACAGAAGGAGCTTAAGTAAGTTAATGCATGGCTAAAAAAGTAGTGCAGGACAGAGGGTTTGGGGTTTTTAGAGCACTGGTCTGACTTCTCACTTGGGTACAATCTCTATAGCAGTGATGGATTGCACCTTAATGATGAGGGAGCTTTTGTGCTAGGGGAAAAGATATTTGAACGGCTGTTTTTTTTTTTTAAACTAGTAGGTGGGGGGGGGGGCTAGATAGAAGTATTGGGTTAGAAAGAGTAGAGGGGGAAAAGGATGAATTATTTAACCATGGGGAAGGAGAAGGGGTAGGGTTACAATAGTCAATAGGGAGGTATTACTAGGTGACTCAAATACAGTGGCAAGCACTTCACATTTGCAGAGCCATAGCAACATAAAGTGTAATTTGGATGGTTATAACCTTTTTAGGAAAGATAGGGGTAATGGTAGAAGAGGAGGAGGGATTTGTCTGTATGTTAAGCGTGGGTTTAAACCTGTAGTCCGAGAAGATATTTAAAGTGGAACTAGCGACAACATTGAAACTTGGTGGGTTGAGTTAAATAGTGGAGGAGCTAATTCTAAATGCATAATGGTAGGAATATGCTATAAACCCCCAAATATCACTCAGGGTGATGAACTTCAACTATTGCTGCAGATAGAAAATGCAGCTAAGCATGGGCAAATTCTAATAATGTGAGATTTTAAGAGATTTTAACTATCCTGAAATAAATTGGATAAATGAGACCAGCAGTTTAGTTATCCTGAGTAATATTGATATAATATCAAGTGTTAAAATAGTGGAACTCTTGGGGAATAGTGATCACAACAAAGTTTAGTTTGAGATTGAATATAAAAAACAGAGTTGTAAGGGGCCAAATAAACTTAAATTTTTAAAAGGGCTAACTTTAATGGGCTAAGGGCAGCAATACAACATATAGACTGGAATAAGGAACTGGCAGGGAAAATACTGAAAATAAATGGACAACATTCAAATCCTTACTAAATATACATACACATCAGCATGTACCATGTGGAAATAAAATGAATTGGAGTAAATCACAGCCCATGTGACTTAACAATGACTTAAAGATCATGATAGGAAAAAAAAAACATTTAAATTATACAAGATGGAGGGGACAGAGGCAGCTTTAATTGAATATCAGGAAATCAACAAGGTTTGCAAAATGGCTATTAGACTGGCTAAAATAAAAAACAAGAAGTCAGTTGCAAAGGAAAGTAAGACTAACCCTAAAATACTTTTTAAATATATTAGTGGGAATAAGAAGAGGAAGGAAGCTATGGGAACATTACAAAGTGATGCAGGCCATCTGATGATTAGTGACAAGAAAAAGGCAGATGAGCTAAATAGGTTCTTTTCTTCTGCATATACAAGGGTGGTACCTGTGGTTGGGACTCTGCAAAAAAATGGGTCTATACTAGCATCACTAAATAATTGGTTAATACATGAAGCAAAACAGGATGAAGAAAATTAATGTTAATAAGCCCCAGGTCCTGATGGAATACATCCAAGGGTACTGAGGGAACTGAGTTCTGTAATAGCAAAACCATTATATCTAATTTTTCAAGACTCACTTACTACAGGGTCGCTACGAGATGACTGGAGAAAAGCAGATGGGATACCTATATTTACGAAGGGAACAAATCCAGGAAAATTATAGACCTGTAAGCCTCACATCTGTAGTTGGGAAGATTGTAGAAGGGTTAATAAGAGACAGTTATAAAAGAATATGTCTATTTGAACAAGATCATAAGTAGGAGTCAACATGGATTTATGATGTATAGGTCATGTCAGACAAATCTAATTAGTTTCTATGAGGAAATAAGTATGAACTCGGATCAGGGCAACTCAGTGGATGCAGTCTTTTTGGCAAAGGCTTTTGATACATTGCCACAAGGGGGACTATTGAGCAAACTAAGGGATTCAGGAATTGCAGGACATATCTGCTCATGGATAGAGAGCTGGCTAAAAGACAGGAAGTGAAGGGTTGTTGTAAATGGAACACACTCTGTTTGGACTAATGTGGTAAGTGGGGTTCCTCAAGGTTCAGTATTAGGTCTTCTCCTTTTTAACATATTTATTAATGACTTACAAGAAGGACTCGAAAGTAGTGTCTCCATTTTTGCTGATGACACTAAGTTGTGCAAGGTAATTAAATCAGATAATGGAGTACTTTACCTATAAAGGGATTTTTTTATAAATTAGAGAATAGTGGCAGATGAGATTTAATACAAATAAATGTAAGGTTATGCATTTGGGAAGGAAAAATAGCTGTGCAATTTATAATCTTTTTTTTTTTTTTGACATAATACATTTTATGTTAAGTTCGTAAAAATAACATATTAAAACTTATACATCTATCTCTGGACTAAATCAAAAACATTTATAAATACATCAACCACCAATAAACAACAACTTAAAATATTTCCACTGGTAAGTGTGGATATTCTTTCATCTTACTTCCATATTCCCCATTCAATATTTATCCATATATTGCTCCCAAATAGTCCAATTAAGGGAGTTTATTTTCTTAAACGAATCATTAATATTTTCTTTCATCAGATCTTTATTGTAATTAATTTTATTAACTACTTCTTTCCAAGTAGGAATTTCGGGTTTATTCCATTGTTTAACTAACATCGCTTTAATAATCAATAGTATATGAGATATCAATAGCTTATTTCTTGGAAAGATTTCATCTAACCCTAAATGGAATAATATTAATTCCCGGGGAACATGGACATCTTGTCCCGGTGATTATAGTCAAATATCCACAACATTCTTCCCAACATTTTCTAATCTTGTCACATTCCCACCACATATGTTGTGCATTCCCTTCTTTACCACAGCCTTTCCAGCATAATGAAGATTTTTGAGAATCTATCTTTTTCATGATAGCAGGAACTATATACCACCTTTGTGTTAATTTAAAATAAAGTTCTCTATATATACTATTAATAGAAGATTTTTTTATTAACCTTAGGGCCTTTAGCCATTCTTGCCCGTTATAATCGATATTAAAGTTATGTTCCCAATCTTTTATACTCTGGGATTTCCTAAATTTCATATGCTTTGTCCTGCTTTTACTAATCTTTGATACCAGATGTACAACTGGACCTTTAATCAAGAATTCTTCTAAATCATATTTTTTTTCCATTTTATCATAGGTAAATCCCTTTTGTTTCATTTTTTCTATCAATATACTGTATTTCATCCATGAAAAGGATTTTAGAGCTCTTTTCTTCTGAAGTTCCCCTTGCTTTATTAAACATCCTGCAGGATATAAATCATCTATATAAAGTATTGATGCTTTCTTCAATAGATTCACTTCTGTATTAAATGATTCATCTCTTAGTATATCTATGGGTGCATATACGGAGGGTATATGGATTAACTCTGATTTAATGTTGCTTTTCCCCTAGAATTTTATTATGGATCTAATGCCTTCTGGTAATTTATCCCAAATTTCTTCTTTTTCATTGAATTTCCCCAGCAAAGTTGTTACTGGAGTAACTCCCAAAAGGTTTTCTATCCTATTGTCCTATGTTGTATGTTCATATTAATTATATGTGATATGGCTATATTTTCGCAAATCTCTTTCATATCTGGAGATCCCATGCCTCCCAAATCAAACTTTCTGTTGGCTATTATTTTTTTAACTCTCACTTTTTTACCTGCATATATAAATTTATCTATTGTTTGCTGAATAGATTTGATAATATATTCCAAAACTTTTTCAGGAACACATCTAAGTAAGTATGTAATTTTGGGGACTATACTCATATTAACTATAGCTATTCTAGCCGACCATGAAAATCTTGTTGTTTTCTAATCATACAATAATATTCTAATCTGTTTTAAAATTTCTGTTATATTATCTACTACAATTTTCTTATTCTGAAAGCTGAATCGTATGCCTAAATGAGTAACATGCTTAGTATACCAATTAAATGTAAATAGTTTTTTTTAATTTATTTAGTGAATCTAACTCTATATAATTATAGATAATATCTGATTTCAGAGAATTTATTTTAAAGTAAGATACTCTGTCAATGTTAGCATGATGTCGTCTGCAAATAACATTATTTTATAATCATTATTGCCAATTTTTATTCCTTTAATATTTTCGGCTTTCCTTATTATTGAGGCTAATGGTTCCATAAAAAGCAGAAACAGTAATGGGGAAAGGGGACAACCTTGTCGTGTACCATTACTAATCACAAACTTCTCTGTTTCGAAGTTTGTACCAGTAATATATGCTGTTGTATCCTTATATATAGCTTTAATTGTTTTGGAGGCAAAGTTAATAAACCAAAATTTCTGTAGCACTGCGTCCATAAATTCCCAACTAACCCTGTCAAATGCTTTTTCTGCATCTAATGACAGGATTAGTGTGGGAATCCTTTTTTTCCTTATAATAAACATCAGGTCAATTAAACGTCTGGTATTGTCTGATGCCTGTCGTCCCTGAACTAAACCAGATTGATCTAAATATATCAACTTTGGGATAATTATATTCAATCTAATAGCCATGATTTATGTATATAGTTTTAGATCAATATTAATAAGTGATATAGGACGGTAACTAGTTACTTATTCTGGATTTTTCCCTGGTTTTTAAGTATTAATTATTTTAGCTTCTGATAATTCTGATGGCATTTTTCCTTGGTTTTTCATCTCATTGAACATATTTTGCAGATGTTCTCTGATTTCTTTTTGGAAAATGTTATAATATAGATGATCAAAGCTGTCTGGACCTGGGGCTTTGTTTGCTTTTGCTTTTTTTATTACTTCCTCTATTTCTTCCAAAGAGATATCTTGATCTAATAATCTTTGATCTCCCTCTTGTAATTTTGGAAGACTTACTTTACTCAAAAATGTATTTATCTCTTCTTTACTAGGTTTTTTAAATGTAGGATTACTATTTAGATTGTATAATGAACTAGAAAATGTCTTCATGATCTCACCTATTTTATCAGGATGGGTATATATATAATTATCTGGTCCTCTTAGGCTATATATTTTATTTAGATTTTTTTGTCTTTTTAGTTTGTTAGCCAAATATTTACCCGTTTTATTGCCCATTAAAAAATGGGATTGTTGGAATCTCCATATCAGAGTCTGCCTGATATTGTAGTATTTTATTTATTTGGGCTTTCCCTTTAGCAATCTGTGCTGATCTCTTCACTATTGTCTCTCAACTGATTCTCTAAATCTATGTACAATGATCTCAGAGGTTTCCCCCTTTCTCTATGTATCCTAGCCATCTGAGACATCATTTGACCTCTCATAACTGATTTATATGCACACAATAGCATGGAGGCTGACTCTACTGTGTTTTTATTTATTTAAAAAAAAAAGTTTCCTTTTTTAGGAGTTCTAAGGTTTGTTCATTCTTAAACAGGATCGGATCTATCTTCCATTTTTTTTTTTCTGCTTACCCTTTCTTCTTTTAAATCTTGAGTAAGAATTAAAACGATTTGAGAAAAATGTATATTCTCTTTCATCGGGATGTAGTACTCTCCATGCATCCAAAAGGTCATCATTAGATGTTATTTTTTTGAAATCTTTAGATGTCTTTTTGATCTGATTTTCTGAATGTTTTTTTATTTTACCTATTCTATCTCTTAAAGGGTCCATCAGCATATTTCCTGACTTACTTTATCCTTCATGTACTATTTTCCTCTCTCTTCCTCTTTCCCCTCTCCCTCTCTCCCGTGGAGCTGGACCTGATTGTAGTTACATTTTCTACATCATCCTTTCCGTATCCCCCTTCTATATTTGAAAAGTATATACATTTACATTATTCTTTGAGTATTTACTGCCACTCCTTCATATATTTAAAGTGGTTTAAGCTCTAATTGAAATTCTATAGAACTATAAAGTGCATACAAATAAAGTGCTTAATTTTTTCCCCTCAGTACCAAAAAGGAGATTTAAATCATTTTCTCTATATATTGTGATCATTATTATCTGAGACATCGTTGTTAACAGTAATCTGAATATTAAATAACTTCATTTCAATATTTTGTCTCAGGTAATAATGTGAATATTTACTCGTTTTTTAAAAATCTTTTTGTACACCAATGGTGAATTTCCCTTTATCTAAAAATAACTTTTAGTGTTAAAGTGCAAATGTGTAAAAAGTGCTTAAATTCCATAAAGTGCTTGTTGTCCAATTCTCAGTTTTTACTCCTTTATATGTTTAAAGTGATTTATACTCTACTTAAATATTCTATATTACTATAAAGTGCATACAAATAAGGTGCTTAATTTTCCCCACTGTTATATCAGTGTACCTTTAAAAAATGTATATATCCTTTTCTCTATATCTTGTAATAGTCATTAACTAGCAAATTATTATTAGCAATAATCTAAGTATTACGTGGCATTATTTCAATAGTTCATTTCAGATACTAAAGTACATATTTCCATATTTTCTACAACCTTTTTTGTGCAACAAAGGTGAATTATCCCTTTTTCTAATCTTGTTTAATTAACTTTAATAATAAAGTGCTAGTGTGTTAAAAAAATATATATATTATTATCCCATATTTCAATTATTTGATCTCCAATTCTAACTTCCGGTATCTTCATAATTAGCCTAATAAATGTATAGTAGAGTTATATAATAGCACATGGGATAAACCAACCCAAAGGAGGAGAGAAAAATAATAAAGAAAAAATACGTCATCATATACTCCATATTTCTTATTTCAACCTTTCTTCTCTCTTCCTTAGACTCTATTTTCTTTGAACCCATTCTGGGTTCTTTAAGTTTAATTCTGTCAGGGTTTTGGGAAGAGTGAGGGGATCAGCTTCTATATTCCATTTTTGTAGCAACAACAGTCCTTCTTTGACAGAGTCTATCTTATTCCAAATGGTATCTTTCATTATATAAAGTCCTGTAGGATATTTCCATCTGTATTTGATTTCTTCTTTCCTTAAACTTTGTGTTATTGCCATATATTCTCTTCTTTTATTCAGAGTATATATAGATAAGTCCGGATTTTTTTTTATTTTATCATATGGAGCATCCATAGGTCTTTTTATAGAATTTGCTTTAATTATTGCATCTCTAAAAGGAAGAAATTGAAGTCTGACTATAACATCTCTAGGTATATTTTTGTCCAATACTCTAGGGAGAGGAATCCTATGGATATTTTCTATTTTAGTATCTTCTTTAGAAATTTGGGATATTAAGTTATTAAATAGTTCTTGAATGTATCCTGGTAGGTCTTTTTCCAATATATTTTCGTTTATTCCCCTTATTCTTATATTTTGTTTCCTTGATCTATCCTCCATGATACTAATCTTCTTGTTTAATTCTTCAATTTTATATTCCAGGTTATTTGTATATTTTAGTAATGCATTATTATCCATGATTAATTTATCACATTTTATTTCAAGTTCAATGATTCTTTTATTTGTTTCTTTAATTGAGTTTGTGTTTTCTGTCATCTGTTTTGTTAATTCCAAGGTGATCTTTAATTGAAAATCATGCAGAAGGTCTTTCATTTTTAGATATGTTAGTGATTCCTCTTGGGTTTTTTCAATACCCTCAAGGGGAGATTGTACTGTAGTCCTCGTGGAGGGGTTTGTTGTTTGTTCCAAAATTCTTATCCCTTTTAAACCGTGTATCTGGTTTGTTACTCGGTCACTGTCTCTCACGGTTCCTTCGTGGGAATCTCTCCGATTGGCGCGGAAACAGCCTCCGTCCTCCGGTTTTCAGTCTCGGATTTTTAAACCCGCTAGTAGCCTTGGGGATTTAACTTTTAGCAATGTTTATAGCAGGGGGGGGGGGGAGAAGGGAGAGGGGAAGGGAATGCATGTATGTATATTTTTTTAAGCTTTACTTAGCTGTATTGTATTGTGTGTCTTCTCAAGGCTTCTAGGACATCTGAGGCGTTGTATCCAAGGTAGCTGCTGTTCATGACCTCCCAGCTCTCCTACCTCCAGCTCATTTTCAGTCTGGTGTATATTACATTTCCGGTACCGCCCTCATGCCCCCTGGTGTCCTAACCAAGGCTTTCCTCCTCTTGACGGGCGAGTGCAATTTATAATCTTAATGAAGTATATCTTGGGGTATTTGATATTAAAAGGGACTTGGGAGTACTTGTGGACATTCACATAGGTAACAATGCTGAATGACAAGAAGCAGCTGCAAAGGATAGTAAAATATCAGCATGTATTAAGAAGGGTATAGAAGCAGGGGAAGCAGATATATAAAACAAATACACATGCAACACCACACTCATTACTTTTCTGAGTGCTGTGAGAGCTGCTGCAAGTGGAATTGTAAGACTATGGTATGTCACAATCTGCTTCTTCAAGGGGGCTTGATATGAAACTAGTTCAAACCTACCCCAGCAGAAACATGTTTATTCAGGAGAAAGCTCAGCCTGACAAAGGGAATCTTGTACTCTTCAATTTTACCCATGGGACTGAGTGCTGATCTAGAATCAGCAGGACAGGAGGTCTCTCTAGCCTGGAAGGGGAGGACTTTGCTGGTAAGGATCCTCCCAAATTTATGCGGGACTTACTTGCTGGGATGTACTGTTTCCCCTGGACTACCTTTCAAGGGTCCTCCATGGCAGTTGTCTTATAAGTCTCCACAGGGGCTTGGGAAAGTCACAAGGCCACTGGGAAGGAGCGAGTATTTGCCCTGGACAGGGGGAGACAGGGTACCCATAGAGCCACTAAGGCTATCACATGGATGGACTTTCCAGGCAGGAGGACAAGTAAAAGCTGTACAGCTAGAGAATTATCCGTCTGGGATGCTGGAGTTGCAACATGGGCTAGTGACATTCTCTGGTGGATTAATGGGCAGTTCTGACACAAGCCATTGTGGTTCAGTAGCCAAACTCTCTCCCAACAAGCCTGGCCAGTGGCCCCTTCTTTCTATGGTTAGGGGTACCCAACCAGTGTCTTTGGGCAGCTGCAGGGGAGTCAATATAGGGAGACCAGGAGACAAAACACAATCTGGGGTACCCTCTGGCTCTTTGGTCTCTGGATCCTCAGGTGGAACCTCCTGACTCTCTCCTTCTGAGACTGCCTGGTGTGTAGTTACTGGCAGCACTTGAGAAGCAGCTGCTACTGCCTCTTGTTCAGGCTGAAGATCAGGGTTACTTTCTGTTTCTGCTCCAGGGTCTGTGGCTGGCTCCTGGACAATGGTCATCCTAGGAACCTCTCTGCTATTTTCACATTCATTTGATAGGGACCAGTGCTCATTAGGTTCTTCTCTTACTATAGGAGCAGGGTAACTTTTCCCCAATTCTTTCTCTGGGCCTGGCACTGCTGTGGTTTGGCCCTGCCCCCATGTCTCTAACTGGGTGAGACTCAGCCCCCTAAAGATAGGGACCAGTTCTTCCCAGTCAGCACCATGCAGGCATCCTTGTTATTTTGAGAATCATGGATATCAAAATTCTCCCCACAGTCCATACATTTATTTTCTGACCCAGCCTTGGCAACATTTAGCTGGGTCCCTGTAGTACCTGTTAGGTGGTTCTGTTCCATGCCTGACTGGCATGAGCCCTCCCAGCTAGGTGGCCAAAACCCATCCAGGGCTGCTTCATCCAGCAACTCTATATAATCCACCTCCAGCTGTAGCTCCTGTTGGATCAAAGGTCAAAGTAAGTTAGCTGTCTGAGAGTATGTCTCCAGTCCCACCATGTGACAGCACTTGACAAACAGAAACAGCTGTCTTTTCTCAGTCCCCAAGCCACAATCCGGATCCCCATATACTATGTCTCAAAGTGCCTTTCCAGCCCCAATGAAAAATGAGGTATCCCAACAGGTCCCACCCAATAAGCATATTGCTCTTCCAGGGTAACCTCCTCACATACTAATTCTTCCAGACATTCCTTTAGCTTGTGACCTGGCTATAGTCCCAGGAACACCATCCATTTATTTAGAAGGCCCATTCCTCTACAGTCCTTTCCAGTCTCCAGAACATTCTCTGTCTCTACTGGGGATAAGCATTTCCCCTCCACAGGAGCTGAGACAGGGCCATTGCTTACCCTTCTCCACTTCTCCTGTACCTCCTTTGTGATCTGTATCGGAGTTCCCTCTGCTGATCCTTGGTTGAACCTGCAGGCAGTATCTCTATCCATCCTTGGTACCATCTGGACACTTCCTCATCCTCTGCTGCAGACATCTCTTCATAAGCTGCCATCATACTGTGTTTTCTACAGAGATCCCACCGCTGCCAGCCAATGTCACGATCTGCTTCTTCAAGGGGGCTTGATAGGAACCTAGTTCAAACCTACCCCAGCAGAATCATGTAGTTCCTGTTCTCTGTGGCACAAAATATGGCTTCTGAAGAGGGCAAGGCCCAAAAGGTACTGGCAGAGAATACTGGATCCAGGTTACTTAGTGGCCCATGGCAACACCACTCCCCAAGTCAGGATACAACACACAGAAATAGTCTCACACCATATTTATGTGAAAACTATCTCTCAACCTTTATTGAATGATCGAAACAACATATGTATACTCTTGAATACCATACCCTTGTGTACATTTGTGTATGTGTGATGTCAGCCCATCTGGCTTGCAACCTTGGGCTATCAAAGCTCTTGAGATCAAATTCACCAGATATCTAGTGAACAAAACTTTATGTTAAACTCAAGTGTTTGCTTAGGACTACTTGAAGTACATGCAATTGTCTTGACCCAAGGTGTGAGTGTACAATCATCTGCAGCTAACTTCTATGCAGAGCATTTCTACCAATTCCACATATGTTCTATATAAAATGTTCCCTCTTATAATATATCATAGCTAGGATACATAATAACCATGTACAGGCAACATATAACCACACAATATCACATAATCCCAATACAACAATGTAATTCTCCTCTGGTCATATTCATAAATTACTGACAATATGAGTCCTTAAACAATTAAATCATGACAGTAAGGCACTGGAGAATGCTCTTATAAAGGGTGTCATTTTTAAAAACACATGGATTTTTTCCAGGTCAATTGATATGTCACTAAACTCAGCACTTCCGTGTACTAGTGAAAACCTCTGTATCTTAACTCGCACATTTTTCTTTTCAAAGATTTCTATTGTCACAAGAGCCTGTTTCATTTAGATATAGCAATTTTGAAACGCAGGTCAAAGAGTATATCTATACATTATATATAGTATTGGTTTCTTAATTAATTGTATAATACAGATAACATTGTAACTTCTCCAAATCCATTTTCCATAATCAAATCCAAATAAACATAAACAATAGTAAAGACACTTTTTCTCTGAGTTATTCAATGCTTTTTACCTGTTGTTGGAATTGTAGTTGGAAGGCTGTTATAAGGTTTGAGGTCTACAACGGAGCTCGAGGAATGCAAATTTTTGTAAGATATTTATGTGAGAGGGGAGGAATTAGTTAATTTTTAAGCTATAGAGATCTCATAGGTTGAATTTATCCAGTTTCCCCAGATTTCTAGAAAGGTTGGGTACGTGTTGTTAAGGGTGTGGGTCAATCTTTTGTAAATCATTATATTACTTAGTCTTTTAATTATGTCTTGTTTGATTAATTCAGATGATTTCCATTTTTTGGCCAGGTGATTTTTGTCTGCCAGCATTAAAATTTGTAGCCATTTTTCATATTTTTTTAGTGATGTGGGGGATAGATATAACTAAAAGGCAAAGGTCTATTGAGGGCCTGATTGTTTTGTTTAGGGATTCGGATGCTACTCTGGTGATATTAGACCACGCTTTGAGCTAATCGGCAATCCCACCAAATATGGCTGAAGGTATTTTTTTCTTTCCAGTTTCTGAAACATTCAGGGGAGATTTGTGGGTTGACTGTATGCAATTTGTCTGGGGGAAAATATGCTCTATTTAGTAATTTATTTGCTGTTTCTAAATAGCCAAAGTAAGCTGATTCTTTAGTTAAGTTTAAACATATATTTTCCCACTTGTGACTCGAAGATCTAATTCCCATTGTCTAATAAATTTAGTTTTTTGATTAGTTGGAGGATGATTTAGAATTGAATAAAGGATCCCCAAGATTCCTTTGGTTAGTGGAGCTTTATTGCAAATGTGAGATAGCCAAGTCTGGATCATTGAGGTGACATGATGTCTGATTTTGTTAAAGTTGAAGAATTCTTTCAGGGGCAATTTAAATTTGGTTTTAAATTGGTCTATTGAAAGTAGTTGTTCATCTTAGAGCCAAGCTTATATGTCACCATGCTTTGGATTCTTATCCCATATTTTTTAAGTATTTGTGGTGAAGTGAGAGTGGGGGTCAGAGGTGAAATTTTATGTTTTAGTTGAGTTCTCAAGTTGGCCCAAGCCCAGTTTTTTAAGGATAACTTAATCATGGGTTTGGTAAGGCGAGAGCCTATGGTAGGATTTGTGGAGGTCCATATTAATGAATCCCAATGAATAGGTGCAATTTGGAGAATTTCAATAAAGCCCCATAATGGTTAATGATCTTTTGAATATGCCTGAGGGATGAAGGAAATTTGTGTGGCTCTAAAATAAAGTTAAACTTGGGACAGGCTAACCCTCTGATTTTTTATGTCTATGCATAAGAGCTTTGTTTATCTTTGGATTGTTATTTTGTCAGATGAATCTATTGATTGTTTTGGAAGTTTCTCTATATCTGTTAAATTAATTAGAATGGGTAATCATCTAAAATAATATAGGATCCTAGGTAATATGTTTATTTTAATGGTGTTTATTCTTCCTGTCCAAGAGATCTGAAATGTATTCCATTCAGAGAGGTATGTGGGCAGTTCTTTCAAGAGGGGTGTGTAGTTGGCTTTATATAGATTGGGCCAAGGTATATATATATTTAGGACAAGGTATTTAAGGTGGGAATTTAGCCATGAGAATGTATATTTTTCTTTAATTTGGTATATTACCCTTGTTTTTTCAAGGTTTACCTTAAGGCCAGAAATCTGACCAAAGGTTTCAAGCATATCTATTAAGGCTGAAATGGTTTTTAAAGGGTCTGTAAGTGTACACAATATGTAATTCGTGAACAGACAACATTTGAATGCATATAGGCTTATTGTAAAACCTTGTATTTTAGATTCGGTCCGGATAGCTTGGGCTAAGGGTTCTATAGAAAAGGCAAATAATAAAGGAGATAGGGAGCATCCATGTCTTCTCCCTCTTTGAATTTTAATGTGATCAGTACATTTGCCTGCTAATTTAAGGTATGCTATTGGATCCCGGTAATATGTCATGGATTTTTCCAAATCGAGGGCTTGAGTGCATAGTGGAGTATTGGAGATTTAGCTAGCTGGAATATATTTAGTATTCTCTGGGTATTGTCTCCTGCTTGTCTAAATGGTATAAAGCTGACTTGATCCTTATGGATAAGCCTGGGGAGAATTTTGGCTAGCCTTATTGACACTATTTTCACTAGTATTTTTATATCTCCATTTAATAGATATATTGTACAAATATTTTTAACATTGAGTGGATCTCGTCCTGTTTAATGAAAAAATAGCAAATTGGCTTGATTTAGTTCTGGAGGCATTATTTTGCTTTGCAGTATAGAGTTAAATAGTCTAATCAAGTATGGAATAAGAAGGTTGGAAAAAGTTTTATGGTAAACATTTGAGTAGCCATAAGGTTGTTAATGGTTTAGTTAATTTCTTTATCAGTAACTTCTGCATTTAGTAGGTTAAGTTCCTGAGTAGAAACTGTGGGCAAGTCGTATCTGTTCAGGAAATCTTGTATTATAACGTTGCTGGTTTTAGAATGTGAGGAGCAAATATCTTGAAAGTAATTTGCAAATGTTTTTGAATTGTAGTTTGACTCATGGAAATATTCCCTTGTGGGGTTTTAATTTGATAAATTTGATTATAACTTTGTTTACTTCTGAGTATTTTAGCAAGCATGGGTGAAGGTTTATTTACTTGGGTATAGAATTTTTGGCGAGTTTTCCTAATGGCTTTTTCGGTTTTATCTGAAAGAATAATGTCTAATTCTATTCCAGTTTTCTCAATTCTTTGCCTACTTATGGTGGAATGTTTAACTTGGTTTTGTTTTTCAAGGGAAAATTATTTGTTAAATAGTTTGGTCTCTTTTAGATTTAGGTTATTTTTATAGGTAGTAGGTGGTCTAATAAGAGTGCCCCTGATTAAAGCTTTATGGGTAACCCAAATCCATCTGATTCCAGTTTCTGGAATATCCTTTTGAGAAAAATAGAGTTTGAGGTCTTCTTCAACTTGAGTTTGGATGGAGGGATTTGAGATCAGCATTTCATTTAGTCTCCAATTAAATGTTAAACATAACAAAGTCAGAGGTGCTCATCAGAGAACAAACTAACCTTAATAGGTTAGTTCTATAGCCATGATAAGCTACTCTGAGAGCAACCTCTTTTAGCTCACTTGTGCCCTTCACAGGGAGAAATATCCTGTAGTATATCAGTCTGGTCCAACTCAAAAGAGTGAACCAGCCCCGAAATACCAGGCAATTCTACCCTGAACAGGAGAAACAGCAAACCCCAGACGCGTTTTGGCCTTTATGGGCCTCGTAAGTGAGGTGCAGCTGAACTCCCTAAGGCACAGTGAGCAAGGGGTCCACGTCTGGAGTCCCCTATTACCTTTAGGGAGATTAAACCCTAAAGGTAATTTGCATATACAACATAACAAAGTCAGAGGTGCTCATCAGAGAACAAACTTCTTTTGAGTGGTCAAATTGTTTGGAATCTATTAATAAGGCATCTGTCCTAGAATATGATTTATGGAAATGGGAAAAGTATGTATATTCTTTGTCATCAGACATGATGTCCCCTCCATGCATCTATAAGCTCTAGTTTATGCAGAAAAGTGTTGATACGCTTAAGTTTTTTAGAATAGCATGTATCAGAGAGATACTTGGATCTAGCTAGATTTGTCTGTAACGCTAGGTTGGGATCGCCTCCCATAATAATTCTGCCTGTTTCAATGGAGATATGAGTATTTAGCAGTTTAGTTAGAGTTAGTGGGGAGTTGTAGTGGGCATGTAGAGGTTAACTAATAAAACCTTATTATTTAGAATGGTCCTAGTTAATATTACATAGCTGCCTTCATTATCTTTTATTGTACTCTCAAGTTTGAAGGGGAAATGTTTTATGAATTACGATAGTTGCTCCAGCCTCTTTGGTTTTTTGGTTGCAAGTATAAACATTTGGGTAATCTTTGTGTAGGAAAGAAGGTGCTTTATTGTTAGTAAAATGGGTCTCTTGTAGAAAGATTACGGATAGTTTAAAATGTTTATAATAAATTAAAGCTTTCCTATACTTGAAGGGGGAGTTGAATCCTCTCACATTGTGGGTTAAGAATGTGTTGTTAATATTTGTCATGGGGTTGGTGGGTGAGTGTTAGAATTACTGATAATTAAGTTACCTGATGAGGGTTCAGCCATTTGTAAAGGAATATCAGCTTCACGGGTTCCGGTGTAGATCCTCTTAGCCTCCAGTTTATTTTGTAGGTCTTAGTTGTGTCACTCAGGCATAGGAAACATAAAGCAAAGCAACAATACAAAAACATTAGAACAATTAAATAACAAACTGGTTCAATATGCATATAGATTCTCCATATACTCATTTGAGTATTCGTTAATTTAGGGTTCGGGGTCATAACAAAATAGACCCTTTAGGTCCCTAGGGGGAGAATGACACAATTTAAATTAAAGTATCAACACATCAGTACAATTTTAATTAAAGTAAAGTATATCAAGTATATACAGGGTAAAATACCCATTGGTGATTTATAATTCAGGTTTTTTGCTAGGGTCTTGATTCATTACGTTTTTGAGATTGTTTGTAAGTTGCTCTATATATTGTCTTGTGGGAACTTTAGAACATTAGTATATTCTTTAGCTAGGTTTGTTTTCAGTTATGTGTGTTGTTAATAGCAGTATAATATCAACCATTAAATTGTAACTTTCTATCGCTATTAAACACTGTTTTTACTGTATTAAAGTGTCAAATTTAGTCAAGTGTAAACTTTCAAAGATATTTTGATAATAACAGTTGTATAAATGAATTATCAGAGTTCTATAAAAGCTATACTTTTTTATTTTAATAGATATTACTTAGTCTAATTTAAGAATATAGCACTGTAGCAATTTTTGTAAAATATAAAAAATTTAAGCTAATAGCAAATAAACATTTCACCACCAAAGTTCAACACTTGTTCTTAAGTTCAAAGTATTAGGGGTCTGAGACTTTTTTAGATTGATTGTTTTTTTGAAGATTCGGTCCATACTCTATTAGGTCTATTCATTTGAGAAGGATCAGTTTGTTTTTCTTGACCTTCTTCGGTGCATAGTCATAGATGAAGTAGTAGGTATTTGTCTTCTTCAGGGGTGTAAACTTTATAGGTTGAACCTTGATATTGGAATGTCAGAGCAAATTGGAAACCCCATTTATAGGCTATTTTAAACTTGGTAAAAGACAATAGAGTGGGTTTCATAGCTTTGCGTTTAGTAAGGGTTACAGGCGATACGTCCATGTATATTTGAAGAGAGGTTCCATCTGGACCTTTCATCTCAGGCATTTTTCTGGCGGTTGAGAGAACTAAGTCTCTAGCTCATTGCTGTGTAAACTTGAGTATAACATCCTTGGACAGGTTTTTGGAGCAAATTACTACTTTGACATATTGCTTCAGATCTAGTGTGCTTTTCAGGATCCCTCTGATTCCAATGTTTTGCATGCAGGAGCGGTTCTCTAAATCTTTTACTTTATTTTCCAATTCTTGAATTCTGGAAGAATTTTATGCAATTTCTTGTTAGTCTTTTTCTTGAGTTTCAATTATGTGATCTGTTGTTTTTTTAAGTAATTGTGTCCATTGGCCCAGTGAGTGTAGATCTTTTCTAAGACCATTAATTGCGTGGGTAATATGTTCATGGAGTATTTTTTCTATTTTAGCTAGAGAGCATTCTGCTAATTCTATATGTTGGGGTGATTGCTCTGTAATGTCATCACTTTTTGAGGCATCAGATTGGCCAGAGTCAGAGCCTTGTGATGGAGATTTTTGAGCGTCTGGAGATCTAAATATTTTCTTTTTGTGTTTGCCCATTTTGTCGCTTATGTTGTAGTATACTTGAAAACACTTGAAACGGATTTAAGATTTGGTGGTGTAAACTTGTGAACTTTATAAGCATATCATTTTTGTAGTTCTGTGGTAGGTAGTGTTATAGATGATTTATGTATAGCACATGTTAGTTTATGTTGTATGCTCATTGGTAGCCCTTTTAGGGGTATTTTTTAGGCCATATTTGGTAGGGCTCTTGTCTTATTGGTTAGGCTTGTAAAGATTTTTAATCCAAATTTTATTTGTATGGCAGCTTTTAAGACAGCTTGTTAAAAGATGTATAAGTCCTTTGCCAATAAAAGTTAATAATATCCTTGGAGGTTTAAGTAGAATTAGAGGGCCATACTCATTTCTGTCCCTAAGATAGCAGAATTGTTGTTTCTTTTTTCAATGAAGGGTTAAAGCTGTGTGACCCAGCAGTAAATATATGGTGGTGTGATTACCCCTTGGTCACCTTATACAATGTAGTGTTGAATATGGGGGTGGATTTAGTGTGTAAGGGCTTTGGGTATGTGGCGCTATACCCCCACACCAATTATATGTTCTTTATAGAACTTCCCTCCATTTTTTTACTAGCTTCTCCTGGGGGTACCTTGTCTGTGTTAGTTGTGGTGGGTCTTTGTCTCCTCTTGGCCTCTTGTGTTGTTTGTGTCAACTGTGGATGGTCTCTTTTGTAGTTTCGAGCTTCTGGTGATGTTTATCCTGGCTTGGGTTGCTCAAGTTGGGCATAGCTTCCATCTTCAGCTCTGCCTGTCACATCTCTTTTCTTGGAGGATATTGTGTCTCCCTGTAGTGGCTGTCACTGTTGCTGGGGTTGTGTATGACAGCTCTAGTTATTGGGATTTTACTTTGATCAGAGAAAAAATCAGAAAAGGCTGGGAGCCCAGCCTAGGCCTCAACCATGTGTATTTGAAATTTGAAGTAGCCCACTGCAGTTGGCAATGGTTCTGTTCAGCAGATGATCTTGGATTCAAATATGATGCTTTTGTTTGTAAAAAGTGATATTTTGTAGGCTAAATACAAAAATTAGGCCTACTCCTGCAGAGCTTTAGCTGCACACGTCTTGAAGCAACAGATTCTAAACTGCCACTCTAAACTTGCACATTTGTGAGAGTGGTATATCCTGGAGTTACAAAAATAAAGCTTGGATGTTACTGGACAAGTTGAAAGGAGGTCTAAGAGTTTTTTAATAAAACATAGCAAAGGCATGCAGGGAAACTGTAGATGTCTTCTAAGAACCAGGAACCTGAGAAAACACATAGCTGTGTAGTACAGGGAAATAATTATTAGGTCTATTTTAAGCATTCAGTTGCCAAGGAGAACATATTTGATAATGGATGACAGAGACTCCATCATGAATCTTTTGACAGATCAAATCTATCATAACCAAATGGAAAGAACATGGCACAACAGCAAACCTGCCAAGAGGTGGCTGCCCACTAAAACTCACAGACCGGCCAAGGAGGGAATTAATCAGAGAGGCTGCACAGAGACCTAATGTAACCCTGGGGGAGCTGCAGAGTTCCACAGCAGAGACTGGAGTATCTGTACATAGAACGACAATAAGCCGTACACTCCATAGAGTTGGGCTTTATGGCAGAGTGGCCAGAAGAAAGCCATTACTTTCAGCAAAAAACAAAATAGCATGTTTTAAGTTTGCGAAAAGGCACGTGGGAGACCGGCCAAGGAGGGCATTAATCAGAGAAGTGGCACAGTGACCTAAGGTAACCAAGGGGGTCTGCAGAGTTCCACAGCAGAGACTGGAGTATCTGTACATAGGACCCAAAAAAAAGCTGTACCCGCCATAGAGCTGGGCTTTATGGCAGAAAGGCCAGAAGAAAGCCATTAATTTCAGCAAAAAACAAAATGGCATGTTTTGAGTTTGTGAAAAGGCATGTGGGAGACTCCCAAAATGTATGAAAGAAGGTGCTCTGGTCTGATGAGACCAAAATGTAACTTTTCATCCATCAAAGAAAATGCTATGTCTGGCGCAAACCCAACACATTACATCACCCAAAGAACACCATCATGGTGGTGGCAGCATCATGCTGTGTGGATGTTTTTCAGCAGCCAGGACTGGGAAACTGGTCAAAGTTGATGGAAAGATGGATGGTTCTAAATACAGGGATATTCTTGAGCAAAACCTGTACCACTCTGCGTGATTTGAGGCTAGGATGGAGGTTCACCTTTCAGCAGGACAATGGCCCCAAACACACTGCTAAAGCAACACTTGAGTGGTTTAAATGGAAACATATAAATGTGTTGGAATGGCCTAGTCAAATCCCAGACCTCAATCCAATAGAAAATCTGTTATGAGACTTAAAAATTGCTGTTCACAAGAGCAAACCATCCAACTTGAAGGAGCTGGAGCAGTTTTGCAAGGAGGAATGGGCAAACATCCCAGTGGTAGGATGTAGCAAGCTCATAGAGACTTATCCAAAGTGACTTGGAGCTGTGATTGCCGCAAACGGTGGCTCTACAAAGTATTGACTTTAGGGGCTAAATAGTTATGCACATTGCCTTTTTCTGTTTTTTGTCCTATTTGTACTTTATATATATATATATAATAAATATATATAAAAAGATATATATAAAATGAAAATATATATAAAAAGAGAAAGATACATAAAGAAAGATAGGAAGATAGATAGATAGATAGATAGATAGATAGATAGATAGATACATGATACATGATAGATATATGTGCTGCACTTCCTGGCCAGAAGGAGAGCTGGAAGCTCTGTGCAATGTGATGCTCACATCCTGGCCGTGAGAGGGTCAGGGGGTTGAGGGGCCATTGAGGCTGCTCAAGCAGGCTGTGCAGTAGGAGGTGTTACAGGCTGGTGTTAAATAAAATGACAGCACTGGGCACCCCAGAGCAGGGCCCTGGTGCACTGCACCATCTGCATGGGTGGTAGCTCCGCCCTTGATATGTAGTATGCTGATTTAAATATATTTAAGGGTTATACTCCTTTTCTACCTTGCCTAGGCTTTACTCTATCATTATAGGGAACTCTAGCCAGATTTGGGCCTTCAATCATATTGAGCCTTCTACATAGAAGCTATCATTCAAGGATCATATGATTTCTCTCTTTTTTATTTGTTGTTTGGCTCCAGCAATCCCTTTACTTGATGATTTATGCTAGAGTCCCATGGACAGTATTCAGTATTGCTCGAGACATATCTATGGTATTGTTGACTATTTACTGAGATGCTTTCTTCTCTTTTAGGAAGTTATCTTTATTAAAGTGTGCCATAGTTAGTATTTATCGCTCTTCACTTGTTCTCATATAGCCAATAGGTTTTAAATATTTATATTTCGGCATTGTTAACTAATTAGCTAATTTCTTTTACTGCATATGTTCCTGGAAGTAGGACACAAGAAGGAGATGGAGAGGGCTACTTTTTTTTGCTTTTTACTAAAAATGAGACACCCCTTACTCTAGGTGACTGCCTATGTGTCCAATTAATAAATCCAGCCATGGCAGGACCGGATTTATACCAGAGGCGCCCACAGGCCCCCCAATACAAACATATGCAAAATTATGGTTCATGTTAAAGTATCACAATTTAAAACTATAGATAATAATAAGTAATTTATCAGTTAAATGCTGGTGGTATTTTCCTACAGTAAACTCACATTGATATTTGTAATATTGATGTCAGTCAGACTTTCTGACCTACAAACAAAACAAACAAAATTTGTAATCTTTTATTAATGTGACCTCAATGTCTTTATTACTTGATTAGACCCTAGGGCACACATTTATAAATTCCTGTACTCACAGGCAGAAGTGTTGAGGTTAAAGCAGACCCTCCTCTCCTGGGTTGTGAAATATATATATGTATATATAAATCATATATAATAGTTGTGAAACTGCAAGTTGATGCTACGCTTGCGAGCCTCGCGACGTGAGGCGAGACATTGACGCATAGAAGCCTTCTGAGCTCGCAGCACTTAGGTGCCCTCCGAGCCTCGCGAACATCAAACATTGATTGATTAATTATTTAATTAATTTAACACAAATATGATAAATCCTTTTCAGGTCATTTGACAGTTTGCTCATAGCCACTGTTTCATTACAGCTACTTAGGTTTGGCATTGATAACAGTTAAAAACAATATGTACAATAAAAAAATATTATATCTTACAGATTTGAAGAAATAAAAGGCCACTACTACAAGAACACCACAAAATGGAAAAGAACTTCATCTATTAATCCTTCAGGTAAGGAAAAAATACATCTTATTAATGTTATGATGGTCATTGTTTGCTATATAAGAAAGCATTACAATTGAAACTAAAACACCTGCATTTACAATTACAGATTAAAATGGCAGACAACGCAGAAACAAAGAAAGAACGCAAAACAAGAATGGCAAGGGAATGGAAGAAAAGGGGGAGAGATGCACAGTCGCCTGAAATGTTACAAAGATTAAGAGAAGACAAACTGAGAGTGATAGAGCTTCAAAGAAAAGAAAAATTAAACAAAAAAATGTCTGTGAAACATTGCCTAATGACCCAATATTGCCTTATGACACAAATGTTGATATACATGACACTGATGTTGATATAAAAAGTGGTAGTGATATCTACAGTATGTTCAGGAAGCTCAGGATAGTCCTTTATTTACAGCACTAACAGTAGACAATCATTATTGTGGCTTACTCAATGCGGTTTGTCAGTTTTGTGGGGACTATCATTTTTTTAAGGAAAGACCAACTGATGGTGAGTTTATTAGTTATTGTCAGAAAGGATATGTAAGACTTTCAGAAAGACAAAAATTTCCAGAATATTAAAAAAAGGATAATGAGTGATCCAAATTATAGCAACTAAAAAAAAAACATTAGGTCTTATAACAGTGCATTTTCATTTGCTTCAATGGGTGCAACTATAGAAGAAAACGTCCCAGGACATGGTCCTTACTGCTTTAAAGTACAAGGACAAATTTACCACCGGACTTCACATTTATATCCACAAGCAGGAGAGCAAAGGAAATGTGCGCAGTTATATGTCCTAGTTGCAATGAAAGTTGTTGATCAACGAATGACATTTACTGAAAATAAACAATGCTTACCCATAGTCTTTGAACAGCTGGATAACATTATGGCCAACAACCCATATAGACAAGCATACAAAAAATTAGCAGAGGTAAAAAGAACAACAGACAAATGCGCAAATAAATCAATTTCCAATGCCAAGAGTAAGTATGGTTCTCAAAAGAAATTGCTGATCAAAGACGTTATAATTTACCAACAGCAAATGAGGTTGCCATGATCTTTAAAAATGATGATGGTGAACCACCATTTGAGTGGGATATTAGAATATATCCACACAATGAAGAGCAACCTTTTATAAATATAAATATATTAAGTAGTGATTTGGATTCAGTGACATATCCCATTTCCTTTCCAAATGGTGAGCCGGGATGGCAACCAAAATTACAATTGCAACGTTATCCCAATAGTAAAGTTTGTGTTAGAAACAATATTTCTATGCTGGAATGTAATGTTGCACAAATTGCTATTTGTGGTAATTTTAATCCTATTTTATGTGGGGGAAGACTCACACAACAATGGATTATTGATTCATATCTAAAAGTCGAAGCAAATCATCTAAATTTTGTCAAATTTCAACAAAACAAGCTTTGCATAGAACAATATTGTGGATTGATGGATTAAGGTCGCTGAATTGGCTGCAAACAGAGACATTCTAGCTGGAAGATAAATCATTTTGCCATCCTCTGTGAGAAAGATACAATAATGCCATGGCTATTGTTACTAAATTTGTAAAACCAGATGTATTCATTAAATTCACATGTAATCCACAATGGCCAGAGATCCAGGACAATTTTAAACTTGGCCGAAATTATTCTGATAGACCAGAAATAAAACTAAATTCATTAATGCATGATATAACTAAAGAACACTTATTTGGGAAATGTGTTGATTTTCTTTATATATGAGGCCTGCCACATGCACACATACTTTTAATCCTGCAAGAAAAAGATAAATTGAATACAGCAGACAGAGTGGATTCAGTAATTATTGCTGAACTAACATATCCAGAAACATATTCAAAACTTTATGACATTGTCACACACTGAATGATTCATGGTCCATGTGGAGATATCAATCCAAATTCACCATGTATGGAAAATATAAAATGTACAAAAGAGTTCCCAAAACAATTTCAAATGCAAATGTATGCTAATTGTGATGGATACCCTTAGTAAAAAAAAAGAAGAGAAGGACAAACTACTATTAGTCTGGGCCAAATGGTCGATAATAGATATGTAGTTCCATACAATCCACATTTGCTGATAAAGTACAATGCACACATACATTTTGAACTTGCACTTTTATAAAATCCATCAAATATGTGTATAAATATATATATACAAAAGATATGATGCAGCAACTGTTGTTGTGCAAGGTGAACAAAATGAACAAGGCAATCCTATTTTACATGATGAACTTTCATCTTATGTCAGTGCTCCAGAAGCAATGTGGCTTCTGCTGAAATTTGAGATGCATGATCGGTCACATGCTGTGTATTGATTAGCTCTACATTTGCCACAAAGTCAATTAGTTTGCTTTACTGCAGGGAATGAAAGATATGCCTTAGACAAAAATGAACATAGAGCAACAACAACTGCTTTGTTTCAATTAAATTGCCAGGACACTGAGGCCAGACAATTTTCATACATTGATATTTCATATCACTATGTATTCATTAATAGCCAATGGTGACAACGAAAAAAAGATACAAATAAAATTATCCTAAGAATTTGTGCCATTAGTCTAAGAGACATTGAACATTTCAGTTTTTAGATTACTTCTTTTACATGTTCCCGGTGCACAAAGTTATGAACATTTACGCACAGTGAATTATATAATCACATATATAGTTGTGAGCGTACGGGTCGTTGCTCACGCTTGCGGGCTCGCGTAGCGAGCCCGCGGCCCTCGCAAAGCTGGCGAGGTCACTGGGCACGGGCCTCAGTTGCTGGCATGGAGCGCCGAAGGCGCTCCATGTCAGCAACTGAGGCCCATCGCGAAGCGAGGGCCTCAGTTGCTGGCGAGGTCACTGGGCAAGGGCCTCAGTTGCTGGCATGGAGCGCCGAAGGCGCTCCATGCCAGCAACTGAGGCCCCTCGCGAAGCGAGGGACTCAGTTGCTGGCGAGGTCACTGGGCAAGGGCCTCAAACCCTCGCAAACTTCACGTCGCTACTCAAAAAACACGACACACAAATTACGACACTCGCTAAATTTTACGAGGAAAGCAAACAACGTACGAAACACGTTACCACACATTACGACCTCGCAAACATCGGACGCAACACGCCGACATACAAACATTTAAAACACAATACATACACACAGCACATACATAAAAACCTTACCTACACCAAGAGGGAGCACCCAGGACCTCAAAAATGCAACTTACACCTCGATTTTACTCGAAATAAAACAGTTTAGAGACTAAAAAAAAATCTAAGCGAGAGAAAAAATGGCCGCCGAACAAAACGAAAACGAGGCTACAGCACTCTAAACTCGCAAAACACCACAAAACACCTACGGATATTCCGATACAGACCTATACCACACATTACTCGCCATTTTACACCAATGCGGAAGTACACGACTACGCTAACGGTTTGGTCTCGCGCACGCACAGTGTTACACTGCACACATTCAGCATGCTTACACAGCAGCTCCACACCACTAATGCTGCAGCAACATCAACACAGATTGCCAGCTCTTCATCACAATGCTTCAAAATAGGTACACTATATTCATTTACTAATTTAGCTACCTTACAATTTCATTGCCGTCATTTTTTGACGGGCAATTCGCTAGTTTATGATAATTTCCAATTAGCTGCAAGACATCAAAACTTCCTGGCAGAATAAGGAATTGGAGAGATGTCTAGAAAAAGCATCACTATGTCAAATGTCAGAGCAAATGAAAGAACAATTTGCATTCATTTGCATCTTTTGCAAGGTACCTGATGCATTTGCTTTGTGTGAAACATTTAAATTAAATATGTGTGAAGACTTTTTGAAATGTTACAATGAGACCATTGTGCTATTAAAAGCATTGATGCAAGTGCAAGAAATCTTTCTTTGTCAATGATTAAATTGTGCACATTTTAATCTGCCTGTTCCAGGACTTCTAGATGAAATTAACTTTGAAGAGTATGACACTGAAATTGAAAACCAAAAAACATAAGAAAAATTGCAACTTCAAATGCCTTACAATTGCAAGCATTTAATGCCATTACAAATGCAATAGACAATGACATGCTCAAAGAGCATTATTTCCATTTAGATGGCTCTGGTGGATCAGGAAAAGAATATCTCTATAATGTATTGATGAGTTGCATTCGAGCACAGGGTCAAATAGCACTGCCATTTGCAACAACTGGAATCACCGCACTTTTGTTAGAAGGTAGCAGAACTGTGCATAGTGGATTTAAACTGCCAGTTCCCATTCTAGAAACATCAGTGTCAGATATTCAAATGAATTCATTACAAGCCCAAAAATAAAAAAAGGAAATTCATTATAATAGATGAGGCAACAATGATGTTGTGTCATATCCTGCAATGTATTGATCGATTATTAAAAGAGGTTATGGATAATGAATTGCCATTTGGTGGAAAGGTGATGTTGTTAGGAAGAGATTTTAGGCAAACATTACTGTTGTGCCACATGGAAATAGGACTGATATTGTCGAAACATGTATAAAGAAAATATTTACACACCTAAAATTAGAACTAAATATGAGATCTGAAGGCCAAAATCAATTGAATGATTGTCTATTTCAAATTGGAGAAGGAAAACATCCAAAAATAACTAATCTACCTGATGATTTGAAAAGAATCACTAATATCTGCAAATTTTCTCAATACAATCATTAACGAGGATTACTCAGACATTGCAAACAAAGTGATATTAACATCAAAAAATTATAGATGCCTTGAATCTAAATAATAACATTTTAAAATTAATCAATGCACCAACGAAATATCATTTCAGTGCAGATTTGATTCTGGCTGATGACAAAGACAGTGAATTGAACTTTACTAATTTTGCAACTTAAAAAAGGGGGCAATTGCCATGCTACTGAGAAATATGAATCCAAAAAAATGACTTTGTATTGGGACCAGATTAATTGTGAAGGTTTTAAAAGATCACTTCATACATGCAGAAATTATGAATGCTACCCATATAGGTGAATGAGTTTTTATACCAAGAATTGATTTGGCTCCAAGTGAGAGTGGTTTGCCTTTTGTCCTTCATAGGAGACAATTTCCCATTATCATTGCATTTGCCATGACAATTAATAAATCAGAAGGACAAACTTTTAAGTCTGTGGGTAATTTTTTTACAAGAACCTGTATTTGCCCATGGACAACTCTATTTTGCATTTTCCAGATGCAACAATGCAGAGGAAATTAAAGCTCATATTGAAGAAACCCAAAGTCAGGGGGATTTATTAGATGATGGCTGAATTTTTGCAAAAAAACATTGTCTACTATGAGGTTCTGTAAACATAGAGAACAGTGGTTTTATTTAGAGGACGAAATTTGATGTCACTCGGGCTCTTTTGAAAGGACCTCTATTTCACATAGGAAACTCTATAAAATGGCAAAAAAACATAGAGAACAGTGGTTTTACTTCTATGACGAACTTTTATGTCACTGGGACTCTTTTTAGAGGACCACTATTTCACATAGGAAACTCTATGTGCCATTTTCAAGAACTAAAAAAAGAACAAAAAAGAAGTGGAATTTTTTTTTTACAATAAACAGTGTCTTGGAAGTGGCCTTTTGGTAGGATTGGCCCCACAAAATAGTTAAGTTGTATTTTCTGACATTTACAGTTTAAATGTTATTATATTAAGCTACTGTTTCTAATGTTACAATTCTATTTTAGAAGGTGTGAAAAGTTGATTCATTTATGTAATTAAGGTTTCAGTAGAAGGATGAACATTTCTTGGAAAAATTTAATGTATAATGCAATTACTGAGTATTGATCCAGGGAGTAATCTAATTGCCAGTTAGTGGGGGCAGGAAGGAATTTTTTTTCCACCTTTGACATAATTTTCTGTTTGCCTTCCTCTGGATTCAATTCCTATGTTGTTTTAACTGTACTTAAACTACAAGTTCCAGGTTGCAAAGCATTATGTAAGGGTTTACAATACTCGTTCATACAAAGTTGATCAGTTGTTATATTACTCCTGCATAGTTAACAATTTACAAATGTTAATATTGTTAAATGTTTACCAGTCATTGAACTACAACGTGCATGTTAAAAAGCAATATCTAATGCTTTGCAATACTGATTCATACAAATTTGACCCATTGTTATATTATTCATGCATAGCTGACAATTAAAAAAGTTAATATTGTTAAAAAAGAATGGTTTACCAGTTGTTAAACTACAAGTTGCATGTTAAAAAAATAAACAGTTTTACTATCGTTGTACTTCATTGTACACACATTGTGTGGCAAACAGCATTCCCTGCGGTAAAATGTGATTGCCGTTATTTTTGATGGGCAAGTCACTAGTATCAGATATAATAGTTGTCAAACTACAAGTTGTCTTCGCGCTTGTGAGCCTCACAAAGTGACGCGAGCCGTTGAGGCAAGAGCTCGCAAAAAATATAACTTTAACAGCTAAACCATCAAACTGGAAATAATACGGTGAAAACACACAGCACAGGGGGAGAGCCAGGGAGTCTGTGAGTGAGGTTACAAGTTAATTTGAGGCATATTTTGTCTTTTTTAATGACCGAAAATCACTGAAGAGGGGAATAAAATAGCGACAGAAAAAACGTAAAAATTCTGAAACAAGATGAAAACAATGCTCAGCAAGGCCAGGCCTGCAGAACTAAGAAAATACACGACGCCAAAGACAGTAACACTTACACCAACAATGCCAGGCACACGGGACACAGAAGAACAACGACAGGCACGCAGAACTTCGAAAATACACAACGGCAAAGACAGTGACACTTACACAAACAACACCAGGCATGCAGGATTTTGAAAATAAAACCAACGGCAGTCAATGCATGCCACGCAAAGATTCAGCATAGACACAGAGGATAAAGACACAGGGAAGGGACAGGCTGAGATGATGTAAAGAGACACATGGCATTCCCAAGCACAAAAGTTGCAAGTTGCCAAGGCCTGTAATGAGAGGTGAAGTAGATGAGAGGAAGGCTCGCAATGAGTGCCAAAGGTGCTCAGAGGGGCCATATACTTGCATTTTGTGGCAAACAGCATCGCCAGGTTTCAAATTTTATTGCCATCATTTTTGACAGGCAATTCGCTAGTATATATATATATATATATATATATATATATATATATATATATATATATAAAGATTGAGGTAGCCTTGAGTGTCCAGTAATCTAGATGAATAATCAGAGTATTGCAGTATAAAGTGATACGTGGTCCAGAAGAACCCCAAGATAACAGGCATAGGAGGTGGGAGTGATGATGTCATTGTTAACATATAGATGAGGGTTTGCTTTACCCCCAAAACTACTTTCTTTGGATACAGTAATTCTCTCTCAGGATGAGGGGGAGGGATTCTTTGTGGCCATCGGGCATATGAGGATCATCAGCAGAAGCACCAGGAACACAGCATCACAGGCTCAGCATAACTTCCATACAATTTCTTCCATACAATAAAACCATGGTGCATTTACATAGGCCATCCCTGAACCAATCAGTAAGCATCTTGGTGAGTACTTCAGGTCTTCTAATAGGAGCAGGGGTGGCATGATGTCTACTTCCCCAGCCAGGCATCAGCTTATCTCCCCACCAAATGTTCAGACCTCATATATAGTGTCTGGGCTCTCCCAGGGGTTGAGACAGTGTCTCCCTTGGGAATGTTGGCTGTCTGGGAATCCAGGGAGTGACCAGTATCTTAGTATAATGTCATCCCTCTCATACAAGCCCCTATTGCCCCTTTGTGTGAACAATGCAACCTATGGTGCCTTGATGTCTGAGAAGAGATAAGCCCTGCAAGTGGTTAATATAGACTGGGGAAGTTATGAAAGAGTTGCCTTTATTTGTAGTGGGGGTTAAGTTTCTTTAGTACTTTTGGGCCCTGAAGTCCAACCTTGGTTATATTTATATATATATATATATATCTTTAATATACATTAATAGCTTTTTAGTGACATTGAGCATTTTCGGGGTGTGCTATTGAGGAGTTATAACATTTACCCTATTTTTCTGGAAAACAAAAAGTTATGTTATGTTAAACAATAATCAACCTTGTAATGTGACTATAGTCTTGTATAAAATCCATTTATTTGTTTGAAAAAGGTCAGTAATAAAACATTACAAATATTATTTTTTTTTGCAGTATATAGCAGAATATTTCACCATTTCCAGAGTCTGCTGTTTAATTCATTTTTTATTAACTGCTCTGTTGCTTTCAGTGAGATAAGCGTAAAAGACATACACATTTTCTGACTTACCTTACTCGGTGTCACAGTCTCACATGGAAAATCTCTGCTCTGTAAACTCACTAGAACATTGCCCTGGGAGAATAGTGGAGATAGTTGTTGTTTTATGTGTAGTTGAGACTAGATCTCCTGGCATGTTTTGATAAGCAGTACAATTCAGCCAATCAACGAGTAACTTTGCTATTCGTACCCACAAGGCATAGCACTTATTGCAAGGAGCTCTGTGTATGTCACAATGTATTTTCTAAGACTGTTTTACATTTTTAAGTGCAAATTCATTGTGACCCCTGCGGACAGGCACCCCTAGGCACTTGGGTAGTTTGTCTCTTGGTAAATCCGGGCCTGGACGTGGGGGTTCCAGTAATTCTGCTTCCACTTTTTGTTTTGTGGTTTGCAGGCCTAACTTCCTGGTGCTTTGCTCCATGTGTCATAATTTCACTCATTATCAACTACAGCACATAACTTAGCCTTAATGGGCCTCGTTATTAGGGTATAGCTGAAACCTATCACCCTTAGGGAGACAAAGCCCTTTTTATATTATGCGCTTTACTTGATAATAGACAAAATGTCTTAAGAAAATAAAATAAATGTCCATTATAATTGTGACTGTTATATTAAACGTTTGCTTACCAGGGATAGAAATAGTTACACTTCCATATAAACCTGTTGTAGGTTCCAAAACACCATGGAATCCCTTTCAATAGACCTAACTGAAATCATTCCTACACCCATAGTCTCTCTGAACTGACTATTAAAGTCAGAGAAATGTTTGACTCTGTACATATACAGTATTTGTGGACTGGTCCTTCTCTTACAGCAAAGGGTTACTTAGCCATGACTCTCCAGCAATTTGAATGCCCTCACTGACATATATTAAAAAAGAGGCCAAAAGGCAACAAAAGGACATAAATCTCCATGTGGAAACCTTGGTGAAGCCAAAGACCGAAGCAAAAGGGACTAAAAAGCAACATAAATGACAACAATCTCCAAGCAAAGTGCTTTTTTAAGCTAAAGACAAGAGAATGCTTAAAAACACCCTCCCGGTACATACTTGAAAAAATAAAATGAAGTGTGCAAGGAAGAGAAGTGCCCAAAGTGTTTATGAAGGCTGTGAGATGCATGATGGGAGAGGGACCCTCCCACAAACCAAGGTAACACCTGGGGATATACAGTATGCATCCAACAGCTGCTGAATCATGCGTGGTGGAGTATCCATACTTTGAACATGGTGATTGAAGTGGTCCCATGGGTGCTTGATGGGAAAATTGGAAACAAGGGAAGTATTTGGAAGTCTTCATTGTGCACCTCCAACCACTCCCAGACAGTTCTAGTCAGATACTATGATGCATTGTCCTGTTGGAAGATCCTATCCACTCCAAGGAAGACATGCAAGGGTGTACTTGATCAGCAATTGGGATAGATAACCCAATTGGATGAGAGTGCCTCCCAGAGGTATGATTTATTTTGACCACAGCAGCATGCGAAGAGTTCACAAACTGTGTTTTTCAGAAAGAAATACTGCTTCCATGGCCCAAAAGCCAATGACGGTTGATATGTTTGCAGAATGCCTACATGTCACCTTATATACCCACCGAGCAATTTCAAGACACGTGCCATATTTCACTGGCTACATGCTGCTGGTCAAATACATATACATTTATAGTTAAGTATGCAATTTTTATTATATTGGGGAAATCACATAAAGAAAACAACTCTCTAAAGACTTCATTTGTGTAGCTTACTGGACAGAAAGAAGAGAACTCATAACATAGAAACCTTAAAATACATAAAAAAGTTCCCTATAGTTCAAGAGGTTCTTCCTAGTACAACAACAAAAAAAGATATGGAAGAACAATACAACTTTATTTCAAGTCTGTAAGCTGGATATTTGTTGGTACTTTATAAAAGTATAGTACATATCTGCCATAGACATCCAGTGCAAGTTCTAGGGTATTTACAGAAAGTTAGATATACCTTTAAGTCACAATTTTACATAGAAGGACCATACCAGAAGGTAATTTTGTCTAAAAAGAAAATATACGCATTAATTAGGCAGCAGTAACTGCCAATACATTTTGAAGAAAACAAAAAAGAGACCAGTATTTGTGTTTAACAATTTTAATTAAACACCACATTTCACTTTTATAACAATGTGTACTAGTTAATACATACATTGACACCATTATTTTTTGAGAGTGTGATTATTTTTTTACAAACACATACATTGATATGGAGCTGAAAGGACACTGCTCTGCCTAAAAAAGAAACAGCTTTTAACTTACAAACAAATATCACCCCTAGCCAGCCCATAAGGGCTATCAGGCCTCCCAGGCGCTTTGAGGCCTTTACAGGGCAGGCACACAGACCAGCCAGGATGGGCAGGCCTTTGGCAAAGCCTTCCCCTAGGGCTCAAGGTGCCCTTCTAAATCTTCTCTGGATAGCAGGCCTAGGGGGAGGGACCCTTCACACACACCACAGCCTGTTCCACCTCATTCCCCTCCCATTCAATCCCCTCCTTCTATGCCCAAATGTACCTCTAGTTGCAGGCCTAGGTCATCTGCATCGGGTTCCCCTCCATCCTCTGTTGTCCCTGGAATGCAGCCACTACCTGGGATGAGGGTTCCTTCAGGCGAGGCTGTGTGATCAGGACCATCGGACCAGCCTGCAAGAGGGGGATTCGTCCACGTGTTCTCCGCAACTGTACATTCAGCCGAAGACCACGCGTGACGCAGTAACATCACAGGACGTTGGATAGGGCCTCAACATATGCCTACATTGGGTAGGGTTCCTCCGGGTACTAATAATGCAGGTAGGGGAGGATTTAGAGGCGCAAGGGCCACTAGGGGTGCCCGTATTAACCCTGTTACTTCCTTATCCTCCATTCTTATTTCTGCATTAACGAAAGCTCAGGCTGGTCTTGGCACTAGGGTGGGGAGAGCTAGGGTGTTAGAAGGGCCCTTTGCCATAGGCAGGTAGGGTTTTCCCCTAATACTGGCCACATCCCAATGGGTAAAGGAGGGATGCTGGGAGGGATGTTGTTAGGGATGCTTTCGCAGGGTCCCCTTCCAGGGGTATTTATAATGATATAGAGGTGGGAGATCAAGAAGGGGATCTGCTGAGGGCAATAATGGGGAGGTAAGAAATCAGGGGGTGTCACCAAGCTAGGATTTCACTAACAGGCTGCAGACCTCAGCAGTGGCCCAAAGGGTGGGGGACAGCCCCCATAGAATGGAGCCAGGTGAAAAAAGGGGAGGGTTAGCAATAATTTGCTGGACCACTTATCCCCGGTATCCCTTTCTGATATGGAGGAAGGGTCATCTGTGCACCAGACGGGCATATTACCTCCAGTGGGGTTTGTTGACATTGCTGGGGACTTACGTATGAATTATACAGGCAGCAGGACGGCCGAGTCACGGCATGATGAGTCGTCACAGCGGCATAGGACAAAGAATTTCACTGCCAGATCATCTTCACTTGATGAGGATACGAATGCCAACAAAGAAATACCTTCTACCTCAGGAAGAGCTGGTAAGGTTGTTCGCTCTATCGCACTTAAAAAAAGGAGGTTATGTGCTCGCAGGCAGCTGGATGGAGGTGATGTCCCAAACCCTGTAAGGAGCAGTGGCACATCGGGTAGGGCCAACATCAGAAGTGTGGATGGTGTCCAGGGTGCAGAAGCTGAGCGGATGAGCACCAAGGTGGGATGCCAGCATGGCATGGGGTCAGGTGAGACCATACAAGGAGTGCAGGCAGTTTTAGACAAATTATACAACGTGTTACAAAGTTTACAACAGCCCATGGTGGTACAATGGGACAAATTAGTGGCAGCCTGGGTCCCACCAGGCATTGTCAGGGATTTGCCAGTGGCAGTGAATACTGTTAACCATCCTGTCAGTGGGGGTCATTCAGGGGAGGAGGCAAGTAGTTCAGGTACTCAGATGAGAGGTGGAGGTCAGAAGGATGATAAAAACAAGAAGGAAGAAGTGCTTATCATTGCAGATACATTTAGGGCTAAACCAGCAATATGTCAATTCGGTCCCCTGGGTTTCCACGTTTCCACTGAAGTAAGAGAGAAGATCTGGAAACATGTCTTCATAGAGCTATTTTGCCTATTGCCACTAGATAGTTAGTTGCCACTAGATAGTTCATAAGAGGAAGAATGAGACAAAAAAGGAAGAGGAGGAGAGGAAGCGCTGGTACCGGAGAATACCAAAAACATTCTCTAATTGGTTACAGACTTTTGTCAACTTGGCCAATATCATTGGAGAATGGTACCCTGAGCAATGCTCCTCACTGTTTTGTTATCTTGATAAAATAGAGAGCATACACAGAATATACGTGGACATGGCATGCTGGTCGTATGATGAGCACTTTCGTCAGAGGGTATCGGTAAACTATGATATGAGATGGTTCATACGCAAATAGCAAGCCAGGGCAGCAGTCCAGCGAAGGTAAAAAAGGATATTGCTTTCAATTCAATGAGAGTATGTGCAAGTGTGGGTCAAATTCAAGGTTCATACACGTATGTTCAGAGTGTGGTAAGCAGCACTCCCTTTTTAAGTGTTTCAGGAAACTTAGAGCTACAGCAGAAGTGACTGAAAAAGGTGCAACGTTGATTCAGTTAGGAGGGATGCTTCAGTAGTTAGGACAGTACGCTAAAGGTTGCGCCAGAAGGGCAGATCGTTTAGTAAAAAGGTTTTATGTTATGTTTCAACAATCCCTGTTCTCTGAAATTACCTGTAGGGCAGTTTCCCGGCAATTTGCTATCAACCAGGAAGCATCCTTCTATCATTGCTGATAAACTAAGAGGTTGCCCTGGGTAGGCCCCTTCAGTCATCCACCGTTACAAAACTTGGTTATATCCCTGTGAGGGCTAGTGCCAAAAAAGGAAGTGGGTACATTTAGGCTAATTCCTCACCTGTCATACCCAAAAGGGGGATCAGTCAACGACGGGATAGATAAGAACTTAGCGTCTATTCATTATGCTTCTGTTGACAAGGCCATACAGTTGGTCCACAGGGCAGGCAGGGGAACATGGTTAGCTAAGTTTGACATAGAATCAGCATTCAGGTTGCTTCCAGTTCATCCAGATTCACATCACCTTTTAGGCTGCTGTTTCCAGGGGGGATTTTATTTCGATCTTTGTTTGCCTATGGGATGCTCAATTTCTTGCTCCTAATTCAAGGCCTTTAGCACATTTGTTCAGTGGGTAGTGGAGCAGGTTTCACAGGGAGGAGCTATCATACATTACCTAGATGATTTCTTGATAGTGGGGTCATCTTTATCACAAGCTAGATAAGTTATTGAATGTTTTCTTCAAGTGGCCCTTGATTTTGGGATTCCGCTGGCAGCTGATAAAACAGTAGGACCTGCCACTAATCTTAACTTCTTGGGAATAAATATAGACTTTGTGGGTTTCAGAACAGTGATGTCCCGAACAGTTCGCCGGAGAACTATTTGCGGCGATTTTCGCATGTTCGCGTCCGCCGCGAACGGCGAACACATGCGCTTTTTGGTTCGCCCCCTATACTTTATCATTGAGGAAACTTTGAACATAATTTATTTTATTTTACAATTTTTTTGTGTGTAATCTAGGCCTGCCTGCCAGCGTGTGTGTGTGACAGGCTAACACCTAACAGCTTGTATTGTGCTTATTTTCACTACTCATACCAGGTGGTGTAACATACATTGAAAACAACCATTTTTTTCCTGTAATCTAATTTCAGTTGCCTGCCTGTGTCAGGCTCACAGCTTATATTGTGCTCAGTGACATAAAACACTTTTTTGGCTGTAATAGATTGAATAGCAATTGCCTGCCTACAGGCGTGTGTGTGAAGCCTATTGCATCTACTCTGCCAAATTTTGCCAGTGCACAGTGACACTCATATCTGGTGGCACCTTAGATTGCACGCGCAGTGCCCCAAATTTGAAGTGGGAGGTCCGACCAAGCATCTTTTTCCATCTACCGCTTAAGAGATTAAACCGATAGGAAAAGTACTACTTAACAGTGCACACCTTATAATAACGCAGACAGAGGCAACGTGTATAATCTTCAATGCTGTGCAGTGGAAGCCCCCAGACTCTGACCTGTGTATAATCTTCCATGCTGTGCAGTGGAAGCCCCCAGACCCTGACCTGTGTATAATCTTCCATGCAGGGCAGTGGAAGCCCCTAGACTCTGACCTGTGTATAATCTTTCATGTTGGGCAGTGGAAGCCCCCAGACTCTGGGAGTCTGAAGAAGAGGAGTCAGAGGAGGAAGGTGGCTTTGAGGAGGTGGAAGACCAAACACAGCAGGTGTCCCAGAGGGCTTGTTGTCACCTTTTCGGGGACCCTTGGTGGCTGGGTGGTGGAAGAGACCTTCAATGACATCAGTGAGGACAAGGAACGGGACATGGCTAGCTTGGTATCCAACCTTGTGCAAATGGGGAGTTTGCGGTTGTGCAAAGGGACTGTTTGTGGCTGTTTGTGGTGCATTAAACGGGGAGATTGGTCTGTTACTGTGAAGCGGGTGTAACCCTTACACTACCTGATCGATACAACATCATACCTGATGTTTTAAAGCATGTTATTCCAAACAATTTAGGAATGTTAGGTGATTTATGCCCTTTATGGCTTAAAACCAGACTCTGCATCAACTATGTAATTTTCCGTGGGAGTTTTGCCATGGATCCCCCTCCGGCATGCCACCGTCCAGGTGTTAGTCCCAATGAAACAACTTTCCCATCACTATTGTGGCCAGAAAGAGTCCCTGTGGGTTTTGAAATTCGTCTGCCCATTGAAGTCTATGGCGGTTCGCCGGGTTCGCCTGTTTGCGAACATTTGATGGAAGTTCGGGTCCGCTGTTCGCAAACCGAAAATGTTATGTTCGCGACATCACTATTTCAGAAGCTCCCTCCCCTTAGACAAGGTGCGGGAGCTAGACAAGGCTATTAATGAGTTTCTTAGTAAAAAGAAGGCCAGTCTGAGGGAATTTCAATCTCTTTTGCGTAGGCTAAATTTTGCATGCAGTATAATACCAATTGGAAGGGTTTTCAGCAGGCGCTTATCCTTGGCCACGTCGGGAGTTAAGAAACTATATCATAGGATCAGGATTAATAGTTCCATGAGAGAGGACCTCAGTGTCTGGAAAACATTTTGAGCACAGTTCAATGGCAGGGCGTTATTTATGGAGGACCGGGTCAGTAGCGGCAACAAAGATTTGTTTACAGATGCGGCGGGGGGCTTAGGTTTTGGGGCTTATTTCAGAGGACAATGGTGTCAGCAGTCATGGCCGGAGCACTGGCTCCAGTCTGGTCCTATTAAGAATATTGCATTCATTGAGCTTTATCCACTAGTAGTATCATTATGCAGTGATCAGTTGAGAGATCAACATGTCTTATTCTATGCAATAAACTCATTGTCCTCCACATCACTACCAGTTGTACGTCTCCTCAGGCACCTGGTATTGGGTTGTTTAACAAAGAACATACTGTGTAGGGCCATCCACATACAAGGTGGTAAAAACTCTATCGCTGATTCGCTATCACGGGTTCAGTGGAAAAGGTTTAGAGCTTTGGTGCCAGGAGGAAGTGTGAAAGCTACCCCATTTCCTAGGACACTATGGGAGTTCGGTTTCGCCTGCTAATGACAGGTGATGGTAAGCACAGGCCTTTTACTAACTTACGCTACCGGCCCAGCAATGCCTCGGATCTCATGTTGGGGCAAAAAAATTTTTTTTAAATAAATATATCTTATTTGGGAGAGGCACATACAGTGAAACTATATACTGACAGATAATTTGGGTTAGATATGTCATGTTCTGTTTTTTTAAGGTTTTGTATGTTCAAAAAAAAGGTTTTGAATAAAAATAACAGTTAATAATACTTAATGGTTTTCTGTGTTGTGTGTTCCAGGTGCTAAGCCAGTGGCCACGTGGATAGTCAGCCAATCATATATTTATTGGGCCCGCCATGAGGCTCCTTCAAAAGATAAGGGTTTACAGCTACATTGTGATGACAGGGAAGTGGTCATAAAGTGGTTTGGGACTAGAGGGTTACTGTGGCATGAGTTACTCCCTGAGATAGTCCAGTATGCCCATTTGTTTTTTACTCCCTCAAAGACTTAATAACAGTGATAAAAAGGGATATTGACAGGCTGTGCCATCTATTTCCTAATATGGTCATTCTATGGTCTGACATGATATCGTGACTTAAATGGAGACAGCTGATATCGGACCCAATCTTGAACAAGTGCCGTTGTGAGGTTAATAAGGTTATATCCAGTCACGTCAGGAAGCTGGGGGGTTTTGCCATAAAACCTAACTATTTGGTAGGTCCAGAGGGGCCTAGATTTATTCCAGGGATGGGGTTCACCTGGACCAGTTTGGATGGCGAATCTTCAACTTTGATCTCATGGAAGGTATTTGCAAGTCCACAGCAGCTATTGGTGTGAGTCCCCCACTGTTAGGGATGGAGGGGTCTCAGGTTCCTTTGAGTGTTAGGTCGACTCACTCTTGGTGGGATGGAAAGCACCTGCTTAGGGTGGTGTTCTCTGGGTGGGGTGGGGCTTGCCAACATATGGCTGGTATTGGAGACAGTGATGTTTATAAGTAAAGGGCACAGGGTCCCTTTCATTTCATGGTGGTGGTGGACAATGCACCTCTCTGGGTTGTTAATGGTTATTAAAAGGTTATACTTATAATTTTCAATAAAAAGGAGCTGAGGCCGTTTTACCCCATGTTGTGTGTCGGAGTCATATGTTCTGTTATATATATATGGGCGTTCAATTAGTCAGGCATACGTTATTGACTATGCACCTGTCCAAACAGCCCACGGCTGAACGAAGTTAAGGGTAGTGGGAAGTTGACCAAGCTAGGAATTGGGACACTGTATCTGGTTTAGCTTAGGTTAAGGGGGGTGGGTCTAAACAGGATGGGGTGGTTGACTATATATTCTCCTCACTTCCTGCTTGGTTGCCTTTTGGATTCGGGTACCAGTAGGCACAATAACTGCTTTTCCTCCCTCCCCAGGTTTTATCCCTATTTGCAGCAAGCCTGGAAAGAGGATTATGTCTGCAGAAATGTTGCAGCTCTGTTGGTGCGGGGTGCTTTCCCACTTATGGCTAGTATTGGAGACAGTGATGGTTATAAGTAAAGGACACAGAGTTCCTTTACTTCATGGTGGTGGTGGGCAATGCACCTCTCTGGGTTGTTAATGATTATTAAAAGGTTATACTTAGAATTCTTCCATAAAAAGGAGCTGCGGCCTGTTTACCCCATATTGTGTTATCTGAGTCATATGTTCTGTTATATATATATATGGGTGTTCAATCAGTCAGGCATACGTTATTGACTATGCACCTGTCAATTTCAGACACTCCTCTTTTTCACAGCCTTATTAAATTGTAATTTGGTAAATGTAGAAGGGATCTATTTAAGCACACAGCATATTATTTTTACAGAAGCTTTTAGTTAGTGAACGTCTATCCAAAAGCAAGGTCTTCACTGGCTAAAAACTTCTGTAAAAAAACAAATGCTATGTGCTTAAATAGAGCCCTTTTAAATTTTCTGAATTGCAATTTAATAAGGCTGTCAATGTGCAGGTCTTGTTTTCATTAAAAAAAACTGTGTATGAGAGGATGGTTTAACTAATTCCATATCTAATCTTGCAATCCTTGGCAGTCAGTCATACTCACTATACGTAGATTTTGATTTTGTTCAAAGAGCAATCCCAGTGTTGTTATATGCAAGTAACTGTCTTTATTGCTTTAATGGCCTTATCTGATCTTAAAGGTGTTGGTTTACATGCGTAAATGTAAAAGTTGTTTCATCTTTTCTTTGTACTTCAAGTAAAATAATAATACATTGATAAAAAACAATTTGCATAGTTTTTTTTTTTTTTATGAAAAGAATAGGTTAGTTATTTTAAAATATTTTTAATACATTTAAAAAACAAAAAAAACACTGTAAATGTATTGGTAAAAGCTTGTAAAGCAAAATGTGGCAACTCAAGGCTGGTTAAACACAAGAAATTAGTCAGTTCTGAGGACATCACTCATGTTTTTTCAGTATCCTTGGTGCACCAAGAAATCCTGATTCCAATACAACCAGAATAACATTTTAGAGTATACAGGAAATATAATGAAAATTGTGACGTTAACAAAATAAAAGCATATTTGTAAAATAGGAAATTCAATTATTTTTGTTGGATTAAGATTAATTTGGCTTTGCCAATTTACATTTGCAAATATATGTATTTTATATATATGTAATTTACATTTACATTCTGGTATTTTTATTGCTATACAGAGCTTGTTTTGCATTCATAAATACATTTCTTACATGATGGTGTCTGTGAGCTGACAGGAGCTATCAATAGGTTGCTAGTGATGACAACATGTGCTGACAGTAGATAGAACCACATCTTTATAAAAGTGTTTATTTTAATTTGTAAAAAATTTGTCAGTGCTTACGTATTTGTCTTAAGAAACAAAATGCTGCAATCAGCAGGAGTGTGAGAACTGTGACAGCCACATGCTGAAGCAGGATGTGTCACTGAGTACAATATAGAACAAGAACATCTAATAAGCAGAAAACAAAACAAATAATTAATGGTAATTACTACAAATAAATCATATATTTTACAATGCCAAACATTGCCAGTTGAATATTCACTTGAGTTATAATGTAAATTAGATGAGTGTATTTTGTATGAAAATAATTGCCATTTGTGGAAATGAAGAAGTAGTAAACAAAGTGCACACAAAAAAAGAAATCGCTTTTCACATTTACAGAGAACATTTTAAACAAGAAACATAATTATATTAGTTGTTTGTCTAATTTCAATTACAATTTTAAAATGTGGATTCTGAAGATAACTCTTTAGCTCTACTGAAGCAGTTTACAATTTAAAAAAATCTTAATTTACAAGACGTGTATTTGTTTGCATCGTTTGCTCTTGTCCGACTCGCCGTGACCTCATGGACCCCTACACACCATTCTGATCCACATCGTATTCATGGCAGAGATACTGGAGAGGGTTACCAATTCATTCTGCAGTGGGCCACAGCATACAGCTCCTGGTATTCCTAGGGGGTCTCCCATCAAAGGCCCAACCCTGCTTGGCTTCAGGGTGGTGTGACCTCTTGGTTCCCTGACTGGAATCGAACCCAAGTCGCAGTTGACCACCAGGGAACACTTACTAGATTTTATTAATTTATTTCCACATTCAACTTTCCGCATTAGAGAGTTTATGATAACATAATTTGCAAGTATTTGACAGTATAGGTTGAAAGGTTAATGACTATACATATTTAAACATACAGATACAAGAGAAGTTAAGGGCCAGTTAAGCAAAAATCTAGAATTTATGGTGCTTTTATTGAAAGCTCTAGTCCTTCACATTATGTTTTTGCCTATGCTGCCCAGATAATACAAATGTGAGGAATAAACCAATACACAGCAAGAAATATCTGTTTTATGGTGCACTCACAGGACTATATTAGACACATACTAAAACTTAACTTTTTTTGAAACAAATTAAAATTAACAAATTACCCTTTAAAATTAAAAAAGATATATTTAAACCTCCTTCCCCACACAACAGTGTGCTGGCCTGGCCACCACCACAACCTCTCACCAACTGCGTCACACCTGGCACCAGCCAAGCATCAGACCTTCCCAACCATCCCCACCACCTCCTCGCCCAGCCCTGCACCAAGGACCTTCATCCACCACAAGCCAGGCTGCGCAGGCGGAGATGCTGGGCTTCATGCACCAGCAACTGGACTGTCTTTGGAGGTTCAAGGCCAGCATTGCTGCCAATCATGCTGAGGTGATGCGCAGCCTGGCAAGGTGCTCTAGGGAGGAGAGGAGGCATCATCTTATGACTGAGAACTATCTGGCTGGGCTTCTATGAATTGGGTTGGTCCCAAGCCCTGCCTTCTCTTCCCTGGATGCATCGCCAGCCCACCAGCAGCGCGGCCCCTCCTCTCACCATGCCTCAGCCACCACCATCCATGGTGCCGCTGCCTCCTCACGCCCCCCTCCCACCACGACCAGCAGGGAGACGGTGGCCGGCCACAGAAGATGTTGGCCCTGGGGATAGGCGGAGGAGGACATAGAGGCTGCGGACATGTTTGTGCCTTCTCAACAGAACTCCTCAGTGACAATCTATTGGTCACAATGTTAACCTAATCTAGTCTGGCTACAGAGTCTTGGATCTTGGCCTATGTGATGGTGATATTTTGTATGCATATGGCTACCTCCCATCACATGGTCCCTGATTCTCTTCTCTGTGGACACTTAGGGCTCTGCTTAACATGTTGCCTTAGTTTGTATTGTTTTTGTTTTGTTTTTTTGTTCTCTTTGTTTGTTTTAGGTACAATTCAGATCCATGAAGGCACCTTCTGCATCTGCAATCATTGTGGAGGAAGTATATGATGTGTAAGGTTTTCCCATTGCCTCTCAGGTAGACATTCCATCAATGCCAGCCCCCCTCCCCCTTATTATTTAGCTCCCACAATCTTAAAGCTATAATATAGCCAGATATCTAAGGCATGATTGTTGTTAGCTTAAATGTAGACTGTAAATGTAATACTGGACTTGCAAAGTCTCACAATGGCATGTTAAAGACATCCAGCATTGCTATATGAACTAGTGAAGCATGTGATACTGAACTCAGTATCAGTATGAGAACAGATCCTTGGGTATGATGTAAGTAACAGTGAATCTGGCAGCTGACCTTTGTGTCCTCTCTGTATTAATGGCTATTTTCCAATATTGCTGATTATCCAGAGACCTAGCAAATGATTAGTAATGCTTGCAGATGGGAATACGGTGAGTTGTACATTCATTTGATTCGTTTTTTTAATCCTCCTGCACCTATTTTTAGTTTACCACTTTTTTTCAATTTTTTGTTTTGTTCCCACACTGTATGTGTGAAACCGGATTGGATTATACAGTCCAGAGGTTTAATCATCTGTTTCAATGAGCATATCTAGATACGTTGTAAGTGCTATGCACATTAATGGTTTCTTTAATTAAGTGGAGTGATTTGTGATGATCCTTTTATTCATCAGATTCTGGTTGCAGTGGTGTAGTGACCACATGTGACCCGGGTAGGTGCTATGCGTCATGCTTATTCTAGACTATGACATTACCCCCTGTAGGTATCTCCTTTTTTCCAATCACAGCCTCTTGCTCTCCCGGGATCTGCCTACACCACACCCATGACATTACTGCATGTCTTGACCGTTTCTGATTGTGTTCTGTGTATGAAATAAAGCTTTGTTATACCGTTCTAACCATGTCAGTGAGTTTTCAATGGTTAGGATTATGGGACATACACATGCATCACATTAGTGTCACATTACTATATATAAGCTAAATAAGATCATCCTGGGGCATAACACCCTATCAACATTTTGATTGCATTTAATATTAGGATTCTCATGTTGCATAATTGAAGGTCCTTAATGTACCATAATGAACATAATTGCTCAATGACCTTAAAGATATATAAAAATAGTAATAATAAAAATCCTTGAAATCCACGATTTGCATCAAATTAGATTGGAATTAGAAACAAATATCCATATAGGCAGGAAAAGGTATGTAAATAATTTTTACAGTATCAAAAAGAGAGTAAATGGAAGAGTGTATTTATGCATTATTCATATCTTGGTATATAGACTTATAGTATATATATATATATATATATATATATATATATATATATATATTGCAAGCATGTTTAAAACTCAGCATGTCTCAAAGTGATCTTGTTTATCAACCAAAAATATATAACTAAAAACTACGCAAACCATAATTTATATGTATCAATGTTTGATGGACATCTAGAAATTCAAGAGTGTAGATGTGTGTGTGTATATATGTATATATATATATATATATATATATATATATATATATATATATATGTATATATATATATATATATATATATATATATGTTGTGACAGACTGGCTGCCACTTTAGGGAGTTTTACTGAAAACTTGGTCAGCAGGTTCAAACAAAAATAATACAAAACAAATCCTAGCTTCCTTGAAGCACTGACTAAACAGAACTAGCAGTTTCCTCACTACCTAAAACTAATGCAAAATAAAGCATTCATATATACAGGCCTGTAAGTTTTCTGCTCCAAAAGTATGTGGGTTTGCTTCAGACTGCAGAGCTGTCTCTCCTGGCTCTCAGTCCAGACTGAACCCAACCTGCTGAGTGCTCAGTAGTCCTTTTAAGGTAGAATGCAGCTGGGCTTAATTAGTCTGTTGTAGGAGGCTTAACTCTTTCACTTCCCAGGGGAAAAAGGGCTCTGGTAAGTCTGCTACTTACATACACACCTTGTGTGATTCTATTACAGTGTATATATATATATATATATATATATATATATATATATATATATATATATATATATATGTGTAATATATATATATATATATATATATATATATATATATATAAATGTGTGTATATATATATATATATATATATATATATATATAAATGTATATATATATATATATATATGCATATATATATATATGTGTATATATATATATATATATATATATATATATATGTATATATATATATATATATATATATATATATATATATATATATAATGTGTGTTTTATAATAGTCTGTTTTTAATTATAAAAATGAGGGGAATGTGAGGGAAAATTGCATATATGCCTAGAGTTAAACCACCTGCTAATATATGACTTTTTTTCAGAATACCCACATGTTATACCCACATGTTACAGAAAACTAATAAAGAGTTTGTTCTTGTAAGTGCTGGGATTGCAAAAATACCTTGTTTCTTTGCAAGATATACTGTTGTCTCACATATGCGACAGACAATCGTAGTTTCTTTTTTTTGTGTCCTTGATTGCTGGCCAACAGGATGGATATAAAACGGTGTGAGAAATGATTATTAAACAGAGACCATTTTAATCACTACACCCATTTGTGTTTATTGTGTCTCATCTTGTACCAGGTAAACCCTTTGTGTGCTGATTACTGTTCTTCTGCAGGGTAATATTTCCCTAACAGAAGAGCTCATAAAAGTTCAAATTTGCTACCCTAACGTTGATTGTGTTGCTAAACTGTTGATAAACTGTGGAAAAAGACCACCTTTAAACGAGTAGGTTTATAATTCCCCATGAGTAACATTTATAAGGCTGGATGAAGTGAATGACAAAAATTAGTAAGCTAACGTATGACCAAATAAAAAGAAAAGTAGTAAAAAAATGACAATTAAAAATGTATAAAAGCAAAAAAATCTCACTGTTTGACATCAATGCAAAGTAATTAATAAAATGAGAAAGTCCCAGCAGGTCTTGCAAAGCTCTAAACTAAAACCAAAAGGTGAATTATTAGGTTCTTTCCTATAGTATAGATATGTTTGAAAAAGAGTTCTGGATAAATAATAAAATGTGCAGTTAGTTTAGTGGGGCAGTGCATCAGAAACTAGCCTCTAATTCACATATTCTGAATGAGAAGACCTAACTTGTCAGCCAATAAATTAGTCGGGTGTAAGGGAGTGTCTGTTATGTGGCAGTTTATAGTAAATGCTGGAAAGTGAGCTCAATTGAAACAAAGTATCTAACAATACAATGTATCATGGTCTAACAATAACTGACATCAGCTAAAATAGTTGATTGTGTTTAGATACAAAATAATATTGTCCTAAAGCAATAATGTAAACTGAATTGGGCAAAATATTGGAGTGATAGTGGCTAAGAACCGCTGGCTCTGCAGTGAGCCTGCATACGATGTCAAACTTGGGTAACAGCTACAGGAATGGCATGATACAACTGGCTTCTCTTGAAGCCTACAGGAAACATGCCTGTGACCTCAGTATTACATCATATGCAGCTTGCCTCTGTTAAAGCCTGCGTGGAATACATGCATCAGGCCATTCCTGTAGCTATCATCCACTTTAAAAACATTGCAGATTTTCCCTTTGAAGCTAAAGGTGGTGGCCCCCCCCCAGTGTCAGTCTAGTTCAATGAGTGGGAGAGGTTTTGAGGGACTGGATCAACCCAGTGACCGTCGTGGGAGCTCCAGTTCTGGTGGCTACTCAGTATCAAGCCACAATGTCAGGTGAATATGATTAAACCATAAGTGCTTTGGTTCCTTTCCTGTACTCCACATTTCTTCCACCCTTGTATTTTTTTTCTCTTCTCCTTGACCTTTTTTTACTTTCTTATCCACATCTCCATTTCTCATTACCTCTCTTCTCCACCCCCTTTTACTTTCTTCCTTTCTTTCATTCACTATCTCTCTATCTCTCTATCTCTCTCTCTTTATCTCTCTCTCTCTCCTTATCTCTCTCTATGTCTCTCTCTTTCTCTCTCTCTCTCTCTCTCTCTCTCTTTCTCTCTCGGTGTAACTATAATAACAAACATTCTACAACATTAAAAAAAGTATGTTAAATTCATTTATTTGGAAAAAATAGTAATAGACTTTCAATGCATTGTATAATGACTAAAAAATATTAAAATGTTACCATGTAAGTTGTAAATACAATCATGTTAAAGAACACAGAAATGTGTTTATGAATTTATATTAATGTGACAGTTTACCGCTTTTGCTTAGTTGTTCAGTCGTATCTGACGCTCTGTGACCATATGGTCAGACACAGCTGTAATTGTTATTCTCGTATATGCATTTAAGTCCTGTTTGTCTTTGTAAATTTCAAAATTGCATTGACTGCAATATTTGATTTAAAATTGGTTTGCTATAGATTTTTTCAGAATCAGTCCTATTTAAGACTTCATAATTGACAATTTGAAACTGCAACAAAACATTATAAAACAAGGTGCAATTTTGTTAGAACTTACAACATACAACACAGCTGTGAGAGAAACGGGCACATAAAATAGTACTGCAAACTACATTCATGGATCACTGAATACATATATACTGTGGGGTTTTTACATTATTATGACTCAAAATTAACAAATTCATTTTGAGTGTAAAGGACATTGTAATCATGTAACAAAATGTAAAAGCATGCATTGCATAGTAGCCTTATAAGGCCCAATTATCCCCCTTTTTTCATTATTTAATTATTTTATTCTACTTTATTTGTTAGTTGTACACAAACCATAAAAATACCTTCTGTTTTGTACATAACTTATATAACTTTATATAACATAATTTTATAAAACTGATACAAATATGTTTAAAAATTAAAACACCAGTTATGATGTTCTGTTTGTTTTAGAAAAACTCCTCCCTGTCTTAAACTGATGAAGTTACATAGTAAATAACGAAACGTATGTCAGGTGGATGGGTATAGGAGTTAGACTGAGAGGTGTGTCATTGAGAGAGCAGCCAATAATAATAATCATATGAAAACAGGTAGATAATAAATATGAAAATATGTATTAGTTTAGGATTTAAGCTGTTTTGTGTAAATTCACTTACTATTAACTAAGCCAAGAGATGCATACATTGCCAATTAGGTTTATGCTACTAGACAGATAGTAAACCTGACAATAGGAACTCATGCTATACTGCTACTCAGAGCAATAGGAGAAAATAATCTCAGGGTCTGCTGCTGAAAGGACACTACTTTGTGTACAATACCTTTGTGCATGTACACCAATGGTGCAATATAAACTCTCAGTTCCTTTCTTCCTTCTGTCTTCATTTTAAATTGATACCCATAGGAAAATATACTGTACATGTTGTTTTCATTTAAGTCTGTGTTTGTTATTTGGTTCTCAACAAAATAATGGTATGGTAAAAAAAATGTATTTACATTTTATAATTCACAGTGCTGAGCAATTTATTATCACTATTTGAAAGAACATTAAGTTGTTTTCTGAACAAAAAATTTACTGTTTGAAAGTAAAAAAAATGACACAAAAAATTGTTGCAGAAGAAAATATTTGCTTCTCCTCTAAATAAAATAAACTAATTTGGGATAAATCCCTTCTGAGTCATCAGGAGTGAGTTGTAGTTGCTTAGCTAGTTTTGCATTCCAATGGTAGTCATCCAAGAGTCACTAGAGCAGTCGTTTAACAGTATTTCATTTGTTTATTTAATAAATTATTAGAAATAGGATCCATATCTGAAAAATAAACATACAGTAGCTTTTAAAACTTACATTTGAACTAGTGTTGCAAGTTTTTGCTGGGGTACTTCTCTTCACCTCCTATTTGGTTTCCATGGAGTGGGGGCTTTCCTAATTCTTTGCCAACTTTTAACCTGCATTGACTATTCCGAAGGATAGCCTTATTCCATAATATTATAACCTCCTGGGCATGGCAACTCCTGGGCAGATCTGGATGTTCCTTTAGTGCTAAAGTTCAAAATGTATCTTTTTTATAAATGTTTTTACCTACAAATATTTTTAAATGATGCTAATTAATTACTACAGTGATCTTTTGGTTGTGTGTTCCTGAGTCTATGTGATGATGAAGTTTGTTAACCTTGTTTACCAGCAGCAGAAGGATCCAAGTAGGGATGTCTGAGTCTGTTCGTAACAAGCACAAGCTCCTACAAAGTAATGTGTGTCCAGGGTTAAAAGATAAAGTGGTCACTCAGAGGCACCAAGGTGGAAACAGTATAATGGTAAGCTGGTGCAGTAGACTGGATAGATAAGCAGATTGGCATAGTGGTGGACACCAAAGGGCAGCTATAGTGAGCTGGCAAACTTGAGCCCAAGTGCAATCAAGGCAGGCACACTGGCAGATAGCAGCAGGTGACAGGAGTAGACTGGAACAGTGAACAGAATACTGCAGTAAGTGGTTCATAGAATGCAGAAGTAAATGAGGGTGCATACACAAGGAAGCTTGTAGATGATGCTTGCAGTGTTGTGGGTCTATTGTGGCAAGAATTTTAGTCTAGCAAGAATATTATATTTTGAAATGTCAAAATATTTTAGGGGTCTGAAAAAATATATTTTTCATGATTACCTCAAGCATTTTATGCTGTGCTGCTGATATCAATAAATCATTTTTATTTTATCCTTCAAGACCATAGCTCAATTATATGGCCTCTATAGGATCAACCCCAAGGCCTATACATAGCTATGGAGTTCTTACAAGCATGTTTGAAGAGCTATATATGGCTCCTGCAAAAAAACAAAATATATTTGTAAGTCTAACTTGCATCCAGGGGGTTAATCAAATAGTTCTCTAGTTCAAAAGTGTGCTAGCAGCAAGCAGGAGTCGCAAAAATGGGTGGGGGGGGGGGGGTACAGGTCATTGTATAGACAGGCAGTAAAATAGCTTATTTATACACCCCCCTCCAGTTCCTACACCCATGCACAGGAGAGTCTGAAAAAGGAAAGCACTACACTAGTCTTAAACCACTACCATATTCCTACATACTATCCATTTATCTATATACTTCCCTTGCCATAGAAGAGAGTTGTTAAAAATAAAAAATAAATGAATATGGGGGATATTATGGGCTTACATGGTTTCCTTTCCTATCTTTTTTGGAGTTTCTATGGACCCCGATGACACTTAACATTAACCTTTTATGATAAGGGGTTTACGTTATGGTAGCCATGTAGTTCAGATGCAAGTCTGAACAATATAAGATATTTTTTAAATTAACACATGCAAATAGTGTGTCAGCTCAGCACCATAGGGCACAAAAGACAAATGTGTTATATACTAACTGGTCTTAATGCATCAATCATTTTTCCCTTAGATGGAACAATATCCTATGAAGCAAGCATGCTAAAGAGGATGAAGAAGTTACCATAATTATGTGGGTAATATTTGTTTTTATATCGAGACAATGCTAAATATTTCAGGAGAAATATTTTTTACACATGCCTTCAACATACTGAAATATTAGTTTAGGATTTAGACCAATGGTATCTGGTGATTTAAATATGTAAACATTAGATCAGTTAGCTATTGTACTTCACAGAAAGCTGAAAGAAGTTGAGAGCTGGAGAAAATTAAAGCTTGTCATGAAAAATAATTCTATTATCAAAGCTTTGTTGCACAAATACATTATGCAACAAAATATGCTCTATACCTATTTGATTTATTGTATAAATGTATTAATCCAATTGTTGTTGAATCTGTTCATTGCACATATCACAACTTTCCATCAACCTTAGAAACTGGAGCTCCTCTTGACTAAAAATACAATATTTGATTTATGCCATAAGTTGTACCACCAACTGTGTTCTGAATAAATAATAACAAAAGCAAACTATGCATTCAGTTCATCCATAAAGATGTCTACAGAGAGCTGCAACTCTTTTCAATCTATTACTGCAGCCTATTTACTTACAAATAAGTTGAAAACAAATCTAGTTAAATCAATTTACAAAATAAGCTCTACATCTGTGATTTACTTATGTAATTTTTCATGTAAATACTCCTAAAAAAGGTAATGTAAATTGTCTAGCTTTGAGTGCATTAGTTAGCTAGAGTGCATGTTTTCTATGATTATATGATCATGATTTCAACAATGAGAATATATATATACTAGCGACTTGCCCGTCAAAAAATGGCCTTCAACACAAAATGAGTCACCTACATTTGTTCCCTTTTTTTTTTCTAAAAATAAAAACACATTATTTATTTTAACTTTTTCTTTTTTTAACTTTCAACTTATATTTCACAAACATGAAACTTTGTAACATGAAACTTGTATATGAAACATTCGTTCAACATTTTGTTAACAATACTAACACTTTTCAATACATATTTATCACTGAGTAACTGCGGACTATATTAACTTAGAGTAAGTAAATTGTTTTAACAATAACATGCTTTTTATCATTTGAAACATATTTGTAAAACACTTGTTAAACTAAATTAGCATTGAATCCAGAGGAAGGCAAACAATAAAACCCTCTATTGAAACTTGTCCAATTGTATCAAAGAGGGAAAAAAAATAATTCCTTCCTGACCCCATTAACTGGCGATCGGATTTCTCCCTGAATCAATACTTTGTCTTTAAATAATACATTTCCAATTATTATTAAAATAGTTAACTTTATACTAACAATACATATTTGACTATACCACATATATATTGACCAAACTTTTTTCAAAATTCCAAAAACACATATTTAACATCTGAAATTTTAACATCCAACAATAACATTTAACTGTTATAAACTTCAAAAAGTCAGTTAATTGTTTTGTGGGGCCAATCATGTAACTATAAAACTTTGAACCCATTCCAATCTGTTTAAGGATATTTTACTGTTTATTCTTTGGATGTTTTATGTGAAATGTTTTTTTTGTGCAATCATATTGAGTCCCATAAAATGTTGGCATTAAAATGAAACAATTGTCCTCTATCGTTCCAACACCTCATAGTAGACAATGTTTTTGGTGTAAACACATCCATTGTCCAATAAATGTCCCTGAGTTTTGTTTTCTTCAACATGCACTTTAATTTCTTTTGGATTAGTGCACCTTGAAAAAGCCACATAGAGTTGTCCATGTGCAAAAACTGGTTCCTTTAAAAAAATCCCAACTGACTTAAAAGTTTATCCTTGGGATTTATCGATGGTCATAGCAAATGCCATTATAACTGGAAATTGTCTCCGTTGAAGGACAAAGGGCAAACCACTCTCACTTGGAGCTAAATCAATTCTTGGTATAAAAACTCGTTCACCTTTATGGGTACCAGTTATAATTTCTGCATGTATAAAATGATCTTTTAACTCATGCACAATTAATTGGGTCCCATTACAAAGTCCTTTTTTTGGATTCATATTTCGCAATAACATAACAATTGCGCCTTTTTTCAATTGTAAAATATGTGGTGGCATTCATGATCGTGTTAACGGATTAATAAATTCGATACTAAAATTCGATTCACTGTCTTTATCATCTGACAGAATAAAATTTGCACTGTAATAATTATTTTGTGGTGCATTGATGTATTTTAAAATTTCGTTATTTACATTCAAGGCATCAATATTTTTTGATGTTAATATTACTTTGTTTGCAATGTCTGTGTAATCCTCATTATTAAGAGTGTTTAGAAATATGGCTGACATGAGTGACTCATTGCAAACCATTTCTGATGGAATTTCAATGGTATCATTTGGTAAATGCTGTATTTCTGGATGTTTTCCATCTCCGATTTTAATGAGCCAGTCTTCGAATTCATTTTGGCCTTCAGATCTCATATTTAATTCTAATTTGAGATGTGTAAATATTTGCCACAGTTTACTGGTCTTGATACATGTTTCAATGATCTCTGTTCTATTTCCGTGTGGCACAACAGGTAATGTTTGCCTAAAATTGCCTCCTTACAGCATCACCTTTAGACCAAATGGCAACTTATTATCCATTACTTCTTTTAAGAATCTGTCAATACATTGCAGTGCATGACATGACATCATTGTTGCCTCATCTATGATAATTAGTTTAGTTAGTTTGAATTTTTTTGCTTGTATGGAATTGAGTCGAATATCTGACACTGATGTTTCCAAAATGGGAACTGGCAGCTTAAATCCACTATGCACAGTTCTACCACCATCTAACAAAAGTGCAGCAATTCCAGTTGTTGCAAATGGCATAGCTATCTGACCCTGTGATCGAATATAACTCATCAAACAATTGTACAGATAAGTTTTTCCTGATCCACCTGGTCCGTCTAGATAGAAATACCGGTCTTTGACCATTTCATCATCTGTAGCATTTGTGATGGCATGAAATGCTTCTAACTGTAAAGTATTTAAAGTTGCCAGTTTTTCTTGGGTTTTTTGTTTTTGAAGCTCAGTGTCATAATCATCAAAATTGATGTCATCCAAAAGTCCTGGATCAGGTAAATTAAAACTTGCACAATTTAATCCATGAGCCAACAATATTTCTTGGATTTCCATCAATGTTTTTAACAGAGCTATTGGTTCTCTGTAACGTTTCAAGAAATCTTCTGACATGTTTAATTTAAATGTTTCCCACAAAGTGAAAGCATCAGGTACATTGCAAAATATACAAATGAATGCAAATTGTTGTCTCATTTGCTTAGGCATTTGACATAGTGCTGCTTCTTCCAGACACCTCTCCCATTCTGTATCATCAGCTATGAAATTTTGATGTCTTGCAGCTAATACGAATGTATCATAAACTATGTCATTCACTGTACGTAAATGCTCAAAACTCTGTGCACCGGGAACATGTAGCAGAAGTAATCTTAAGCTGAAACGTTCAATATCCCTTGGACTGACGGTATAAATGCGTGGTATGATTTTATGAGTATCTCTTCTTCGTTGTCGCCATAGACCATTTACAAATACATAGTGATATGGTATCTCTGTGTATAAAAATTGTCTGGCCTCCGTATCCTGACAGTTTAATTTAAACCATGCAGTAAGCGTAGTATCTCTGTCTTCACTTTGATATAATGCAGATCTTTCATTATCTTGAGTAAAGCAAACCAACTGACTTTGAGGCAAATACAGCTAAACGATAGATAGCATGTGACCGATCATGCATCTCAAATTTCAAAAGGCGCCACATTGCTTCAGGAGCACTCACATACCGAGCATCTAAATAATTTGATAGTTCATCATGTAAAATTGGATTTTCGTTTTCATTTCCAACACCTTGTACAACAACAGTAGCTGCATCATATCCTTTGTATATATATTTATACACATACTTAATTGATTTAATTGAAGTGCAAGCTTCCACATTGATGTGCATTGTACTTAATGAGCAAATGTGGATTGTATGGAACGACAAATCTATTATCAACCTTTTGGCCCCGGATAATAGCTGTTTGTCCTTGTGTTCTTTTATACAAAGGATATCCATCACAATTTGCATAAGTTTCCAGTTGAAATTGTTTTGGAAATTCTTTAGTACATTTTTTATTTTTCATACATGGTGAATTCGGATTCATCTCTCCACATGGGCCATGAATCACTCTATGCATAACAATCTCCCAAAGTTTTTTATATTTTTCTTGTTCTGGCAATTGTGCACAAATTACTGAATCCACTCTCTCTGCAGTGTTCAGCTTGTCTTTTTCCTGCAGTATTAAAAGTATGTGAGCATGTGGCAATCCCCTTTTTTGAAATTCAATGGTGTAAACATAAGCCACATATTGTCCAAATAAGTGTGCTTTAGTGATATCATGAATTAATGAATTGAATTTGATTTTAAATACTCTTGCCACTAAATCTGGTCGGTCAGAAGTACTTTGTCCCAGATTCAAATTTTCCTTGATCTCTGGCCATTGTGGATTACATGTGAATGTAATAAATAAATCTGGTTTTCCAAATTTTGTAACAATAGCCATGGCATCATTATACCTTTCTCGCATATTGCGAGGAGATCCTTGGAAAGAGGATGGCAAAATAATTGCTCTTCCAGCTGGAATGTCTCTGTTGGAAGCTAAATCTGCCACATAATCCATTAATGCACAATACTGTTCTACTCGTAATTTATTTTTTTGATATTTAATAAAATTTAGATTATTGGCTTCAACTTGTAAATATGAATCAATAATCCATTGTTGAGTGAGTTTTCCTCCATGTAAAATTGGATTAAAACAATCACGGATAGCAGTTTGTGCCACTTTATATTCCAGCATGGAAATATTAGATCTAATACGAAGTTTAGTATTGGGATAACTTTCCAATTGTAATTTTGGTTCCCATCCTGGTTCCCCATTTGGAAAGGAAATGGGATATGTCATTGGATCTAAATTACAGCTTAATATATTAATGTTGATAAATGGTTGTTCTTCATTGCGTGGATATATTCTAATATCCCGCTGAAAAGGTGGTTCACCATCTTCATTTTTAAACACCATGGCAACCTCGTTTACAGTAGGTAAATTATATCTTCTTTGATCAGTGTTGCGATCTCTTTTTAACACCATATTGACTCTTGGTTTAGGCAATTGATGTCTTTGAGCATGTTCCTGTTGTTCTTTTTCAAGCTGTGCTAATTGTTTGTATGCTTGACTATATGGTTTTTTTTCCATAATTTTTACAAGCTGTTCAAAGACTATGCGCAAACACTGTCTATTTTCTGGAAGTGTCATTCTTTGTTCCACAGCTTCCATCTTATCTAAGACATATAACTGTGCAAATTTCCTTTGCTTTCCTTCTTGTGGGTGTAAATGTGAAGTTCGGTGGTATATTTGACCTTGAACTCTGAAACAGTAAGGACCATGTCCTGGTACATTTTCTGCTAATGTTGCACCCATTGAAGCGAATGAAATTGCACTGTTATGAGACCTTATGTTTTGTTTGAAATTATTATAATTTGGAAATGTTGGATCACTCATAATGCATTCTAAATAATATGGAAATGGGTGTCTTATTGGAAGTTTCACCTTTCCTTTCTGACAGCAACTAATGAAATTTCCATCAGTAGGTCTTTCCTTTATAAAATGATAGGCCCCGCAAAACTGACAAACCACATTAAGTAACCCACAATAATGAGTATCTACTTGTACTGCAGTAGTAAACACATTATCATGCATTTCTTCAACATAAATATCAGACCCACTTTCTATATGTACATTTTTTTCTTGTGTTTCTACATTTAAGTCATTCTGCAAAATAGAGTCATTGGACAATGGTTCACAGAGATGTTTTTGTTTACTTTTACGTTTCTTGGAAGCCCCAACACACTCACTTGCGGCTTTCTTACTCATCTTTCTTTTATTTAAAAGTCTCTGTCGATCTTCTTCTCGCAAGCGTTGTGAAGTTTCCGGTGTCTGAGCATCTCTCCACCTTTGCTTCCTTTCCCTTGCCAATCTTCTTTTGCGTTCAATTTTGTCTTCTCCATTGTCCGCCATTTTAATCTGTCATTTTAAATAGAGATGTAATTATTGTTTGTTCTTTGTTTTATATACATTTTTTTTCCGATTTGTAATTTTAGATTAAATTCGATGAATAAACTAATAAAACATTTTCAATTGTTGCACTTTAGTCTGAAAGAAATGAAACCATTTTTCAAAGTATTTTATTCACATATATGAAATCGGAAATAGCTGCACATATCCATCTTTATATTACTAATCTTTCAATGACCTTCCTTCTTGATTGAATTCACAGCATACCATCCTTTTATTTTTTTGCAAGTGTTTAAAGCTTCTTCTTTTCTTTAAATATTATTATTACTTAGTATCTTTTCAACTTTTTTAAAGTTTTAACTAAATATCATAAATTAATGACTCAATAAGTACTATCCATTTTCAATCAATGTAAATTTTCACCAAATATATAATACATAGCCTTTTTCTATGCGTCACTACAAAATAACATTTTATACCTGTGAAGATGATGTTGATGTTATTCAAAGGCTGCAAACGTCACACTGTCTGTTTATTCCCTTGCAGATCCGAATAAACTGTAAAATGAAATAGATAATATTTTTAAACTTTTGCTTCATCAATATCATTAAATGAACATCAACAGACATATATTTGTCTACATTAAAAACATCATCTTTTTTAATATTTTGCCATAGTAATATAATTAAAATTCTATACCTGTCCAAATTATCCTTATGATGTTCAATTTGTGCAAACGTCACTATCTCTGGTCATTCGCGTAGAATTCACTGCAATTATACAAAATAGTAAAATTAATGTATAATATGTTACTTCATCTGTATTAATCAATGAGGCTTAACATACCTATTTTTGCATAGATTATAAACATACACTCAATATTACTGTTAGTCTTTAAATAAGAATCAATGAATGTGTATTAATATTAAATTAATGTCTGACTAAATATAACATCAACACATAACCATGTTCCCTTTTTTTTTTTTTAGAGTGGTATACAAAATATATAAGAACTGAATTATTTAAATAATGTACATACATTAATAATTAATTAATCAACGTGTTCCATTTTTTATGCACATTCTTAAACGTTAACCTTTTTTAATATTAATGATTAGTAATGATACATTAGGAATGTTATTTACAATTCTTACCCACAGGTAATCACGACATATCCCAAAATAGTTCTTAAATTAATGTACATTAATAATTAATGAATCAATGTGTTCCTAATTAATTAATGTACATTATGAATGTTATTAACAATAGTTTCACACAGGTAATCACGACATATAACAAAATAATTGTTAAATTAATGTACATTAATAATTAATTAATAAATATGTTTTTTTTATTGACATTTTTAATTTTGCTATTAATAATTAATTAATTAACTAATGTACATTATGAATGTTATTCACAATTGTTTCACACAGGTAAGCAAAATATTATTTTTATATTCATTAAATTTCTTATTTCTTATTTATTATTTAAGTACCAATTTATTAATTAATAATTATAAATAATAAGCACAATAATACTTTTCTATTAATTAAATTTCTTATCTATTATTTATTAAGAAAGTACAAATTTATTAATTCATAATTATAAATAATAAGCACAATATGAATTGTCTATTAATTAAATTTCTTATCTATTATTTATTAAGTAAGTACCAATTTATTAATTAATAATTATAAATAATAAGCACAATATTAATTTTCTATTAATTACATTTCTTATCTAATATTTATTAATTAAGTACCAATTTATTATTTAATAATTATAAATAATATATTTACCTTTTTTAATGTAAGAATGCTGAAGCAGTATACTGAAGAGCTAACAATCTCTTGTGATTTCCCGGCATCAAAAAACATCCAGTCAGACTGTCATCACCTGAGGAGAAAGTGTGAGTCATGTGTGAAATGTGCCCTATATATAGTGTTTGTGCGCGAGACAAATTCATAGTTTTAGGCGGGAAATCCGCAGTTGCGTGAGCCAAATGGGTTGTTTTCGGCGGGAAATCCTATGTGGCGCTAGCCAAATGCGGGATATCTGTGTTAATGCGTAAATCGGTAATATCGTTTCGTAAAATGTACTCGCTACTGTCTTTTTACTCATTGTTAATCCCATCCTTTATCTCGTTTTTCAAACACATACATCTGTGGCTGTGTTTTACGCAGTTCGTAGTAGTATAGCCTCATTTTCATTTTTTCGGCGGCCATTTTTTTCTCGCTTAGACGATTTTCGATCTTTGTAACTCGGCTAAATCGATCTAAATTTCAGTTCCAACTCACTTCCAGACGTCCTGCCTGGTTCCCCATGCTGTAAGTGACCTTTGTTTTATTTTTTAGTGTGTATTTAGTGTTTTTTTTACTGTTTTTGTTCCGCCGCTTATCACGTAATTTTTTTCACCTCGTATTTTTTTTCTAAGTGCTACGGTTTAATGGCTCGCCTCGCTACGCGAGGCTCGCCTACAATGAGCGCCTGCGGCGATCATTGCCAAAGTGCTACGATGTAACACGCTCATTGCCAAAGTGGTACGATGTAACGGACCCGCCTCGCTACGCGAGGCTCGCCTGCAATGAGCACCTGCGGCGCTCATTGCCAAAGTGCTACGATGTAACACGCTCATTGCCAAAGTAGTACGATGTAACGGCTCGCCTTGCTACGCGAGGCTCGCCAAGCGATGGCAAAGTCGTACGATCGGCAAAGTGGTACTGTGTAACGGCTGAGCGCCTTCGGCGCTCATCGCTAAGTCGAACGCACTACGCAACGCAGCGTGACGACGATTCGTAGTTAGACAATTATAATATGTGATATATATATATATATATTCATTCAACAGATTCTCATATGCAAAAAGTACAGAAACAAAATCAAAAGTTATTTACTTAGCACAATTGCAATTTCTACTGAAATTGTTACTGAATTGAAATGAAAAGGAGTGCATGCCGGTTATTTACTTAGCACAATTGCAATTTCTACTGAAATTGAAATGAAAAGGAGTGCATGCCCTTATCTGTTTTATACATTATCAATGTGCTTACTACATGTTTGGAGATCCCAGACATGCTATACTTCTCCTCAGAGATACTAACAATGTTGTTGTGAGTAATTGACTCTGCTGTGTTTTGAACCCTGGTCCCCAGGCTGTTGAACCTCTTCCCTACCACTGCGCCAGCCTGCCTTTGTGAATTTCCTTGAGATCTGATAAACCTTGACTCTGCTAGCAATAGTATCAGTGACTAGTCTCTTCAGCTGTCTCTGGTCAGGAGTCTGGTCCTTGGCCTATATAAGGCACTTCCTGTCTATGTATCTTGCCAGATTATTGTGGTTCCTGTTCCCTTCAATAAAGCTTGTTCCTGTTTCACCTACAAGTTGCTGAATTGGATCATTGCTGACCTAGGCTGTTGGTCTCCAAAACCTTGTGATTCCTATATCATTACAGAATAATCAGGCCCTTTCATGGAGACCACCGAGTCAGATTCTGCATTGGCCCAGCAGGTTGCTTTTACTGCAAGAACTGTGCAGACCCAGGCACAAACCATTCAAGTGCTAAAGGACCAGGTAGCTGAACTGCAAAATAAAGTTCAGTCAATGCACAGTGAGTATACCAGCTACAGGGCACGTGATGTTGCGGCTGCTACTGTTACACCTGCACAAGATGCCCGTTTGCCCCTACCAGAAAAGTTTGGAGGAGATCGCAAAAGATTTAGGGGTTTCCTGAATCAATGCCGTTTGCACTTCATGATGTTACCTCACCATTTTCCATCTGAAAGAGAGAAGGTGGGATTTTTTTTCTCCCTATTTAAAGATGAAGCCCTGGCTTGGGGCTCCCCTCTTCTGGAACAGGACAGTCCAGTCTTGGGTAATTTAAATGACTTTCTTGAGGCCATGTGCCTAGTTTTTGATGACCCCAATAGATGTACTACAGCAGGAGCCACTCTCCTTCATTTGCATCAAGGGAGGCGCTCTGTGGCTGAATATGCTGCTGAATTCAGACAGTGGGTTGCTGATACTACCTGGAACCAATCAGCCCAGAGGTTCCACTTCAAGAAAGGTCTCTCAGAAGCTATAAAAGATGAGCTAGCTCGTGTTGATCTTCCTGCTGACTTTGATGCATTTGTGCGTTTGGCTATCCGTATTGATCGGAGACTTTCTGAAAGAAGATTGGAAAGACTGGGCTCTTTTAGACCAAGTGCTACTCCTATTTCCTATTCAAGAATTTCTACTCCGACCGCACAAACACCTACAGACTCTGAGCCTGAGGCTATGCAGGTAAATCTAATAAAAGGGCCATTATCCAATGAAGAAAAACAGTGGCAACGCACTCACAATTTATGCCTGTATTGTGGTAGTGCAGGGCACTATGCCATCAATTGCCCTAGCAAATCCAAAAGAACAATAGCTATGGCGGCTGAGGGTGCACAGATTCGACACCAATCCCAGATTTCAGATCAACTGGATTCTGTCACACAACCCTTGTTTTCTCTGGCTCATGGTGAAGAGGGTATGTTGACTCAACATCCTCATTTTGTGGTGCCTATCACGTTGCAATGTGGTGATCGTAAAATTTCAACTACTGCTATGATAGATTCTGGAGCAGGCAGAAACTTTATGGACATCAAATTTGCAGCAGGAAATAGAATTCAGTCTATCCCTAATTCTTTACCTGTATTAATGGAGACAGTAGACGGTTCTCCACTTACGTCAGACCCGGTTACACATGAGACTGTGCCCTTAAAGTTGAATCACCATGAGGCTATATCTTTCCACCTAATTTCCTCAACACAGTTTCCAGTGATTTTGGGGGTACCTTGGCTTGCTCTGCATAACCCACAGATTGATTGGAAGACCAGAACTTTGTCCTTTCCTTCAGAACACTGCTTAATGAATTGTCAACCCTCTAAGGTAACACCTGTTGCCACAACAAATAATGAAATGGTTGCTACAAACTTGACTAAGCTTCCTCTACAATATTGGGATTTTGCAGATGTCTGTGATAAGAAGAATGCTGATCAGCTTCCACCCCACATACCTTATGATTGCCCAATAGAGCTGTTACCTGGGACTGCTATCCCATTTGGACGTATATATTCCCTTTCTGAGCCTGAATTGATCACTGAACTTACACGTAAAGGGACTTCTTTTCAGTGGTCCGATAAGGCTGATACCGCATTCTCCTGATTAAAGACTCTGTTTACATCTGCCCCCGTCCTGGTACATCCTCAGCCGGAATTACCATTTATTATGGAAGTTGATGCTTCTGATTCAGCTGTTGGTGCTATACTGTCTCAAAGGACTGGACCTAAGATGCTGTTACATCCGGTTGCCTTCTATTCCCATCAGATTTTGCCAGCAGAAAGAAACTATGACATAGGGAATAAAGAACTATTGGCTATAAAAGCTGCCTTCACTGAATGGAGACATCTCTTGGAGGGAGCTACCCATCCAATTACTGTCCTCACAGATCACAAAAATCTGGAATGTATTCGATCAGCTAAGAGACTGTCAGCCAGACAAGCACGCTGGTCCCTATTCTTCTCGAGGTTTAATTTTTTGGTTACATACCATCATGGCTCCAAGAATGGTAAGGCGGATGCATTGTCTAGAATAGCTGACCCCCTCCTTACTACCGTAACCAAGACCACCATCTTGCCGGAGGATATATTTATTGGAGTTGCATTTCCTTCTGATCTGATGTCTCGCATTAAAAAGGGCTACACTGAAGATCCAGTTCTTCGTGATCCTCCTTGTGATCTCCATATGATGATGCTTAATGGGTTTTGGATTTTTCAACAACGTCTGTTTGCTCCGGAGTCAGTGCGACTGGACCTTTTACGTCTCTACCATGACTCAAAACCAGCAGGTCATCCAGGAATCCGAAAGACACAAGAGTTACTCGCCCGATACTTTTGGTGGCCGAAGTATTATGAGGATGTTAAGAAGTATGTGTCCTCTTGTGATGTATGTGCCAGACATAAGACTCCTCGCTCATCCCCTGTTGGCTTGCTTCAGCCTCTTCCGATTACTCATCGTCCCTGGGGATCTATATCCATGGACTTTATTGTGGAACTACCTCCCTCTAAGGAACATACTAGCATTCTTGTTGTTGTGGACAGGTTAACTAAGATGGGTCATTTCATACCAGTTTGTGGTCTCCCTTCAGCTAAACAGACGGCTGACCTGGTTATTCAGGAAATATTTTGCTTGCATGGAGTGCCTGATGAAGTAGTTTCTGACAGGTGAGTGCAATTTACATCTCGTTTTTGGAAACATTTTTTCTCTAATCTAGGTATTAATGTAAATCTGTCATCAGCTTTTCATCCACAAAGTAATGGACAGACTGAGTGAACCAACCAGACTTTAGAGCAATATTTGTGGTGCTATATTAGTGACCTGCAGGATGACTGGCTGGATTTTCTACCCACGGCAGAGTTTGCCTATAACAATGCCCAACACTGCTCCACTACTCTGAGCCCATTTTTTGCCAACTATGGCTACCATCCAACCTTTCTAGTGAGTCTCCCAATTACTACTTCCATTCCTGCAGTCACTGATCGGCTAACCACCTTACAAGATTCCTAAAACCTGTTGAAGGAGACTCTTTCGGAGGCTCAGAAATGTTACAAGAGAGCTGCTGATAGGCATAGAACGGAGACCCCAGTTTATCATGTTGGTGACAAGATTTGGCTGTCAACAAGGAATCTTAAGCTTAGGGTTGCTTCTCATAAATTGGGTCAGAGGTTCATGGGACCTTTTCGCTCAGATCAATGCTGTCACTTTTCGTTTGCAACTTCCAGATTCCATGAGAATACATCCGGTGTTTCACGTTGCACTGCTGAAACCTTTCCATGACAACACTTTCCCTGGTCGAGCCCTGCCTGCCCCACCTCCAGTCCTCAGGGATGGTGAGGATGAATTCTGGACTCCAGGATCTTCCGCAACAAGCTTCAGTATCTGGTTCGTTGGAAAGGCTATGGTGAGGAGGATAGTTCGTGGGAACCAGTGGACAATATTCACGCTCCTGATCTTCTTCGGTCTTTTCATGTGAAGTACCCTGTTAAACCGGGTAATAGGGCATCCAGAGGCTGCACGTATAGAGGCAAGAATAATGTGAGGAATTGACTCTGCTGGGTTTTGAACCCTGGTTCCCAGGCTGCTGAACCTCTTCCCTACCACTGCGCCAGCCTGCCTTTGTGAATTTCCTTGAGATCTGATAAACCTTGACTCTGCTAGCAATAGTATCAGTGACTAGTCTCTTCAGCTGTGTCTGGTCAGATGTCTGGTCCTTGGCCTATATAAGGCACTTCCTGTCTATGTACCTTGCCAGATTATTGTGGTTCCTGTTCCCGTCAATAAAGCTTGTTCCTGTTTCACCTACAAGTTGCTGAATTGGATCATTGCTGACCTAGGCTGCTGGTCTCCAAAACCTTGTGATTCCTATATCATTACAGTTGTTGATGCAGAATTGTTCCTTGCAGGATGATAGAGATGTGTACACATTTCTACAGTACCCAAGCAAGAATGACTATATATTGTGTATTTGTAGTTTTTAACAGTGTATCATTTCCAGGTTTTGATTTCTGGTTGTAATCACCACTTATTTACTGATTGTTGCTGCCCATATACTGTATTTTGCGTGCAATACCAACCAACCAGATTGATGACATCCCTAACTTTCTGTGACTGTGACCTATCCATCTTAAATTAGAAGGGATTCTGACTACCGCACAATCAATCACGCCTAAGTCTAAAATATGTTAGGTAATCTGAGTATGGTATTTTCTGAATACAAGAGCACTAATTATTATAAAAAATAATTTACGTAGCAGACACATTAATTTCAACTGGAAGTAGAAGAGTAGAATTGAACATGAAAAACACAAATTAAATAAAAGAGTAAAATAATACAAAATACAAATGTTTTTTTTTATTATTCATTAAAATTAAGAAGGTAAGGAAAACATTGAACTTGGTCAAGAAACTAGCTAGAAAACTGTAGTATCTCCTGCATTACCCCTGTTTACTCATAGTATTCCATAACTGGTAAATTATACTGATCATGAAAAACAAGTAACTTGTAGTAATTGTTAAATTTTTAATGGATCAACTGAATAATACTTCTTGTCTAGGTGCAAAGACTTTCGGATATCTTGGTGTATACAATATATCAGCCAGGGGGGTAGGAAGTGGATTAAATGAATAGGGGACACATAAAATTAAACTTAATCATGCAGATTTGGCCACTAGAGAGTGCCAGCGCTATGGAGCAGTATGTCTTTCCCATTGAAGCTTTGACCTATAACTTATCTTTTATATGTGTATGTGTGTGTGTGTGTGTATATATATATATATATATATATATATATATATATATATATATATACACACACATAATAAGTTGGCATATAGAAAAAATATATATATTTATTTATTTATATATAAAAAACATATTATATTTGGGGGCCAGGTGTATTGAGAATTTAAACAAAGAAGTTTAGGTTTTGAGGGGCACTTTAGCAATGGGCCAAAAGAGCATGGTTCCAGTAGAGTTTAATTCTACCCCCCCCCCCCCCAGATGTTTTGGGGATCAGCTATATAGGAATTCTTGTTGGTCCACTAGAAAGTATCAGCTACTGCAACAAAGCTCTTCTGGAAAGGATCTTTTTATTTCTGTGGTGAGTGCAGAGAAAGCTAAGTGAGCCAACAGGTGGTCAGAGAGAATGAATGGGATGTTAGAAAACACAGATATATCAGATAAATTTAAAAAAAAGAAAGTCAATTACGTGGCCGTCAAAGTGTATGGCACAGGTTAAAGAAAGAAATGTAGAGGTGGCTGGGAATTCTAGATTGTCAGTATGTATATTGACGCCACCCAGAAAGAGTGTGGATATTTTGGAGGAGAGAAAGTGTGAGAAACCAGGAGGCAAAGTATTCAATTAAGTGTTTGGTTTACCCAGGGGGACAATATATAGAAAAAGTCACAGATATGGATGGAGAAAACTTTAAAGGAGAGGAAGGAAGGAAAAGAGACAAGAAAATGCTCTGACAAGAACAGCTGGGTGACACTAGTAGTCATACCCAACCATCCTGTGTATCACCAGCTCTTGTGTTTTAGCTGAAGTGTAGAACACCATATGATAAGCACCCAGGGAGGCACTGCAGATGAGGAAAGCCATAATTTTTTAATGGCATCTAGAGTGAGAACATTTTAGGGAATGTGATTATTGCTGCCTTTATTCCAGAGGGCAAAAGTGAAGGTAAACTGGGAACAGCTGTATCTTAAATCTTCAGTTTTTTCTGATATTTAGAATAGTACAAACTAACAGCCAATTAAACTGTAGCCTTGTAAATACGAGGTGAGCACGCAAGGCCTACGTACTCGAAAAATGAGACAGTTTACGACAATATTAAATTCAAAGTGCTGCGAGGTACGAGCGAGGGACGAGATCTCGTTCACCTTAGGATTGGGTCCGAGGGACGCTATATTGGATTTATCAATTAAGGTTTGCGTGTGAAAAGAGCAAGAAATTTGTAATAGATAAGACTTAACAAGACGCCAGTATGCCTTTAAAAGGGAGCCAAAACAGAACATTTTTGACTGTGCTGTAGCTTTTGCAAGTAGACACACAGGTCTAGGTGTTGGTGGGTTTTTGTGAGAAAGGAGAGTGGGCGAGAGAGAAGGAGTACCGTAAGTTTGGATCTTTTGCAATATCATAGAATTTAACCCTTAATTTACAAGACATAAAATTACTGATATCATATAATTCACACACATAGATTAATACGTACACATAGCTTCACCTAGTGGTAGGCCACAGCACACCTACACCACCCATAATGCCCCCCCCAGCACCTGTCTCCCCACCCATACAATTACTGAACTACACATAATACTCACATTTTTTTTACCCCATATACATACACATACATATTATATTTATTTATTGTTATTTTATTTTCATAGGAAGGTAGAGGAGCGGTGGAGGAAAGTAAGGCAAGAGAGGTTAGGAGGATAGGGAGGGGGACATCAGATTCGTAGAGTGAGGAGAGGAGGAGAAGAGGTATAAGGTCTAGAGAGATGAGGAGAGGAGGAGGAGGGAGAGGAGGAGGGAGAGGAGGGAGAGGAGGAAGAGGGGGAGGAGGAGGTGGAGGGGGAAAGCGGGGGGGGGGGGGAGGTGCCCCAGATATAGGAATACAAGGAGAAGGGGCAGAGGGTCAGGGGCCTAATCCCTGGGTGGGACGTGGTGGGGATGAGGGAATGGTTCCAGGGAGAGGAGAGGAAGAGCAGGTGTCCCAGGCACAGTCAGTAAGGCAAGGGATTGTGGCAAGGCCCAGCGCCCCCAATTATAGCCCGGAGGAGATACAGGTTCTCCTCAGGGAAATTCATGCCTGCCAGAGGATCATATGTGGTAAGAGAGATGTCAATGCTAGCCAGAGGGAGCAGGCCTTGGTCCAAGTTGGCACAGCTGTGTCGGCAGTAGGGCTCACCAATAGGGACTGGAAGTCAGTGAGACACAAGTTTGACGACCTCAAAGTGCTGGTGAAAAAGAAGATGGCCAAGGAGGCACAAGCAGCACGTGGTACAGGTGGTGGGCCTGCGGTCATTGTTACATACAATGAATGGGAGCAGACTGTGAGGGACTGAATTCCTCAAGCAGCAGTCGTGGGCATACCAGGCCAGGTGAACACAGATCACCCTAACACATTGCAACGTGAGTATCATATCATATCACATAACACACATGTTTGTATGCAATTGTGGGGGGATGGGCTGTCCAAAAGCCTGCAGATAACATGCTGTATGTATGTATTTATGTATAAATAGGCTTATATTCTGGCTGTTGTATATGAGCTGTATCCCTCTAGAACAGGGGTGGGAAAGAAGGGCCACATACATGCTAGCCTTTCAAGATATCCTTTCTGTGCACAGGTGAGTCAATCAAAATGACTGAAGAGGTGATTGACTCACCTGTGCACAGCAGGGATAAAATCAAATCCAGACATGTATGTGGCCCTCCAGGACCAAACTTGCTCACCCTTTTATATAGCCTCCTAGACCCCTGCACACAGGGATAATTAACATACAATAGCATTGTATGCCCTATGGTTGACTAAAGATATATGGGGCGACAATAACCATTTTAGCCCTGGTAGCAAACCTATCATGTTCTTAATTTGTATCACTGATATGTCTGGACAATAGCTGCACCGCAAACTGATTCTGAGTACAATTTCTAATTATATCCAGATTGATTTGACATGCAATAGAGCAGGGGTGTCAAAAGTCAAACCTGCTGGGCTTCATACAGGCCTGGATAAGTGGATTTCATTAATGTGCACAAATGAGTCAATTGGACTAAATGACTTGGAGAATGATATTCTCAGCTGGGTGCAGTATGGCTATCCACAAATACAGGCCTGACTTTGGACACCACTGCAATAGAGAGTGCAAATCTGTCTGTGTGGCATATGTGTATAGAGACTCTGTAGGACTGCATGTGTGTCATATACTGTCCTAACCTGGACCATGTCTCAGCTGCATATTAAAAACCATTGCTGGGAACATGTCACAGATTGGTCAGTCTCACACACTGCACAGCAGATCCAGTAGAGCATGTGTCTGATTCACATGCAGTACACATTCATATGAGTCATGATCCACAAGGCTTATTATGCAGGCCATGGTTCATCTGTGCAGCACAAGCACCACAGTCAATCACAGGTGACCATGATGTCAAGGATATGGAAATGCATGGCTATCAATTGTGTATGGCAACCAACTGAAATATATGTTTATTCCATTGCAGTTCCCACAAGCCCAGCAACACAGAAGGAGGCAGGAGTGCCTGACGAGGAGGGCCAGGACATCCAAGAGGGCCCGGGACCATCCACATCAGTGGATTATGAGGAGTGGGAAGTGGCCCTCAACTGCAACATCCAGCCAGCCACAGCCATACCGGCAACATCAACCGGCCTTGTCCTGATCCCAGACCTCCCAGCTGCCACCGGCATCATCACAGCAATGGGGCAGAACAATGCATTTTATGCCCTCATCCTATGCTGCCCCTTACCATGCTGCCCCTTATGCTAGGCCAATCTTTGTTGCCCATGGATACCCATCCTACAGTCCACCCATCATGGTATGATCACCAGGACTACATGCAGCCACCCTCAGAGCCTGCTCCAGCCACCAATGCAGTGGTGGCCATCCTTTGCTGTGCCACCCTCAGAGATGCCACCCTCAGGGATGCCACCCTCTGCAGTACCACCCACTGCAGTATCACCCACTGCTGTGCCACCCTCAGCTGTGCCACCCTCTGAGGTGCCACCCGATGAGTCACCATCTCCTTCACCAGCCAGACAGCCAATGCCTCCAGCCTTTCAGTCATCGCCTGCAGCCCCTCTGCCACCAGTACCCACTCAATTGTGTGAGATATTGGCCCAGTGTAACAGAGATGACCAGGCACGACAACAAAGGCCCAAAAGGATGCTTCGATTGAGCGAGAGGCAGTGCCGCCTAGCGAGAGGCAGTGCCACCTTAGCAGCGCCATCCTGGCTGGCAATAGACCCCTCCACGCTACCGCTCTAGCTCTCCATGCTGAGATGAGGAGGCACAATGGAAGGATGGAGAGATATGAGGAACGAGAAAGTCCGGAGAGATGCATTATAATTCAGCTACTCTGATGCCAGCCCATATCTCTCCAGCCATCGGTTGCACAAACCGAGATGTCTGCCTCTTTGTCCCAGACAACACCAGCGCCAAATGATCCACAACCACCCATTGTAGTGGCAACCCCCACTCCACACCACAACAATGTTGAAGAGGGAGACGGTCCGCGGGCATGGAAGGTGGGGGCCCAGTCATAAGGAGTAGGAGGTCTTAGGACCATTGAGGAAGGCCTTATCCTGATCACTCCTCACAGAATACTGATTGTTATAGATGTTGACATACTATTGGCTGGCTACAGAGTGTGTACATGTCTGGTTCTGTTTAACATTTCAACAATTGATGTTCAATGTGGATTGACCTTGATCTTGATATCTTGATCTTGTCTCTGTAGGTGTTAATAGCCAAATCTCATGACTATGAAGACATTTTCTTCATCTTCGAGCAGTACAATACCATCATGTGAGTACTCTTCACTAATAAACATGACTGGTGTGAGTTTCCATTATAATGATCAGTGTCCCGGCTGTACAGTCACATTAGGATCTGCTAATCCAAACCAGCAGTTCTACATAATTTTTGGATCATTTCATCCCGTTAACATTATGAAAGTGGATTTATTTATTTCATGTCATCCAAACCAACTGGCTAATTTCCTTGGTTTGACATCATGATCAATGCGAATGTGTTTAGGGGTAATGTGAACAGTGTAATCTGTCTGACCTTGGTACCACCCATATATGAGTGAGATCTGATATCAGCATGGCACAACTATTCCATGTAGATAGTGATAGTACTTTTTGCTGAAAAAATGTGTTCAAAGTGAAGCATGCCTTGTCGTATTACACATCTTCAACATATTCTGGGAAGGCTGATTGAACAGGACAGAATCAGTATGGTTATTACTGCTCGTAGATGACGTTCATGTTAATTGGTGTACTGTAGTGTCCATAGCAAAAACAATGTACTATAATAACAGATCATGATTATTCTAAGACCTCCTCTCTATGTTTTCCAGATTCACATCATCTATTGACCAATCAGCAGTAATGTATGCAAACACACTTTGTGTGGAATCGCTTAGTATCACATGATCCATGTTTTCTAGTGTCTGTTTACTCTGGCAACCATATGGTTGTTGTATGTGCATTAATGGTTATGTTGATGAAATGGAGTATTATATGATGTTGGTTACTGTGGGGCCATGACCACATGTGACACTAGTAGATGCTATGCATTACCTCATGATGTTGTCTGTTTCCCTTTCAGATGCCCTCTAATTTGCCACAGCCCCTTGCCATACTGGGATCCGTTCACACCACACCCATAATATTAATACACAGTCTTGTCCAATTCTGATTGTGCTCTGTGTATGAAATAAAGTATGATGATGTTATACCGTTATCACTGTTTCTGTGTGTTTGTGCATGCTTTCTAATTGACAGAATACAGATAGAATGAAGTGGCATTGTTTGATACATATATGTGTGTTTGTTTAGAGAGAAACATATAGTACATTAATCTGTACCTTGCCAATATAGATGTAGGTGTCATCCAGAGGTGTGTGAATTCAGGAGTCATGTCTATAGACATGCAGAGTTGTATATAATGACTTGAAGGGCTCAACTTGATGGTATGAATCTACATTCATGATTATTATGTAGTAATGTAAACACATATTGAATAGAATAGTTACACCCCTAACTGATGAGCACATCTCTTGACTTTCAGGGTAATGTACTTGTTACATAGTAAATATATAGTGTGAACAGTATCCAGGATTACACAAACAACATTGACTGAAAAATTAGGTTTAAGTTTTCACAAGGAGCCACACAGGGACAAATTACCACAGGTCTGCTCAGTATCATGGTGGAAATAGGGACATAGGGACAGATTGCAGGCAGGGGGATGACATTGATATATATGATCAGTTGAGGGGGAATATACAGTGAATCATCCAACATGAGGCAATATCAGTTATATCATGATAACATTCAATATTCAAAAACAACAATACAGAATAAGGAGATTTACTCATGCGGAGAAGTAATCTGTAGTCTTTGTGTGTGTGCACGCAACAGACACTCCTATGCAACTGCACAGGTAGAAGTGCTCAATCAGTCAATGTTAGAACCCCCATTGGTCCGTTCACTGGAAATGCTAATCCAGTATGAGAGCAGACTCTACATACCAAAGTTTGGACCCTCAGATGGGTACCTGACCAGTACCATATCAGTGTGTTCAAACTCATTTCATGTGTTAGCGGAACTCACAACAAACCTTCCAGTTTGAGGGGAATTCTGTTCTCTGAATGAGCATCTCTATTAGGTGATGTTGCATATGCATAACTGAAGATAAACAGAACCTCGTTAACAGTTATGTTCCAAGGCTAGAGTTACTCTTACCCATATGTACAGGGAGGATCACATCAGCACTGAGGAAGAGGTCTGGAATCAAGTATGATACAGGCTTCATAATAGTCCAAGTAGAGGAGAGAATATCATGTCTAAAGCAATAGGTCCATATAAATCTATGTACAGGATGTGATATCACACCCAATGCAACTTGTGATCGACTATGGCATATGAACATACATGATGCAATGTGACAATAGCATGGTCATGGAATGTGGGAATGCTCATCATTATTCCTTGTTCTGACTGTGGAATGGGACTCATCTTTGCGATCTGAAACAAACAAACAAGGAACATGAAGATATTAACATTACACATGCTCCATGAGCTCCTACTTCATCACATTCCAATATATGCTGGTCATTTCATACATACGTCTTCACTGTTCTTTCCATACATATGAAACGAGCTACTCATCTGGCAGATGAGGAAGGATATATCTGATGACTAATGATGTAGGAATATCACATAGATTACACATTACTGCATTTTGCAAAGCCAAATGTCGTGTTTTACCTTGGACGCGGCCCCAAGCTCATCCACGAGGTGATTTGTTCCACCAGGACATGTGCGCTGTGGATCGTCATTATTTATCACCGCTTACCTACGTGTTGTATTCTGGAAACAGAGAGTTAGGCTTACATTAATAAAGTGATTATTTGTGTCCTTCAGCATACATGGCCAAATACTCACTCTGTAGTTTACATTGATGTAGCAGATGTTCTGTTGCTGTTCATTTTTTTCCATGTCTAGGTTGTTGAAAGAAAAGTTGACACTCGGCAGCTGCTCTGTAAGGTTAATATGATGTGAGAATTACAGTCACAAATTTGCCACTGCAAACATTTTGCATGTAACATCAAGATGAGATCTGATTACTAAACACTTATTTATAGTTCATGCGTTACATATATCCTCGTTACATATCTGCAGGGATGTTCATATTTCAGGATTGATATGAATTGGATTTGGTGGGGAAATACAAATGTCCCTACATTTTTAGCGTGTATAGATACACAATTAGCACTCTTTCCAGTTAGTTTGATAGGTGGCTGGGATATAAGCATTCAACTAGTATTTTCCATTTGCATATAATATAAGTTATGAAATAGTTAAGTCTACATGACCCATGATTTAGCAATTTCAGTTAGAGACAAGTACAAAGCCCTAGACTTAGCAAATATGTATTTTCACTCACCCCCAAGGTCTAATAAGCACTATTCACTGCACACCAGTGTATCATCTAAAGTAGATGTACTCACAGATTTGAACAAAGTATGTGTTCCATTTGTATTGGATATTTCTTATTAATAAAATGTTATTGCCTGTTAGTGGGTTATGCCATGTTGCTAGAGGGTGAGAAAAATTGATTTCTGCATTGTCTCATGTAAACAAGTCTAAAGGGCTGTGTCTAGATATATTTCAATACTAGTCAGTTCTCCAGCCGGTCAGCAGCAACCATCATGTTGGGTTTGGCTGCTGATTTGATCCTACTGAATAAACTCTAATCATGAGAAAATAACCAGAGGCTTCTGTTTTATGTTATCGTGACTGTTTTTTAATCTCCAAAGTATGTGTGTACTGTATTTATCTACGACATATTGATCCCCATTTCATGTGGTTTGTCAGGATCATACGATGTAAACAATACTGGTCCATAGTTTTTGGAGGTATTCCAATACAAATGTGGGGCATATATACATTGACATAGTGGGACATATAATCCACTCCAATTATCTATGCCATTGATGTTTAGAACTATCAGTAATTAAGATGTGTATGGGGATGTGTGCTTACTTACCTGTAACTGATCATGTGGCTTGTTCCAGTGTACATACATCATATCAGGGAACTCTCTTCTACTGTGGACTGGTTGGAATTCTGACAAGGGCGATGGATCAAGGTGGATTTGGGAGTTAGGCATAATGCAGATACATGAGACTGTATTCCATTCATATTGAGTATGTACTTACATGTGAAGTACTCAAAAATGAGGTGGGCACATTGTTGTAACCCCTGCAGAGTATCCACTACAGGGGGAGGTAAAGCCTCTTCCTCCCCATGTATTGGAGCCGTATGAATGTCCCCCAGACAGTTGGTCTGTACTACTATATTGTTCAGACAACGGTCTGGGGATTTCTCACAGGGGTCAACAACCACGGCAAACACCCATATCCTGTATCACCTGATGGAAACAAAGTGTGACATGTTGATATGAATAGGATGTTGTGATGTTTGACAAAGCATATGCCCAAATATCATCATCATGACCTATGGACACATCCCTATTGCTAACACACAGTTAAAGATAAATGTAAGGGAGCTGGATCATCGATGCATAATTAGGATAATTAGTAGTGTATTAATACATGTGTTCTATGATGGTGACTCATCATATCTCTCCATGAAGCTTAAGTTCAATCACAATGTTATTTGCACAAATGTCAAATCCAGATGGTCACACCCACAGGACGCTTACATGAGGCGAGGACACAAGGGAAATAGAACACGGTACATACTGCGACCTTTCTGGTGTAGAGCACAGGAAGTAACTGTTGCAGTTCTTGTACTGAGCACATGCCAGAAGTCACTGAGGTGAAGAATGATAGTTTATTATTCTGAATTTAAATGTGATGCTAATTCAGGTGGAATTTTCGAGGGGCGTACACGTTTAAACGCAAATGCCAAAATACCTAGGAGATTTTGATACCTTCAAGGTAAGCTAAATAATGTTTTTTTCAGGGATATATTCATGTCAGAAAATGTTTCCCAAACACTCTTAATTCTCAATTAATCAGTTCTGAATCCATCTCACTTACATAGCCCCTACAATAACACACAACACGTTATGGAGGCTAGAGATGTCCATGTCACAGGATACAAGGTAATGCATCAGAACATATACCTAATGATTAATCAATTGTGGTTTTTGTCATATGTTGTTGTGAACTGCATACTGTTTGGCCAAGCTAACACAGGGTTATGGGCATCAACAAGCTATTATGTTCTGGCCTCGGTAGTATTACTCCGTAATGCACATGTGAACATCAGAGCAATAGAGGGAAACATGTTGTACCGTATGTGTTATTGTATCCAGTTACAGTAAGATATTGTTGACTGCGATTACTACTGTGTACTCACCCAGTAGCCATCCAGATGGAAATCTGCCAGACTCAAATATCTCATATGTGCCGGATAGATGCAGGATATGGGCATCGTAAGAACTTCCTGTGAAGCCTGTGTACACACTTTGTATGCGCATGTTCGCATCGCAAACAACCTGTACATTGATTGATAATGCTTGCAATTTCTGTACAGTGCTTCTTGCTCTCTAGAAGGTATCAGTGCCACATGGGTACAATCAATAGCATCTCTTCCACAATGTTAGGGTAACTGAAACAGTATCTGGTAGCTTTACGAACAATAGCATGGAGGAATGCACTCTGACAATTGGAGAGGCTTGGCTGAGACATTCCTATTGCTATGATGAGGTTGTTCTGAAAGCTACCAAAGGCAAGGAGGTGTATTGCAGCTAACATCCCTGTCATTTCTGTGATGGCTCTATTGGTCCAAGAGCGAGGCTCTAGGCCCTCCCTCAGGAACGCATAGAGCTCCACAAGACTGGCACGGGTCAGCCGAAAACACTCATGCACCTCCCCATTAGTTAACCCCTCTAATGTGAGTCTCTCCTTGTACACATTGGGTGCCCTTCACCTCCTCACAGGCTCCTTGACAGCCCCCTTCTTCTGCCTGAGCCATAACTTCCTGTACTTCTTCCCCCAACAGCTGATCACCAACATCATTGTCAGTCTCCCTGTCTGCAAGTAGCCCTATAGCCCTCTGCCCCTTTGCTACTGGAGCTCTCTCTCCTCCCTGATCCTCCACCACGATACTAGACATGGCCTGTGGTAATTCCCTTGCCTGGCTTGCCCCAGCATGGATCACATCACCACTCACACCTTCATCCACTCACAGACACTCCACTCTGCCACTCCCTAACAACCCCTCAATCACACACCTTGCTTCCGGATCTCCATGCAGTGTCATGTGGTACCCACAATAATACATTAAATTCATCCTCCCATCCAGACTCTCCAGCATCCCTCTCGCTGTTTCAGACAATCTGATGACTTGTTGGGGATATGGTTATATAGCTTGTTGATTACAACACCTGGTATTAAGCATGTTAATTACAGGTTTTGAATTGGTCACCTGTAGATCTTGACATGCCATTCCAGCTGATGTTTTTACGTCAAGAAGCCTCTAAGCCAATTACATGCACACTTGGCCGTGTCAGGCCTACAGGTGTGCATGTAATTGGCTGAGAGGCTTTTTGGCGGGTTTCGTTATTGCGCTATTGGCCGTGTTAGGCCACTAAGTGTATATGTAATTGGCGGGCCAACACAGCCAATTGAGCAATGACCCGCCAAAAGCCTCTCAGCCAATTTCATACGCACTTAGCTGCCTAATACAGCCATAGCGCAATAACAAAGCCTGCCAAAAGCCTCTCAGCCAATTACATGCTCACTTGGCGGCCTGACACGGCAAAGTGCGTATGTAATTGGCTGACAGGCTTTTGGCTGGCTACGTTATTGCACTAGTCACCGTGTCAGGCCGCCACATGCGTATGTAATCGGCTGAGGCCGTTGGCACCCTCGCAAGCTGAAAAGGGGACGTACTAGCGAGACACGCCTCTCAGCCAATCATGTATGAGCTTAAGAATTTGATTGACAGTAGGAGCTTATAAATGTGATTGACACACACCCATGCATTGACTGTGTTTTGAGAGCCATTGGAGTTAGCATGCAGTTCCAGGAGCAGGTGGGAGAGAGTTTGAGTTGTGAGAATAGTGCTTTGGAGAGCGGTAGATTACTATTTTGTCTTGTTTCTTGCCTATTTCCTAAGTACTTACACTTAAGACATACCCATATTTACAGATTTCACATATTTGCAAGACACATAGATTACAAAACACACATAGAGACATATATATATATATATATATATATAGTTAGGACACACACCCCACACACCCATTCCCCCATCCCATCCCATCCACTACACCCCATCTCCCAACACTTATTAAATACACATAGCACACACATATTTTTTTTACAACACACATATTCCAGTAATACTAATCTTTCTTTATTGTTCTTTTGATTTGTAGGCACACTATTTTTGATTGATTTGTATAATATTCCTAGCATATTTATACTTAAGAGTTACACATATTTACACATTACACATATTTGACAGACACATAGTTTGAAGACACATAGAGACATACATAGCGTTAGGACACACATCACACCCCCCAACCCTTGCACCGCATCCACCAACACTTTTCGATAACACATAGAACATACACTTTTTTTCACACCCAGATAACAGTTACACTTATTTTGATTTATCCTTATTTATTTATTATTTTGGAGCATGGAGGGAGGAGATAGGTGGTGACAGGAGGATGGAGAAGGAGAGGAGGAGAGGAGAGTGAGGAGGGCAGCAAGAGTGGAGAGGAGGGTGGAGGAGAGGTGGTCATTATGGAGGGGGGTCCCCAGAAGGAGAGGAGAAGGAGGGGACCACGAGGGAGAGGCGGAGAAGAAGGAGGATGGGTCCCTGGAGGGAGAGGAAAAGGAGTTGAGGTACCCGGAGGGAGGGGAGGAGGAGTCCCCAGAGGGAGTAGAGGAGGAGTCCCTGGAGGGAATGGAGGTGTCGTCTCCAGAGGATGCCAGTGCAGGCACACATAGAGGAGGGACAGAGGGGAAGGGGCCTGTTCTCAGGGGGGTAGTTTAGGGAAGGGACAGGTCACAGGGAGAGCTCAGGGAGGCCGGGGTCCCCTAACACAGTCGAGAGAACAAGGGGCTATTGGCAAGGGCAGAAGCAGAGCCCGTAATTATACAGCCCAGGAGAATATGGTCCTCCTGGGTGCAATCCATGACCGGCCCGTCATCCTGGTTGCGAGGGAAGTGAAGCCTGGGCCAAAGGCTCAGGCTTGGAAGGAGGTAGTAGAGGTAATGAAGGAGGTGTCCACAGTGCCTAGGGGCTTGGGGTCCTTAAAGCACGGATATGTGAATATCAAGGCCACGGTGAGGAGGAAGATGGCAAGAAAAGACAAAGGACATTGCCTGACCTATAAGGAGTGGGAGAGGGTCACAAAGGACCTTCTGAGACTGCTGCCCGCAGCTGGAGCTTCAGCCCTGGAGGCCCTGCAGGACCCAGCCTCCATTTCAGGTGAATATGACCTACACCAACATGCCATAACATGTGCATCACATACACTACACATGTACATGGTGACTAACAAGGACACTGACATGTCAGCTCCATGGAATTAACGATGGATAGATGGATGCGTCATGAAATCCATGAAGCTGGAAAATCATTGTCATTCATGGGAATCCCAAGAGTAATCAAACAATAGAGAGTCCATGTACTGGTGTGCCTACTGCAGCCGATGCCGTTACAGACCGCAGATGAAATACAGATAGCGTTAGGAGTCAGAAGAGGTCAAGACAAGAAACCAAAGAAGAGATCAAATTTTGCAAATTATAGCTAATCTGAGTTGCAATTATGAGAATCATCCAGGTTCAGGCCTAGATGTCAGATAGTTCGGAGTGAGCACATATCAATGTATTAATCAGCATACTAATGACATGTACCTCTCTTTTCTCTCTTTCAGCATCCAGAAGGAGGTCTGGGTCCAGTGACGAGCCAGAGGCGGTGCCGTCAGCCCCGGCCCCGCAGGAAACAGCTCAGGGGGAGGAGGCTACAGGATCATCAGAGGGCCCTGGCTCTGAAGAGGACGAGATCCTTGTAGTAGACAACAGCCCCAGCAGCTTTGACCCAACTGCCCCCCTCCTCCAAAGACTTGCCATCACGCCGGGGCTCTCAACATTAGTGGACTATGCCACAGCCCCTCCTTCCCCACACAGTGAGCTGTCCTGGATGTCATGTCCACCGGGCAAACCAACATCACAACCCCTGGCTCCTGCTGGCTCCCAGATCCTCCCCACTTCCTCCCTGCCACCTCCTCACCCAGCCCTACCAGCAGGACGCCTGACCCCACCACCACCACCAACGACCCAGGCTGCGCTGCCAAAGATGCTGCCCCTCATGAGGAGGATGGCTGCTGACATCTCTGGCTTGACGCGCAGCCCCCCCACGTCACAGACATTCTCTGGCAACCAGCAGCCTGGCCCCTCCTCTCCTTCCACCATGCCTCCACCACCACCACTACATCCTTCACTCCCCCACTACCAACAGTGGGAAGACGGTGTCTGGGCATGGACGATGCGGGCCCTGCCCCCAGGTGGAGGAGGACCTAGGGGCTGCGGACATGATTGTGCCTTCTCAACAGCACTCCTTAGTGACAATCTATTGGTCACAATGCTGACCTAATATAGCCTGGCTACAGAGTCTTGGATCTTGACCTATGTGATGGTGATATTTTGTATGCAGATGGCTACCTCCCATCCCATGGGCTATGACCCTCTTCTCTGTGGGCACGTAAGGGTTTTGTTGAACATGCCACCAATTGATGGTCACTGAGGAATGTTGTTCGGAATAGATGCTGCAGTCCCTTTTTTTTAGGCCCTTAGCTTTTAGTTTTTTTCTTTATTTTCCTTTATTTTCCATTTGTTTTGTTTTAGGTACAATTCAGTTCCTTGAAGGCCTCTCCTGCATCTGCAAGCATTGTGGAGGAAATGTATGAGGTGTAAGGTTTTCCCAGTGCCTCTCAGGTAGACATTCCATTAATGACAGCCCCCCCCCACACTTAACATATATATCTCCCACAATCTTCAAGCTATCACATAGCCAGATATCTCAGTCACGATTGTTGTTCGCTGAAATGCAGAGTAATACCGCTATGGCGGTGGACTTGCAAAGTCTCACAATGGCATGTTAATGATAGCCAGCATTCATATATGCACTAGTAAAGCATGTGATCCTCACCCCAATATCAGTCTGAGAACAGATCCTTGCGTCTGATGTAAGTGACAGTGAATCTGGCTGCAGACCTTTGTGTCCTTTCCATATTAATGGGTATTTTCCCATATTACTGATTATTGAGAGACCTAGCTAATAGTTAGTAATGCTTACAGATGGGAATCAGGTGAGATGTATATTGTTACAGTATTTCGCACTGTACTGTACATGCATTGTCATGAGTTTTTTTATCCTCCTCCACCGTTTTTTTTTTACAATTTTTTTTTTACCATTTTGCCTACCACACTGTATGTGTGAAACTGGATTGGATTACACAGTCCAGAGGTTGAATCATCTGTTCCATTGAACAGATCCAGACAAGTTGTAAGTGCCATGCACTCTAATGGTTTCTTCAGTTACATGCAGTGATTTGTGATGATCCTTTTTTTCATAAGTCATGTTGCAGCAGTGCAGTGACTGCATGTGACCCTGGTAGGTGCTATGCATCATGTTTATTCTAGACTATTATATTTGCCCCTGTAGGTATCCCCTTTGTTTTATTCTAGCCCCTTTCTCTCTCGAGACCTGCCCACACCACACCCATGATATTAATGCACAATATTGACCACTGCTGATTGTGGTCTGTGTATACAATAAAGCATTGTTATACTGTTATCCGAATGCACAGCCTTGACCACTGCTGATTGTGGTCTGTGTTTAAAATTAAACTGCGTTATACCGTTATCACTGTGTCAGTGTGTTTTCAATGGTGTTGAGGTTATGGGACATCCACATGCATCACATTAGTGTCACATTTCTATAGATGTAAACTAATGAGCCCTAGTTAACCTGCAATAGATCCATACATATTAAGAGAAATAATAGTCCTAATAGCATTAGCTCACAGCTTCATTGAAGTATACAAGCCCCATCACCATCACTTAGCAATCCACTCTAATGTAAATTGATGAGTAGCAGAATGTAATGGGAGGTCACCAAATGGGAATGAGTGGACATCGTGGCACATGGCCACCGGCAATGGCCTGGGATTTCCTGGGATGGGCATAGTGGAGATTGCCCCTGATGGAGGTGAGTTGGCTGTTGCTCCACTTGCCTCTGCAAACCCTCCATGTGTGTATGCAGCCCTTCCTGATGGGTTACAGTAGATTAGTGTGGGGTATGTTCCCATGGTCACCTTGTGGTTTGATAAGTGATGGGGCTTGTGTAATTCAATGAAGCTGTGAGCTATACCATTAAGGGCCATTGTGGGTGGGAGGGTGAAAGCAGAATGGACACAAACCTTGTAGGAAAGCAGTGGCAGAGGCCTAGCTGCATGTTCTGCAGTCCATAGGTTCCCAGACAGTCAGACATGACTGAAAGACTGAACAGGAAATATTCAAGTGCTCCCCGTGTACTTGATATATGCCATGTGGCAGTGTAATTTGCCCCATATTTGTGTTCCCAAATGTAGATGTGATCAGCAACATGTATATACAAATTATTTTGATATTTGGGGGCCACAAAAGAGCCTCTGTGAGTAACAAAGGGTTAATATGGCATAATTTTGTGTTTTTATTTAATCAGGTAGTGTGTCTTTAATTGCTTTATGTAAGTTGCAGCATGGCTTTTCATTTTGCCATATGCATGAGCATTCCAAAAAGTAAAAAATAATTGGTTTTATAACACATTTGATTTTTTTTTTGGGGGGGGGGGGGGTATTGTGCAATCAATTGAAATGGCCTTTCATGCTTTCCCTCTGTTAAACTGTCACTTTTACACTTTAAGTTGTCTGTACGTAGTACGTACAACTTTTTGCTGGGGCATTTTTGACCACTTAGCGATTTTGCGAGATACGGGCTTACACGCACAGAATTCCCGTCCACGACTTACTATGTGATACCTTGGAGCCAATTCTTGGCCAATGAACCCGAAATTATGCAAGTCAAACGCAAAATGAGTAGTATTAAGCAAATAGCGCTACGAGGCAAATTTGCAAGGTACGGATTGAAACCCAGCTCTAATTTAATAAGGCCCTTAATATGTTAAACAAAACTGGTTAAAACAGATACTAAAACATCAAGGATGCTGCAATCTAAAAGCAAAAATAATGAACATTAGATTTCTAGTTGATTAAGATAAACTGTTCTTGATAACAGCACTGTTAAATACCATTGAATACAAATATATATTACATTTGATTTACTAGTTAATGCACGACATTTCACCTTGAGAGTTCTCACATTATTTATTATATAGGCCATAATCAATATTTCTATTTGCTTTATTAAAAGCTGGTTATACTATTGGTAAATACAAACCTATATATGCACTGTACTGTTAAGTGACTATTATAAAAACAGCACACATTTCTATTGCTTGTGCTGACATATTTTCTCTGTACATAGTGTTAGATTCCTAAATCGGTCGTCTAATGTTTATAAAAGTGGAACAAAATAGGCTTCCCATACATAGTTTGTGAAAGCAGATTAAAACATACACTATAGTCATATATTTAAAATTTACTATTGTGAGGAACTGCACCTAATAATCAGCAAACTGTTTTCAGAAAGAAAAAATACACTTTTTAATTCACTACATTTTATTTGTTAAAGTGGAATCCACCATTTTCGTTTTTGAAGATTTACTTCTAATTGAGATGAGACGAGATTTTGAATTCAAAAGTCTGCACAATGGAAAAGTGGCAGCTAGGGAAATGGATCCCCAGTAAATAGAAGGTGCACATATAAGTGAAAGATTTAAACACTGATTTCACTTGTTGCCCATAATTTTTTTTAGTTTAAAACACCATATATTAAATATATTATATAGAAAAAGTTTTACCAAAGTGGTGCTTTAATATGTTTTAGACTCTTCACAAATCCCTCAATAACAATCTAGGGGAAATGATCCATCCATATTATACGTAAAGAGTGGTTTTCCATTCATTTGATATAAGCCACATCACAGCCGCATCATAGTTTTGGGAATCTTTTTTTTCCAAATAAATCTAATTTGTATAAAACAAAATGAGAATAATAATAATAATTAATAGGCCATGTCATTTTTCAATTAAATAACAACAACTTATATAAAACATGTAATCTGCATCTATCTTTTTATTTAACAAAAGGAAAAGGATAATCAGGAAACTACTCTGAAAATGTATAGATTACAAGGTAGTATCAGATTAAGCTCTCAATTGAGAGAACGTTGTTTCTAATCTACACATGCCAATAATTTTGTTTGAATTTTCAGATTGCTTGCCCATTATCTTCATTTGAAGGATACTTTCTCATCTTTACTTTGTTACCGTATATACTCGAGTATAAGCCGACCCGAGTATAAGCCGAGCCACCTATTTTACCAAAAAATACTGGGCAAACTTAGTGACTTGAGTATAAGCCGAGGGTTGGAAATGTGCTGCCCCCTGTGTCCCTCTTGTGCCCTCTGTGTCGCCCTCTGGTGTGTCCTCTGTGCCCCTTTCTTGTGTCCCCCCTCTCTCTCCCCTGTGTCTTTCCCCCCCTCTCCCTCCCCTGTGTCTCTTCCCCCTCCCCTGTGTCTCTTTCCCCCATCTCCCTCATGTTTCTTTCCCTCAACCTCCATTATCATCCTCCTCATCTTCCCTCCTAAACCCCCTCCTCATCCTTCCTTCTAATCCTCAACCCCCTCCTCATCCTCCCTCACCATCCTCTCTCCTCAACCCCCACCTAAAACCCCCTCTTCAACCCCCCTTCTCATCCTCCCTACTCATCCTCAACCCCCCACCTCATCCTCAACCCCCCTCCTCATCCTCAACCCCACTCCTCAACCCCCCTCCTCATCCTCCCTCCTCATCCTCCCTCCTCATCCTCCCTCCTCATCCTTCCTCCTCAACCCCCCTCGTCATCACTTTACCCCTCTCTAATTACCTCCCCCTCTCCCTTTCCTCTCTCTTACCTTTCATCAGCTGCTCCTCCACTCCTCCGCACATCTTCCGGCTGTGTCGGGATCCAGCAAATGCTAATGACGTGCTTAGGGACTGCTAAGTACCTGAATAACCTGGATCTCTCCAAATGGCACTGGTAGATTACACTTGAGGAGCCTGCTAGGGAGATGTCGGCATTTATCACCCCTTTTACGCCATTTGGGGTGAAGAGTGCACCCTCCACCTTCTAGAGACTGATTGCTAATGCAAGGAAAACAGGGCTTTTCCTAGGCATACCTGGATTATATAGCCATATACAGTGGTGGAAAAAAGTATTTGATCCCCTGCTGATTTTTAACGTTTGTCCACTGAATGGTAATGGTAGGTGTATTTTAACAGTGAGAGACAGAATAAAAAAAACAAGAAACACATGTCAAAAAAGTTATAAATTGATTTGCAGGTCAGTGAGGGAAATAAGTATTTGATCCCCTATCAATCAGCAGGAATTCTGGCCCCCAGGTGTCTTTTATACAGGTAACGAGCTGAGATTAGGAGCACTCTCTTAAAGGGAGTGCTTCTAATCCAAGCTTGTTACCTGTATAAAAGACACCTGTCCACAAAACAATCAATCACATTCCAAACTCTCCACCATGACCAAGACCAAAGAGCTTTCCAAGGATGTCAGGGAAACAATTGTAGACCTGCACAAGGCTGTAATGGGATACAAGACCATTGCCAAGCAGCTTGGTGAGAAAGTGACAACGGTCTGATTATTTGCAAATGGAAGAAAAATAACTGCCAGTCTCCCTCAGTCTGGTGCTCCATGCAAGATCTCACCTTATTATGAGAATGGTGAGGAATCAGCCCAGAACTACATGGGAGGATCTTGTTAGTGATCTCAAGGCAGCTGGGACCATAGTCACCAAGAAAATTGGTAAAACACTACGCCGTAAAGGACTGAAATCCTGCAGCGTCAGCAAGGTCCCCCTGCTCAAGAAAGCACATGTAAAGGCCCATCTGAAATGTGCCAATGAACATATAAATGATTCAGAGGAGAAGTGGGTGAAAGTGCTGTGGTCAGATGAGACCAGAATCAAGCTATTTGGCATCAACTTAACTCACCGTGTTTGGAAGAGGAGGAATGCTGATTATAACCCCAAGAACACCATCCCCACCGTCAAACATGGAGGTGGAAATATTATGGTTTGGGGCTGTTTTTTCTGCTAAGGCCATGTACCATCAAATCTCCGGTGAACAGGAATCAAGTAATGTTTTCTTCTATCACATCCTGTAACTTTGCTTAACAAGGAATGCTGATCCTTGTAATTGCAATATAAAAGTTGGCAAGAAAGTGCCTCCTTAGATGAAATTACATCATAATTAAGCAGAACCTCATTAGTAGCAAAATTTTACAGATGTGTCCATACAGCAACTAACTGATAGATGATGTTATGCTTAAAGGACCACTGTACTTACAGAAAAAGTGCATGCTTGTGAAATATGTAACAAACTAGCAACATTAGCATCTGTGTAAGTCATGAACATAGATACATTTTTAGAGAAAATCATTTTTAGAACTGGTTATTTATAGAAGGTTTCTTATCGTTTGGTCTCATTAGAGGTGGGGGAAGAAGGAAAAGGAATATGCTCATTGCAAGCCTCTTCCGCTAGAGGTGCTCATTGCGAGCCTTTCCTCCCGCCTAATGTACGGGCTGCTCATTGCAGGGTTCGTTAACCTGCCGATTGACGATCTTGAGAATGTTGTGCTATTAATTATAATATCCCTTTCACTTTTAATAAAAGTACAGGATTGTTTTCTTATTTGCTTTTAAAGTGCTTTGATTTGTAAGTAAGCACTTTGTGACACCTCCTTGGGTCAAGTAACCTGTGGTTCGAGTTTAACAATTTATGGGCTTGAAGGAGGGTAAATCAGAGCAATTGAATAGTGAATCAGGTTGTAAAACATCAAAGGCTTTGAGGTAAGTAAGCTGCGATTGAACAAATCACCAGGAATCGTAGCTCGTAGCACATAACTCGATCTGAGCCCGCAAACAGAAGGCAATTGAATAGCAAAGAAGCTTGCGACCACCATTTGTGAGCCTGGATCTCTAAAGCGTAGCAATTGAATGAGTCCCCAGGTGCATATTTCATGTTGTTTTTCTAAATTACAGTGAGGGAAAAAAGTATTTGATACCCTGCTGATTTTGAACGTTTGTCCACTGACAAAGAAATGATCAGTCTATAATTTTAATGGTAGGTGTATTTTAACAGTGAGAGATAGAAAAAAAAAAAAAAAACAAGAAAAATGAATGTCAAAAAAGTTATAAAATGATTTGCAGGTCAATGAGTGAAATAAGTATTTGATTCCCATTAGCAAGATTTCTGGCTCCCAGGTGTCTTTTATACAGGTAAAAAGATGAGATTAGAATCACTCTCTTAAAGGGAGTACTCCAAATCTCAGCTCATTACCTGTATAAAAGACACCTGTCCACAGAAGCAATAAATCAATCAGATTCCAAACTCTCCACCATGTCAGGGACAAGATTGTAGACCTACACAAGTTTGGAATGGGCTACAAGACCATCGCCAAGCAGCTTAGTGAGAAGGTGACAATAGTTGATGCGATTATTCGCAAATGGAAGAAACACAAAATAACTGTCAGTCTGGTACTCCATGCAAGATCTCACCTTGTGGAGTTTCAATGATCATGAGAACGGTGAGGAATCAGCCCAGAACTACACAGGAGGATCTTGTTATTGATCTCCAGGCAGCTGGAATCATGCTCACCAAGCAAACAAATGTTACACACTACGCCATAAGGGACTGAAATCCTGCAGCACCCGCAAGGTCCCCCTGCTCAAGAAAGCACATGTACAAGCCTGTCTGAATTTTGCCAATGAACATCTGAATGATTCAGAGGATAACTGGGTTAAAGTGTTTTGGTCAGATGAGACCAAAATTGAGCTATTTGGCATCAACTCACCGTGTTTGGAGGAGAAGAAATGCTGCCTATGACCCCAACAACACCATCCAAACTGTCAAACATGGAGGTGGAAACATTATGCTTTGAGGGTGTTTTTGTGCTCAGGGGACAGGACAACTGCACCGCATCAAAGAGACAATGGACGGGGCCATGTACCATCAAATCTTGGGTGAGAACCTCCTTCCCTCTGCCAGGGCATTGAAATTAAAGTCGTGGGTGGGTATTCCAGCATGTCAATGACCCATAAAACACAGTTAAGGTAACAAAGGAGTGGTTTAAGAAGAAGCACATTAAGGTCCTGGAGTGGCCTAGCCAGACAATAGACCTTAATCCCATAGAAAAAAAATTGTGGAGGGAGCTGAAGAGGATCTACAAAGAGGAGTGGGACAAAATCTCTCCTGAGATGTGTGCAAACCTGGTGGCCAGTTACAAGAATCGTCTGACCTCTGTGAATACTAAGTTCAAATACTTATTTCCCCCATTGACCTGAAAATCAATTTATAATTTTTTTGACATGCATTTTTCTTATTTTTTGTTTTGTTTTGTTATTCTGTCTCTCACTGTTAAAATATACCTACCATTAAAATTATAGTCTGATAATTTCTTTGTCAGAGGACAAACGTTTAAAATCATCAGGGGAACAAATACTCCCCCCCCACCACCACTGTACAGCATCTTTTTGGAGGAACACCTCCAGCACATAGGGTCATTTTATCTGCCCGGATAATTGTGAGTGGACTCAGGCAAAGATACAGCAGCTGGGGCACTGGGTTGGTAGTGGGTAGATTAGACCCGAGCCATCAAAAGGTAGAAGGGATAGCCTTGTGGCCCACATCCAAGACCATAAAGCAGATAATGGCTTTCCTGGAGACAGCAGTTACACTAACTAATAAACCCTTGCTGTGCCCAGATCTTGCTCGTAGCTGATAATTTGGATTGTAGACCCCTCAGAACCTATGTGGGGAATGAGACAGGCTTGTACCAAGTCCTTGTAGTCAGGCCTGGCCCACTCGGCATAGTTCAAAGGGGGCATAAAGTTTGAAACTTATGTTCACCAAATGAAGTGGCCCATTGGTGATTGGCGCACTGACTATATGAAAATGTGAAATGAGAAATAAAGTTTATGCTCTGTTTGGGATACATATGCAAGTTGTGTTTTATTTGGAGGGAAAGCGTTTATTTATTTTTTACCCAAAATTAATTTATGCAACTTGTCCCGGTACCCGATAACTTATCCTGAAACTCTGCAATTTAGCACTGCAACTACAATGTAGTGTGGAGAATCGACAACTTGTCCTAGCCTCCAGTTAAGCTATCCTATGTGTAGGGATAAAGGCACCTATAAAACCTGTGGATTGAATTGGATTTCTTGGACGTTTTAGGCCATACAATAAGCGGGTTGTGACAAGTAGGTTTGTTAGGGATCGCTATACAAACTGCAACCCCTACTCTATGGCCTCCTTGTCATTGGAGGGCAAAACAGGGCAGCCAAACCATGTTATATAAGGCTAAATTGCTCTGTCTGACATGTATTTCTACTTTCATATCTGCATCCAGAACACATTCCATGGAGGTGCCTGAAATACCACCGTGGTACTATGCTTAAAATATGTTTTTATGAAAAATTACACTTTATAGTGAATGCAATATTTTCTTACATATTTTATTAACTATCATGTACAGTTAGGCTTTACTGTGAGTAATCATTGCCTTGAATGTACTGCCTTCTCAACAAGTACCTCTTCAAAAAAACAAGATTTGCACTAGTCCTTTTGAATACACTGGAAAGTTATATAGAAGAATTATACACCCTTCTTGACCATATATATATACAGTGCCCTGCAAAAGTATTCACCCTACTTGACTTTTTACCTTTTTTGTTACATTACAGCCTTAAGTTCAATGTTTAATCTTAATGTTAATCTTAATTTATGTGATGGATCAAAACACAATAGTCTAAGTTGGTGAAGTGAAATGAGAAAAATATATAAATAAAACTATTTTTTTAGAAATAGAAAACAGAAAATTGGCATGTGCGTATGTATTCACCCCCTTTGTTATGAAGCCCATAAAAAGATCTGCTGCAACCAATTACCTTCAGAAGTCACATAATTAGTGAAATGATGTCCACTTGTGTGCAATCTAAGTGTCACATGATATGTCATTACAAATACACACTTTTTTTGAAAGGCCCCAGAGGCTGCAACAACTATGCAAGAGGCATCACTAACCGAACACTGCAATGAAGAACAAGGAACTATCCAAACAAGTAAGGGACAATGTTGTTGAGAAGTACAAGTCAGAGTTACAGTAGGTTATAAAAAAATATCCAAACCTTTGATGATCCCTAGGAGCATCATCAAATCTATCATAACCAAATGGAAAGAACATGGCACAACAGGGGGTGAATAGTTATGCACATTGACTTTTTCTGTTATTTTGTCCTATTTGTTGTTTGCTTCGCAATAAAAAAAAAACATCTTCAAAGTTGTGGGCATGTTCTCTAAATTAAATTATGCAAATCCTCAAACAATCCATGGTAATTCCGGGTTGTGATGAAACAAAACACGAAAAATGCCAAGGGGGGTGAATACTTTTGCAAGGCACTGTATATATATATATATATATATATATATATATAAATATTCTAGACGCATGAGCCCTGGTATATTTCTACCCATATCTTCCTAATTCCTACCTTTTAGATATTTTGATCACTAATATATATATATACTAGCGACTTGCCCTTCAAAAATGACGGGACAATAAAAAAGTGTGGAAATGCTGTTTGTCACACAATGGGAGTCTACTGTGTGCCTCAACTGCTCAAGGCTCGCAGTGCAAAAAGCGCCTTTGGCGCTCACTGCACCCTAAGTCCTGCATGTCACCTCGCTTTGCGAGGTTTGCGGGTATGGCCCTATGGGCCGCCAACGGCGATCACTGCATGCCTCAACTGCTCGGCTCACTTCACATGAATGTGAAACGAGAAATTGCCATAAATGCGTTATTTTACATCAATCTGAAATGGCAAATTGATGAAACATGTTAATTCGTTAGTTTACATGAATGTGAAACGAAAAATTGCATTCATCTGAATTTGTTATTTTGCATCAATCTGAAATGGCAAATTGACAAAACTTGGTTTACATGAATGTGAAATTAAAAATTGCTTTCAGAACACATTTCTTGCAAATCACACACAGAGCACTGAGCTCAGACATCACTGACACCTGAGTACAGGGAGCAGCGCTGGTGCCGAGAGAGACCTGCACCGAGCTGACTACAGGGGAGAGAGTTTTGAGGAGGAGAGAGAGAGTCCTGAGAGAGGGGGAGTGCTGAGGAGAGAGTCCTGAGAAAGGGGGATTGCTTAGGAGAGAGAGTGTCTCATGAACATACACATAGGACTCCTGCAGTGGCTCCCGATCGTGTCCCTTGCAGGGATGGAGGAGGCTGGCAGAGAGGGAGACCAAGCCGTGAGGTTGCAGTCAATCATAGTTGTGAAACTGTGATTTGTCGCAAAGCGTGACGACGAATCGCAGTTTTACAATTATAATACGTGATTGGTCTCTCCCCTCTCCCTATGTAGCTGGTGGTGTGGGGCCAAAAGCTACACCCATTTTGGTCTGCTAAGAGGGTTGAAATGAAATGGCTGACATGTTTTGATGTGTGCTTAGGAAGGAGGAAGGGATAGGATTTTAAAGAGTGGGGATGAGGGCCCCTCCCACAATCCTAGATAATTACCTGGACATTTGTGTTTGTTCTCCTCTCCCTATGTAGCTGATGGTGTGACTGGAAGCTACCCCCATTAGGTCTTCTGAGAGGGTAAAACTTAACTGGGAAAATAGAGTAAGCCTTTTGACGGATTCTCTAATTTCAGGCTTGGGATTGTCAGTGGCTACTATTCTAAAAGAATGACCTTTAAATGGGTTGTATTTGAATCTGGTGAGTATAAGCTGGATGTAATGTATGAATGCTGTTGTGGAAATTGGTTGGCTTGAGTTTTTGTCTCAGACTATTTCATGTTGTGTTGAAAGAGTAGTAACTAGGCACGATGAATTGACTCATAGCTACTGCCACCTTTGCAGAAAAGAAGCCATGATAATCATAGTATATGAAACCATCTTAGCGTTATGCTAGATCCACAATCAGATGTAGGTAATCATCCAGTTCTTGTCATCGACTGGAAAAAGCTGAACAGAGGACACCCCTGTAAATGCCAGATCCCAGGACAAACTTGATTACTGTTAGCTTATGTTTCAATATATGTATATATATTTTTTAGAACAAGTATCTGTGGTAACTTGTCTTCCTTGCATGGTAATTCAGGACCTCCTTAAACAAGTCTAGGTGGGAGGGCTGGGAGTCTTTGCTTCCCTCCCACAATTGCTGGAGGAAGTGATGCAACTAAGGGTATATCCAGGCAGGAAACTGCTGTTGCTTCCTGTTTCTTCCTTGATGGTGAGGGTGATGGAGGTGATGGCGATGGTCTAACCGTGGGTGAGATAAAGCGTTTGGGAAAGGGGATTACTATATATAGGTAGATAGATTTAAAAAGGGTTGTTGCTCCGTGGGTCTGGGCTGTGTGTTTGTGATACATTTATAGTATTGTGTTGTTGCCTTTTAATAAATACCTTTTAATGTAGACGAACCTTGTGTAATATTTATATATATTAATTTGGTGATACACCACATTTGGCGACCACGAATTTTAGACTTCTACAAAGGTTATTTATGAGGTAATATCACATTAATAGATAGTCAGATTTATTTTTTGGGGGGGAAGAAAAAAAAAGTACTTTGTCTAATTATCCTCTGCATTGGAAATCAAGTGCTGATTGTGTGTGGAGGTTAAGCCTCCATTTTTAATATACAAGCTTGGGCATCAGGACTCAATTATTATTTTTAATCCTTTATATCGTACTAGCTTCTGAGTTGAGTTTTGTTCGTACTAGCTTATTTTGATACATAAAACAAATATATATCATACAGGTTGTTTTTGTGGGTTTATCTGAGTTGAGTTTTGTTGTGCTTTTGAGTACAGGCCTAGCCCTGCATTTGAATACAATTTAATAGGCTCCATGCGGCTTCTTTGTGTATTTGAATGCTAATTCAAGCCTCCAATTTTAATATACAAGCTTGGGCATCAGGCCACAATTAGTTTGTTGTGTGTTTCAAATACCTGAGTTTGTTAATACTATTATTTTTGTTTTGTTTTTGTTTGTTTTTTGTTTTTGTTTTTTTAAAGAAAAAAAAATGTCTCTTTTTTCTTTTTCTTTCTCTAGTCCTTTATCATAGTACAGGCCTGGAGAAAAATAAATAAATAAACCATTTTAAATATTATATATATATAAATATATATATATATATATTATTTCAGGCGTGCATTTTAATACACTATAGGCTTCCATACCTTATACTTTTTGTGTGTCTTGCATATCCTAGTTCAGGTATATCTCCTACCCTGCAGGCCTTGCTATTATATTTTAAGTTAATTAGCAAGTATTACCTTCACCATACTAAGGTAAGTATAATTTGCATTGTGGGTACTAGTCTATTTTTCTACATATTACACCTGGCCTACTAAATAGTCATCAACTATTGTTGGCTACTCAGAAGCATGCTACTTTAGTCGCAAATTGATTTGGATTCTTACTTGGGTGAGTAAAAGAGTAGGAATGTCTTTTCAAGGGGCCAAATACTTTCCCACAGAAGTGCGTGAGTACTTTAGGAAACATATTCAAAAACATGATGGGCCATATGAGCTTCCAGAGCCAGCAAACCCAGACAGTGAAAAAGAGAAGAGATTATTGGATGTTCTAACACAAATTGTAAATAACAAAAAGTATAGAACAAAGAAGAGAAAAAGTTTGGTCACACAAGCTGTTGTAGCCACAATAGGAGGCCTAATAGACTTAGTTGTAGAATTACGGCAGCATAATTTGGAAACAACAAATAAAATGGAGGAAGCAATGGACAAAAGGGATTGTTTAAAAATTGCAGCTTTGAGAACAACTACAATTGTGGGGGAACTAGAAAGGGAGTTAAGGGAAATAGAAGAGCAGAGGGATGCTTATGGAGTAAAAATAACAGAACTTCAAAACATAATAATGGACTATAAAAATAAAACAAAGTTAGAAGGGATAAAAGGAGTCAGAGACATTGCCAAAAAATATCCAGATCTGGATATGTTCGTGGCACAAAATAAAGAACCAGTGCCGAAAATGAACCAAGATAGAAAAGATTTCTTATGTTATTCTGTTCCACAAGTAGATACCATACCACAAGCACCAGTTATTGTTTCAGAATTATTTAATGCAAGGCAAACACCTACAGGATTTTCTATGCAGACTCGACCGATGTCTATGGCAGATAAAGACAATTTCCAGAAATGGTGGGGAAGTATGCCAACTAACAACTTTAATATGTTTACACATTGGTTTATGAGGGGAGCAGATAGAGCTAAAAAAGGAGGTCTTAACTTAGAGGAATGGACAGAACTGTTAGAATTTGCGATGGGTCCTTTGGCTAGTAGACTATTGGGATTTAATAACAGTGTGTCTGATCAGGCAGGAAGAATTGCTGCAACTAATTTCTATCTACTTAGCATGGAGAAAGAAATAGTAAATATTACCATGAGGCCAACAGATGGTCCTAGAGAGGTAGCTCAAAGGATTTTTTTTTGGTATACTCTACGACAACCTCAACAGCCTCTAGTGCTGGGCTCACCAGAACATATAGCAAAAGTAATGGAAGCCCTTCCCCGGGAGTGTCAAGAATTTATCAGGCTTTTTGATCCAACACCAACAGACTTGGAAATGGTACTAACTAGAGCTGATAAGTGGTGGATCAAGCATCCTTTCACAGAACAGGCCTGCTCTGTTTCAGCTGTAAGAACATTTAAGGTCGAGTCTGGTAGAGATATAGATGGTAATTGGAGAAACCAGACGTGTGATGTACCCCAGAACAAGAAGGATGATCAAAACTGGAGACCAAAACAGAACTTTGACAAAAGATGGAGAGATCCACCTAGGGACTATAGGAATAGGGATAGCAGCAACTGGAGGGCTAATCAGGAGGGAGAGAGAAACGGTAACATGGGCTATTGGGAACTCAGGAGACAGAAGGATAGGATAGAAGAGGAAAATCACATACTTAAAAACAAGGTAGCTGAGTCAGAGAGGAAATTGAAGGAAAATGAGGCAAAGATGATAAAAGAGGGACAGAGTAGAAGTGAGTCACAATGACAAATCCCAACCCCTGCGCCTCAGCATCTCATTCACTCAGCTAATTTAACCATGGATGAGGCAGGTCGGGTGAGGGTGATGGAGGTGATGGCGATGGTCTAACCGTGGGTGAGATAAAGCGTTTGGGAAAGGGGATTACTATATATAGGTAGATAGATTTAAAAAGGGTTGTTGCTCCGTGGGTCTGGGCTGTGTGTTTGTGATACATTTATAGTATTGTGTTGTTGCCTTTTAATAAATACCTTTTAATGTAGACGAACCTTGTGTAATACTTATATATATTAATTTGGTGATACACCACAGTATCTACCCAGGAGAATGGTGATTGAATCCCATAATTTTCCAACATATTGGATAATACATTGGATAGAGCTTATAGCTTCTTGAGAAAAAATATCTCTATTCTGTTCAAGATGCAGAGACTTTCAAGATCTTGCACAGGGTATCGTTTCCATTTCCTAGGGCAAGGGGCCTTATACATGTTTCCCTTTGATTATAGTCATAAAAAAGTGTTGTTAAAAAATCTGGAAGACAACACACAAATTATATGCATTGCTCCACTCTGGCCCAAATCCTTTCAAGAACATCTCTGATTTTTCTTCCACTCAGGAAGGATCTACTCTTTCTAAATCCTCTTTTTTATCAAGTTAAAGAATACCTAGCCTTTATTGATATGAGCTTAAGCAGAAGACACTTGGGACAGTAGGTTTGTCTGAAATAAAGACACCCTTCTGAAAGAAAGGAAATTGTCCATATCGTTGGTGTACTTACAAATTTGGGAAACATTAAACATGAAATCAAGTATTTTTTGGCCCGATTTACGAGCTTGAAAATGTTGTGCTATTTATTCTAAGACCTGACATCACTTTAACTTTTAATATAAGTACAGTATTGATTTTTTATTTGCTTTTTAAGTGCTCCGAGCATGTCATTAAGCCTTTTTGCAAGACCTCCTTGGTACCAGTAACTTGTGGTTCGACTTTTGCCATTTGCAAGCTTGATGGAGTATTTAGCGAAGGGGAATCGGAGCAATTGAATAGTGATTTGCGATTTTAGCATTCGCAACTCTTGAGGATCAAAGGCTTGGAGGGCATTAACTTGGATCACAATGAATCACAGTCAGGAGCCTGTAACTCGACCGGAGCCTGCACAATGATGCCAATTGAATGGCAAAGTAACTTGCAGGCTCCATTTCCGAGCTCAGATCTCCCAAAAGCCTCAACTGAATGAGGCTCCCTGTGTTTGAAGCTGGTAAAGTTAGGTTGAGAATGTCTCCTCAATTCCTTGCAAAAGTAGTCTGGTCGTTTCATTTAAATTAGGGGATTTGTCTTAACTTCTACACTAATGTAAATATTTCTCTCCCCCAGATTACAGCAGTCAGCTCAGATCTCTAATTCTTGCTCTTTTGCTTCAACTGATTTCTGTACAGGGAGCAGACAAATTAAGCTTTACAGATGAGACTGCCCTAGAAACCAATAGGACATGTAACTAACAAAAGCAAGGGAACAAAGATATATATATATAAAGTAATTGTCTTTCTTAATTATTATATTGTGATAATACAAATATGTAACAATTGTATTTATAGGTTCAATAAATAAAAATGTGTTTATTTTGTATTAAAATATGATATATTTATAGACAATACATTAGAGCATTTGTTCCTAGGCAACATGGTTTTGTGAAGTGTATTTTCCCTTTGAGTACTAGGTTGTTTGTTACCAAGTGTTTTGCATCATGATACGGGCTTAATACTAACATATCATATTTTATAATTACACAATTGTTGATACCGGATTGTTAAGTGTTAAATAATGTTGAAATATCATCATTTTATAGTGTGTTTTTTTTGCGCTATACTTTAAATGCTTCTGCAAGACTCAGCAAAGGTTTTCAAAGTATTCACGTATGATCTCTGCTACTTGTAATTCTTTGTTTTGCTTTTTCAATTACGGCACTGCCCTGATTCACGAGTGATCCCAAAAATCCTATTAGCATAGGGTTTGGGTGTTAAAGTGTGTATGGGGGGGGGGGGGGTAACTCGCAAATATATTGTCAGGGCAAAACTCAATGGAGATTTATGCCATGCTTTTCGTCTGTGTTGTGAAGTTCACTGATGGGTGAATAGCATACCTATGTAGGATTTACTCTGCAGTTAGGGCACTCGTAAGTGCTTTTTCAGGGATTAGCATGGGCCCAAAGTCTGCAATTCAGCCAGTGGGTATTCGTTCAACACTTTCCTGAAATACTTTAATTGGATGTGCTGTTAGACACTAGGGCCTCCATTCTATGGCTTCCATAAGAATTCTTGGAAGGTACAAGATCTTTAAGAAGCAAATTTCTGGAACTATGCTATGGCTCCCACAAAAAAGATTCCCATAAAACTTACTGACACAAACCCAGGGGCTCTTACCTGAAGCACTTTAGCTCTAACATGTCTGTTCACTGGAAACTCAGTAGTCTCCATAGCAACTACACGGAATGGTACTCACTGACTTGAATGCACTACACCAGCCCTAACATCCTCCCATTTCCCTATCTATATAAAACCCCTCACATAACCACTTTGGCTATGGCCTGGTCCCTCTATGAGCTGGGTATCTCTCACGATTCACCCTTAATATCGGTTACACCCTATGAGTCCGGATAATCCCTGGGTTTACACCAAATGTTAACCTGTTACCAGGTGGGTCCCTATGGAAATGGTATAAAATGTTGACCCACATACAAAGAGTGTCCTTACGGATACCCATGCTATTACCATGGGAGTCCTCATGGAGTCCATGACAAACAAAGTTAACCCCTATACCACAGGAATCCTTATGGACCTTCTTAGAACATAACATTGACCCCCTATACCATTGAGGTCGCTATGGACCCCCATGGAATACTAATATATAGTAACATAGTTACATAGTATTTGACGTTGAATAAAGACTTTTAGTCCATCAAGTTCAACCGTTTTAGATCTCTTTTGATCCTTTTAATATGTGGATTATTTGTTAATTGTTAATAATCGTTAATTGATCCAGAAGACGGCAAACAAAAAAAAACATTGAAACTTTGCCAATTGTCTCATAAGAAAAAAAAAAGCAAAATTCCTTCCTGACTCCAGATACTGGTGATCAAATTTCTCCCCCCAGCAATATTCATTCTCTAGTTATCTAGGATAACCCTGAATGCCCTCTTTATTAAAAAATATATATAGCCCCTTTTTTTCATGTTACCAATCGAATTTGCTTTCACTACCTCTTTTGGCAGATAATTCAACAGTTTAACCAGCCTAACTGTGAAGAACCCTTTTCATTTTTTAAGGTGAAATCTTTTTTCTTCTAACCTCAAGGGATGTCATATTTTCAGTTGAAAACCTATTGGCATAAAATGTTCACTTGACAAAGCCTTATATTCACCCTGGATGTATTTAAATAAGGTAATCATATTCCCTCGTAGACACCTTTTTTCTAGGGAAAATACATTTTCTTTAGTCTTTCTTCTGCCCAGGGCCACCTGATATATACTACTGGTTAAATACCCACAAGGACTGTTTGGTTCTTGGATATCTCAGCACCAGCACCATGATAACTGGCTTCTGTATCATGTGGATCTCTCCATCTGGAATCAGCACTTCCAAGAGTCTCAGTAACCTTCCTGTGGGCGTGACCAGGACAAGTTACTTGTAGGGTGGAGATAGGATCAGTATCACAGCCATCCAGGGACAAATAAGAAACATTCAATTCTCTATATGTTTTGGAAGTGAACTATTTTATTTGTGTACAGTCAGAAATATTTATAGCAGTTAGATACACAGGGGGTGTACACAATGTAACAATGAGAGGGTGTGGCCGACAATTACAGGAGATGACCCTACATGGGGTCTAGAAGTAGTTTGATTGCTGGCATCTGTGACCAATAGGGCTACCTACTAATACACATCCTGTCACATCCTACACATCCTGTCTAGATCATCAGATATGTACTTAGTTTATCTGGCAAACAATGGGATAAAGCAGATTACTACACAATGGAGTGACTGGAGCCAAGACGTCTGTCCTTTAATCGGCTAAGATACAGGAACTGGTCTGTGACATTTTGTCCCTCCATTTCCCTTAATAGTTTTGTTGTCCTTCTCTGTTCTTTTTCCAGCTCTAAAATGTCCTTTTTATAAAGTGGTGTCCAAAATTGTACTCCATATTCCAAATTAGGGCGTACTAGGGATTTGTACAGTGGCAGAATTATATCTGGTACCCTTGTTTCTATACCCTTCTTCATACATTCTAATATTTTACTTGCCTTTGCAGCTGCTGCTTGTCATTCAGCACTGTTACCTAGGTGGTTGTCCACAAGTACTCCCAAATCCCTTTCTATATCGATACCCTAGATTTGCTTCATTAAGATTATAAATTGCATGGCTATTTTCCCTTCCCAAATGCATAAGCTCTCTTGTGGTTCTCATCATACCTACAAAATCAATCATTCAGTATCTCCTTCTCTGACACCTCTTCTTCTCCTCACCCCCTGTCTGTTCATGTACCCCAAGGATCTGTCCTTGGCCACTCCTCTTCTCCATCTACATTTCCTCACTTGGTACCCTCATAAACTCATTTGGGCTTCATTATCATTTCTATGCAGATGACACCCAAATCTACCTCTCCGCACCAGATCTATCCCCCCTTTCTTCTAACACACGTCTCCAACTGCCTCTCTAGTATATCCTCTTAGATGTCCACACACCATCTCAAACTTAACATGTCTAAAACTGAACTCCTAATCTTCCCTCCCTCTCCCACAGTGTCAATACCTCACATATCTCTCACTGTCAACAAAGACATTATCACCCCTCCTCCTAAGGTCGTTGTCTTGGAGTTCTACTGGACCCCGCTCTGTCTTTCATCCCTCACATACAATCACTAACTAAATCTTGTCTTCTCCATCTACAAAACATCTCCAGAATTCGTCACTATCTTACACAAGACACAACTAAAATCCTTATACACTCTCTCATCATCTCTCGACTAGACTACTGCAACTAGCTTCTTGTTGGCCTACCTACCTCCCAACTGTCTCCACTTCAATCCATTATGAATGCCTCTGCTAGACTCATCTTCCATTCTCAACGTTCAGTCTCAGCATCACCTCTCTGTCAATCACTCCACTGGCTTCCCTTAGCTTCAAGAATAAAATTTAAAATCATGACTCTAACTTACAAAGCCCTCAACAATAATGCTCCCCCTTATATCTCTGCTCTCATCTCCAAATACTCCCCCACCCGCCCTCTTCGTTCTGCTAATGACCTTCTTCTTTCTGCAACTCTTGTCACCTCCTCTCACTCCCGCCTCCAGGACTTTTCTCGTGCTGCCCCTAGTATCTGGAACTCCTTGCTCCACCAGATTATCCTCTTGCTTCAAAACATTTTAAACCTCACTTAAAACGCATCTCTTTAAAGAAGCATATCACCTTCCACCCTAACACACTTATCAACTCTCTCTACCTCTTTTACCACTCACTATACCTTACATTGTAAGTCTGCGAGTTTCAATCCTAAATACTTTCGGAATTCACCATGGACATTGGATTCCTAGCTCAAAGACAGGGCCCTTCTTCCTTTGCTAAATGTTAATCTGTATTTATCATTGTCTGAACCTAATTTATGTACAGTGCTACAGAATATGTCGGCGCATTATAAGTAAACTATAATAATAATAATTTATTTGTATTAAATCTCATCTTCCATTTAGTCGCTCATTTCTCTGGTTTATGCAAATCCCTTTGGAGGGAAAGCACATCATTATCTGATTGAATTACCTTGCACAACTTAGTGTCATCAGCAAAAATTGAGACAATACTTTTTAGTCCTACTTCTACGTCATTAATAAATATGTTAAAAAGGAGGGTACCTAATACTGAACCCTTAGGAACCCCACTTACCGCATTATTCCAATCTGAGTATGTTCCATTTGCAACAACCATTTGCTTCCTGTCTTTTAGCCAGCTCTCAGTCCATGAGCAGATATTCCAGTATTCCTTAGTTTCCACAATAGTCTTGCATGTATAAAAAGCCTTTGCAAAATCCAAAAAGACTACACTGAGTTGCCCTGATCCAAGTTCCTACTAACCTTCTCATAGAAACTAATTAGATTTGTTTGACATGACCTATCCCTCATAAATCCATGTTCACTCCTACTTATGATTTTTTTCAAATAGACATATTCTTGTATACTGTCCCTTATCAACCCTTTTAAAAGCTTCCCAACTACAGATGTGAGGCTTACAGGTATAATTACCTGCATTTGCCCTACTTTTCTCCAGTCATCTGGTAGAGACCCTGTGGTGAGTGAATCTTGAAAAATTATATATAGTGGTTTGGCTATTACCGAACCCAGTTCCCACAGTACCCTTGGATGTATTCCATGAGGACCTGGTGCTTTATTAATATTTAATTTTTTCAACCTCTTTCGGATTTCTTCTTGCGTTAACCAATTATTTTGTTATGTAATGTAGCCCTGTTTTGTTGCAGTTTCTCAACCACTGGTACCTCCCTTGTGAATACTGAAGAAAATCACTTATTCAGCTCACCTACCTTTTCCTGGTCACTAATTATCAGACAGCCTGTTTAACATTGCAATATTCCTATAGCTTCCTTCATGGCCTTCTTCACAATAATATATTTAAAAAATATATTTTAGGGTTAGTCTTACTCTCCTTTGCAACTAACTTCTCATTTTCTGTTTTAGCCAGTCTAATAGCTCTTTTGCAAGCCTTGTTGATTTCCTTATATATTGACATTAAGCTGCCCCTGTTCCCTCCTTCTTGTATAATTTATATGCATGTTTTTTTTTTCTTATTATGATCTTTAAGTCATTTTTAAGCCACAAGGTATGTGATTTTCTCCTATTCATTTTATTTTTACACAGTAAATACCAATGTGTATGTATATTTAGTAAGGATTTAAATGTTGTCCATTTTTTATTATTCATTATTTTCATAATTTTTCCCTTTAAGTTCTTAATCCCAGTCTATCAGCCCTATTTAATTCCCCCAACTTGTGGAACCCTAGCCCTTAATGTAGCCTTCAAGACATATAGCTATTTAATTGGCCTCAAAAAGCTCCGCGCAAATGACCTGCGAGTTACATGTGAAAAAACCCTACGGCCTGATGAAATTTGAACTCCGTGGACACAAAGCCTTTGATCTGTCAAGCCCGTAAATATTACTTTCGCAAAAAGCTATTAAATTGCTACAAATCCACTGGCGTTCAAACCCGTATCCCGCAATTGGAGCCTAAAAGCCAACGGGTACTAGAGAGGGGGTTAAAGTCCTATCCGTAGCACTGTAAATGCAAATATACACACACTTCTGTACTCATAATTAAAGGGAAAGTGATGTTAGGTATTAAAATGAACAGCACAACAATTTCAAGCTCGCAATTCTACTATAAAATACATTTGTTTCTGTTTAATTTCCATGTTGTATCGATCCCGGCAATCAATGTGTTAATACATATAGTGGAACACTCATTGGCTAGAATATCATATTTACTTATGTATTATTATTGCATTAGTTCTGGAATGCTGGTCCGATCGAAACACGTAATTGAAACCAGTAAGGCTTTGAAATCTAACATCCAATAATGATGATCTCTTTTGCCATTGGCCCAGTCTAAACCCGTACCTACGTGTTTGATTAATTGATCATGTTCACTGCCACACATGCAACATGCGCAAGAATGGTTTACAGGCTTGCGTCTATGGACCGTAACTCGTGGCATGGTTCAATTTAATAGCTCTGTAATGCAGCGGAATTTCAAGCCCGCAGATTTTTCGGGTGTGCCAATGCTGATATGGGCTTCAAATTTAATGGGGCTGTATATATCGTATTGCTGCCCTTAGCTCATTAAATTTAGCCCTTTTAAAATGTATAGTTTTTGTTGGCCCCTTTTTTTTGTATTCAATCTCAAATGAAACTGTGCTGTGATCACTATTCCCCAAGGGTTCCCCTATTTTAACATTTGATAACATATCAATATTACTCTTGATGACTAAATCTAAGATAGCCTAATTTCTAGTAGGTTCTTGTATAACCTGGGTACAATAATTATCCCTGAGTGCACTCAAGAACCTGCTCCCTTCAGCTGAACTGCTGGTCTCATTTATCCAGTTTATTACAGGGTAGTTAAAATCTTGCCCGTGCTTAGCTGCATTATCTATCTGCAGCAATCATTTCAATTAATCACCCTCAACTATATTTGGGGGCTTATAGCATATTCCTACCAATATATTCGTTTAGAATTAGATACTCCGCTATTTAACTCCACTCACAAAGATTCAATGTTGTCGCTAGTTCCACTATAAATATCTTCTCTGACTACAGGTTTAAAACAGGCTTAACATACAGACAAATCCCTCCTCCTCTTCTGCCATTACCCCTATCTTTCCTAAATAAGTTATAACCATTCAAATTAGCTGTCCACTCATGAATATCATCCCACCATGTTTCAGTAATCTCTATTAAGTCCCATTTTTTGTGTACCGCTATTAATTCTAGCTCACCCATTTTCCCAGGCAAACTTCTTGCATTAGCAAGCATACACTTTATGTTGCTATGACTCTGCCATTTTGAAATGCTTGCCACTGTTTTTGAGTCACCTAGTAATACCTCCCTACTGTCTATTGTAACCCTCCCCATTCTCCTCCCCCATTTGTAAATAATTTATCCCTTTCCACCTCTACCCTTTCTACCCCAATATTTCTATGTAGTCCCTCCTCCCACTTAATAGTTTTAAAAACTCCACCAGCCATTCTACTATCCTTTCCCCTAGCACACAAGCTCCCCCTTCATTAAGGTGCAATCCAGCATGGCTATAGAGATTGTACCCAAGTGAGAAGTCGGCCCACTGAACTAAAAACCTCAAACCCTCTGTCCTGTACCACTTTTTTAGCCACATAATTACCTCCCTAATCTCCTTCTGTCTCCCTGGGCTCGCAGTTGGCACTGGTAGTATCTCGGAAACTACTACCTTGGAGGTCCTTGCCTTAAGATTGTTTCCTAGTTCTATAAAATCATTCTTTAGGACACTCCATCTTCCACTTACCTTGTCATTGGTACCTGCCCCTCCCAATAATTTATCCACCCCATCCACGACATGCCAAATGCGAGGACCATGGAGACAAAACAAACTGTTCAATTGCTGAGATTTGGGTGACAAATCACCCTGCCTATCTTGCTATTAATAGAGTCCTCCTATTCTGCCCTCCCACTACTCCATTAGAACTGTTTTCACGGCTGTTAGAGGGAACAGTTCTATCTGGTATTGCCATTCCTGAATGGACATCCTCATCAGATAAGATTATATGACCATTGGCCATGGGGGTCCATTGTGAAGCCCATGGACCCTAACCCTACATGGGGGTCCATAAGGACCATCATAGTCTCTAACACTAAATACATAAAAACGGATCACCATGATAATCTAAAGAATAACATTAAGGTCCCATTGGACCCCCATGGCACCTAAATATAAACTGGTACCATAGTACTAAAATGTTGAGGGTCCCTAAGGACTTCCATGTTATACCTAGCTATGACCATTTCGGTTCTCATAGTCCCCATGGAATATAAAATTTGCGCCTATACCTCGGTGGCCTTTATGGACCCCAATTGCACCTGATTGGTTATACTGTTAAGCAAACAAATATAGCACAGGAGTAATTAAAATAATCAGTTCTGATTGGCTTAAACATGATTGACACATATTTCAGTCATTCTGAATCTGCAGTTAATAATATATAAAGTGAAGGTGTGCTCAAAAAACTAGAAGAGCTTTTTTTTATAGGTAGACATTTTTATTTTATGCAGTGGCACATTTCCACTGGCAGAAGATGAAGAACAAGGGCATAAATCTAGAAAGAAGAGGACAGATGTTTTAATTAACATGGAAGTACTTGCTTATCCAGGGCTGAAGAGTGAGGAAACTGGGCATTGATGACCATCACTGGAGGGCGTCAAAATCATAGGTAATATGTATTTTATCCCCTTACAGGTGTAATGCTTCTTTTTTTATGTCGTATTTTTATATACTTAGTGTTATGGACTATAGTGGTCCTTGAGAACCCCCATGTTATAAGCATTAACTTTTGGTGCCATGGAAGTCTATAAGTACCCCCCTGGCCATAGCTTAAAATACCATGTGGTTTCATTGAGACACCCATGGTTTAGGGGTTAATATTAAATGCCACATGAGCTATATATGGTTAATTTTCTGAGCCATGGAAGTCAATAAGAAGGGATCCTGAGTGGTATTAACCCCTTAATTGTGTCGGATTTGATCAATCAAGCCTCAGGTCTGACTCAATGAAGGTTTTTGCTTCTTCATAAGAATGGATTTGAGGGATAAAGGCCTCTCGGGGGCCTTTTGCTGCCTTTATCAGGTTATCAGGTTTTTTTTTTAATTGTATGCTCTTAGAAAGTCTGCTGAGTACTTTTCAGCAAGATGGTTACTAGGGACATTTCGAGCAATGGGATGATATTTCTCAGAGGTTAGATTTATGTGTGTAACGTGATAGCTTGGTAATTATTTATGAGTGAATGTCGCTCTGTACTTCTCCTATGGGTGCCAAGTTTTCTCCTAAAGTTCTAGAATTTAATAACTACACATAAATTATAGAATATGTCAGTTCTCTTCTTGTCTTTTAAATATTTCCATTCCTATTTTATTTTAAGCTTGGGCAATACCCATAAGTAATTGTTGGTATGACTTATTTAATTAAAAGTGAAACAATTCCAAAAAAGGAAATTTTAATTTCCTGGACTGGTTCATGACAGCAATACTATTCCTTCTCTCAAGGTCTAGAACAAGGGAGAGGCCTTTTCCAGGTAAATGCTCTTGTCCTGTCCTGGTAGAGGAACAAATACCCATAAGTAATTGCTGCGGTGAACTAGTTCAGAAAATTAAAATTTACTTTAAAGTTTTCACTTTTTTGGCCATGAACATGTCTCACTTTCTTTGCCTCTTATGTTCTCTATTGAATAGACAGAAGAATGGATAGTCAGTTCTATGGAGCATATGTGTGTCTGAAGCATTGTGCACACATTAAGTGTGTTAATCTCTAAAACTATGTTTACATACTACATGTTGTATAACTTACAATTGTTCCATTCTTGCTATTTGAAATGTTAATAGACATGTAATACTGATGTGCAGAAAGATTTAGAAACAAGTAGAGTTATAATACGATATGCACAGAGAGTTTTAGTAACAGGTATTTACCAAGCTCAGTTTAAAAAAAATCAAATTGGAGGTATAGTCACTTGATTGAAAATCTGTTTGGCAGGGGCATTACAATGCTGAATGTCCAACTCATTAAAAATATTGTATTAAGTATTTTCTATACTGTTAATACTCCAATCAGTTTCAATTTCTATAGTGTAGTATGTGGTTTTCATTCATAGTAGTTTTAGGAAAATGCCATTTTAATCTTTACATTTTGGTGAAAATATATGGTTATTTGTATTTAATTTATACTATTCTTAGTAGCTAAGTTTTTATATTGATTTTGTAAAAGATCTATATAAAATCTGATATCAAGCTGTGAAAGACTGACTCTGGCTCATTCTAAACAGAGTCAGTCATTCACAGCTTGATATCAGGTTTTATATAAATCAGTCAATTACTACTTGCCTATTGGGCCTCTACATATAATTTTGCATATGGTCTTCAAAACTCTAGAACCAGAGCTTTCCAGGGAAACTTATAAATGGAAATTGAAAACAGTCAATTATTATATCACAGCTACATTACAACATTACCGTTTAAAATATCAAACTCAAATTTACTTTATCAACTTTTGCATACAAGGGTTTTGTGATTTACCATTATATTTGCTGCATGTAAGAGACCAGCCTTTCTCTAACCCTTTTAGATATTAAAATGTGGTAACAACATATAAGTTGTAAGGGGAATTGTTATGATCTATGAACATGCAGATATTATACTTGTATGTTACACAGAACAAGTCGGACACTTGATCTTCTCCTTTTTCAGAAGTTCTTGTTTTGACGTAAGTAAACACAATCCAACTTAACAAGCTTTTTTAATTGATTTGGCTTCTTCACATAATGATACGCAAGACACAGTGTTAGGGCCTCATGCTAATACCATTAATCACAGTGTACAAGATGTTTAAGACCAAAGTAAACCCTGTTAGCTATGTTAATCACCCATTCCAGAAACATTGCAAGAGAACAGCTACAAGTGACTGCGGCAAGCCGGAGCCAATAATAATGGCAAACTTTTACATTGATTTTTACACTGACAATAGATTACGAGTTACTTTTAAAACCCTATGCTAATAAGATTTTACGGATCACTCACAAATCAAAGCAGTACCATTACTACAAAAAAAATAAAAAAATATTATTAGTTCCAAAGACCACTAACAAATAATTTTAAAACCATTGCAGAGTGCAACAGCGGCAGTTAATGAGGCATAGCATAGCACTAGTGATGTCCCGAACAGTTCGGCGGCGGACTATTCGCGGAGATTTTTGCATGTCCGCGTTCGCATCAAACGGCGAACACATGCGCTTTTTCGGTCCGCCCCCTATTCTTTATCATTGAGGAAACTTTGACCCTGCACCTTACAGTCAGCAGACACATTCCAGCCAATCAGCAGCATACACTCCCTTCCAGAGCCTTCCATCTGAAGGACAGACTCCATTTTAGAATCATTCTGAAGCTACATTCGTTGAGAGAGGACATATATTCTAGCTGCTGCTGATTTAATAGGGAAATAGATAGCCGGGGTGTGTATTTAGCTTCCACTACACACCTGAAGGACTCATCTGATATCTGCTGCAAGGACAGCAACCCAAAAAGCCTTTTAGGGCTAGAACATCATTTATTTTATTTTTTTCTGTGTAATCTAATTGCATATGCCTGCCTGCCAGCGTGTGTGTGACAGGCTAACACCTAACAGTTTCTATTGTGCTCAGTGAAATAAAACAAATTTTTTTGACTGTAATAGATTGAATAGCAATTGCCTGCTTACAGGTGTGTGTGTGAGGCCTATTGCATCTACTCTGCCAACTTTTGCCAGTGCACAGTGACACTCATATCTGGTGCAACCTAGTGTACAGTGAAATAAAAGAACCCTTTTTTTCTGTTATCGATTGAATATCAGTTGGCTGCCTACAGGCGTGTGTGTGAAGCCTATTGCATCTACTCTGCCAACTTTTGCCAGTGCACAGTGACACTCATATCTGGTGCAACCTAGTGTACAGTGATATTTAAGAACCCTTTTTTGACTGTAATAGATTGAATAGCAATTGCCTGCCTACAGGCATGTGTGTGAGGCCTATTGCATATAATCTGCCAACTTTTGCCAGTGCACAGTGAAACTCATATCTGGTGCAACCTAGTGTACAGTGAAATAAAAGAACCCTTTTTTTTCTGTAATCGATTGAATATCAGTTGCCTGCCTACAGGCGTGTTTGTGAAGCCTATTGCATCTACTCTGCCAACTTTTGCCAGTGCACAGTGACACTCATATCTGGTGCAACCGTAGTGGACAGTGACATTTAAGAACCCTTTTTTGACTGTAATCGATTGAATATAAGTTGCCTGCCTACAGGCGTGTGTGTGAGGCCTATTGCATCTACTCTGCCAACTTTTGCCAGTGCACAGTGACACGCACATCTGGTGGCACCTTAGATTGCACGCGCAGTGCCCCAAATTTGAAGTAGGAGGTCCGACCAAGCATCTTTTTCCATCTCCCTGTTTCAAAATTCAAAGCCATATACACGTCCCCTAATAGTGGACGTAACAGGGATTAAACCGATAGGTATAGTACTACTTAACAGTACACACCTTATAATAACGCAGACAGAGGCAACGCAGAGAGAGGAGTCTGAAGAAGAGGAGTCAGAGGAGGAAGGTGGCTTTGAGGAGGTGGAAGACCAAACACAGCAGGCGTCCCAGGGGGCTTGTTGTCACCTTTCGGGGACCCTTGGTGGCTGGGTGGAGGAAGAGACCATCAATGACATCAGTGAGGACAAGGAACGGGACATGGCTAGCTTGGTATCCAACCTTGTGCAAATGGGGAGTTTGCGGTTGTGCAAAGGGACTGTTTGCGGTTGTGCATTAAACCGGGAGATTGGTCTGTTACTGTGAAGCGGGTGTAACCCTTACACTACCTGATCGATACAACATCATACCTGATGTTTAAAGCATGTTATTCCAAACAATTTAGGAATGTTAGGTGATTTATGCCCTTTATGGCTTAAAACCAGACTCTGCATCAACTATGTAATTTTCCCTGGGAGTTTTGCCATGGATCCTCCTCCGGCATGCCACAGTCCAGGTGTTAGTCCCCTTGAAACAACTTTCCCATCACTATTGTGGCCAGAAAGAGTCCCGGTTGGTTTTGAAATTTGCCTGCCCAATGAAGTCTATGGCGGTTCGCCGATGTTCGCCCTTTCGCAAACATTTGATTAAGTTCGCGAACCGAAAATTTGATGTTCGCGACATCACTACATAGCACTAGTGCTCACCATTCACTAAATGATTGTTGTAGGATACCCAATCATACAAAATCTATTGCACAAACCAGAATCTGCCTCATAAGCTCATAGTCAAAAGCTTGAAACAGACCTGTATATGAGTGATTCTTGTTTTGTGTAAAATCCAAAGGGGAAAAAAAGAAAGAGTACTAAAAAAGAAACAACTAAAGAGCCCTAACAAATGTTTTTAAAACCATTGCAGAGTGCCACAGCAGCATTTAAAGTAATATCCACTATAATAGTTTACAGCATGTGAGTAATGCCTGCGTGATGTGTATAGCAAAGGTGCGACTCACAGGAAGAGAGCTGACGCACTGGGTGAATTGCGCAACTGTGCATGCAGAATGGCATGCCGTTGTGCTGGGCAGAGAGGGGGGAAACAGATGGAGGGGGAGAAATGGGGGACAGAGGGACGGGGAGAGAGAGAGTGGGACATAGGGAGGGAGGGGGACAGAGGGAGGGAGATAAAGAGAGGGAGGGGGACAGAGGGAGGGAGACAGAGAAAGGGTGAGAGAGGAAGGGAGAAGGAGAGAGGGAGGGGAACAGAGAGAGTGGGAAAGAGGGAGGGGACAGAGAAAGAGAGAGGGGCAGAGAAGGAGCAGGAGGGAGGGAAAGAGAAAGGGAGGGAGGCAGAGAGGGAGAGAAAAAGAGGGAGAGAGAGGGAGGGCAGGCAGAGAGAGAGGGAGGCAGGTAGGCAGAAAAAGCGGGAGAGAGGGAGGGAGAGAGAGGGAGGGGAGAGGGAAGGAAAAAGAGGAAGGGAGAGAGAGGGAGGGAGAGAGAGGGAGGGAGAGAAAGAGAGGAAGGGGATTGACACAGAAAGGGAGAGAGAAGAGGTAGAGAGAGGGGGAGGTAGACAAAGAGTATATGGAAAGCAGAGAAAAGATACAGAGAGACAGAGGGCAGAGAGAGAGAGAGCAAACACCCACACAGAAGATGCAGAGAGAAACAGGATGCAGAGAGACAGAGGGTACAAAAAGAGAGATGGTAAACAGAGAGACAGAGGGCTCACAAAGAGAGAAAAGGTGCATGGAGAAGGAGCACAAAGAGAGTGAGAGGGCACACAAAGACAGCACAGAGAGAGACATCACAGACAATTAAACATTACATATGACACTGTCATTTATGAGGCAAGTTTCTAGTATGATATATAAACAGAAAATAAACCTATTTTACATATTGACTCTATAAATACAATTTTCACATCTATTAAAATTAAACAAATAAATAAATAATATATTCTATTAGTTTCCCAACCTTCAAGCTTGGTTTGGGTATACCCTACACTGAAATCTCTTGCATACAAGCAGGATTTACAGATGTGGTCTGAGTGACATAATATTGCAAGTGAAAAGTTTAACATGAATATGTAATTTAGGGAAAAAAGCTCCCGCCGCAGATTTACGGCTATACCACAAATTACACAAATCGATTAGCATGGGGGCCATTAGATGGTATTTATGTCAATAAATAAATACCAAGCCAGATAAGCTGTCATTAAAATAATATCTAGAACTGACTACCAGTTTGTACTTGTTGAACAACTTTGTCACAATCCAAGGTGTATGCCTTCCTTTACACATTAATAGGAGTGCAGCTCAAATTTGACCAAAATTACTTAACATATTATTTAAACCACAAGCAGCAAACAAATCAAAATATAAATGGCAACTAAAAGCATTATACAACTTGTCAAATTATTTGATTGTCAAATTAACTATACTCTGCTACATATGTCAAACTGTCTGTGAAGAGCATTGGTGTCAAAAAGACATGTTATGTAGTGATGTCGCGAACATAGAATTTTCTGTTCGCGAACCGGGAAAGCGAACCGCCGCAAATGTTCGCGAACCGGCGAACCCGGCGAACCGGAGTCTGGTTTTAATCCATAAAGGGCATAAATAACCTAACATCCCCCTCCATCATCATCCTCCCCTGTATCTCTTTACCCCCTCCCTCATCATCCTCCCCTGTGTCTCTTTCCCCCCTTCCTCATCACCCTTCCCTGTGTCTCATCCCCCCTCCCTCATCATCCTCCCACCTCCCTCATCATCCTCCCCTGTATCTCTTTACCCCCTCCCTCATCATCCTCCCCTGTGTCTCTTCCCCCCTCCATCATCATCCTCCCCTGTGTCTCTTACCCCCCTCCCTCATCATCCTCCCCTGTGTCTCTTTTCCCCCTCCCTCATCATCTTCCCCTGTGTCTCTTCCCCCCTCCCTCATCATCCTCCCCTGTGTCTCTTTCCCCCCTTCCTCATCACCCTCCCCTGTGTCTCATCCCCCCTCACTCATCATCCTCCCACCTCCCTCATCATCCTCCCCTGTATATCTTTCCCCCTCCCTCATCATCCTCCCCTGTGTCTCTTTCCCCCCTCCCTCATCATCTTCCCCTGTGTCTCTTCCACCCCTACCTCATCATCCTCCCCTGTGTCTCTTTCCCCCCTTCCTCATCATCTTCCCCTGTGTCTCTCCCCCCCCTCATCATCCTCCCGTGTGTCTCTTTCCCACCTCCCTCATCATCCTCCCCTGTATCTCTTTACCCCTCCTTCATCAACCTCCCCTGTATCTCTTTACACCCTCCCTCATCATCCTCCCCTGTGTCTCTCCCCACTCCATCATCATCCTCCCCTGTGTCTCATCCCCCCTCCCTTCAAATATAGATAGATAAATATTTATTTTAAATAGGAATCCCTACAAGTCTTATATTACAATGCCTTCATATAAAATATGTACTGTGCTGTTACAATTATAAGAAATGAAGTGTTGCTCATTCATATTTACTATTTGTATAATGAAATTGCTTGAAATAGGTTTGCAAATTAACTAATTAAAATGACACAATATTTTATGCTTGCTCCTTAAATAGAAAGACAAAAGGGAACATTAATTTATTTTTCTGGGTCTTTAAATTCTTAGCTTGGCTTTGAAAAATGCCTGTATTCCTCAGAGGCTACTTTAGGAATTTCATAACTAGGCATACTCCGTAATGAAGCAAAATTTCAATAGGCTTTTATTTGGCACACTCCATGGTAAAATAACTTTCAATTACTTGTGCTGCAAAGAATGTAATACACTGTAACCCCTAGATATCAAACGCAAGTATTAAAATATATGAAGTGGGTTAGCTACGCTGCAGAGAAAATAATCTTATCAAAGTACTGCAGCTTTGAGAGAAAGATTCTGCATGCAAGGTATTACAAAGACAGCTACAGTAAGCTTACAGTCTTCAGCATACAATTAGATTTGGTGTCCCACAGAGGTTTCAACATCGGAAAATGACATATAAGTCCAAGCAGATGTGGCACATGCTGTAGGCTGTAAAAAAAAAAAAGCCCTGGAACGTGGGCTGAATATGAAAGAGTGCATACACTTAAGCAGGGAAAGTAACTTTGCTTTACAAAAAAATCTAGTTTGGATTAAAAAACATATATTGAAACATGCTTTTTGTTTTGCCAATATTAATAAAATATTGAGTTAGCTAATTTCTTTATGGGCATGTCATGTTACAATTAAAGGATCTTCAATCAAACAATATTAAAAGGGCTACTGTAGTCCTATAATTATGTTATAATTATGTGATATAAATAATGTTTTTTAATACAATCTTTTGAAAAAATACAAGATCAAATTGTTTTTATAAAGTAGAAATTGTAAACAAATAAATAACTCCAAGCATGCTGATCGCTTTTCATGTTTGCCGTATGATGATTAATTAATTGAATTCATTTATTATTGTTTCAGATTTTAAAAATGTATTGAGATTTACCTCTCATTTCTAGGTAAACTGTGGTAGAATAAACATGAGAATATATTTGAAATGTTAGAGAATATAGAATAATATTGTGATGACAGAGAGAGATCTGTGAAAAAAATGGCCAATACGCTTATTTGTTGCATCCATGGGTAAGTGAATCTTATGTGCTGTTTACTACAGATGTGAGAGTATCTGAGTTCCTGTAATGGACAGCTATGCTAGTGTCATGACCTGCTTCTTCAATAGGGCTTGATAAGAACCTAGTTCCAACCAACCCTAGCAGGACCATGTAATTCTATTTACCTCTGGCACAAAAGATGGCTTCAGGATAGGGACAACACCCTAGAATATGTGCAGATGATAATGCAGGCAGGATATCAGTAGTCTCAGAACAGGACCACTCCCCACTCAGGATACAGGCACACAGTAAATAGTCTAATGCCTTGTTAATGTGAAAACCAAAACTGATAACCTTTATTATTAACTATGGACATGTTAATACAGTTTCTGCAGTGGAGAACAACCATTCAGAGAATTGTGCATTTTTTGATAACCAATGGGTGCAAACCTACATATAAATTTAAATGTCCCAGTCAGGACTATGTGCATTCTTAAGTAGCCAATAAAGGCATGCATATGTGAAATCTAGTAGCCACCAATCAGACCAAGGGGCATTCTTAGATTCCTTAGGAAAGCATGGCTACATATCAAACAGAGAATCTCAGGTGTATGTGCAAAACAGCATCTGCTCTGTAATAGCCAGGGTCACTATCTCAAGAGTGTTGACTTAGCACTTGACTGAAGGATAAGCCAACTGACTGTGAGCTTTGTGTTTAACTGCAATATTATGCAGAGCTGTCCATCTACAGAGCATCCTATACAGTTTTCACTATAGCCCTTAATGGGGTGCACCCCAGAGTCCCTGTTTGCGCGTAAAAGTAGCACAGGTACCCTAGCATTCTAAACTATACAAAACCTAGTATACTCATAAACAAAAATACATATAATATTGCAATTATATTTTAACCCAGGGAAGTTCCCAAATCCCATGGTCAATACACAGTCTAAAACAGTCCAGATAAAGAAATGGGGTGACAAATGGTCCCACTGTGCCTCCCAAAATCCAGTCATGACTGCTGGTACTAAATTTGCAGGATGACAGGCTATGGTATTAGAGGAAAAAGAGGAGGAAACATGAAATGGCTGTGTAATGATATAGAAATCACAAAGTTGTGGAGACCAGTAGCCAAGGTCAGCAAAAATCCAGTTCCGCAAACTTGTAGGTGAAAACAGGAGCAAGGTTTATTGAAGTGATCAGGAACCACACAATAATCTGGCAAGGATCAATAGACAGGAAATGCCTTATATAGGCCAAGGACCAGACACCTGACCAGACACAGCTGAAGAGACTTAGGTACTGATACTATTGCTAGCAGAGTCAAGCTTATAAGGTCTCAATGGAATTCACAAAGGTAGGCTGGCGCAGTGGTAGGGAAGAAGTATAGTAGCCTGGGGACCAGGGTTCAAAACCCAGCAGAGTCAATTCCTCACAGGCTGTTAGAAGCAAGTCATCAATCGTACTGGAGATAAAAAGGGCTATACTGAGATGTTAGAACTACATAGCTGATTATCTCTTCCAGCTGCACTGACAGAAGTGTTTATAATAGGGTAAATGGTCAAATGACTTAAAAAGGGGTTAGTTAAAAAGGCTTGGCAATGCATCTCATGTCCTGCTCTATGCTGCAGTTCATGGGATGCTTCTTATGATCACTTTGCTTGATGGCATGATGTGTTAAGTTTACATAAGTCAGTTATTAAAAGGCAGCAGTTACTTGAAATATTAGAGATATGTTTCTAGTTCTTCTCATTTCATTATAGGTATACATCTTATTTTATATCTCTTCAGGCACTCTTAAATCTACTGGGCACTGATCTAATCTCTTTCTCTGAAGCCTGGTGCAGGGATGCAATGGAGGAATTGTGTATATGTTAGAAAGAGGAATTGTGTATATGTTAGTTAGAAATCTAAATATTATGTTGGGACAAAATATTGGTAGCTAATATTGGTCATCCTTAAGGGCCATTTGTATACTACATGAAGGTGGTGGTGTCCTTGGCTAAGTTTGGAAGAAGTACTAGGTTCTAGCCAAATTAGAGTATCCATGGCCATGACTTATATTTGGTCTGAAATTACATGATTATGGGACGCAGCAAGCCTTGACAAATCTAAAAGAACTTAAGTCTTCTTTTGTTAGGAAGGAGAGTAGGAACTCAGAAAAACATGGGAATGGCTGCAATGAGGTTGTATATGAAATCCAATAGGCACAAGCAAAATCTGCTAAACTTGTGTTATTCTAAACATAATTGTATGCGCATAGCTTTCAGAGCTCCTATTGTTGTTAGTTAGAATGTGAGGGAAGAAAACCAAGCACATAGTTGCAGCCATTGTAGTGTCTGTGATTATATGCTTAAAACTACAAACATGAAGGATCGACAAGGAAAGAGTAACAAATGAAAACGTTTTTTCAACTGCACAAGCAACAATGTTGTGTACTTTATAGAATGTCCCTGTCATCTTCAATATATTGGGATAACAAAGAGAGAACTACACCGCAGACTATGTGAACACATTAGTAATATAAGAAATAGTCAAAAAGATCTGAAAATAGGTAACATTTGAAACTCTTTAGCCAGGCACTTTTAAGAGAAACACAATTCTAAACCCATTTTAAAGTGCTGGGTACTACAAAAGGTCAGCTTGGGCATTAGAAAAGGTGACACAGAAAAAAAACTTTTAAAGGCAGAACTGTGTTGGATAATATCATTGAACTCACTCATACCAAGTAGACTTAATGACAATTACAATTTCATGGTGTTTGACTGAAAAATATAACTTTGGGGATCATTCATTGTTATTTATAGATTAAACTAGTTGAGAGAAATCTCAAATGATATTTAGAATGATTTAGGATCTTTACCTGCATAAGAATTATGTCAAGGTTATTGATATGATTTATTCTATCAGAGCTATTATGTATGTAGATGGTGCAGACTAAACAGCTAGATGTTTTATTATCGGCTTCCATAAGCTTTTGTTATTAATTAGATTATTAGTATAGCAAGTGATTTTTCCTGCATAGCAATGATATATGTACCATATAGATCTTAAGGTTATTGTAAACACAATAGGAGCAATGTAGTGTGATTAAGATTGCTAGAATGGAATATTTGTGTGAGTTGTTTTCTTTTTATACAGGAGGTTAGTATGGCTACACTAGTGATGATGATGATATTGTCAATGCTTGGAGTCATAGACACTTTTTGATATAATTCACGTTGGTGTACTTCAGTATATAATGTTCCTGTGGTGGGACACTAGTATCTTTATGTCAATTTATGTAGAGGCAAAATAATGAGCACCACTATCTAGTGTCAGTAACGGGCATAACACGTGGAACATTGTGTGACAAATTTTAAGTCATGCATGGACACATTGAGAATCTCATATGTTGAGAATTAATTTTGTATATATAGTTATAATATTATTATTTGTCATATTAGAGGAGTTTAATTATCCTTTTTGGAGATGATATGTCTATGTAAAGACCTACACAGCAGTGATTTAATTGTACACAATTATGTCATATGTGGATGATATATTTGATTCCATTTATTCCTTAGATTACATATTAATTTTTTGGATTTAAATACAGTTTTGTCTATGTAGAGACATATAATAAATGTCAGCAATTAGTTAGTAATATATGAATTTATTCAGTCATATACAGCCCCATTAAATGTGAAGCCTGTAGTGGCAACGGAAAACCCACAAAGGCGTGAAATTTGTCTGTGTTACAGAGCTATCAAATTGAACCTTGCCGCAAGTTATGGACCATAGACGCAAACCTGTAAAACCTTACCACGCACGCAAGCTGTTAAGGGTTGGGGCTAGATGCAATAAGCCGTAACGATCCAAACCCGTAGCTTGACTCAGGCCTAAAAGCCAATAGGAAGAAGGAAACTGCAATTAACCCTGCAGAAAGGGTTTTTAAAGGGAGCGAAAACCATAATTACTGATATCACATAATTCACACACATAGATTATTACGTACTCATAGCCATACATAGCGGTAGGCCATAGCACATCTACACCCCCCCCCCCCCCACCCACGTACAATGACTAAACTACACAAAATACTCACATTCTTGTTTTACCACATACACATACACGTATATATTATATTTATGTATCCCTATTTTTATTCATAGAAGGGTAGAGGAGGGGAGGAAGAAACTGAGGAGAGAGAGGAGAGGAGAAGAGAGAGGGGAACACCAGAGGAGGAGAGTGAGGAGAGGAGGAGAGTGAGGAGAGCTAGAGGTATGCAGAGAGGGAGAACCAGGTCAGGGAGGCCAGGTGGAGAAGAGCAACAGGGGGGGGAGGGATGTGCCCCCAGATGTAGGCACACAAGGTGTAGGGGCAGAGAGTCAGGGGCCTGATCCTAAGGGGGTGGTAGTGGGGATGAGGGGCCAGCCCCAGGGAGAGGACAGGGAGACCAGGAACCCCAGGCACAGTTGGTAGGGCAAGATTCAGTGGCAAAGTACAGGACTAGGAATTATAGCCCAGAGAAGATGGATGTCCTCCTCAGGGAAATCCATGCCCGCTATCGGATCATACATGGTGGGAGAGATGTGAGGGCTAGTCAGAAGGCAGAGGCCTAGAGTCAGATTGCTACAACTGTTGCGGCATTAGGGGTATCAAATAGGGACGTAAGGTCTGTAAAACACAGATATGATGAAAGTCGAATGAAGAGGAAGATGGCAGAGGAGGCAAGAGCTTCAAGTGCAACTGGTGGTGGGCCGCCATCCAACATCACTTATTGTAGATGGGAGCAGACCCTCTCAAGGACTGGATTGAGCCAGCAGCAGTAGTGGGCCACCCAGAACAGGTGGACACGGGTGTGCCAAGAACCATGCAGAGTGAGTATCATATCACACCACACACATTGGTGTATGAACTTGGGGGAGGGTGATGGGGTGGACAAATACACCTCAGATATCATGATGTTTGTATGTATTGTAACAAGGTACCCTTTTCTGGACTGTAAATGGTAGAGACTTCTGGGCTCTTTTTATATATTTTATTGAGTAGTTACAAAAACACAAATTAAATAGCTTATAGTCAGCAAAATAAACATATACGTAAATGGGCTTACTTATACTCTGGGACACGCTGACTATAACCTGAGCAGCTTTTCTACTACAGGTTAAATTATAATTCATAAAGCAAACAGTCTCTTGTAGTGCCACCTTGTGGCCAGGATACAAACAGTCCCTTATAGCGCCAGCTTGTGGCCAGGATACAAACAGTCCCTTATAGCACCAGCTTGTGGCCCGGATACATATAGTCTCTTACAGTATCCGTAGTCTTGTATATGTGGTGTAGTGCCACCTTGTGGCCAGGTTACGAATAGTCTCTTATATAGTGCCAGCCTGTGGCCTTTCCACGTCTTCACTTGGATGAAGCATAGGGCCCGCCCTTCTCTCCCATATGCTTCACCCCAGGGACCCTTTGATATTGCAATAGGAACACTGCAATTTAACAGGACAAGCACTCAGCCTCTTCCCTGGGGTATAATAATTTAAGTAAAAGGTTTCTGACCTTATGGTAAATGGAGTGTCCGTCTCCTCACTAGCTTCACTCTGCCATGCAGCTTTCTCCATTTAGGTAACTCAGAAGTGTCCCACAGGTACATAATAAGGATTTCTTTGCAGATCCAGCAAGACCTTTTACTTGCAGCTCCAGAAAAACAGCACTCCAGCATTCAGTATTGCAGCTTCTCAAAAACAGCTCTCTCTGCTCAAGGTTTCTTCCAGGCTCCTTATCTCCTGTGAAAGCTAGCCCCCTCTCTGCTCACACCACTGCCTTTTAAATCCTCCTGACTTAGATCAGGTGTACTGGCTTGACTAGGCCGCAGCTCACATGCTCCCCTCCTGTTCAAGCATGGATGTACAGCCCTACTCATTCTTCTGCTTATGTAGATCCCTTGCTGGATTCTAGTGCAGGTTATCTGTCCTTGCTGGACACCGTTACAGTATGTATAAATAAGCTTTTACTCTGGCTGGTGTATACAATGAGCTGTATCCCCCTATAATTATTCTGGCTCCTACACCCCTGCCCACATGCATAGATAACTAACATACAATAGCACTGTAAGACCTATGGTTATGACTGAAGATATATGGGGCATCGATAAACATGTAAATCCTGCTAGCAAACATATCATTTTCATAATTAGTATCAATGAAATGTCTGGCCAATACCTGCAGTTAAAACTGATCCTGAGTATAATATGCTGTTAGATCAAGATTGATTTGTTATTCAAAAGAGAGTACATGTCTTGGTGTGAGCACTGTGGCATATGTGAATACAGACTCTGTAGGACTGCATGTGCATGTCATATACTGTCGTAACCTAGACCATGTCTGCATGTTAACAACCATTGCTGGGAACATGTCACAGATTGGTCAGTCCCACACACTGCACAGCAGAACCAGCAGAGCATGTGTCTGATGCACATGCAGATGGCACACCGCACCTCCAGTACACATTTTTATATGAGCCATGATCCACAATGCTGATTATGCAGGCCTTTGTTCATCTTTGTAACACAAGCACCACAGCCAATTACACGTGACCATGATGTCAAGGATATGGAAATACATAGCGGTCAATTGTGTAGGGAAAGCAACTCAAATACATTTTTTTTCCATTTCAGTACCCAGGAGGACAAGGTAAACCACAGATGAAAAAGGGGAGGCTTCACTGGAGGTGGGAGTGGTTGACGAAGAAGGCCAGGACATTCCAGAGGGCCTGAGACCATCCATACAAGCTGGCCAGTCACATTCAATGGCATATCATGAGTTGGAGTCACTGCCTGGGCCCTCAACAGCATCATCCAGCCATGCACAGCTGTTCCAGCCCTTTTCACCGGCCATGTCCTGCCTCCAGCCATCATCACAGCTGCCATCTGCTCAAACATCATTCCAGCCATGGCAGGCCACAACCATTCCCACACAATGGGCTCCCCAATTGATGTTCAATGTGTATTGACCTTGAGATGAGGTATTGCTATGATTGATATCTTGATCTTGTCTCTGTAGGTGTTAATAGCCATGAAGGCATGATCTTCATCTTCGAGCAGTACAATACCATCATGTAAGTGAAGACTCAACCCAGTTCCTAACAGGCATTCTATCAGTGTCATTCACCACTGCACATGGATCTGAAAAACAATATATGACTACTTATCTCTTCACTAATGAACATGACTGGAGTTTCAATTATAATGAATAGTGCCCCTGCTTTAGATTTGCATGGTCCCATTAGAATCTGCTAATCCAAAGAAATAGTTATACATGCGTTTTTGTTGTATTTCATCCCATTAACAATATGAAAGCGGATTAATGTATTTCATATCATCCAAACAAAATGGATTATTTCCTTGTTTTAGACATCAGGATCAATGTGAACAGTGTAATCTGTCTGGCCTTGGTACCACCCATATACCAGTGAGATGTGATATCAGCATGACAAAACTATTCCATGTAGATAGTGATAGTACTTTTTGCAGAAAAAATATGTTCACAGTGAAGCATGCCTTGTTGTATTACACATCCTTAACATATTCCGGGAAGGCTGATTGAACAGGACAGAATCAATACGGTTATTACTGTTCGTAGATGACGTTCATGTTAATTGGTTTATTGTAGTGTCCAGAGCAAAAACAATGTATAATGTATATATAATAACAGCTTATGATTGTTCTAAAACCTACTTTTTATGTTTTCCAGATTCCTATCATCTATTTGGGAATCAGCAGTAATGGGTTCCAAAAATGTGGAATTTAAATTGTATCACATGATCCATGATTTCTAGCAATTGTTTAAAATAGCAGATATAGACCATATGGTTGCTGTATGTGCATTAATGGTTATTTCTATGAAATTAACTGTTATATGATGTTCCTATGTCACATCCGATTATGTTACTCTGGTGTCCTGACCACATGTGACCCTAGTAGATGCTATGCTTTATCCGTATGATGTTGTCTAACAGTTAACCCTTAAGGTGTCCTTTGATTGCCCATAGCCTCTTGCCCTTCCGGTATCTGCCCCATGATATTAATGCACAGTATTGTCCATTTCTGATTGTGCTCTGTGTATGAAATAAAGTATGATGTTGTTATACTATTATTATTGTTTCGGTGTGCTTGTTTTGTATCAAGCTTTAGAATCTACAGAATCCAGATTTAATGAAGTGTAATTGTTATGAACTCAAAACACTGATTGACGTTTAACCTCCATTTTTTACTGATGTAATGATGACGGTCTCATTTACTATTGGTTGTTTCTAAATCGGTAGTTATGGCCTTGCTTAATTGGTCATGAAATACTACTGTGCATGAGGTACAGGAAAGTGATAGATGCAGTGTGCATATAGAGTCTATAGATGATAGACTTAATTGAACAGATGCAATTTTTATGAGGTTTTGAAAGATGAGGCAGGAATATAGTTGAGTAAAAAAATAAATATAGTAGAGTGAGGTAAGGAGTTCCAAAGAATAGGGGCAGCATGAGAAAAGTCTTTAAGGCTGGAGTGAGAGGAAGTGATAAGTGAGGAGGAAAGAAGAAGGTCATTAACATAGCGAAGAGGGCAGGTGGGAGCATATTTTGAGACCAGGGCAGAGATATAGGATGATGCAATATTGTGGAGGCCTTTTTATGTTAGAGTCATGAAATTGAATTGTATTCTAGAGGCTATGGGAAGCCAGTGGAGTGATTGACAGAGAGGTTCTGATGATACAGTGTGCGTTGATTGATGTATATGATTTACATAGTTACATAGCAATTAAGGTTTAAAAAATACTTTTAGCCCATCAAGTTCAACTTTTTAAGATCTCCTCTGATCTGCAATATGCAGATTAGTTGTTAATTGATCCAGAGGAAGGCAAAGACAAAAGGGGAAACAAATAATTCCTTCCTGACCCCAGATACTGGTGATTGGATTTCTCCTGGATCAATGCTCACTCTCTAATTAACCAGAATAACCCTGAATACCTTTTTAATTTAAAAATATATCAAATCCCTTTTTAAAGTTATCTATTGAATCTGCTGTCACCACCTCCCTTGGTAGAGAATTCCACAGATTAACTACCCTTACTGTGAAGAACTTTTTTCTTTCTTAAAGGTGGAATCTTTTTACTTCTAACCTCAAACGATGTCCTCAAGTCAATTAAAAACCTTTTTGGCACAAAATGCTCCCTTGACAAATCTTTATACTGACCCTGGATATATTTATATAGGGTAATCATATACCCTCTTAGATGCCTTTGTTCTAGAGAAAATAGGTTTAATTTGGTTAGTCTTTCTTTATAACTTAGCCCCTCATCTTTCTTCATAACTTAGCCCCTCCATTCCCCTTACTAGTTTTGTTGTCCTTCTTTATACGTTTTCCAGTTCTAAAATGTCCTTTTTATGAAGTGGTGCCCAAAACTGTACTCCATTTTTCAAATTATGGCGTACTAGGGAATTGTATAATGGTAGAATTATATTTGCTCCTCTTGCTTCTATACTCTATACATGCTAATAGTGTATTTGCCTTTGCAGCTGCTGCTTGGCATTGAGAAATGTTACGTTGTTGGTTGTCCACAAGCACTCCCAAATACCTTTCAATATCTGATACCCCTAGATTTGTTTAATTGTTTATAAATTGCATGGTTATTTTCCTTCCCAGATACATAACCTTACAGTTATTCGTATTAAATCTGCCATTTAATTGCCCATTTCTCTAATATATGCAAATCCCCTTGGAGGGAAAGTACATCATTTCCTGATTTAATTAACTTGCACAACTTCGTGCGATCAGCAAAAATGGAGACAATACTTTTGAGTGTTACTGCTACGTCATTAATAAATATGTTAAAAAGGAGAGGACCTAATACTGAACCTCGAGGAACCCCACTTACCACATTAGTTCAATTAGAGTATGTTCCATTTACAACAACCCTTCACTTCCTGTCTTTTAGCCAGCTCTCTATCCATGAGCAGATATATCCTGCAATTTCTGAATCCCTTAGATTGTTCAATAGTCTCCCATGTGGCACTGTATCAAAAGCCTTTGCTAAAACCAAAAATACTGCATCCACTGAGTTGTCCTGATCCAAGTTCCTACTAATTTCCTCATAGAAACTAATTATATTTGTTTGACATGTCCTATCCCTCATAAATCCATGTTGGCTCCTACTTCTAATTCTGTTTGAATAGACATATTCTTGTATATTATCCCTTAGTAAACCTTCCAAAAGCTTTCCCACTACAGAAGTGAGGCTTACAGGTCTATAATTCCCCAGATTTGCTCTTGCTCCCTTCTTAAATATAGTTATCACATCTGCTTTTCTCCAGTCATCTGGTAGAGACCCTGGTTTGAGTGAATCTTGAACTATTAGATATAATGGTTTGGCTATTACAGAACCCAGTTCCCTCAGAACACGTGAATGTATTGCATCAGGACATTTATTTTTTTCAATAATTTTTGGATTTCTTCCTACGTTAACCAATTACCTGGTGAAGGTAGTGTAGCCCCATTATGTTGCAGTGTCCTAACCACTGGTACCTCCTTTGAATCTACCGAAGAAAAGGACCTATTTAGCTCATTTGCCTTTTCCTGGTCACTAATTGTCAGGCGGCCTGTTTCCACATTGTAATGCTCCTATACCTTCCTTCCTGGCCTTCTTCCCATTTATATACTTAAAAAATATTTTAGGGTTAGTCTTACTCTCCTTTGCAACTAATTTTTCATTTTCTATTTTAGCCAGTCTACTAGCCCTTTTGCAAGTCTTATTGATTTCCTTGTACTTATGTAAAGCAGTCTCTGTCCCCTCTTGTTTGTAGAAGTCAAATACCTGTTTTCTACTCCATATCTTGATCTTAAAATCATTGTTAATCCATGTTGGATGGGATTTACTCCTTTTATTTTTATTCCCACATGGTATATGCCGATGTGTATGTATATTTAGTACAGATTTAAATGTTGTCCATTTATGTTCAGTATTTTTACCTGTCAGTTCTTAGTCCCAGTCTATAATATGTATTGCTGCCCTTAGAACATTAAAATCTGCTCTTTTACAGAGTTTTTGTTGGCCCCTTACAGTTTTGTTTGTTTAATTCAATCTCAAATGAGACTGTGTTGTGATCACTGTTTCCCAATGGTTGCCCAATTTCAACATTTGATACTATATCAATATTATTTGTGATTACTAAATGCAAGATAGCTTCATTTCTAGTAGGCTCTTGTATAACCTGGGCTAGATAATGATCCCTGAGTGTACTCGAGAACCTGCTCCCTTTACCCGTACTGCTGGTTTCACTCATCCAGTTTAATTCAGGGTAATTAAAATCTCCCATTATTAGAACTTGTCCATGCTTAGCTGCATTTCCAATCTGTAATAATAATTGCATTTTCTCACTTTCAATTATATTTTGGGATTTATAGCATACTCCTACCAATATTCTTGCAGTCTAGCAGATGTGTTCAATATGCATTGGAGTGTAAATAGCCAGGTGATGGGAAGGCCAGCAATGAGAGAGTTGCAGTAGTCAAGGCCAGATATGATGAGAGAGAGAGTTAGAATTTTAGTTGTGTCTTGTGTAAGGTAGGGATGTATTTTGGAGATTTTCTTTAGGTGAAAATGACAAGATTTAGTGATTGAGTGAAAGTGAGGAATGAAAGTGAGGGCAGCATACAATAGAAGTCCATGGGAGTGAGAGGTTGGAGTGATGATGGCATTGTCGACAGTGAGTGATATGTGAAGAGTACAAACTGAGGAAGAGGTTGGAAAAATATGGAGATCTGTCTCAGACATGTTAAGTTTGAGTTGACAGCCAGACATCCAGGAGAATATGCTAGAGAGGCAGTTGGAAACTTGAGCTAGCAAAGAAGGAGATAGTTCAGGTGCTGAGACGTAGATTTGAGTGTGATCTGCATATGGATGATACTGAAATCCAAAAGATTTTATTGGGGCACCAGGGGAATATGTAGAGATGGAGAAAAGGAGTGGGTTTGGACTGAACCTTTGGGTACACCAACAGTAAGAGGGCAAAGCGAAGAAGAGGCACCAGAGAAGGAGACACTAAATGTAAAATTTTCAAAATAAGACGTGAACTAAGAGAGAGCTGTGTCACAGATGACAAGAGAGGGGTTGGATAAGAAGTGGGTGATCAACTGTGTCAATGGCAGCAGAGTGATCAAGGAGAATTAGGATAGATAATTGACCCTTTGACTTGGCGGAGAGCAAGTCATTTTTGTGAGAGCTGTCTCAGTGGAGTGTTGGAGCCCGAAGCCAGATTGGAAGGGGTCAAGGAGGGAGTTTGAGAAAATAAATTGGCTAGGATTGTAGACCACACCCTCTAGCAGTTTAGAAACCAGGGGAAGTGGAGAGATAGGGTGGCAGTTAGAGGCAGAAATTACATTAGATGAGGGTTTCTTAAGGAAAGGTGGAATTATTGCATGCTTTAAAGGTGAAGGAAGCCAGCGCTGCAGGGGAGAGCAGCCAGAGCTGATCCCATGATAGTAAGGAGAGAGGGGATAGGGAGATAATTGTAGAGGGGAAGGAGGGAGGAGGAAGATGAGGGGGGGGGAGATAAGGAGGGAGGAGACATAGTGGGCCTCCCGATGAACGCCTAAGGTGCTCATTGCAACCCAGGTAGTGGGGGTGAAGCGAGCCCTGGGGGCCTTCGGCACTCATTGCAGCACCCATTTGGTGTTGGTAACGCCAATTGCTTGCCTCACCTCGCGAGGCTAGCAGCCATCCCTCGCTGTGAGAGCGTCGCAAGTGCGTTACCATTATTGCAAACGTCATCAACACTAACAACTATATATGTGATTAATCACTTACTTAATATTTGTTGTTGAATACTAAATTCCTAAAGATAACTAAAATCTAGGGGAATATTCCAGGTTTCCCTTTTCTTTTGTACTATTTAATTTTCTATAGGAACTATAGCAGATAATTAACATATGGGTACCCCCCAAAAGGGAGCCCTATTCTACTTGACTAGTTTCGAATAAAACATTTTTGCAAGAGTGAGTGGCTCACATGCTAAACAGTCTTTTATAATGTAACTAACAAATCAAAACTTCCAAAAAATCAAAATGTATCTGAACTTAGATTGGTTAGCTTCAACCATGTGATACACAGAGTATAAACGGCTCCTTAACACTTTCCATTGTAGAAGAAATTTAAAAAAATAAATAAATATCTGATACCAAGCCCGGAAAAAACAAAGTAAACATGGATGTCAGATCTGATCATATATCCAATAATATATCAGAAAACTTAAAGCCACATTAGATTCAAGCCACGTAAGTGCAACGTGATTGAATACAAAGAACAGAGTTGTAAGGGGCCAATAAAAACTCTAAATTTTAAAAGAGCTAAATTTAATGGGCTACGGGAAGCAATACTACATATAGACTGGGACAAAGAACTTACAGGGAAAAATACTGAAAATAAATGGACAACATTCAAATCCTTACTAAATAAACATACTAATCGACATGTACCATATGGAAATAAAATGAATAGGAGTAAATCATATCCCATGTGGCTTAACAATGACTTAAAGATCATGATGAGGAAAAAGAAACATACATTTAAATTATACAAGAAGGAGGGAACAGAGGCAGCTTTAAGTGACTATAAGGAAATCAACAAGGCCTGCAAAAAGGGCTATTAGACTGGCTAAAATAGAAAATGAGAAGTCAGTTGCAATGGAAAGTAAGACTAACCCTAAAATATTTTTTAAATATATTAATGGGAAGAAGGCCAGGAAGGAAGCTATTGGAACATTACAATGTGACACAGGCCATCTGATAATTAGTGACCAGGAAAAGGCAGATGAGCTAAATAGGTTCTTTTCATCGGTATACACAAGGGAGGTACCAGTGGTTGGGACACGCAACATAATGGGGCTACACAACCATCACTAAATAATTGGTTAACGCAGGAAGAAATCCAAAAGAGATTGGAGTAAATAAATGTTAATAAAGCCCCAGGTCCTGATGGAATACATCCAAGGGTACTGAGGGAGCTGGGTTCTGTAATAGTCAAACCATTATATCTAATCTTTCAAGACTCACTCACTACAGGGTCACTACCGGATGACTGGAGAAAAGCAGAGATGATACCTATATTTAAGAAGGGATCTAGAGCAAATCCGGGGAATTATAGACCAGTGAGCCTCACATCTGTAGTTGGGAAGCTTTTAGAAGGGTTAATAAGGGACAGAATACAAGAATATGTCTATTTGAACAAGATCGTAGGTAGCAGTCAACACGGATTTATGAAGGATAGGTCATGTCAGACCAATCTAATTAGTTTTTATGAGGAGGTTAGTAGGAACTTGGATCAGGGCTACTCAGTGTATGTAGTCTTTTTAGATTTTTCAAAGACATTTGATACAGTGCTACATGGAAGACTAGTGAGCAAACTAAGGGATACAGGAATTGCAGTAAATATCTGCTCATGGATCGAGAACTGGCTAAAAGACAGGAAGCAAAGGGTTGTTGTAAATCGAACATACTCCGATTGGTCTAATGTGATAAGTGGGGTTCCTCAAGGTTCAGTATTAGGTCCTCTACTTTTTAGCATATTTATTAATGATATAGAAGTAGGACTCGAAAGTAGTGTCTCCATTTTTGCTGATGACACTAAGTTGTGCAAGGTAATAAAATCAGATAATGATGTACTTTCCCTACCTAAGGGATTTGCATAAATTAGAGAATCGGGCAGCTAAATGGCAGATGAGATTTAATACAAATAAATAAAAGGTTATGCATTTGGGAAGGAAAAATAGCCATGCAATTTATAATCTTAATGGAGCAAATCTAGGGGTATCAGATATTATAAGGGATTTGGGGGTGCTTGTAGACAACCACCTAGGTAACAGCGCTCAAAGCCAAGCAGCAGCTGCAAAGGCAAGTAAAATATTAGCATGTATTAGGAAGGGTATAGAAGCAAGGGAAGCAAATATAATTCTGCCACTATACAAATCCCTAGTACGCCCTTATTTGGAATATGGAGTACAATTTTGGGCACCACTTCATAAAAAAGACATTTTAGAGCTGGAAAAAGTACAGAGAAGGGCTACAAAACTAATAAGGGGAATGGAGGGGCTAAGTTATGAAGAAAGACTAACCAAAATAAACGTATTTTCGCTAGAAAAAAGGCATCTACGAGGGGATATGATTACCTTATTTAAATACATCCAGGGTCAATATAAGGCTTTGTCAAGTGAACTTTTTGTAGCAAGAGATTTTCAACTGACAAGAGGACACCCTTTGAGGTTAGAGGAAAAAAGATTTCACCTTAAACAAAGAAAAGGGTTCTTCACAGTTAGGGTGGTTAAACTGTGGAATTCTCTACCAAAGGAGGTGGTAACAGCGAATTCGATAGACAACTTCAAAAAGGGGTTAGATATATTTTTGAATAAAGAGGGCATTCAAGGCTATCCTAGATAACTAGCGAAGGAATATTGATCCAGGGAGAAATTTGATCGCCAGTTTCTGGGGTCAGGAAGGAATATAGCTTTTTTTCCCCTTATGAGACAATTGGCAAAGTTTCAATGTTTTTTTATTTTCTGTTTGCCTTCCTCTGGATCAATTAACAATTAATAATAAATAGTGCACATTAAAAAGATCAATAGTGATCTAAAAAGGTTGAACTTTAGGGACTAACTCTTTATTCATCCTCCAATACTATGCTATTAATAATTATTTAATCAACAAATTAATTAATAACTAATCCGCATATTGCAGATCAGAGGAGATCTTAACAGGTTAAACTTGATGGACTGAAAGTCTTTTTTCAACCTTAATTACTATGTAACTATGTAACTATGTGAAGCTCGCAACAGCTGGCAACAGCTGCAAGCTTGAAGAGTTGTGAATTTACTGGGATATTAAATTAGAACAGGCTGCTAGTTACGGGCTTGAGAGACAAACCTATTTGTCACTTGTTGGATTTGCTGCTGTGAAACTGGTCAATTAGTCTAACTCATAGTTATGAGTTGGGATGGAGCCAATTGCAAAAGAGATCGTCAGAATTACATCACTGAAAAATGGAGGTGGGATTTTCAAAGTCCTACTGGGTTCAATTACGAGTTAAGATCGGACCCACATTCCAGATATAGTGCAATATTGATAAAGCCGTAAATATGATATTCTATCACATGCGAGTTACAGTATGTGTAATAACACATAGATTGCCGGGATTGATATAACACAAAAATTGAACAAGAAAAAAAGTATTTTTCTGGACGATTTGCGAGCTTGAGAATATGTTTCTATTAATTCTAAGACCTTACATTATTTTCACTTTTAATAAAAGTACAGTAGTATGGTGATATGTGATTTAAAGTGCTACGAGCTTGGCTCCATTTGCAAGTTACGAGTTTGGAAGCAAGTGATTTTGATGCAATTTATTAGCTCAATTGGAAAGTAGCGGTTACGGGCTTGAAAAAACAAAGGACTTGTGGCTGCGAAGTTCCACGTCCCGTAGGCTTTTTACAGCCTTTCTGTGTCTTAACCCACAAGTCATCTGTGGGTTGCTTTAAAAGGCCAATTTAATAGCTCCCAATCTTGCGTGCTACGTTACGAGCTATGATGTAACACGTAGAAGGAATATAATGGGCATGATAATTTGTAATTCATAACTGCATATTAATCAGAATTTATGTAATGATAATGGATCCCAATATAAATCTCCATGTATTCACATATATAGTTGTGAGCAATACGGGTTGTTGCTAACGCTTGCAGTCTTGCGTAGTGAGCCCGCCGCAACTGTATGACTTAGGCAACTGTACGACTTAGGCAGGGAGCGCCGAAGGTGCTCACTGAGCTGGTGAAGATGAGCGCTCCTCTCCTTACTCTGTGTCTCTCTTCCTCTCCTTACCCTGTGTCTCTCTTCCCCTCCTCTTCTCCTTCCACTGTGTCTCTCTTCCTCTCCTTCCTCTGTGTGTCTCTTCCCCTCCTCCTTTCTTTTCCCTGTGTCTCTCTTCCACTCCTCCTCCTGTCCTTACCCTGTGTCTCTCTTCCAATGTGTCTCTCTTCCTCTTCTCCTCTCCCTCATTGACTGCTGCCTGCGACAAAAAATTACGTCAGGCAGCACAAACAAAAAACACACAATCATAATTTAAAAAAACACTCACAGCACGGAGGGACTGCCAGAACCTCTAGAAGTGAGGTTAAATGCCAATTTCCCCCCAATTTCCCCAGTTTTGCCGCTTGAAAATCGCCTAAGCGAGAAAAAAAATACGGACGAAATAAATGAAAACGAGGCTCCACAACCCAGGACCCAGAAAAACACTGCTAAACACGAACAAGTTTACCCAGGGATCCGAGATAAGCTCAAGACCCCACATCAACCCCTTGCAGCGGGGACCCGATCAGGCCCCCAAACTTTGCCCACATTGAGCCCATGCATTAAGCCATGGGGGACCCCCACAATTTCCCGATATTGACCCTTGCAGTGGGGGTCACGATTATATCCCCCCTGCGTTTAAAAGCTTTTAAATTCCATGTCGCGGCTCCTTAAAGGGCCCGCGGCACACAAACACTTCGGGCCTGCAGCGGGGGTACTTTAAGTACCTCCACCGGCACCTAACATTAACCCCCCACACTAACCCTCGCTTTGGGGGTCCCCGATCTCATGCGATCGGAGACCCCCGCTGAAATCAAAATTCAAAGTTCCTGCCATGCGGGTCCTTAAAGGACCGTAAAGGTCCTTAAAGGACCCGCGAAAAATAAAAAGCCCCTAAATAACCATGTCACTCATGGGGGTCAATACAGACTCCCATAATCCCTTAATTAACTCTGTCACTTATGGGCGTCAATAAAGACCCTCATCAGCCCTTAATTAACCCTGTCACTCATGGGGGTCAATACAGACCCTCATAATCCCTTAATTAACCCTGTCACTCATGGGGGTCAATGAAGACTCCCATAACCCCCTAATTAACCCTGTCACTCATGGGGGTCATTACAGACCCCCGTAAGACATTAATTAACCCTGCCAGTCATAGGGGTCAATACAGACACTGCTAAACACCCTTCATAAACCCTGTCACTCGTGGGGGTCAATACAGACCCCCATAATCCATTAATTAATCCTGTCACTCATGGGGGTCAATACAGACCCCCATAACCCCTTAATTTACCCTGTCACTCACATGACACTAACTACAAACACTACACTGCACTAAAACCCCCAATAAACCATTAAGTCTAAACTAAGCCCCTAATAACACTAACCTATTAACACCCACACTACCTACCTACACTAAATACCTACCCCCTAATAAACCCCCCACCACACTAATTACAGAAAATAATAAAACCTAAGTCACAGAAAATAAAAAAAATCTTCATTACAGAAAATAAAAAAACTTGTCACAAAAAATAAAAAAGTTACATAGGTACATTACAGAAAATAAAAAAAATTCATTACAACCCCCCCCCCACTACAGAAAAAACAATTACACACCTGAAAAGGAAATACATATAGAATACCTAAAGTACATTACAAAACAACAAAAATCAAATACAATACCTCCACCCAATCACCCTGTGGGGATGTATTCCACTGTAATTAGCTGAAGGCAATAAAGCCTTCTGATTGGTTTAAAAAAAAATTGACAGGTGGATTAGCCAATCAAAATAGATTATGGGGTGTATCCCATGCTGATTTGCTTACACCTTGGCGTCTTCTGATTGACTGATATTTGATTGACAGCTTTTTCAGCCAATCAGAAGGTGCCATTGCCAATTTTCTTCCAGAAAAGTCTCTAGGAGGCTCATTAGCGTCAGGGAGGTCCACGAGTGTGGACCTTTGTTAGTTTTTTTTGTGTGTTTTTTTAGAGCGCGGATTCTTCCAGGGCCCAGCCGAGGCACAAGAGGAGGAGGCCGGGGACATCGCAGGAAGGTAAGTTCAATGTATATTTATTTTATTTTACTTTTTGTGTGTCGGCATATTGCAGTAATGTAATGTTTCTTTTTAACAGGGGCCGCGCTGGAGAAGAAAATAAGAATGTCTGGGACATGCTGGAAAGGTGAGTAGAATATTTAGAATATTTAGAATGTTTATTTATTGTATGTAAATGTGTTGTACTATTTTTTTTACCCCTAGGATGGTGATCTGAAGGGACATCTGCAAAGGTAAGTGGTCTTAATTATTTTATTTTAGGTTAGAATTAGGGTTTGTATATGGAGGTAGGATTTATTGTATATTAAATAGGGGGATGTATTTTAGATACATAGGGGGTATATGTGTATTTTAGATAGGATTTATTGTATTTTAGATAGTGGGGTATGTGTATATTTTAGATATGATTTATTGTATTTTACATAGTGGGGTATGTTTGTATATTTAATATATTTTAGATAGGGGGTATTGTATTGTATTTGATTTGTGTTGTATTGTAATATACTGTATGTATTCTGTATGTATTTTCTTTTCAGGTGTGTAATGTCCTTTTTTTTCTGTAATGTACCTTTTGCTATTTTTGTGACTTAGGTTTTTTTATTTTCTGTAATGTAGATTTTTTTGTTTTTGTGACAGGTTTTTTTATTTTCTGTAATTTAGATTTTTTTATTTTTTGTAATTAGTGGGGTGGGGGGGGTTATTTGGGGGTAAGCAGGCAGTGTAGGTAGGTAGTGTAGGTAGTAATAGGTCAGCGTAGAGGGGGGGTTAGTTTAGAAATGTTTATGTTAGCAATGAGCGCCAATGGTACTCAGAGGACCAAAAGCCTTACATTGTGTGCCAAACAGCATTCCCAGCCTTACAATTTTATTGACCGTCATTTTTTGATGGGCAATTTGCTAGTAACTAAGAAATTCCAATACTGTTTGTCCAAAACTCAATTGTATCTGTTTAAATACATTTATAATTTCTATTGCGATTGATACAGATATATTGTACATATAAAGAATATCTTAATTGAATAATTAATTTAAATGATTGTTCTGTATAAACATGGACACTTACAATGGGCCATATGCTGGCAAATGCCTCAAACTCATAATTTTGGCTGCTGGTGTTTTATGTTTATAAATGTTTAGATGTTGACTCCAGCTCGCAATTTCCTGATTTCGTAAACCTTTCCTTTTTAAGTCTGATTTCAGGGGGCCTGATCATATGATCTGACAATATGTAACAAAGCCAATAGTAAATGAGACCGTCATCATGATGTCAGTAATATATGGAACCTACATGTAATCTGCAATCAGAGGCTAAGAATTAATGAGTGCCAATAAGTAATATGTGCCGATCAGGCAAATTAAAGGCATATGAAAGTTTCCTGGGTTTCAAATGTTTTCTAATAAACAGCTACTGATTAGTAGAAACCTATGTATTATATTGAAAAGTTTAATGTATTGACATATTTATATGCTGGATACTGCTATCTGGACTTGCACACCACTAGTAAACTTACATAAAGTGTACCCTGCTGCACAGGGTTGTAATGTGGTGTGAATGTGCTGCACAGAGACTCTGATATGAAAATACATAGCACTGTCTAACATCTGCCAGACTACATATCTCAGACTGCTTTGCAGCACAGACAGCAATGCAGGATTGTGATAGAAAATGTTTCAGCCTCTGCTTCCTCCTGATTGGCCAATTTTTTTCGCAATTGTATACTAATTTAGCCTGGGTTTGGAGAGGGTGTTAACCCTGATTTTCAACTGACAGGAATTTCAAGACATTTTGCTAACTTCAAGGTAAATGTTTAAATGTTTATTTTGGAATTTTTTTCATGCAAAACATTTTTTTCATACACTACTGTTTCTCCTCTATCAGATGCATTTATAATCCAGGAAATTTATGTATCTCTTTAAGCACTATAGAAATATACTGTAAACAATGCATTAGATTATCTTTTTTTGTCCATGTGGGATTTATGAAATGTATTAACCCCTTGAGTCCCGCAATCGATATTGCTCAGAAATGACATTTAAAAACAATATTTTTTAATTGCATATTTGTGGGTTTGAGACTGTTCTGCAATTAATTCTAATGTATTTCAATGCCTTTCCATGCTTTTAAAGTACAGTATTGTGTGATTAATAGCTGTTACAGCTCTAATAAGTGTTTGAAAATAATAATAATGTTAGTCCTATTTAGTACAGAAGCATGATACTTTTTTCAGTTGCTGGTAATACTCGAGCGGTGCTAAAACCAATGAAGTTCTAAGGCCAGTTTGGCCACTTTGGCTGGCCCGTAGTGATGGGGGGAGAAACACTCGTAATTGGATTACAGTAAGCTAATAAAATATGTGGTTTTAAGTGTGTATACATTTAAAAATTGGGCAATAGAATAGGGCCTAATTATATTAAATGTTAGGATCTTAATTGCAATCTGCATAGATGTAATTTTTTATTTCAAACAGCATACATTTCTGATGCCATATTACAGATGTCTCCTGATGTCTCCAAGTAAATCAGTTGTACTGAATAACATTTTCACCATAATTTTTAAATGTCATCTACAACAGAAATTTCCTTTTATGATTATTCATAACAGCTTAATCACTTACAATATTATAATGATCTACACAAATATCCAGTATAGTACAGTAAACATAATTGAATTAATTAGTTGTACCAAGTACAAAAGTTGTTTTCTGACTGGTCACATCATGCATCTACCCACTGCATCAGCATGATTCTACAATTACTCTGCAGCAGTTTGATTGCTCCCACAACTGCTCTAAAAACTGTTTAATCACCTATAGACATCACTATATCCATAAAGTTCATAACCAGATGTAATTTCAATTATAATTAGTATAAGCAGTATAACATGTATCTCAGGCAAAACAGTTGTACTAGATAACATTATTATCTTATAATTGCTCACATCATTTGTAATCTATGTTAGAATCGGCACATTAGAAACCATAGGTTGCCATTATGACTTTGATTGAAATGTCTATCCACAGTGGTTAATTTATTCTGGCTCAAATATTTTTCTGAAATGCATATGTTAATTTTATGTTCCTGAATTCTAGAGCTGAGCTTTCTAGAGGTTTTGCCAACATAAAATGTGTCACAAGGGTATGAGAGACTGTTTTGCAATTAATATATGTGATGATAAATAGCTTTTTCCCAAAACTATCAACATTTTATTTTTCTTCTGCATATTTTGACAGGCTGCACATTTTCCACAGGCAATTGACCCCTTAAAGTACATGTCTTCTGAAAGTGATTAGATATTAACAAGTCTTAACATGTTTGCCCCATCTATAAGCAAATTGTTGCTTCTCTGGAATTATATTAGATATCACATTATTCATTTTTTACACATACCAGTGCCAGTCAGAAGAACTCTCAGACTATGTTTTGATTCCTTAGATTTCATTATTTTCTTTGACACCAATAGTTCATCTCTAGGAGTTGAAATAGCTTTTTTGGAAGGTACAATCCTTATGCCCTCTTCCTTTAAAATATTCTCTTAAGATTATAGCTTAATTCCTAAACTTCTTTAGGCTTGAGCAATTATGTCTCAAACTCAGGTATTCCCCTTTTGGAAGACTTTCAGTTGTACTTATAGGATGCCCACTTTCTGCTTTCAATCAATTATTTGCTTTTTCTTTGTCACATAGGTTAGTTTCTATTTGTTCCAAGACTGGTTTGTAATTCTTCCAATGTCCACTCCACAGAAAGAATATGTCATCTATGCATCTTGACCATTTTGATACAAACTGTTGTATTTGACCATTGTTGGGTCAAAGAGTATTGTGTGCTCCCATCCCCCCAAAAACAAACTGGAGCATGGGGGAACACATACTCTGCTCATAGCTGTGTCCTTGATCTGTAAGAAAAATGAACCATTGAATGTGAAAAACTAATCTTAACAGGCCCAAAATAAATTAATGTATGTTAGTCTAAATATTGTCATCTTTCTCGAAAAAATATGATATAGCTTGTCAGTCTAGATCATGAGATTCATTTGTATGATGTACTTTACAGACAATGAGGATGATGAACCCTGTTTGTCATCAATATTAATGGGTGCACGTCGTGATATCATAATAATGAATTATCCTCTGATAACACCTAGGAAATGTGATATCACTGTGGCTTATCAATATCATATCAAGATAGTGATAGTACTCTTGACCCATTGAATATGTCTATAGCAATGCATGCTTTGGGAGATTCCACATCATTACTATTGGTCATGTCAGGTGAGTTACCATGACAGATACAATATGGCTACCACTACTTGTAGATGAAGATCAGGTAAGTTGTACTGTACATAAGGATATTGATAGATTTGTCTCCTCCTCTTCCTCTTTTTTGGCTTATGACCTGTATTTAAATTTTTCAAGTTCTAAATTTAGTAACACACTGTATGTGTGTGATTACATTGGATTACATAATCCAGGATTTAATGCATCTGTGTAATAGAGCAGACGAAGACACAATATAAGTTCTATATGCATTCAAAATTACTTATATGTGTATAAATGTACAAATTGGGCAATAGAATAGGGCCCAATGTTATTAAATGTTGGAATCTTAATTGCAATCAGCACAGATGTTTGATGCCATATAACATATGTCTCCAGATTTGAAGTAAATCAGTTGTACTGAATAATATTCTCATCATAATTTTTAAATATCATCTGCAGCAAAAACTTGCTTTTATGAGATATCTACTTGTCTGATTATCGCTACTGTAGTGTAATGTCAACATGAGTCTCTAGTGGATGCCCTGGATCATTATTATGCTATTTTACATAGGTACATAGTTACATAGTAATTTAGGATGACAAAATACTTTTAGTCCATCAAGTTCAACTTTTTAAGATCTCCTGTAATCTGCAATATGTAGATTAGTTGTTAATTGATCCAGAGAAAAGCAAACAGAAAAAAAAACCCAATTGTTTCAAAAGTGAAAAAAAAAAGTTCCTTCCTGGTGATCGGATTACTCCCTGGATCAATACTCTCTCCCTCTCTCTAATTAACCAGGACAACCATGAATGCCCTTTTTAATTAAAAATATATCCAGTCCCTTTTTAAAGTTATCTGTTGAATCTGCTGTCACCACCTACTTTGTTAGAGAATTCCCCAGTTTAACCACCCTTACTGTGAAGAACCCTTTTCTTTCTATAAGGTGGAATCTTTTTACTTCTAACCTCAAAGGATGTCTGAAGTCCATTGAAAACATCTTGGCACAAAAGCTCACTTGAAAAAGCTTTATACTGACCCAGGATGTATTTATATAATGTAATCATATCTCCTCTTAGATGCCTTTTTTCTAGAGAAAATATGTTTTATGTAGACAGTCTTTCTTTATAACCTAGCCCCTCCATTCCTCTTATTAGGCTTGTTCGTCTTCGCTGTAACTTTTTCAGCTCTAAAATGTCCTTTTTATGAAGTGGTGCATAGTATTGAGGATATACTAGGAATTTGTATAATGACAGACTTATAGTTGCTTCCATTGCTTCTATACCCTTCTTAATACATGCTAATATTACCTAGGTGCACTGCACTGTTACCTAGGTGGCTGTCCTCAAGTACTCCCATATCCCTTTCAATATCTGATACCCCTAGATTTGCTCCATTATGATTATAAATTGCATTGCTAGTTTTCCTTCCCAGATGCATAACTTTACATTTATTTGTATTAAATCTCATCTGCCATTTAGTGTATAATTAAGTGGTGAAATTGAAATCAGATGTGAGATGTTTTAAAAAAAAAAAATGTAATCAGTATAAAAATCACAATATCAATGTTTCAGAAATGACAATAACTCATTAGCACAGGTATGCACAGTATTATGGTAGAGGGAGGTAAGGTACACATTTTAGTAACACAGGGAAAAGGGATATTGTAACACAATGCTGCCAGTGGCATTGACATGGATGTACATATGTGGGGGGTACAGTGTATCACTCAACATGAGGCAATATCATATATATAATATTAGTACAGATATCGACAGATAACTGGAGTTAAATATGCATAGCTGCAGTGGGACGGACATCTTACAAAAACAGATCATATCCATTGATGCTAGCATGTTTCAAAATATCAGAACAACAATAATATGTCAGAAACAAAAGCACAATAATAAAAAAACAGTATATACAGTATACATATGGGCAGGACAATAATAGAGCCTTGTGTGTCCAAAACAGACTCATATGCAACAACAGTAGAAGTGCTCTATCAGTGAACAATATAACCTTAATAGTTCAGTTATATGGACATGATAATCCACCCTGGCAGCAGCTTGTTCACTTGTGCCCCTCACAGGTAGGCAGATATATCTGGTCTCACTCATGACTGATCCAGACCAGAAATACCAGGCAATTTGGTCTGTTCTCTGATTGAACACCTCTATTTCTGTTATTGCATATTCAAAACAGACTTCTAACATAACCTCAATAAGAGTTATGCTAGAAGCCTCCAGTTACTAATCATAATAGACACAAGGAGGATCATATAAGCAGTAGAAAATATATCTGGAAGGAAGTATGATGCAGCAGTCCACATAGGCCAAGTAGAGGAGAGGAGAGAGGAGCAGAGTATGTGCTGACAGTATGCAAGGAACATTAGCTGACATATGTAACATCTACATCGTAATCTGACAATAAAGCTTCAAAGCAATTAACTGATCAATAGTTATAATAAAAAATTACTGGGTGCGATAACCTTACAATGAATAAGGGATGTGCACATACATGATGCAATGTGACAGCAGCATGTCTATGGATTGTCTTGATTATGAGCTTCATGGATTGCTCTGACAGCGATCCAAATGACACTTCTTGATGATCTGTGACAAACAATTAATGAATTATGAGGGCAAGCTTATTTAACATATAACATATCCACAAGAAGGGATGTTCCCACAAGATACTGCTATAGTGGCTGATTCTGTTAATTACTACTTTATCATTACATATGGGATGTCATTGGAAAATGAGAGGTAAGCCTCCGTTAATGGAGTTGATTTGTTTTGTTTATCATCATACATGCATATTTTATAAATACTACTAACATTGTAGTACACATTGATGTAACTAAACATATGTTGATATACATGTTGTTTTTCTTTGTCTGTGTTGCTAACCAAATAGTTGACACACATCATGTATTTGTTATCTGCACTAGGAGGAGATACTTCAAGTTGTACGTCTTCCGCTATGATCATTTTCCTTTCAAAATTTAATTTGAACTCTGATATAACCAATGTTTTTATCACATCTTTGTTACCCTTGCTGAGCTTATGTCAGTGTGGAATGATACTTGTATATTTATATTGACATATTGCTAATAATTCCAATATCATATATTGGATGTGGAGTTAAATGATCATACAATGTGATATTAACATGTTGATAATGTGGTAAGGATTTCATGTATGAACGTTAGCTGAGTACACATTAACATATTGGGGTATCTAATACTGTCCATTTATCTATCTATGTTTTTTGCATTCCACGTCTTATTTAATTAAGATTTGCAGTTATGGATGACACATTGATAGTGATAGGTTGTGAAAATTATTTAGGCATACTCACCCAGTAGTCTACTGTATGGTAATGGACCTGCCTGGAATATCCAATAGGTACTCAATTGATGCAGTATATGGGCATTGTGAGCCCTTTCAGGAAAGCCTGCAAGCACACTTTGTATGGACATGTTTGCATCACAAACAACTTGTGCATTGATGGAATTATACTGTTTGTGATTTCTGAACAGTGCCTCCTGATCTTTTAGAGGTGTCAGTGCCACATGTATGCAGTCTATTGCACCTAATACATCAGCGATACCTCCTAATTGATGGAAATCAGCTTTAACCTTTCAGGTCTCTTTCATAGTGGTGTGGAAACTGGTGTGAATGTAGTATTCCTCACAGTAGCACAGAGGAATGTGCTCAGACACCTCGAGAAGCTGGGCTGTGAAATTCCCCCCACTATGCTTTCTGTGATTTGGAAACTAACATGCTAGGAAGTGTGGCTCACATCCATGTTATTACCGGTATAGACAGATTTGATTGTGAGAGAGGCTCAATGTACTCCCTCAGGACAACATAGAGCTCTAGGAGACTTGCACGGCTCAGCCTAAAATGCTCATATTTTCACATCAGGTAAGCCCTCTAATGTGACTTTCTCCCTCTGTTTTTGGGTGCCTGTACAAACACAACATTCTCCTGTGCCTGCTGCCCTCCTTCAGGATCCAACAATTCCCTTGTGCTCTTCAAGAATGGCTTTCTGAGCCACTGATGTATTTATGTTGATGTACACCCACATCAATGCTATACTCCATGTTCACATATGTTCCTATATCCTCCTGTCCCTGTGCCACTAGCAATCTGTCCCTTACCCGATCCCTCACCATAATCCTGTGCATAGCCTGTGCTATTTGATTTGCCTTGCCGGGGTCAGGTGCAGCATGCATCTCATGATCCCTCTCACCCCATCCAATCCCAGCCTCTCCTCCCAGACATGTCTTAACTAGTTCACAATCCCATGCCACACACATGTGTGCCCTATACGCCACAGTCTGGTGATCACTGCATACCTTATGAGAGACCGCATATTCAAAAAAACACTCAACACTCTGATGTGATGTGCCTCCATGCTGGGTGTGGCGGTTTCCTGTCTTGTATGAGTAGTTTATATAGCTGGTTGATTACAGCACCTGTTGTTGGCCATGTGTATTTCCTGAATTATATTAACTTCCTGTGTACTAGAGACTTGTTTTTGACATTTCAGCTGATATCTTTTATGCTAAAGTGTATTAATCACAAACACATTTGATGCTGGTGTGGGTCAAGCATGATATGTTACTGGAAACAGTATCAGATTATATTTCTTTAGCATTTTACGTTTTGATATGGTATTTATTTATATTTTTGTGTTTTTTAACTAGTGTTACAGGTCTCCTCGTGGCCTTTCAGGTTCACACTTGTGTCATTATGTATACATTTTAGTTCACACTATGATTTCCATTGCTGTGGTGTACCCCTGGGCATGTTATGTATTGATTTCTAATGCTGTTACCTGCTTTCCAAGCATTTTTTATAGGGCGCTGTCTCTTTAACTGCTGTGGCCATTTTTCTGCAATGCATCAGTACATGAGTCCCACATGATAATCAATAATAGTTTGTTTTTAATTGAACATATTTGACAATGAGAATGTACAACATTCATTTCTAATTGAGTTCAATGTTTTTTTTTTTATTGTTTTAGTGGTTTACTGTCTCTTAAAGTGCTGCTCCAGCTCTCAGCAATGTTTTTAAAACCATTTGCGAGTGGCGTTTATAACCTGAAGATTTTAGTTGAGAAATGTGATTCTTTTTCGATTTACGGGTGCTGAATAGGGATTTGGTGTAAACTAAGGAATAGTCACTCATAATATTTAGGCTGTGAAAAAAAACAATAGGAAAGCTTGACATTTGCATGTCCCAGCTCAGTTTCCCAGAATGCAGTGTAATAACTGTTTTTCTTGGAATTCTGAGCTGAAAGCAAGTTTTTTTTTATCATGCTTAAGACATTCAAATGTGAACACAGATGTACTATTTATTTACTAATTTATTAAACAATCAAAATGTTGTTTGATTTTCATTGGCTTGACTTCTCCTGCTGGGTATATCAAAATATAAATTTTGACATGTATAAGTTGGATAAACACAATAATGTAGTTACAGATGGTAAAAAGACAAAAGATCTTACAACATTTTAAATAATGAAAAACAAATGATCTCATCTTAACTTCAGCTTAACTTCATATAACAGTTTAGAAAAGTAATAAAAGTAATAAAAAGTCATATGTTTACTGTTTTTTGTTTTGGCTGGAATTTTGGTGGAAAAATAAAATACTCTTAAAATATAAATCACAATTGAGCTGGTATTGTTCCTGACAGACAACTAATTTTCAAGATATATATACTTATTACACATTACTATGAGCAGGTCATCAATTTGCAAAATATTATTGAGTATGAATAATTCTAATTCTTTGAGAGTATGCATTTGCACAGCTTACAGAAAAAGACAAGTCTGGCATTTCTGGCTGGACTATCCTTGTGGACAGCATCAAATTAATATGTCATATAATAGTTCTCCATAGTACATAAAACAAATGGAAACCTTTTTTTGCCTTGCTTTCTCATTTGAATGTCTAAGATAATTTGTTGTGTTGTACATTAGTGATGTCCTGAACAGCTCGCTGGAGAACTATTCACGGAGATTTCCGCATGTTCGCGTTAGCCGCGAACGGTGAACACATTCGCTTTTCGGTTCGCCCCCTATACTTTATCATTGAGGAAACTTTGTACATCATTTATTTTATTTTATAATTTTTTTTGTGTAATCTATGCCTGCCTGCCAATGTGTGTGTGTGACAGGCTAACACCTAACAGCTTATATTGTGCTTATTTTCACTACTCATACCTGGTGGTGTAACATACATTGAAAACAACCATTTTTTCCTGTAATCTAATTTCAGTTGCCTGCCTGTCTGAGGCTCACAACACTTTTTTGACTGTAATAGATTGAATAGCAATTGCCTGCCTACAGGCGTGTGTGTGAAGCCTATTGCATCTACTCTGCCAGCTTTTGCAAGTGCACAGTGATACGTCATATCTGGTGCAACCGTAGTATACAGTGACATAAAACAACACTTTTTTGACTGTAATCGATTGAATATCAGTTGCCTGCCTACAGGCATGTGTGTGAGGCCTATTGCATATACTCTGCCAACTTTTGCCAGTGCATAGTGATATGTCATATCTGGTGCAACCGTAGTGTACAGTGACATAAAACAACACTTTTTTGACTGTAATAGATTGAATAGCAATTGCCTGCCTACAGGTGTGTGTGGGAAGCCTATTGCATCTACTCTGCCAACTTTTGCCAGTGCACAGGGATACGTCATATCTGGTGCAACCGTAGTGTACAGTGACATAAAACAACACTTTTTTGACTGTAATCGATTGAATATCAGTTGCCTGCCTACAGGTGTGTGTGTGTGAAGCCTATTGCATCTACTCTGCCAACTTTTGCCAGTGCACAGTGATACGTCATATCTGGTGCAACCGTAGTGTACAGTGACATAAAACAACACTTTTTTGACTGTAATAGATTGAATAGCAATTGCCTGCCTACAGGCGTGTGTGTGAAGCCTATTGCATCTACTCTGCCAACTTTTGCCAGTGCACAGTGACACTCATATCTGGTGGCACCTTAGATTGCACGTGCAGTGCCCCAAATTTGCAGTGGGAGGACCGACCAAGCATCTTTTTCCACCTCCCGTTTCCAAAAATCCATGCCATATACACGTCCCCTGATAGTGGATGTAACAGGGATTTAACCGATAGGAATAGTACTACTTAACAGTACACACCTTAGATTAAGGCAGACAGAGTCAACGTGTATAATCTTCCATGCTGGGCAGTGGAAGCCCCCAGACTCTGACCTGTGTATAATATTCCATGCTGGGCAGTGTAAGCCCCCAGACTCTGACCTGTGTATAATCTTCCATGCTGGGCAGTGGAAGCCCCAGACTCTGACCTGTGTATAATATTCCATGCTGGGCAGTGGAAGCCCCCAGACTCTGACCTGTGTATAATCTTCCATGCTGGGCAGTGGATGCCCCCAGACTCTGACCTGTGTATAATATTCCATGCTGGGCAGTGGAAGCCCCCAGACTCTGGGAGTCTGAAGAAGAGGAGTCAGAGGAGGAATGTGGCTTTGAGGAGGTGGAAGACCAAACACAGCAGGTGTCCCAGGGTGCTTGTTGTCACCTTTCGGGACCCTTGGTGGCTGGGTGGAGGAAGAGACCTTCAATGACATCAGTAAAGGACCAGGAACAGGACATGGCTAGCTTGGTATCCAACCTTGAGCAAATGGGGAGTTTGAGGTCGTGCAATGGGACTGTTTGCGGTTGTTTGTGGTGCATTAAACGGGGAGATTGGTCTGTTACTGTGATGCGGGTGTAACCCTTACACTACCTGATCGATAAAACATCATACCTGATGTTTTAAAGCATGTTATTCCAAACAATTTAGGAATGTTAGGTGATTTATGCCCTTTATGGCTTAAAACCAGACTCTGCATCAACTATGTAATTTTCCGTGGGAGTTTTGACATGGATTCCCTCCGGCATGCCACAGTCCAGGTGTTAGTCCCCTTAAAACAACTTTTCCATCACTATTGTGGCCAGAAAGAGTCCCTGTGGGTTTTAAAATCCGCCTGCCCATTGAACTCTATGGCGGTTTGCCGGTTCGCGAACCTTTGCGGCGGTTTGCGGTTCGAGAAAAGAAAATTTTATGTTCGCGACATCACTACATGTATACCTAAAATGCTAAAATTTGTTTCAAGGGGACTAACACCTGGACTGTGGCATGACGGAGGGAATCCATGTCAAAACTCCCACGGAAAATTACATAGTTGATGCAGAGTCTGGTTTTAACCCATAAAGGGCATAAATAACCTAACATCCCCCTCCATCATCATCCTCCCCTTTATCTCTTTACCCCCTCCCTCATCATCCTCCCCTGTGTCTCTTTCCCCCCTTCCTCATCAACCTCCCCTGTGTCTCATCCCGCCTCCCTCATCATCCTCCCACCTCCCTCATCATCCTCCCCTGTATCTCTTTACCCCCTCCCTCATCATCCTCCCCTGTGTCTCTTCCACCCTCCATCCTCATCCTCCCCTGTGTCTCTTTCCCCTCTCCCTCATCATCCTCCCCTGTGTCTCTTTTCCCCCTCCCTCATCATCTTCCCCTGTGTCTCTCCCCCCCTCCCTCATCATCCTCCCCTGTGTCTCTTTTCCTCCTCCCCTGTATCTCTTTACCCCCTCCCTCATCATCCTCTCCTGTGTCTGTTTCCCCCCTTCCTCATCATCCTCCCCTGTGTCTCTTCCCCCCTCCCTCATCATCCTCCCCCTCCCTTGATGATAAGGGGGGGAAGAGACACGGGGATAAGTGTGAGGGGTGTTAGGGTGAGGGGTGTTAGGGATAAGTGTAAGGGGTGTTAGGGTGAGGCATGTTAGGAATAAGTGTGAGGGGTGTTAGGTCTTAGGGATAAGTGTGAGAATGTTAGGGTTAGGTTGATGGGTGTTATGGATAAGTGTGAGGGGTGTTAGGGTTAGGGTAAGGGGTGTTAGGGATAAGTGTGATGGGTGTTAGGGTAAGGGATGTTAGGGTTAGGTGTTAGGGTAAGGGCTGTTAGGGTTAAGTGTAAGGGGGTATTAGGGTTAGGTGTTAGGGTGAGGGGTGTTAGGGATAAGTGTGGGGGATGTTAGGTCTTAGGGATAAGTGTGAGAATGTTAGGGTTAGGTGTTAGGTTGATGGGTGTTATGGATAAGTGTGAGGGGTGTTAGGGTTAGGGTAAGGGGTGTTAGGGATGAGTGTGAGGGGTGTTAGGGTTAGGGTGAGGGGTGTTAGGGATAAGTGTGAGGGGTGTTAGAATTAGGTGTTAGGGTGAGGGGTGTTAGGGATAAGTGTAAGGGGTGTTAGGGTTAGGTGTTAGGGTGAGGGATGTTAGGGTTAGGTGTTAGGGTTAAGTGTGAGGGGTGTTAGGGTTGGGTGCTAAGGTGAGGGAGGATGATGATATGGGGGGAAGAGACACAGGGGTGTCCTTGCAGCAGAGATCAAAAGAGTCCTTCAGGACTGTATTGCACACTGTGTACAGTAGCCTAGCTATGGGTTTCCCTATTGATGCAGTATCACCTACACTCAGCCTCCTGCTGTCCATGAGTTAGAAGGGTCTGGAAGGCAGGGTACGATGCTGATAGGCTGGAATGTGTCTGCTGACTGTGAGTTGCATGGTCAAAGTTTGCTCAATGATAAAGTATAGGGGGCGGATCGAACATTGCATATGTTCGCAGTTCGCCGCGAACGCGAACATGCTATGTTCGCCGGGAACAGTCCGCCGACGATCTATTCGCCACATCTCTATTTACATGTGATTTACTAAAATTGTGTATTTTTCTGTTTGGTCGTTCAGTCACGTCTAACTCTCTGTGATCATATCGACTGCAGAATGCCAGGTACATCTCTCAGTCACTGCCCCTCTGAACTCCTTCAAGTTCATGTTCATTGCTTCAGTGACCTCATCTATTGATCTCTGCCTCTGTCGTCCCCTTCTTCTTGTGCTCTTAATCTTTCCCAGCATCATAGTCTTTTCTAGGGAATCCTGTCTTTTAATTATATGGCCAAAATATTTGAGCTTCAGCCTCATGATTTTACCTTCTAGTGAACAGTTTGTCTTGATTTCTTAAAGTACTGATTTATTGGTTCTTCTTGCAGACCAAGGGACACCACAATTCCAAGGCATCCATTCAATGGTGCTCAGACTTCTTCATGGTCCAGCTCTCACATTGTATGTTACTAATGGGAATACCATAGTTCTAACAATGCAGAGCTTTGTTGATTGTTTAATATTTTTACTTTTTACTAGCTAGTCTAAGCTTGCCATAGCTTTCCTCTCCAGAAGCAAACATCTTTTAATTTCATGAATACAGTCACTATCTGAAGTGATCTTGGATCCCAGGAACATACATTCTGTCACTGCCTCCACTTCTTCCCCGTCTATGTGCCAGGAACCGAGATTGCTGTTTGCCATGATCGTCGTCTTTTTAACATCGAGCAGCAGGCCAACTTTTCCATTCTCCTGTTTTACCCTAATCAATAGGTCCTTTTGTTCCTTGTCACTAATAGCCATCAAAGTAGTATCATTGACATATCTGAGGTTGTTTATATTTCTTCCAGCAATATTGATTCCGACTTTGGATTCATCCAGTCTGGCCTCAGGCATGATGTACTCTGGCATGTGTATAAGTTTAATAAATAAGGTGACAATATACAACCTTGTCACACTCCTTTTCCGATCTTTAATCATTCTGTTACACCATGGTGAGTTCTGAGTGTGGCTTCTTGGTCTACATACAGATTCTTCACGAGGTGGATGAGATGATCTGGTTCTCCCATCTCTTTAAGAACTTGCTACATTTGGTTGTGATCCACACAGTCAAAGGCTTTTTATTTTTGTATTCATTGTTTGTAATTTTTTCATCTGATACCTTATTTGTCTGTTTGATTGTTCATCTGCCAAAATAATATATTACTTGTAGAAAATTACATATACAATAACGAATTACATATAGGTAGTAACAAACATGATAAGGCACGACTGGGATGTATACAAGGTTATTTTGAGGATTCCTTTGAAATAAAACAATTTGCTGATTATGTGAGTTTATTAGTTCATATTCAGAAAATTCTGTAGGAAACAATTATAAAATTAAAAGCAGTGTAGATTACAATGTTACATTTTCTTCTATGTTTATTTGTTTAAGATCACATAATGCATTTGAAGACAAGCATTATATAAATGTCTGCTTATTAAAAGTGCTTATTTTTATGCTGTGATGTCTTGTTTCAGATTTAAAAACCTTAATAAATATGACATGTAAATTATAGATGAGAAATAAATTGGGAAACTAAACTGTACATGTTTTGTCCCTGAGCAAAATTGCAGAACAGTTATGAAAATTTTAATTGCAGATGTGATTTAGACAGTTACTAAGGGATGTGTGTACTAAAAACCTTGCTAGTGGATTACGTTTTGTTAGCTGTTTTTTATGAGATGAGTATTCGTTGGATAACATTCCTTATTTCTCTTATTAGGAGTGCAATACCACAATCACTTGAGATACTATTTTACTGTTCGAGAAATAGAAGGCTTCAGTATCTTTACTGTTTTACATTTTCTTTTTACATTTTACAGTATGGTAAATCTTTTACATTTGTAATAGCTTTTTAATATTGTTTTATTTTTGGTTGAAATAACAGTTATATGTATAGATGTTTTATTCTATGTTAAAAGTTTTAGCTACTGTATAGTTACTGAAGATTGGAATATGGAAACTGTGTATGAGAAGTTAAACATTTAAAGTTAAATATTTAATGAAATATTGAGTCCCATATTTTCATGACTGTATGTAAAATAATATATTTGCAATACGACAAAAGGTATTTTTTGCATGATAAATAAGTCATCTATATTGTAGAAAACGTAATTTATTTTATTTTAGCTTCCTGACTTAGTAGGCCATTCAAATGTTCAAATGCTAAATACATATGCAAAACTGTACATATGTAATACTTGTGTCTATATTTTAGTATATGCTCTGCTCTCTAGATCTATTTTTCACTTAAACTTTTGTTTTCAGATGTTTTAACTAAAATAATCATATCTTTAAAAAGTATTCTAATTATAAAAATCCCAGGACAAGTCCATGTGCATTTATACTGATATTTTTTTAGGACCCATCTAGGCCAAAACTGACAATAGTGCAGGCAGCTGTACTTGCTGAATATAAAATGCAATATAAAATACACACATTATCTTTAAACATAATAAACAATCCATAACATGTTAGTAGACAATGCAGATCCAAATATCTAAATGGTGCAAGTGACTTTCCACAAGGGGTGGTAAGGCATGGCAGAAGAGAATATTGCGAGATTGCCATAGTGGCTTAAGTGGATTGCCACATTGATGAAATATGCACCAGAGTAGTAGGGGTGGAGTATCAGTGGACTAATCACTGAATGTGCAGGAGGATACATGATGATCAAGGTGAGAAAGGGATTACCACAGGGACTCATGTAACATGTCTAGAGTTCATTTTAATTCAGAGTAATAATCTTATTTTTAATGAAGTGTCAACATAAAGGTAGGACAAGTACTGAATTATTGCAAAGCTATTTAATGCATGTGAAATATATTTGAGTCAATAATAAAAAGAGAACATTTTAAAAAAAAAACTTTTATTTTTAAAAAACATGGCCCCCATTCAATTCCAAGCCCGTCGATCTGATTTTAGAAATGTACATCAGTTACAGATGTATTTAATTGAACAAGCCCGCAATTAAAGGGCTGAAGGCTAAAACCGTAAACCATGAACCTGTACGTAGCATTTCAGTGCATGATTATGATAAATTAAGCAAGCAAGTACGTTACAATTTAGAAATAACCAATCAATATCAATCGATTAGTATTTTGAAGTCTGATGTGCAGTTGGACTCTCAATCCAGCAATGTAGTAATCAAGAAAAATGAATCAGGAAACTGTTCTAGTTCCTGTGGGTGGCCTGATATGTATTAATGCCTTGATTCCTGGGATCAATATAACAGATGTGTTGCAGATTTGTGTGCAAAAAATTCCTATGACTTTCATTGCTTTCCCAGTGTTTTAAAGTAAAGCAGTGTGTTTATATTTGCTTTTAAAGTGTTACAAACAGGAGTACTAATAGAAATGTTTGATACATTTGACATTTTACTGGTTTGAAGGCAATTGTGGGCTTGTTAAATTGTTGCAATTGAATATGAATTTTACATTTTCAGCACTGGTAACATTTACAGATCCCAATCAGAAACGGTCAAAACTGTGTATTGATATCATGGGTGTGGTGTGGGCGGGCCACGAGAGAACAGGAGGCTATTATTGGGAAAAATGGGATAAATACAAGGGGTAATGTCATAATTTAGAATAATGATGATGCATAGCACCTACCAGGGTCACGTGTGGTCACTACACTACTGCAACCAGAATCTGATGAAAAAAAGGATCTTTACAAATCACTCCATTTAATTGAAGAAACCATTAGTGTGCATAGCACTTACAACTTGCTTAGATCTGCTCAATGAAATAGATGATTCAACCTCTGCACTATGTAATCCAATTCAGTTTCACACATACACAGTGTAGTGACAAAAAAACTAAAAAATAAAAAGGTGGTCAAATAAAAAAAGGCGGAGGAGGATAAAAATAAAATCAACATGTATGTACTTTACAGTACTCAATACTGTAATTGTAACAATATACCAACTCACCTGATTCCCATCTGGAAGCATAACTAACTATTAGCTATGTGCATGTATTAATGCTGGCTGTCATTAACATGCCATTCTGAGACTTTGCAAGTCTACTGACATAGTGGTATTAATCTACATTTAAGCTAACAACAATCATGCCTTAAGTTTGTGCAAGCTACATGTTAAGGGGGGAGCTGTCATTGAAGGAATGTCTACCTGAGAGGCACTGGTAAAACTTTACACCACAAACGTTTCCTCCAGAATACTTGCAGATGCAGAAGATGCTTTCATGGACCAGAATTGCACCAAAAACAAAAGAGAGAAGAAAAAATTAACAACCTACAAAATAAGGCCTGAAAAAATCATAGGGACTGCAACATCTCTTCTTAACAGCATTCCTCAGGGACCATCAATTGGTGACATGTTAAACAGAACCCTCCATGTTCACAGAGAAGAGGATCATGGACCATGTGATGGGAGGTAGCCATCTGCATACAAAATATTACCATCACATAGGCCAAGACTCTATAGGCAGGGTAGACCAGGTTAACATTGTGACCAATATATTGTCACTGAGGAGTGCTGTTGAGAAGGCACAAACATGTCCGCAGGCCCTATGTCCTCCTCTGCCTAGGCACAGGGCCCATATCCTCCACGGCCGGGTGCCATCTCCCTGCTGGTGGTGGTGGTGGGGGGAGGCATGGTGGAAGGAGAGGATGGGCGTGGCTGAGGGCAGCTGGGGATGTCTCCGGGGTTTAGGAGGCTGAGCTGGGGACCAGAGCTTGTTGCATAGCATCTGCAGTCACCGCCTGGAATGCGATCTGGTCCGCCCCAATCCTGAGCAGCCCGGCAAGGTAGTATTCTGTCATTAGGTGGTGCCTCCTCTCCTACCTATTGTGCCTGGCCAGGCTGCGCATTACCTCCACATGATTGGCAGAGATGCTGGCCTGGATCCCCCGGAGACGCTCCTTCTGCTGCCGCATAAGGGCCAGAATCCTTGCCTGTGCAGCCTGGCCTGATGTTGGGGATGTAGGCCCCTTTGACATGGCCTGGTGAGGAGGTTGTGGTGTCCAATTAGGCAGAGTCGGTGGCCCGGCTGGAGCCTGCTGCATTAAGGATGGAGATGTTGATGGGCCTGGTGGTGGTGATGGTGGCCAGACCAATGCACTACTGAGAGGATGAGGAGGTGGTGGCTGTTGCTGATGTTCCCTCCAGTGGAAGGGCCCTGGTGAAATGCTCAATCTCTGGAGGAGGGTGATAGTAGGGTCAAATCCTGGCGGTGTGGTCGGTGGTGCTGATGGTGACCCCACTAGCCATATTACATCCTCCTCCTCCGCTCTCAGCTCCTCTTCTCTCCTTCTCCCCCTGCAGCAGTTCCTGCTGGGCGGGTGCTTGCTCCTCCACTTCCTGCTTCAATGGAGCCAACACCCCCGCCTCTGGCTCGCCACTGGACCTAGACCTCCTTGATGCTGAAAGAGAGAAACGAAAGGTATATGTTATTAGTATTATAAATAATACATTGTTTTGTGTGCATTCCTAACAATCTGACATGTAGGCTTGAACCTGGAGGATTCTCCAAAGTGCAACTCAGATTAGCTATCATTTGCTAGATATGATCTATTCTTTGGTTCTTGGTCTTGATCGTTCTTGGCTCCAAACGCTACCTTGATTCCGGCTGCATTCTATAACTGCATAAGCTGCAGTGAGCACACCAATACATGGACTTTCTATTGGTTAATTACTCTTGTTGTGCCCAGGAATGACAGTGATTTGTCAGCTTCATGGATTTAATGACGCATCCATCTATCCCTTCTAAATTCCATGGAGTTCACATGTCAGTGTCCTTGTTGGTCATTATGTACATGTGTAGTGTGTGTGATGTACATGTGGTGGCATGTTGGTGTATGTGATATTCACCTGACATATAGGCCTGAAGCTCCAGCGGTGGGCACCTAGCTCAGAAGGTCCTTGTTGACCCTCTCCCACTCATTATAGTGCACAGTCATGTTCTTCTCCTCCTTGGCCATCATCCTCCTCACCTTGGCCCTGATGTCATCAAAACGGTGCTTGACGTATGACACATCCCTTGGTGCTGTGCCCACTGCTACTTCCTTCCATGCCTGAGCCTTAGGCCCTGGCCTATCTTCCCTCCCCCTTGCAAGTATCCAGGGTGGCCACGGATGACACCAAGAAGGACCACATTTTTCTGGTGCGTGTAATTGTGGGCCCTGTGCTTGCCCTTAGCCTCTTGGTCTCCCGACTGTTGATGGGGATCCTTGTCTCCCTGACCTGTCCCTGAGGCCTATCCCCACCCAAACTTCCACCCCCCAGGGATAAGGCCCCTCCCCCTCTCTCACTCTTCTACATGTACCTGGTGTTCGGGCCACCCTAAAACCACTTCCACCACCTCCTATGCCTCTTCCTTCTGCTCCTCCTCCTGTTCATCATCCCCCAGCTCCTCCTCTACCACCTCCTCTCCTCCACCACTCCCAACCTCCTCCTCCTCTCCTCCACTCCTCTCCTCCACCACTCATCTCCTGCTCTCCTCTCCTCCACTTCTCCCTGGGGCCATCTCTCTCTCTCTCCTCCCTCACCTCCTCGTCTCTTCTCTTCTCCTCCCCACCTCTCCACTCCTCTCCCCTCCTCTCTCCTCCCTCCATTATAATCCCCAAAATAATATAAAGTAAAATCAATCAAAGTTTGGCTGTATATGTATGATGGGGGAAAATATGTGTGTAATGATATAGGAATCACAAGGTTTTGGAGACCAGCAGGTAAGGTCAGCAATGATCCAATTCAGCAACTTGTAGGTGAAACAGGAACAAGCTTTATTGAAGGGAACAGGAACCACAATAATCTGGCAAGGTAGATAGACAGGAAGTGCCTTATATAGGCCAAAGACCAGACACCTGACCAGACACATCTGAAGACTAGTCACTGATACTATTGCTAGCAGAGTCAAGGTTTATCAGATCTCAAGGAAATTCACAAAGGCAGGCTGGCGCAGTGGTAGGGAAGAGGTTCAGCAGCCTGGGGACCAGGGTTCAAAACCCAGCAGAGTCAATTCCTCACATTACCCCTGCCTCTATAGGTGCAGCCTCTGGATGCCCTATTACCCGGTTTAACATGGTACTGCAAATGAAAAGACAGAAGAAGATCAGGAGCGTGAATATTGTCCACTGGTTCCCACAAACTATCCTCCTCACCATAGCCTTTCCAACGAACCAGATACTGAAGCTTGTTGTGGAAGATCCTGGAGTCCAGAATTTTCTCCACCTTGTAATCATCCTCACCATCCCCGAGGACTGGAGGTGGGGCAGGCAGGGCTCGGCCAGGGAAAGTGTTGTCATGGAAAGTTTTCAGCAGTGCAACGTGAAACACCGGATATATTCTCATGGAATCTGGAAGTTGCAAACGAAAAGTGACAGCATTGATCTGAGCGATGACCTCAAAAGGAACCCTAAGCTTAAGATTCCTTGTTGACAGCCAAACCTTGTCACCAACATGATTAACTGGGGCCTCCGTTCTATGCTTATCAACAGCTCTCTTGTAACATTCCTGAGACTCTGAAAGAGTCTCCTTCAACAGGTCTTGGGAATCTCATAAGGTGGTTAGCCGATCAGTGACTGCAGGAATGGAAGTAGTAATTGGAAAACTTACTAGAAAGGTTGGATGGTAACCATAGATGGCAAAAAATGGGCTCAAATAAGTGGAACAATGTTGGGCATCATTATAGGCAAACTCCGCCATGGGTAGAAAATTCAGCAAGTCATCCTGCAGGTAACTAATATAGCACAGCAAATATTGCTCTAAAGTCTGGTTGATTCGCTCAGTCTGTCCATTACTTTGTGGATAAAAAGCTGACAACAGATTTACATTAATACCTAGATTAGAACAAAAATGTTTCCAAAAATGAGATGTAAACTGCACTCCCCTGTCAGAAACTACTTCATCAGGCACTCAATGCAAGCAAAATATTTCCAGAATAACCAGGTCAGCCATCTGTTTAGCTGAAGGGAGACCACGAGCTGGTATGAAATGACCCATCTTAGTTAACCTGTCCACAACAACAAGAATGGTAGTGTGTTCCTTAGAGGGAGGTAGTTTCACAATAAAGTCCATGGATATAGATCCCCAGGGACAATGAGGAATCGGAAGAGGCTGAAGCAAGCCAACAGGGGATGAGCGAGGAGTCTTATGTCTGGCGTATACATCACAAGAGGTCACATACTTCTTAACATCCTCATAATACTTCAACCACCAAAAGGATCGGGCAAGTAACTCTTGTGTCTTTCAGATTCCTGGATGACCTGCTGGTTTTGAGTCATGGTAGAGACGTAAAAGGTCCAGTCGCACTGACTCCGGAGCAAACAGACGTTGTTGAAAAATCCAAAACCCATTCATATGGAGATCACGAGGAGGATCACGAAGAACTGGATCTTCAACATAGCCCTTTTTAATGCGAGACATCAGATCAGAAGGAAATGTAACTCCTAGAAATATATCTTCAGGCAAGATGGTGGTCTTGGTTACGGTAGTATGGAGGGGGTCAGCTATTCTAGAAATGGCATCCGCCTTACCATTCTTGGAGCCAGGACGGTATGTAACCAAAAAATGAAACCTCGAAAAGAATAGGGACCAGCGTGCTTGCCTGGCTGACAGTCTCTTAGCTGATCAAATACATTGCAGATTTTTGTGATCTGTGAGGACAGTAATTGGATGGGTAGCTCCCTCCAAGAGATGTCTCCATTCGGTGAAAGCAGCTTTTATAGCCAATAGTTCTTTATTCCCTATGTCATAGTTTCTTTCTGCTGGCACCATCTGGCGGGAATAGAAGGCACACGGATGTAACAGCATCTTAGGTCCAGTCCTTTGAGACAGTATAGCACCAACAGCTGAATCAGAAGCATCAACTTCCACAATAAATGGTAATTCCGGCTGAGGATGTACCAGGACAGGGGCAGAGGTAAACAGAGTCTTCAATCGGGAAAATGCAGTATCCGCCTTATCGGACCACTGAAAAGGAGTCCCTTTACGTGTGAGTTCAGTGATCGGTGTAATAACGGCAGAGAAATTCTTAATGAAACGCCTGTAAATATTGGCTAACCCCACAAATCTCTGAATATCTTTGTCATTCTTGGGGATGGGCCAGTCCAGCACAGCTTTAATTTTACTTGCGTCCATACTTAAACCTTTAGGAGTTATTACATACCCCAGGAATTGAATTTCTGTTTGACAAACTCACATTTTTCTAGTTTAATGTATACGTGGTGGGTATGAAGGCGCTCCAGAACTATACGGACCTGTTTTCTGTGGTTTTCAAGATTATCAGAAAATATTAGGATATCATCCAAATATGCCACAACAAACTGATCCAGGAAGTCTCGTAGTACATCATTAATAAGATGCTGGAAAGTTGCAGGGGCATTACACAGCCCAAAAGGCATTACTAGATATTCGTAATGCCCGTACCTGGTTCTGAAAGCTGTTTTCCATTCATCATTTGGTCTTATGCAAACGCGATTATATGCCCCCCGAAGATCAAGCTTCGTAAATATTTTAGCTGAGCGAAGTCTCTCCAAAAGTTCAGGAATGAGAGGCAAGGGGTAGCGGTTTTTAACAGTGATGTTATTAATGTCCCTGTAGTCAACGCATGGCCGTAGGCTGCTATCTTTCTTTTCTACAAAGAATATAGGAGCTCCTGCTGGAGAAGTAGATGGTCGAATAAAGCCTTTGGCAAGATTTTCTTGTATGTATTCACGAAGAGCTTTCAATTCAGGCTCAGAAAGGGAATATATACGTCCAAATGGGATAGCAACCCAGGTAACAGCTCTATTGGGCAATCATAAGGCCTGTGGGGTGGAAGCTGATCAGCATTCTTCTTATCACAGACATCTGCAAAATCCCGATATTGTAGAGGAAGCTTAGTCAAGTTTGTAGCAACCATTTCATTAATTGTTGTGGCAACAGGTGTTACCTTAGAGGGTTGACAATTCATTAAGCAGTGTTCTGAAGGAAAGAACGAAGTTGTGGTCTTCCAATCAATCTGTGGGTTATGCAGAGCAAGCCAAGGTACCCCCAAAATCACTGGAAACTGTGTTGAGGAAATTAGGTGGAAAGATATAGCCTCATGGTGATTCACTTCCAGAGTCAACTTTAAGGGCACAGTCTCATGTGTAACCGGGCCTGACGTAAGTGGAGAACCGTCTACTGTCTCCATTAACACAGGTGAAGAATTAGGGATAGGCTGAATTCTATTTCCTGCTGTAAATTTGATGTCCATAAAGTTTTCGCCTGCTCCAGAATCTATCATAGCTGTAGTTTAAATTTTACGATCACCACATTGCACCGTGATAGGCACCACAAAATGAGGATGTTGAGTCAACATACCCTCTTCACCATGAGCCAGAGAAAACAAGGGTTGTGTGACAGAATCTAGTTGATCTGAAATCTGGGATTGTTGTCGAATCTGTGCATAGCTATTGTTCTTTTGGATTTGCTAGGGCAATTGATGGCATAGTACACTGCACTACCACAATACAGGCATAAATTGTGAGTGCGTCGCCACTGTTTTTCTTCATTGGATAATGGCCCTCTTATTAGATTTACCTGCATAGCCTCAGGCTCAGAGTCTGTAGGTGTTTGTGGGGTCGGAGTAGAAATTCTTGAATAGGAAATAGGAGTAGCACTTGGTCTAAAAGAGCCCTGTCTTTCCAATCTTCTTTCAGAAAGTCTCCGATCAATACGGATAGCCAAATGCACAAATGCATCAAAGTCAGCAGGGAGATCAACACGAGCTAGCTCATCTTTTATAGCTTCTGAGAGACCTTTTCTGAAGTGAAACCTCTGGGCTGATTGGTTCCAGGTAGTATCAGCAACCAACTGTCTGAATTCAGCAGCATATTCAGCCACTGAGCGCCTCACTGGTGAAAATGAAGGAGAGTGGCTTCTGCTGTAGCACATCGATTGGGGTCATCAAAAACTAGGCACATGGCCTCAAGAAAGTCATTTAAATTACCCAAGACTGGACTGTCCTGTTCCAGAAGAGGGGAGCCCCAGGCCAGGGCTTCATCTTTGAATAGGGAGAAAAATAAATCCCACCTTCTCTCTTTCAGATGGAAATGGTGAGGTAACATCATGAAGTGCAAACGGCATTGATTTAGGAAACCCCTAAATCTTTTGCGATCTCCTCCAAACTTTTTTGGTAGGGGAAAACGGGCATCTTGTGCAGGTGTAACAGTAGCAGCCGCAACATCATGTGCCCTGTAGCAGGTATACTCACTGTGCGTTGACTGAACTTTATTTTGCAGTTCAGCTACCTGGTCCTGCGGCACTTGAATGGTCTGTGCCTGGGTCTGCACAGTTCTTGCAGTAAAAGCAACCTGCTGGGCCAATGCAGAATCTGACCCGGCGGTCTCCATGAAAAGGCCAGATTATTCTGTAATGATATAGGAATCACAAGGTTTTGGAGACCAGCAGCCTAGGTCAGCAATGATCCAATTCAGCAACTTGTAGGTGAAACAGGAACAAGCTTTATTGAAGGGAACGGGAACCACAATAATCTGGCAAGGTACATAGACAGGAAGTGCCTTATATAGGCCAAAGACCAGACACCTGACCAGACACAGCTGAAGAGACTAGTCACTGATACTATTGCTAGCAGAGTCAAGGTTTATCATATCTCAAGGAAATTCACAAAAGCAGACAGGCGCAGTGGTAGTGAAGAGTTTTAGCAGCCTGGGGACCAGGGTTCAAAACCCAGTAGAGTCAATTCCTCACATTGTGTGTATTATGTGTTTGCCGTGCATTTTGTTTGGTAAAACAAGGAGGTTATATACCTCTGTTATTTACATTACTAGCGACTTGCCAGTCAAAAAATGATGGCAATGAGATGTGTATGTTTGTAAATTTGTTTAGTTAGTAATATACGTATTTGACACTTGTATGGTTTTAGTTATGTCGAAATAAGCACAATTGTTATATTAAGCATGTTTATTTTTGTAAGATTTTCTTTTCTTCTTGAGTAACTGTTAAAGAGTTTTGTAGTAAAAGTATTAACATTTCAATGTAAGAACATTTGAAGTTTAGATTAAGCAGTATTGTAAACTTGAGGTAATTGTTTTTTAACTTGCAATTTGTAGCTGAATAACTGTTAACTTAAATATACATTTACAGCCTTATTAAATTGCGATTCAGTAAATTTAAAAGGGCTCTATTCAAGCATGCAGCATATTTTATTTACAGAAGTTTTTAGTTAGTAAACTTCTATCCAAAAGCAAGGTCTTCGCTAACCAAAAACTTCTGCTAAAAAAATATGCTGTGTGCTTAAATAGAGCCCTTTTTAATTTACCGAATCGCAATTTAATAAGGCTGTAAATCCAGAGGAAGGCAAACAGTAAAAACCCTCTTTGAAACGTAGCTAATTGTATGAAAGGGGGAAAAAATAATTCCTTCCTGACCCCATTAACTGGCGATCGGATTACTGGATCTGGATTAATGTTGAACATGAAATACAATATTTACATTCTGGCAGAAAACGTGGTTGTGCTCTTAACATGAAAATGGGTAAAATGTTTCCATAATGTACTTGACTTTATACAGGTTTCAATAATCTCAGTTCGATTTCCATGTACAACGACCAGTAATGTTTGTCTAAAATCGCCATCTAACAACATTACCTTTCCACCAAATGGAAAAGTATTATCCATGACTTCACAAAGCAAACTGTCAATACATTGTAGGGCATAGCATGACATCATTGTAGCATCATCTATTATAATTAATTTACTTTTTTTTCAGTTTTTTTGCTTGTAATGATGTCATGTGAATATCTGACACTGAGGTTTCTAAAATAGGAACTGGCAGTTTAAAGCCACTATGTACAGTTCTTCCACCTTCTAACAAAAGTTCCAGTGGTGGCAAATGCGAGTGCTATTTGACCTTGTGCTCGTAAAAAACTCATTAATAAATTATATAGATATGTTTTTTCCTGATCCGCCAGGTCCATCAAGATAGAAATAACGCTCTTTGACCATGTCATCATCTAGTGCATTTTTGATGGCATTAAATGCTTGCAATTGCAATGTATTTAAAGTTGCAAGTCTTTCTTCTGTCCTTTGTACTTGTAGTAGAATGTCATAGTCTTCAAAGTTTATGTCATCTATAAAACCTGGATCAGGCAGATTAAAACTTGCACAGCTTATACCATGAGTTAAAAATACTTCTTGGATTTCCATTAATGCTTTTATGTGTGCAATGGGTTCATTGTATCGTTGCATAAAGTCTTCAGCCATATTACTTTTAAATGTGTCCCACAAAGCTAATGCATTTGGAGCATTTGAGAAGATACAAATGAATGCAAATTGTTCCCTCATCTGCCGTGGCATTTGACATAGTGCTGCTTCTTCTAGACATCTTTCCCATTCGGTATCATCAGCTAGTAAGTTTCTTTGTCTTGCAGCTAAATGAAAGGATTCATATACTATGTCATTAACAGTTCTTAAGTATTCAAAACGTTATGCACCAGGAACATTTAAAAGTAGTAGTCGTAAGCAGAAATGTTCAAGGTCTCTTGGACTGACCGTGTAAATTCGTGGTATTATTTTATTTCCTCAGCTTTTTCTTGGTCTCCATAATACATTCACAAAAACATAGTGATATGGAATTTCAATATTTAAGAATTGTGTTGCTTGTGAATCTGTAGAATTTAATTGAAACCATGCAGTTAGTGTAGTGTGGCGATGCTCACTTTGGGCCAATGCATTACTTTAATTTCCAGCATGGAAATACACTAATTGTCTTTGTGGCAAATGTACTGCTAATCTATATACTGCATGTGATCTATCATGAATTTCAAATTTTAAAAGCCGCCACATAGCTTCTGGCGCACTGACATAGCGAGCATCTACATGAGATGCAAGTTCATCATGTACTAACTTAGTGCTTTCGGTATTGCCTGCACTTTTGATGACTACAGTAGCTGCATCATTTCCTTTGTAAATATACTTGTAGACATATTTAATGTATTTGATTGAAGTGCAGGCTTCTACATTAATGTGTGCATTATACTTCATAAGTAAATGTGGATTGTATGGTACCTTTTTTCCATGATTTATGGCACTGTCTCCTTCTCGTCTTCTATATAGTGGATAGCCATCACAATTGGCATAAGTTTTGTGTCTATAATCTTTTGGAAATTATTTTGTACATTTATTATTTTCCATACATGGTGATTGTGGATTAAGCTCGCCACAGGGTCCATGAATCATCCGATGAGTTACAATCTCATATAGTCTACCATATAGTTCTGGATCTGGTAGTTCAGCAACAATGACTGAATTCACTTTGTCACCAGTATCTAATTTATCTTTTTCTTGAAGGATTATTAGAAGATGTGTATGTGGAAGGCTTTTTTTTTAAATTCAATTGTATATAGATATGCAAGACATTTGCCAAATAAGTGACTTATAGTGATGTCACGTATTAATTAATTTAATTTAATTTTGAAAACTCTGGCTACTAAATCTGGTCTATCTGAGGCACTTTGGGCAAGAAGTAAATTTTGTGTAATTTCTGGCCATTGGGGATTACATGTAAATGTAATAAATAAATCGGGTTTTCCAAATTTGGTGACAATAGCAATGGCATCATTGTATCTTTCTCTCATATTTCAAGGAGATCCCTGGAAAGAAGATGGTAAAATGATGTTTTTGCCAGCTGTCATGTCTCTGCTTGTAGCAACCTCAGCGACATAATCCCTTAATCCACAATATTGTTCTACACGTAGTTTATCTTGATGATATTTTATAAAGTTTAAATTAATGGCCTCAACTTGCAAATAGGAATCAATAATCCATTGTTGTGTTAGTTTTACACCACATACAATTGTATATTAATAGCGAAATTTTATTGGTGGAAAAACAACGTCGATTAAAAGAATTTAAAAGCAATTTAAAAACACTGTGAAAGGTGATTCCTTTAATGACTCTTGTGACCACTATTACCACTCTATTATATAGTATTTTTAGAGTGTGGTTACACAGGTAAAATCCTCAGAGTATATAAAAGGGCAAATGCACAATGATTTAAGGGCTGTAGACAAAACCCATAGATGGATGTATATGTATACAATATTAATATAGATTACTGACAAATGAAGTGAAACACCTACTATTAGTAGAGTTATCTTGGTGTTTCAAAACTGTAAAGGCTCAGCCTCATATGGGAATGTCATGCAGTCTGATACAGATACCAGTCACTATATGCAGCAAAGCTGCTTTCCCTTAATGTGTCTGTATACAGAAACGACTGACATGCTGTTTGTAGAGCAATGGTTATCTCCTCTTAACTAAGTTACTGAGGGTCTGTGTCAGTTCAGGGGTAAGGCTTTAATAGCCCAAATAATCTGCCCTTAAAAGTGCCTCTGAGTTCTTTTTAGTAGAGCGTTTGCGCCTCCATTAACTCGGAGTTTCGCGCCTCCTGACTGTAGCGTGCGTGATGACGTCACGCTACCTACGCCTGTTACCTAACATGTTTCTACGTTTACAAAACGTCTTTGTCAAAGGATCAAGGCGTGTACTGAAAATGAGAGCTATTTAAAGGAAACGGTAGCCATGGTTACCAACGCTACCGAGTGTGCTACACTGAAATAAATCTCTTATATATTGTAAGCCTGGGAGAAAGGAAGATAATTACATTGGAACTAGTATAAGGACACCCTTATGTGATAATGCAGGATTTAAGGAAGTCTTCCATGTATAGGTGTGAATCAATGGATATAATCTCTTCTAGTGATCAATGTGTCACTGGGAAGTGAACCATGGGGCATATAGTGCATATAGTGCTAAGAAATACCATAAAGTGCTTAGAGCAGAAGATAATAAAATGATGGATGAAGTCCCAGATTATGAGGGACTATTTAATAAGTATCTATAGTGTGTAAATATAGGATAGAATCCTAGTGGAGGGCACCATCTATTAAGAGGGGCAATAAAAGATAAACTCAAGTAATAGTGTAAATAAGGCAAGGGTGCCCTATAAAAGAGGCAAAGGATGTGTACTATATCAAATAAAACATATATGTGAAATAAAAAAGTGAAAAAGTTAAATGAAGGGAGTATACGAAAAACCTTCATTTAACCCATTGGGTACTTGTGCTTGAAGTTTATAAATCCATTTAGATTCAGATTGTAATAGTTTTTTTTGGAAGTTGCCCCTTCTGGGTCCTGAAGTTACTGAATCTATGATGCAGAACTTAAGTACATCCGGATTGTTGTTATGGCAATATTTAATATGTCTTGCTATGGGGGTATCATATTCATTAAGAATAGAGTATATATGTTCCCCCATTCTACGTCGAAGCTCTCTACAGGTTTTACCTACATAAACCTTATTGCAAAGGCATGTGGCTATATATATCACTCCTGTAGATTTACAGTTAAAAAAGTTGTTAATTTCATAACTGAGCCCATTAATAGGGTGTATGTAGTTTTTGCACGGTTTTACAAATTTGCAAAATTTGCATCTTCCACATTTGTACATTCCCTTAAGGGGTTTAAGCCATGTCTTGGTCTCAATTGGAGTATCATTGTACAGACTATGTACAATCATATCTTTGATATTGGTGCCTCTCCTATATGTTATGCTTGCCTTTGAAGTTAGAGCATCTTGTATGTCTTTGTCACTTGTAAGAAGATGCCAATGTTTTTCAAGAATGGTTCTAATAATGTCAGAATCATGACCATATGTCATTATGCATCTAATAAAATCCTGGTTGGATGTGTCGTTAGTTTTGGTGGTATTCTTTTTGACATGTGCATTAAGCAGGTCAGTTCTATTACAAGATAGGGCATGCTTATAGGCTGATTTAAGACTCCTATTTGGATACCCTCTTGTTTTAAACCGCTGTCTAAGTTTATCTGCTTCTATTTTAAATTCATGTTCTGTACTGCAATTTCTCCGAATCCTTAAATATTGGCCTTTAGGGATTCCTCTTTTTTGGGGTCCAAAGTGCTGGCTTTCCCATTTTAATAGTGTGTTGGAGGCTGTTTCCTTTCTAAAGGTTGAAGTGCATATTTTCCCCTCTGAGTCCTTCTTGATTTTTAAATCTAGGAAGGAAACTTCACTTTTATTTGCCTCAGAGGTAAATCTCAGGCCTATTTCGTTGTTATTCAAGTATGATAAAAACGCAGTAAGATCTTCTCTATTACCCGTCCAGACAAGAAACACATCATCTATGTATCTTCTCCAGATGAGTATATTACTTCCAAAGGTATGTGCGTTATCATCATATATATATTTATCCTCCCACCAACCAAGGAACAGATTGGCATAACTGGGAGCACACGGTGTTCCCATTGCCGTTCCTTGTTGTTGGTGGTACCATTTATGGTTAAAGATGAAAAAGTTATGTTTCAGAACATATTCAAGCAGTGATATCAGCAGGTGGTTTAATTCTTCAAAGATGGAGCCTTTCATCTTAAGAAAATATTTTATTGCATCAATTCCAAAGTGATGAGGAATGCTACTGTAGAGAGCCTCCACGTCGATGCATACCAGCCACGAGTCAGTGGGTATAGTTAGGTCTTCTAGTTGCCTAAGGATATCTGGGGTATCCTTCACATATGATGGTAATCCCATCACAAAGTCTCTCAGATGGTAATCCAAAAAAATACTACAATTATGTGACAAATTGTCAGTACCAGAGACTATAGGTCTTCCCGGGATAGGCCTCGTCTTTTTATGTACTTTTGGAAGGGAGTAGAAGACTGACACCGTAGGGAATTTGGGGAGCAAAAATTGATAAGTTTGATCATCAATGATTCCTGAGTGTTTAACATCATCTAAGATGTTCTTGAGGGTAGATTTAAATTCGGCTGTGGGGTCCTTGGGAATGATCTTATAGGTCATTTTATCCTTAAGGATCCTTTCACACATATCTTTATAGTCCATGTTGTCCATTAGGACTATATTTCCACCCTTGTCGGCTGGTTTAATGTGGATGGTGTTATCTTCTTTCAGTTCTTTCAGAGCTGTATATTCAGATTTGGTGAGATTGTATATTTTTTTGTAGCTCATATGGTCTATGTTCTCTATGTCATTCGATACTTGTAAGAATACCCAAATGTTGGCATAATCTTTTAATTGCGGTGTGAAAGTACTTTTATTTCTCCATCTCTTAGGTTCAATTGTTGGTGTACAGTTTTCTTCCAATAGTTCCATAAGGCCTTGTATAATCTTAATATCCTCTTGGGGTACACCTAGGTTGAGGATTTCCCTCTCTTGCTTCATTTTATAAAACTTATGTAGAGCTAATTTTCTAGAGAACAAATTTAAATCCTTTATGTGAGTAAAGGTATCTGCTTTGGATGTAGGTACAAAGGTTAGGCCTTTACTTAATACTGAAATATGTGACTCTTGCATTTTAAAGTGCGATAAGTTGATAATTCTCAGTTCATCCTCTCTTTTACTGGGTATCCTTGAAATTGATTTGGTCTTGTTTGTATCGATCTCCTTCCTTGAGACCGTCCTCTTCCTAAAAAAGGAGTAGGTGGGAGATCATTCTCATAACTAGAATAAGGTCTTGTTAGTCTGTCAGGATCATATTGATTCCTTCTCGGGCGTAGTTCATATTGGTCCCTTCTCCAATTGGAGTTTCTTGTTCTGTTATTGGTTTTATATTGATGGAAATTGGGACCTGTGAGGTCTTTTCTGGTAGTGTTATCCTCTATATCTGAGGTATCATAATCAGATGAACTAATTTCAGATCCAGTTTGAGTTTCTGAATTCGCTGGTAGTCTCTTATATATTCTACCTGTCTTGAAATCTGTTTGATCTCTTAGAAATTTCCTTTGTTTGCGATCTTTGATGTCTTTTTTGAATTTGTTAATGTTAAAGTTCAGTTTGTTACACACAATTTCAAAGTCAGAGAGGTCTTTGAATTTGTCAACTTCTATTTGATTCAGTATAACTCTTTGTTTAATGTTCTCTAGATTTTTCTGCTCAGTTTCAATAATTAGAGACATAAGGTCCATAGAGCATTTAAATAGAATTTCTTTCCATTTGGACAGAAAGGTCTCATCGTTTATATTGGAGGCTGGTGTAATATTAGTCCTTAAACCTCTGGGGATTAGTTTATTTTTCATGTAATTTTGGAGACTGGATATTTCCCAGATTGATCTAATTTGCTTCCTCATATTTTTTTGAAGCTCATATAGAGCTGAATTTACATCCTTATTTTCAGTTCTAGGTTGTATTGAGGGCATAAAAGTTTCATCTGCCTCAATTTGTAATTGTGCAAAGTCCAGACTGGTGATACTAGCCCCTGCCATTTTGAGTTGTATAAATTATTTTCTGGGTTGACAGCAGGCAGAGAGAGTGAAAGTGTAGACTTGTTATTACAACCCCTAAGTGTGGATTGAACCACTATTAGAAATGAGCAGAAAAGTAATATCTTAGGGAATTAAACCCATTAGTGCTTGACACTACAAATTCAAATGTGAAAACAACATAGGGTTAATCATAATTATATATTAATAGCGAAATTTTATTGGTGGAAAAACAACGTCGATTAAAAGAATTTAAAAGCAATTTAAAAACACTGTGAAAGGTGATTCCTTTAATGACTCTTGTGACCACTATTACCACTCTATTATATAGTATTTTTAGAGTGTGGTTACACAGGTAAAATCCTCAGAGTATATAAAAGGGCAAATGCACAATGATTTAAGGGCTGTAGACAAAACCCATAGATGGATGTATATGTATACAATATTAATATAGATTACTGACAAATGAAGTGAAACACCTACTATTAGTAGAGTTATCTTGGTGTTTCAAAACTGTAAAGGCTCAGCCTCATATGGGAATGTCATGCAGTCTGATACAGATACCAGTCACTATATGCAGCAAAGCTGCTTTCCCTTAATGTGTCTGTATACAGAAACGACTGACATGCTGTTTGTAGAGCAATGGTTATCTCCTCTTAACTAAGTTACTGAGGGTCTGTGTCAGTTCAGGGGTAAGGCTTTAATAGCCCAAATAATCTGCCCTTAAAAGTGCCTCTGAGTTCTTTTTAGTAGAGCGTTTGCGCCTCCATTAACTCGGAGTTTAACTGAACTTTAACATTAACAAATTCAAAAAAGACATCAAAGATCGCAAACAAAGGAAATTTCTAAGAGATCAAACAGATTTCAAGACAGGTAGAATATATAAGAGACTACCAGCGAATTCAGAAACTCAAACTGGATCTGAAATTAGTTCATCTGATTATGATACCTCAGATATAGAGGATAACACTACCAGAAAAGACCTCACAGGTCCCAATTTCCATCAATATAAAACCAATAACAGAACAAGAAACTCCAATTGGAGAAGGGACCAATATGAACTACGCCCGAGAAGGAATCAATATGATCCTGACAGACTAACAAGACCTTATTCTAGTTATGAGAATGATCTCCCACCTACTCCTTTTTTAGGAAGAGGACGGTCTCAAGGAAGGAGATCGATACAAACAAGACCAAATCAATTTCAAGGATACCCAGTAAAAGAGAGGATGAACTGAGAATTATCAACTTATCGCACTTTAAAATGCAAGAGTCACATATTTCAGTATTAAGTAAAGGCCTAACCTTTGTACCTACATCCAAAGCAGATACCTTTACTCACATAAAGGATTTAAATTTGTTCTCTAGAAAATTAGCTCTACATAAGTTTTATAAAATGAAGCAAGAGAGGGAAATCCTCAACCTAGGTGTACCCCAAGAGGATATTAAGATTATACAAGGCCTTATGGAACTATTGGAAGAAAACTGTACACCAACAATTGAACCTAAGAGATGGAGAAATAAAAGTACTTTCACACCGCAATTAAAAGATTATGCCAACATTTGGGTATTCTTACAACAAGTATCGAATGACATAGAGAACATAGACCATATGAGCTACAAAAAAATATACAATCTCACCAAATCTGAATATACAGCTCTGAAAGAACTGAAAGAAGATAACACCATCCACATTAAACCAGCCGACAAGGGTGGAAATATAGTCCTAATGGACAACATGGACTATAAAGATATGTGTGAAAGGATCCTTAAGGATAAAATGACCTATAAGATCATTCCCAAGGACCCCACAGCCGAATTTAAATCTACCCTCAAGAACATCTTAGATGATGTTAAACACTCAGGAATCATTGATGATCAAACTTATCAATTTTTGCTCCCCAAATTCCCTACGGTGTCAGTCTTCTACTCCCTTCCAAAAGTACATAAAAAGACGAGGCCTATCCCGGGAAGACCTATAGTCTCTGGTACTGACAATTTGTCACATAATTGTAGTATTTTTTTGGATTACCATCTGAGAGACTTTGTGATGGGATTACCATCATATGTGAAGGATACCCCAGATATCCTTAGGCAACTAGAAGACCTAACTATACCCACTGACTCGTGGCTGGTATGCATCGACGTGGAGGCTCTCTACAGTAGCATTCCTCATCACTTTGGAATTGATGCAATAAAATATTTTCTTAAGATGAAAGGCTCCATCTTTGAAGAATTAAACCACCTGCTGATATCACTGCTTGAATATGTTCTGAAACATAACTTTTTCATCTTTAACCATAAATGGTACCACCAACAACAAGGAACGGCAATGGGAACACCGTGTGCTCCCAGTTATGCCAATCTGTTCCTTGGTTGGTGGGAGGATAAATATATATATGATGATAACGCACATACCTTTGGAAGTAATATACTCATCTGGAGAAGATACATAGATGATGTGTTTCTTGTCTGGACGGGTAATAGAGAAGATCTTACTGCGTTTTTATCATACTTGAATAACAACGAAATAGGCCTGAGATTTACCTCTGAGGCAAATAAAAGTGAAGTTTCCTTCCTAGATTTAAAAATCAAGAAGGACTCAGAGGGGAAAATATGCACTTCAACCTTTAGAAAGGAAACAGCCTCCAACACACTATTAAAATGGGAAAGCCAGCACTTTGGACCCCAAAAAAGAGGAATCCCTAAAGGCCAATATTTAAGGATTCGGAGAAATTGCAGTACAGAACATGAATTTAAAATAGAAGCAGATAAACTTAGACAGCGGTTTAAAACAAGAGGGTATCCAAATAGGAGTCTTAAATCAGCCTATAAGCATGCCCTATCTTGTAATAGAACTGACCTGCTTAATGCACATGTCAAAAAGAATACCACCAAAACTAACGACACATCCAACCAGGATTTTATTAGATGCATAATGACATATGGTCATGATTCTGACATTATTAGAACCATTCTTGAAAAACATTGGCATCTTCTTACAAGTGACAAAGACATACAAGATGCTCTAACTTCAAAGGCAAGCATAACATATAGGAGAGGCACCAATATCAAAGATATGATTGTACATAGTCTGTACAATGATACTCCAATTGAGACCAAGACATGGCTTAAACCCCTTAAGGGAATGTACAAATGTGGAAGATGCAAATTTTGCAAATTTGTAAAACCGTGCAAAAACTACATACACCCTATTAATGGGCTCAGTTATGAAATTAACAACTTTTTTAACTGTAAATCTACAGGAGTGATATATATAGCCACATGCCTTTGCAATAAGGTTTATGTAGGTAAAACCTGTAGAGAGCTTCGACGTAGAATGGGGGAACATATATACTCTATTCTTAATGAATATGATACCCCCATAGCAAGACATATTAAATATTGCCATAACAACAATCCGGATGTACTTAAGTTCTGCATCATAGATTCAGTAACTTCAGGACCCAGAAGGGGCAACTTCCAAAAAAAACTATTACAATCTGAATCTAAATGGATTTATAAACTTCAAGCACAAGTACCCAATGGGTTAAATGAAGGTTTTTCGTATACTCCCTTCATTTAACTTTTTCACTTTTTTATTTCACATATATGTTTTATTTGATATAGTACACATCCTTTGCCTCTTTTATAGGGCACCCTTGCCTTATTTACACTATTACTTGAGTTTATCTTTTATTGCCCCTCTTAATAGATGGTGCCCTCCACTAGGATTCTATCCTATATTTACACACTATAGATACTTATTAAATAGTCCCTCATAATCTGGGACTTCATCCATCATTTTATTATCTTCTGCTCTAAGCACTTTATGGTATTTCTTAGCACTATATGCACTATATGCCCCATGGTTCACTTCCCAGTGACACATTGATCACAAGAAGAGATTATATCCATTGATTCACACCTATACATGGAAGACTTCCTTAAATCCTGCATTATCACATAAGGGTGTCCTTATACTAGTTCCAATGTAATTATCTTCCTTTCTCCCAGGCTTACAATATATAAGAGATTTATTTCAGTGTAGCACACTCGGTAGCGTTGGTAACCATGGCTACCGTTTCCTTTAAATAGCTCTCATTTTCAGTACACGCCTTGATCCTTTGACAAAGACGTTTTGTAAACGTAGAAACATGTTAGGTAACAGGCGTAGGTAGCGTGACGTCATCACGCACGCTACAGTCAGGAGGCGCGAAACTCCGAGTTAATGGAGGCGCAAACGCTCTACTAAAAAGAACTCAGAGGCACTTTTAAGGGCAGATTATTTGGGCTATTAAAGCCTTACCCCTGAACTGACACAGACCCTCAGTAACTTAGTTAAGAGGAGATAACCATTGCTCTACAAACAGCATGTCAGTCGTTTCTGTATACAGACACATTAAGGGAAAGCAGCTTTGCTGCATATAGTGACTGGTATCTGTATCAGACTGCATGACATTCCCATATGAGGCTGAGCCTTTACAGTTTTGAAACACCAAGATAACTCTACTAATAGTAGGTGTTTCACTTCATTTGTCAGTAATCTATATTAATATTGTATACATATACATCCATCTATGGGTTTTGTCTACAGCCCTTAAATCATTGTGCATTTGCCCTTTTATATACTCTGAGGATTTTACCTGTGTAACCACACTCTAAAAATACTATATAATAGAGTGGTAATAGTGGTCACAAGAGTCATTAAAGGAATCACCTTTCACAGTGTTTTTAAATTGCTTTTTAATTCTTTTAATCTACGTTGTTTTTCCACCAATAAAATTTCGCTATTAATATATAATTATGATTAACCCTATGTTGTTTTCACATTTGAATTTGTAGTGTCAAGCACTAATGGGTTTAATTCCCTAAGATATTACTTTTCTGCTCACCACATACAATTGGACTAAATGTATTTTGAATGGCAATTTGAGCTACTTTAAATTGAAGCATGGAAATATTATTTCGCATTCGGGATATAGCATTTGGGTAACTGGGAAGGGTTAATTTTGGTTGCCAACCTGCTTCTCTGTGTGGGAAAAAAATGGGATATGTCATTGGATCTAAATGTGTACTTAAGATACTGATATTAATGAATGGTTGCTCTTCATTTCTGGGATATATCCTAATGTCCTTTTGAAATGGTGGTTCTCCATCATTTTAAAACACCTTTGCAACCTCATTTGATGTTGGCAAGTTATAACAGCGTTTATCAATATGTCTATCTCTTTGAAGCACCATATTGACCTTTGGGACTGGTAATTGATGTCTTTCTGCATGAAGTTGTTGTTCCTTTTCTACTTCTGACAATTTTTTATAAGCTTGACTGTAGGGGTTATTGGCCATAATTTTATCTAGCTCTATAAAAACCCTGGGTAAGCATTTTTTTATTTTCTTGCAGCTGCATACATTGGTCAACAGCTTCCATTGTATCTAGGACATATAGTTGAGCAAATTTCTTTGCTCTCCTTCCTCTGGATGTAAATGTGAAGTCCGATGGTAAATTTGGCCTTGGACTTTAAAGCAGTAAGGACAATGTCCTGGAACATTAGCAGCTAATGTTGCCCCCATAGATGCAAAGGATATGGCACTATTGTAGCATCTTATGCTTGTCTTGAAATGTTTTTAGTTTGGAAAAGTAGGTTCAGTCATAATGTTTTGTAAATATATTGGGAATTGTTTTCTTTCTGGGAGTTTGACCTTGCCTTTTGACAGTAACTAATGAACTGTCCATCTCTAGGTCTTTCCTGTTTAAAATGATAAGCTTCACAAAACTGTCACGACAATTATGAACCTTTACTGCTAAAGACTTGAGTAAAGGACAATTTGAAGAGCATATATCAGTTTCAGTTTGTAATTCATCATTTGAAATGACATGTGATGTTTGAGGAACATGTTCTAAATGCTTTTGTTTTTTGGTGGCTTTTTTGGGTGTATCTTTTAATTTTTTCAGCTGATAGTCTTTTCCTTGCAAGTCTTTTCCGTTCTTTTTCTCGTTGAATTTCCTTCTGCTCCGGCGCCTGCTGGTTTGCCCATCTTTGTTGTCGTTCTCTAGCTTGATGTCTTATCTTTTCCTGTTTGGTCTCGTTATCAGCCATTTTAATCTGTAAATGAAAATAATAAAATCATTAGTTTACTTTCAGATGATAAGTTGGTTTATGAAATCTTTTTGTTGCAACACTGTTGTGATTGTAAATGAACTTTGTTTGTATGTGATTGTAGATGAAATTTCTTTCTATTGTTAAATGAGTGTGTTTTATTTTTTGGCTCTTACTCTTTCTGTTGTAGTTTGTAATTTTGGGGTTATATGCATAGCACACTCAAGGTAATTGCATTATGGCTTATTGTAGATGTAGTAGGTTTATAGTGTTAAATGAGGTTTTTAATTTTGTTTTGGTTGTTCATTGTTTTTTATGTTGTAGGTTTGTAGGGTTGGCTTAGAGGCTTAGGGCCTCATTCTATTATCGGCCGTAAATCGGCTTTAAGGCTACGATTCCTTGCGGGGGTTCAGTTAACTCGCGATTCTATTATACGGCCCGCAAGGATCTCATCTTACGGCCGGCCGCATATCTTGGAACCGGCCGTAAGCTGTGAAATCTAAAAACTCAAAAATAAATTCAAGCCTGCACTGTACAGCTCTGTAAATGCTAGGGATCATATTGGGGGACATGAGGATTAAAAGGAACCCACTCTCAAGCTTGCACATCTGCCCAAACCCGAGTTCAAATTAACTGTTTATTTTCCGGCTGCGGCGTGGGTGTGTCTGAGGTGCTCCAAGCACTCTGGACTTTTTACATGGATATTTTACGGATATTAAAAATAAAATATTTTACGGATTTGAGTACAGGATAATTATGTGCTATTTTTTCTAACACCTAAAATCACTTTATAGTCTTCTCAAAGTGCAGGATGGCTTTATTTGAGCTATTTTATGTGCTTAATTGGTGCTAGCGAGACCTCTTTCCTGCAAGTAAGCTGCGGCTCGCTTTTAGCCTTGCAGAGAGGTTTCCCGGAGCAATTGAATTGCAAAACTCTTGCGGCCGTTTTAGATCAAAGGCTTTCCTCCGGCGCGAGCGCCGCAAGAGATAGCAAGGCACCGGCCGCAAGCCTGCTTGAGCATCCGGCCGTAAGGGAATAGAATAGCAGAATAGCTTGCGGCCGGTCCTTGCGGCCCCGCAACGGCTGCGGCCGCTAATAGAATGAGGCCCATAGTAGAGGGGACAAATGGTAGTAATATATTGCTATTTCTAATTTCTACTGCAGGGGATTGTTGTAATACTATTCTCTATTTAACTTAAAGGCTTATATGTTCTGGCTGTGAAAAGAAGGATTGTATTGTTGTTTATTAGGTGTTAGTAGCATTTGTTGTAGTATTCTATTTTATGTGTGTGGTTAGGTTTTGTGCTTAACATTGTAAGTTGGGGCTGTGAATTGAGAATTGAGAATTTGTTATTTTATGTGTTTTGACTATTTATTGTACTATGCTGTTTTATGTTGGTCAATTTATTTTTTATAGATTGAAGTTGGGGTTTACTGTTAAATGTTGTGGTACATAAAAGGTATTTAGTATTTAAATGAGAAATGTGTCAGCAATCTTTTGTGAAGCTGTTCATTTGTGGTGCTTATTGTTGTTGGTTTATTTTGTTTTTTCTCTTGACATGGATGTAGAGCAAACATGTTTATTTATTTTTCTCTTTTTTTACTTGTTATACTGTACCTTGTTTGAAGTGTGATTTCAAGCCGAATATTCCTGTATCCGCTGTTGGAACTCTTTGTGCGATGGTCTTGACGCAGTGTCTGTTGTAAAAGAAAAACCCAAATGTTATTTGATTGGAATGTATTTCTCATGAATAGCAAAGTTAATTATTTTTGTCTACTCTATCTGTTATCGTGAATTCTTCTACTATGATGTTTTTTGTGCACCACTTTAAAATACTTTCATTTTATCTGTATATTGCAGTTATCCTTTTTTTTCACTGTAATTATTAATGTTATTGACATTTTGTATATGTTAGCAATGTTTGTTTGACTATCCTGTTTTGTGTGCACCACTTTTGGGATGCTGTATTTGGCTTGTGTATGACAGTTAAAGGTTGTTGTAGAGTAAAGCTGACTGTGAATGATCTTTTATCTATGTTGGAACTATTTACAGTAGTATCCTGTTTAGCATCCGCCACTTTTGGTATGCTTATTTTGGCTTCTTTGTAAGGGTTATAGGTTGTTCAACAGTAAAGAGGAATGTTAAGTTTGTTTTCTATCTGTTTTTCAGATTTTTTCTACAATCCTGTTTTGTGTCCACCATATTTTGCACGCTCCATTTGCCACTTTTGGTATGCATAATTTGTCTTGTTTGTGAGGGTTACAGGTTGTTGGACAGTAAACAGGAATGTTAATTGGCTTTTCTACATGTTGTGGTGCTTTTTTGTACTATGCTGTTTTGTGTTCACCACTTTTGGGATGCTGCATTTGGCTTGTGGGTGATGGTTTGAGGTTGTTGTACAGTAAAGTGGAGGAATACTTTTGTTTTCTGTATGTTGCTAATGTTTGGTATGCTATCCTGTTTTGTGTCGACCAGTTTGTGTTCTTTTTTTGTGTGTGCTAGTGTCTTTATATGGAAATTGTATAGGTCTTTGTCAAGTTTCTTGAACTGTGGTGTTTTTGTCTTGCTTGAATTTGTATTGAGGCTTGTATTTTTTAGTTTGACTTCTCATATTGGTGGGCATTAAACATGGGATTGGTGTTTCTTTTTCTATTTGTTATACTATACCTTGATTGAAGTCTTCTTCTTGTCCGAATGACAGAGGGTCCCCTCCTGCCAATCATAATCTGCCAGTCTTCTTGTAGTGTCTGTTTGAAAAAGAAAGTGAAATGGTTAATTGTATATTCATTCTTTTGGATTTTGCAAAGCATGGTCTTTTTCTGCATGCAATGTATTTTTCTATCTTACCTCTTCCTCTTTCTTTAAGTTATTTAAAAGTGATCCTTTTTCACAGTCCACGGTGCAAATTCTTGATTGACGCTATTGATGCAGAGTCTGTTTGAATAGTGAAAAAAAAGGGAAAGATTGAGCTGCAGGTTAAATATGTATTAGTGTCATCTTCTTTTTTTTTTTTGCTATGAGTTCCTGTGAATAAATGTCAGTTGAATCTACTTCTTTGATTACTTTGAGTAAAGATTCGGTTGTTGTATTTCTTTTCTTTTTTCTTTTTGCAGTTTTTCTTACTAAATTAAACATATTATAGCGTACCTCTCAGTTTGAATTTGTAGATTGGGAAGTTGTAAATTAGGAAGTTATTATTTTCTGAAGTTACGGCAGCAGTGAACTATCCAGTCACACTGTTCATCACCTGAGGAGAAATGTAGAATTTTCGGGAAAGTAGGCAGTATTTATAAAGTTTGAGGTGCTTGAGACCGTCAGAACGCAATACGCATGCGCTATTTGCGTTCCATCATTAAACTTGCGTTCCAGACGCCATTTCCGACTAATAGTTGTCTTTTTCCTGTAAAATGGTAGTTAATAGCAGTGTGGTACGTGCCGCATAGTGTGTGTTACGTGCCTCGTGAAGTTCACTGCAGCGTTCTTTCCATTTTGCGAGTAACTGGAGTATTTTTGCGTCCTTAGCCTAGTTTTCGTTTTGTTCGGCGGACATTTTTTCGCATAGGTGATTTTCGGGTGTCTAAAGTCTTTAATTTGGACTTACATCGAGGTGTAACTTCACTTGCAGAGGTCCTGGGTGCACACCGTTCCTGTGGGTAAGCTTTTTATATATTAAGTGTGTATATTTCTTGTGTTTGTAATGGTTTTCGGGTTGCGCGTGTTGCGTCCTTGTTTTTGGATGTCGTAGGTGTTTTTCAGTAAATCCGTAGGAGTTTGGTGGTGTTTTGCGTCTTTAGAGTCCTGTAGCCTCGTTTTCGTTTTTTTCGCCATTTTTTCTCTCGCTTACAGGATTTTCGCATGTCTAAGCTCTTTTATTTTCAGTTTAATTGAGCTGTATCTTCACTTTTTGAGGTCCTGGGTGCCTCCTCTTGCTGTCGCCAAGATTTTTAGGTATTTGTTGTTTGTTTTTATTGTGTCTTTCATGTTTTCATGTGCGCGGGTTTCTTCCATTCTTTTAATGGTTTGTAACGCGTGTCGTATTCCTGTGTCGTAAGTCCGTTCATTTTGCAAGGTTCGCAGTTGCTGGCAAGGAGTGCCTTTGGCGCTTCATGCCAGCAACTGCGGCCCTCGCTGAGCGAGGGCCGCAGGCTCGCAGCACGAGCCCGCAGCATTAGCATCAACCCGCATGCTCACAACTATATATGTGATATGGTTGTCCATTGGTCTTTGCTACTACCACATACACAAACACTTATAGTATGCCTCTTTTAACATGTAAGAGTTGTAACATGTTCCTGTTAAAATTAAATATTTTTCTAAGTTGGTAAATATGTTTTCTCAAAACAAGACTTGACAAGCCCAAGTCTTAAATATTTTCACATGAGTAAGAAAGACATTCAGAATGCTACTTTTAAGATAGTGCACTAAGACATATGAATTTCATTTAAATTATCCATTGTCTCATATCAAGCAGGTGTTAGATAAACACACAGAGGTCAAACATATTAATATTACCAGAACACTCTCAAGTGGCTAGAAACAGATATACACAACATGTTTCTAAATATATTCTAAGTTATACATATAAATACACAAGGGGAGTAACTATTTGTGATTGGTGGAAACCAATCTTGTGACGAGGTGGAAGAAACAGTTTATCAGATACAGAGAGACATTATTCTGGGTCTTTTTCTGGTTTTCCGGGTCTGTGTCTTTTTCTGGCTCTGGGTCTTTCCTGCTTTTGCCTGAGCCTTCTTCTGTACAATTTTCTAACTTATCTAATAGTCCTGTCTGTTGACAAACCTGACTATCATGTTGTGGCATAAACCTATGCCCCCATCATATTTTCCCGAAGATATTTCACTATATCTGTCTTTATCAAATTCTATTTTATCCCTACTCTTTCTAACAATCCAAAAACACAAAGATGGATTACTTCAGACTATCCTGAAGAGGGATCCTGCAGTGACAAGTGCTATCCTGAAATTCTATACATGGTATGTATACAATGGTTTTATCTATCTAATTTGTAGTAGAGTAAAAATTATCCCTATATACCACAATCCTTCTTTTACCCTTTTGGGAGTGGTCACAGACCCAGACTAATTAGCACCTGCATTCCAGACTGTAGATGTTAATTATTATATTTCAATCTGTGCCCATATTCCCTACAACAGTCTGATTGACTTTATTCAATAATGTAACCATTTAACTCTGTTACAAAAAACAATTATTAAAAACACATATACAACAAACCATACTTAACATATATAATCTAGTATCACACAATCAACAAAATTGTCTTACATCATTATTGCTTGAATTGACGTTTTGATAAATTATATTAAATGTAATCAATTTTGATGTAAGACCAATAACCAATTTACAGCTGGTCAATACTAGACACAAATGTAATTTAGCTTGCAGCCTTACATACAATGAGCCTAATTCAATTGTGATTTGGCCAATTGAACAGGGCTCTATATAAGCACAGAGCATATTTTTGTACAGAAGTTTTTAGTTAGTGAACTTCGATCAGAAAGCAAGATCTTCAATAACTAAATACTTCTGTAAAAAAATATGATCTGTGCTTATATAGAGCCCTATTCAATTGGCCAAATTGCAATTGAATAAGGCTCAATATAACCAACGTTGATACATATTGCTTTAATATATCTTTCTATATTCTAACTGCTATATAAAGTGTCATACCATTGTTTCTGTATTGCACTAACCAAATATAGACAGACTGTTAACCAAACTTTATAAGATTATATACACTGTTTATATACAATGTCACAAAGTCAGGCGGACCCATGGATACATTATAGAGGGAAGATATGTCAGCACTAGGCTAATCAGGTCCATTAGTCCAGTGCTGACAGAATTAAAGCAATTAGCTGCACCTGAAGCGACAAGCAGACAATTTAAAGCCACAGGAACTAACAGCCAGGAAATGGAATCTGGGGGAAAGTAGGAGGACAGACACAGGAAGTGTGGGTGCTGCAATCAGAGAGAGAGAGAGAGACAATCCAAGGAAGCTGCTATTGGAAACATGTCCAATCTGCTGAGGACCTGTGCTGCAGACTGAAGCCACCTGCAAGGCCGACTACATTACTGAAAGGTCAGAAACTCCTTTTGTTCTTTATTACCCCCAGGGAAGAGACTATTGTGCTTCACAAGACTTTATCTTAGAGAACACTTGGTACTCGTTACAAGGGTCCCTGGGGGTGGGTACTCAGAGAGAAGGGTGGGCCAGTACCCTGGCCACAAGATGGCACTATACCACATATCAGAGAACGTTTGTATCCAGGCCACAAGGTGGCATTATACCATATATCAGAGACCGTTTGAATCCTGGCCACAAGGCGGCACTATACAAAATACAAAGAGACAGTGTTGTATCCTATCCACAAGGTGGCGATACTTAAATTACCAAATTCAGGAGACTGATGTGCTTGCTCTCCAAAAAGACACAAAACTCTGGGAAAAGGCAAACCCTGCTAGCCTCCGCTGGAAATAGTACGACAGAATTCATTTTTTCTTCATTGGGAATTATATTTCTCTGGAGCAGAAAAGCTGCCCGGGTGTAGTCAGGGTGTTCCTGAATGTTTAGTAAGAACTTTTACGTAGATTCTTATTTTCTTTTTCTTAAGGTTAATTACTACTTCTGGACCCTTGTTTATGAGCCCTAAAATAAACAAGTCTCCTGCATCAAAAATCGGTGTGTTGCTGAACCTTTTGTTCTAAAAATCCCTGTGGTAAACGGCCATCCTTGTCACAGCTCCTATACTGAACTAACCAAACACTGATTGTATTAACATAAATTGTTAGTCCATATTTGATAAGTTTGTATACACTGCTTATTCATTACTGTATTGATCTAACCAAATATAAAGTGTGTTAAGACTAATTGTTATCCAATCATCCAAAAAGAGATAGCTTGTGTATTGTGATCTAACTAAATATCAAAGCTTACAAGTGTAAACACTGCTTTACCCATAAAATCGATTTCTGCGCACAGCGTATGTCACAATCTACTTCTTCAAGGGGGCTTGATATGAACCTAGTTCAAACCTACTTCAGCAGAATCATGTAGTTCCTGTTCTCTGTCTCACAAAAGATGGATTCTGACGAGGTACAGGCAGAGAATACTGCATACAGGTTACTAGTGGCCCATGGCAAGACCACTCCCCAAGTCAGGATACAACACACATAAAAAAGTCTCACACTGTGGATATGTGAAAACTCTCTCTCAACCTTTATTGAATGATCAAAACAACATATTTATACTCTCCAATACCACACTCTTGTGTACATGTGTGTATGTGTGATGTCAGCCCATCTGGCTTGCAACCTTGGGCTATCAAAGCTCTTGAGATCAAATTCACCAGATATCTACAGCTGGCTAATGAAAAAACCTTTATGTTAAACTCAAGTGTTTGCTTAGGACTACTTGAAGTACATACATTGGTCTGTGTGCAATGATATCAAGCTAACTTCTATGCAGAGCATTTCAACCAATTCCAAATATATTCTATATATAACATTTTCCCTCTTATAATATATTATAACTAGGATACATAATAACCATGTACAGGCAATGTATAACCAAACAATAACACATAATCCCAATGCATATTGCCATATTCATAATTACTGGCAATATGAGTCCTTAAACAATTAAATCATGACAGCCTATATTTATCAATAACTTGATTTTTCAACTGAATTAATCTATACACTGTAATATTTTAGAAAATTATATTAATCCATACAGTATAATATTCATGTCATATCAATTGCATGACAGTGTATTTAATAACTGCTGAGGGATGGAGTGTGTGTGTGTGTGGGGGGGGGGGGGGGGGGGGGTGTATGGAGTGACCAAGCTCTATTTGTCTCTATATGCATTATTTAAATGATGCATTGCAGTTATGTATAATCTGTAAGTATGTGTCAACAAGAATTAATTGTAAAATCATTAATAGTATAATAGAAAAAAACAAAACCGCAAATTACTACTATCAAGATACTCCTACTCTCTCTTTTTCACTGAAAAACCTCCAACTTCAGGACCTGCATGCTAGTTCGTCAGAAAATACAACACAATCAACAAATGGGCGGGTGGAACGCAACTTTATAATCTCCATCTGTCAATCATCTGTGGCCAGATCACTTTCTATTGGCTGAGAGTTCCTACTACGTCTCGCACTACATTACACCGCAATTGGATCGTAACGGCCAAACGCATCTCGGCCAGCCCCTTAAAAGTTTGCGGTGGCGGGAGGGATTTACGGGCTTGAGGGTCCAGCCTGTAACTCGTGCCCTTGCTTAATTGAATAGCATCGTACTCGGAGATAAACAGGAGCCCGGAACACAACAGTAGACATACGGCCTACAACGATCGAGTTGCAGGCTTGCAATTGAATCAGGCCCATAGTCTTTTTAAATATGGAGGAGCTATGATAATAGCTAAATAGTTCTTAATCCTGTGGGGAAAGCAGCCGATTTTCACATGTAAATTCCACACTTGTGACTGTACAAAATGTAAAACTTATCACGTCGCTAAAATAAGTCATAAATAAAAGACAATATGTCCCTATTTAAATATTCATAAGATGTGCAAACAAGTAGCAAGATTGATAGCTGAAAATGATATTACTGAGACTAGGCCAACATATACATCTGAGGTGAGCTATTTCTTCTGGACAATCACTTGACAATCACTGCATCATTCTTTTGGGTGGATTAAATGTGATATGCTGAACAATGTGTAGGCAGAGTCAGGGATGACAACTCTTTCCAGATTTTTCTGACACTATTAGTATTAAATATTTAGCCATCCTGATACTTTTGTTAAATAAACTTCCTTATCATGCCATTTTGAATATCATTATAATAATGATATACAAATATAGTGTTCAAACTGACATATTACAGGATGTTTCTTCACCATGAATGCTATGGGTGAGATTAGGAGGGCTGTGCTCATTTGGGTACTTTCATAGAACAACTTTCATAGTCACTGAGAAGTTGTTAATTCTCAAACTGTGGCCATGACTCCTTTATTCATTAGATTTTTTCCACAGCATTATGCATATTAATGAAGCTATGCAAGTAAAAATACATTCACAGCTATATTGGTCATTTCCTTTCATTAGTAATATGGGTGTACCTCTAAATTGTATGAAATTCTTAAAAATAGTTAAACAGAAAACATACATTTTTATTCTACATATTTAGAATACAATGGCCCCTATTCAATTGAGCAATTGTAAGTTACTGGAGCTCGTAATGGAGTCTGTCAACAAATTTGCTAATCAATTTTGGCTACCTGCAAATTATCTACGGGTTACAGGCTGAAAGTTTGTGCCGCTGTCAAAATCTCAACTTACAGCCCATCTAAGCCTGTGATCTTTCAAGCCCGCAAAAGTTACAATCGCTAAAATCGCAAATTGCTTTTCAATTGCTACAATTCCTCAAGCCCACAAATGTTTTCACACCCATAAATGGCAAATGTAGAAGAAAATCCTATGGGTACCAGATAGGACTTGCATGGGGTTTAACCCCTGTGCGTAGCGCTGTAAATGTAAAAATAAAATCAATACTGCACTTTTAAAGATGGGGATAGTGATGAAAGACATTAGAATTAATTGCACAACAGTCTATAGCTAGAATTTTTTTTTTATGTTTCATTTTGGTGTCATATCAATCTCGGGAATCAATGAGTTAATACATATCAGGCCACCCATATGGACTAAAACAGTATTGCTATTCATTTTTTATTATTTTGTACACTGTCGTATTGCGAGTCTGATTGCATATCGGACATCTAAACGCTAATTGATTGTGTGTAACCTACATGTTTTACTGACGTAATGATGATGGTCTCATTTACTATTGGCTGTTTCTAAATCGTAAGTTACGGACTTGCATAATTGATCTGGATCATGCTCTCAAATGCTTCATATGATTGCATGGTATACAGTTTCGGTTTCTGGGCCCATAACTTGTGGACGTGCTTAATTTAATCGGTCTGTAATTGTAGCAATTAGGGGCCAATGTATCTTAAATCTCATATCTTGGAGTGATTTTGGTGGAACCTGTAACCTATGAATCCTCGTGGACAAATTGAAATAACTCCAGAGACAGATTTTTACATGACCTTTCATTGATATTCCCAGTCTGTATCTAGCAGCATTTTTCTTACAGTGCACATTCAGGGCCTCATTCTATTAGCGGCCGCAGCCGTTGCGGGGCCGCAAGGACCGGCCGCAAGCTATTCTGCTAGGGCCTCATTCTATTAGCGGCCGCAGCCGTTGCGGGGCCGCAAGGACCGGCCGCAAGCTATTCTGCTAGGGCCTCATTCTATTAGCGGCCGCAGCCGTTGCGGGGCCGCAAGGACCGGCCGCAAGCTATTCTGCTATTCTATTCCCTTACGGCCGGGGATTCCGGCAGGCTTGCGGCCGGTGCCTTGCTATCTCTTGCGGCCGCTCGCGCCGGAGGAAAGCCTTTGATCTAAAACGGCCGCAAGAGATTTGCAATTCAATTGCTCCGGGAAACCTCTCTGCAAGGCTAAAAACGAGCCGCTGCTTACTTGCAGGAAAGAGGTCTCGCTAGCACCAATTAAGCACATAAAATAGCTCAAATAAAGCCATCCTGCACTTTGAGAAGACTATAAAGGGATTTTAGGTGTTAGAAAAAATAGCACATAATTATCCTGTACTCAAATCCGTAAAATATTTTATTTTTAATATCCGTAAAATATCCATGTAAAAAGTCCAGAGTGCTTGGAGCACCTCAGACACACCCACGCCGCAGCCGGAAAATAAACAGTTAATTTGAACTCGGGTTTGGGCTGATGTGCATGCTTGAGAGGGCGGGTTCCTTTTAATCCTCATGTCCCCCAATATGATCCCTAGCATTTACAGAGCTGTACAGTGCAGGCTTGAATTTATATTTGAGTTTTTATATTTCACAGCTTACGGCCGGTTCCAAGATATGCGGCCGGCCGTAAGATGAGATCCTTGCGGGGCCGTATAATAGAATCGCGAGTTAACAGAACCCCCGCAAGGAATCGCAGCCTTACGGCTGATTTACGGCCGATAATAGAATGAGGCCCTCAGTGTTGTATAAAGGCACATTGATTCATTGATTTTCTTATTATAGATTTGCACCAAGCTTGAATTGACTATGGAAATTCTTAATTACCATTTTCCAAGATAGCATGCTGTATACTTAAATTAGAAATTGAAAGTCTTTCTTCACTTAACTATAGATAAAGCAGATTTTTTTAAAATAATTTTATTTAATGGGACTGTCAAGAGAAACAATTACAAAAATCTTGTTTACTAAATGGTTATAATTTTTTTTCAGCTGTAGCAAACCAATAAATATTTTTGGCAATGAAAAATAAGGCCCATAAAATCTTTCTGTTAAATATGTCAGAGTGTAAAATTCATCTTCACTTCACTACAGATACAGACTGTCTTTCTATTTCTATTCAGGGTCAAAGCAAGGTAAAAACAGCAAAACATTTATTACAATAGTTAATCAACCATAACAAATATAATTGTATATACAAGTGTAGTCATTAGTTAATTATCTACTTTCTGTGAATAATTTGTCTCGTACAGATTATGCAGTAATTTTAAAAACAATATGCAACTCAAGGCACCAAGGAGAAAATAACTGCAATAAAATAAGTAATTACTGTTTAATCCATTAATTGAGGGGGTTGTTACAAACTCTTAGCATGATGGTTAATCCTGAAAAATAAATAAGTAGAACTTCCTTCTTAGGATCTCACTATCTCCTATATAAACATGTGGGGTATTGTGAGCCATAACTCCTAAGCTAAACATACCAATGCCCTCTAAACCTACCAATGCCCAGGGTGATTCACATACATTAATTAATCCTAAGGTTGTTGGCTAGAAGCATAAGTGAGTGATAATGGCCTTTTTCATCCATTCCTAGACCATGGATTGGGGATATACTTTGAAACTCTGTTGTGTTTCCATCCTCTTTGTAATGGAGCTCCTCCCATTATTTTCAAACTCTCAGATGCAGCACAAAATTTATATTGTTCTTCTACAAGTGCACGGACAATGCTTGTCTTTCATTCATGTAACCAAATTGATAATCGTCAATAATGTGTAATTTATTAAAATACAACAAACGAGGAATGCTTTACTGGGGTGTGATCAGGGATATGGAACGTGAATTAATCTTCAGTGTAGGTACTTAAGATGTTTATTTCTCTGAATAATTGATTTTTTCATTAAACATATTTTAATTAAAATGCCTTATAAATGTACCCCAGAAAGCCTCATGCAAAAAATTGTAAAATAAATGATTTACCTCTGTACATTGGAATACTGTGAGTACACATGTTAAAATTTGTTTAAATATATGTACATTAATACAGCAGTTACAAAGCAAGATAGTTGGCATCCAAAAATACTGGCTTAAAACCTACCAAACTTTAAAAAAGATATGTATTGCTTTAACACAAATCCAAATATGCCTATCATAAAGGAAGAGAAGCAACAAATAACCAACAGAGAAATCTAGAGATACTGATAGGTTAAGCATTGTCCTTAGCTAAGTCACAATGTCTTAACCAACCGCCTTATTAAATTACGATTTGGCCAATTGAATAAAGCTCTTAATAAGTGCAGAGCATATTTTTTTATTTATTTTCTTTGCAATTCAGCAAATTGAAAAGGGCTCTATTTAAGTACATAGTATATTTTTTTACAGAAGTTTTTAGTCAGTGAAGACCTTGCTTTTGGATAGAAGTTCACTTACTAAAAACTTCTGTAAAATATATGCTCTGTGCTTTAAAGAGTCCTATTCAATTGGCCGAATCGCAATTTAATAAGGCTGCAAATCTTAAACAACTTCGTGTTTTTTAACCAATTAAAGCCATTAGAGAAATACTGGTATGTCACATTAAGATATCATGAATGAGTAAACTGTGAAGAATGATGAAGGATAATAATGAACCCATCTGGAGTATGGGCCAGGTTTAGAGTGAACATACTAGAAAATAAAATAACTCCAGTCACAGATGCAAGGTCAGAAAAGGGGAATGATAAACCTGCAAATCAAGATATTTACTTACTTAAACTTAATTACATTGTAATATGTTCCTAAAGGAGTCTTGATGTTCAAAAAGAGCCTTAATTAACACACATGAATCTCTTTGGCCTCTCATAGTGGAAATTCCAAGAAGGAATCTCATGTATAGTATGTCAAAACATAATACTTGTTAACACTAAATAGAAAGTGCAGTTTTCTTTTGAAATAAGAAAATGGTGAACATTCAAGTGGTCTCTATTGGATCACATCTCAAAGGAAACATACAAGACCTACTGAATTGGGAGAATAGATACTGAATGATAAAAGATACCTTGCAAATATCTGTGGCTCTTAGATAATAGTGTATTCTCACTGCCTTTTCAAAAGATATATAATCTCAGGAAAGATGGAGATTAACTAAATAAATTAGGTACCAAATTATTCTCATTAACTACTGATTGTAAGAAACTTCTTCCAGTATAAAATACAGTTCATCCATAACCCTCCTCAATTAAGAGTACCCAAATAATATCCCAAGAGAAGTGTTACTGTGATCTCCTTGAAGAGCCTCACCATTTAGGAATATGGATAGACTAGGGAGCCAGTATGAATGTGGGTTGCTCTATCAACATATCTTAACTCTCCTAGATTCTAAAGTATCTAATTAAATATTGCTAGATCCATGTTAAATTTTAGAATGAACTATTATCTATACCAGTCAGCATGCTTTATATTTTAGTCAGCACTCTAACTTGAGAGGCCATAGAGATTAACGTGTGCTAGTTAATGTGTTTACTTTAGTTATTTAGGCTTGCAAGTTCCCCTAAACTCACCAGGCCCTACCACTATTCCTTCCCTGCTCAGGAGGAACCCGAAGCAGGCAGACTAGCCCCACTACCCTCTGCTGGTTCCACCAAGTAGTGGAGAGCCAGTCCCAGAGGATCTAAAACTTGTACATGCCAGGTTTTTGGTTCCACACGTGGGTTAGACACTCACTCAGAATCTCTGTCTTCAGCAGTCACACTTCCTAATCAACCCCTGCTGTGCCCAGATCTTACCCAGCTGGGGCCATAGACTCCTCAGCTCAAAGGTGTGCAACGAGACATGCTGACAGCAGCTCTATGGAGACCTGGTCTACGTGAGATAGTTTAAAGTGGGCAAAATGTGTCAAACGTGTGTTTATTAAGATAATTAGCCCTCTTATGATTTGATGCAAAAACTGTATAAAAATGTGTACTGCAAAATAAAGTTCATGCTCTGTTTAGGACACATATGCAAGGTATGTTTAATTTAGAGGGAATGTGTTTATTATTTTATAAGAAATTAATTTATGCAACTGTTTCTGGTACCTGTTAACTTGTCCTGAGACTTTGAAAATTGGCCCGGAGACCGCAACTTGGTCCGGAAAATCAGCAATTTGTCCTAGCTTCCAGTTAAGCAATCCTGTGTGTGGGGATAATGAACCTGTGCAACATGCGGGCAGTACTGGTCTTGTGACATGTTATCTCTGCCTATGATCTGCTACCCCTATGAACCAGAGCATCACAGATTCCCGCTTCCCATGAGCTTTACCCCAAGGATCCACAAACCAAAATATAACCTTGGGATGTATTTGTAAATCTGAAACTCTGAGGCATGGAATGAAGGCAGCAGTTATTATCTATGCAAACAAAATTGTGTATAATATTAATAATCCCCATTTTTGTAATTCATCATAGCATATTTGTGACTTTAATGTTCTTAACAATAAGGGGCTAAAAATACAGTATATTTACCAAAACAAACAGTAATTTACTTAATGAGATTTTTACAGTCAAAACATGCTTCACGCTATGGAGTCATACATTATCAATCTCTAAGTATCAAGTTTCAGTGTTTATTTTTATTTATTTGTTTTACTTATTGTGAAAATTAACAATAAACACTATTCAGTTAGCAACTCCTGCTTAGTTTCACTATTTCACAGAATATTACGTTTTTTATCAGTCAATTTTTTATTAGGAGTAGAGACATAACATGCTATAAATATCTAGATTATGTTATACAAGTTAAACTCTTAGAAACCTTATTGTACAATTATATAATATGAAAGCCGCAAGCATTTTAACATTGCATTTCATCAGTTAGAAAATAAAAGTCTTGGATAGGTGTTAGTTTGTGTCTTTTTCTTCTTGAGGGTTAATATGTTTCTCTCTCTCCTTTACTCCACATTTTTCCTGTTTAGTTTTCAGAATGGAAACTTAGTGAAGAAAGGTGTGATAAATTTAAAGTAATTGTTTATAAGTTGTTAGTATAACATTATAAATGGAGAGGAGGAGGGGGGTTAAATTAACAGTATATTAAGTTTAATGGTAATAGGAGAAGTTTTAGGTCTTCTCTAAGGAAACTGATAATCAGGTTACACATTTTGCAGTCACAAGAGAAGACAACATATCTGATGACCATCTTCACACATAGTTTATTTCTGTCACCTGCTGGCTATTATGAAGTAAACCCAGCCTTATTAAATTGCAATTCAGCAAATTGAATAGGGCTCTATGTAAGTACATAGTATATTGTTTTACAGAAGTTTTTAGTTAGTGAAGACCTTGCTTTTGGATAGAAGTTCACTAACTAAAAACGTCTGTTAAAAAATATGCTATGTGCTTAAATAGAGCCCTTTTCAATTTGACGCATTGCAATTTAATAAGGCTGTTAGATATTGCTTGTTGCAGCAAGAAATGCTAGATCGTAAAGGGTGTCTAAAAATATAATATCTTCTGTCTATTGCTTGATTTACAAAATATTGCCATTTACACCTTCAAAATAATAATCCCAGTATTAAAGGACCAATGTGATCCCATTTAATCTATATAGTATTTTGAAAAACTAAACTTGACAATGGCCATGTTTTCGGAAAGTAGAAAATATATGACAAACCTTGTTATATTTTTTATGAACTTTTTAGTTCAATTTTCTTTTTTGAGCAGATCATTTCTTCCATTTTCTCAGTAGGGCTTATTGTTATAAACTAGCGAGATCTCTATTAGCCGTGTTGAAAAGCTGGTAGTTTCAGCTGCCATGTTCCCATTAGGTAGACACTGCCTTTCTATTCAGAGTCTTCTTCACCTCTGGAAGAACTGTAGATCAGCAGCAATAAAAGTTTTAGATTCCACAAATGCATATTGTTGTTGTTTAGTTGTTTAGTCGTGTCCAACTCCTGACTCTCCATGACACTGTGGACCATAGCATGCCAGCACATCTGTCAGTCACTGCCTCTTTTAGCTCCAGCAAGCTCATGTTCATTTATTCAGTGACCTCATCTATCCATCTCTGCCTCTGCCATCCTCTTCTTTGTGTGCATTGAATCTTTCCCAGCATCAGACTGTTCATTAGGGAACCTAGTCTTCTCATGATATGGCCAAAATATTTGAGCTTCAGCCTTATCATAATACCTTCTAATGAACAGGTTGTCTTGATTTTATAAAGCACTGATTTATTGGATCTTCTTGCAGTCCAGGTCACTATAAGCAGTTTTCTCCAACACCACAATTAATAGGCGACAATTCTGAGGTATTCTGCCTTCTTCATTGTGCAGTTCTCACACCTATATGTTGCTACTGGGAATACCATAGTTTTAATTATGCGGTCCTTTGTTAATAATGTAATAGCTTTAATTTTCACTAGCTTGTCATAGCTTTCCTCCAGGAAAGCAATTGCTTTTTTTTTTCTTTTTTATTCATGGCTATAGTCCCCATCTGAAAAGATCTTGGATTCCAGGGAAAAAAATCTGTCACTGACTCCATTTCTTCCTCATTAATATATCAGGAACTGAGAATGCCATTTGCCATGATCTTCATCTCTTTAATGATGAGCAGCAGGCCAGATTTGCACTCTCATATTTTACCCTCATCAATAGTTCCTTTAATTCCTCCTCAATTTCAGCCATTAGGGCAGTATCATTCGCATATCTGAGGTTGATCTTTCTTTCAGCAATATTGATACCGACTGTGGATTAATCCAGCCTGGCCTTATGCATTTTGTTCTCCACATATAAGTTGAATAAATAAGGTGACAACATAAAAACTTGTCACACTCCTTGCCCGATCTTGAACTATTCTGTTGTTCCATGTTCGGTTCTGACGATAGCTGCTTTGTCCATGTAAAGATTCCTCAGGAGGCGGATGATAGGATCTGGTACTCCCATCTCTTGAAGAACTTTCCACATTTTGTTGTGATCTACACAGTAAAATGCTTTAGAATAGTTTATGAAGCAGAAGTAAATGATTTTCTTCAACTCTTTTGCCTTCCCTATTATCCATCAGATATTGGTAATTTGATCTTTTGTGCCTCTTCCTATGCGGAACCTGGCTTGCATATCTGGTAGTTCCCACTCCATATATTGTTGGAGCTGAGCTTGTAGGATCTTAAGCATTACCTTGCTGACATGTGAAGTGAGTGTAATTGTTCATGAATTGGAGGGTCTCTTTGGGACTGCCTTTTTTGGGGATTTGGGATGTAAACTGACCTTTTCCAGTCTATTGACTACTGTTTGGTTTTCTAAACAACACTTTCACAACATCATCTGCTAGGTTTTTGAATAGTTCATGTCATGCCCAGAATTTGGGGGGCAAGGGGGTAAACCTTCTGAACCCCACTGTTTACTGCTTTGGTAAGCCTAAAGCAATCCTACAGAGGATTACAGTAAAGAGCAATCATTTAAAACTAGCATGGACTGTTACAATGAAAGTCTGTGGGTAGGATTTTCCAATGTTATTTCCCATAGACTTGAGGCCTGCCTCTGATTGGCCTGGTTGTATTTCCGGGGCTTGTAGGTTACATAGTAATTTAGCTTGAAAAAAGATTTTAGTCCATCAAGTTCAACCATTTTAGATCTTCTGTGATATAAGCGGGTGTATTATTAATTGTTCCAGAGGAAGGTAAACAGAAAAAAAAGATAAAAAAAACAGTGGAACTTTGCCACTTGTCTCAACAGGGAAAAAAATATAAAATTCCTTCCTGACCCCAGATACTGGTGATCAGATTCCTCTCTGGATCAATACTCCCTCTCTATGTATCCAGGATAGCCCTTAATGCCCTTTTTATTTAAACATATATCCAATCCCTTTTTAAAGTTATCTATCAAATCCGCTGTCACCATCTCCCTTGGTAGAGAATTCCACAGATTAACCACCCTTACTGTGAAGAACCCTTTTCTTTCTTTAAGGTGAAATCATTTTACTTCTAATCTCAAAGGATGTCCCCTTGTCAGTTGAAAACCTCTTGGCACAAAAAGTTCCCTTGACAAAGCTTTGTATTGACCCTGGAAATATTTATATAAGGTAATTATATCCCCTCTTAGATGCCTTTTTTCTAGAGTAAATAAGTTTAATTTGGTTAGTCTTTCTTCATAACGTAGCCTCTCCCTTCCCTTTACTAGCTTTGTTGCCCTTCATTGTACCTTTTCCAGCTCTAAAATGTCCTTTTTATGTAGTGATGCCCCAAATTGTACTCTATATTCCAAATGAGGGCGTACTAGGGATTTGTATAGTGAGATAATTATATTTGCTTCCATTGCTTCTACTGTATACCCTTCTTAATACATCCTAATATTTTACTTGCCTTTGCAGATGCTTCTTGGCATTGACCACTGTTACCTAGGCGGTTGTCCACAAGTACTCCCAAATCCTTTTCAATATCTGATACCCCTAGATTTGCTCCATTAAGATTATAAATTGCATGGCTATTTTTCCTTCCCAGATACATAACTTTACATTTATTTGTATTAAATCTCATCTGCCACTTTGATGTCCACTCCTCTTGTTTATGCAAATCCCTTTGGAGGGAAAATACATAATTTTCTGATTTAATTACCTTACACAACTTTGAGTCATCAGCAAAAATGGAGACACCACACTCCAATCCCACTTCCAAGTCATTAATAAATATGTTGAAAAGGAGGGGACCTAATACTGAACAACTTACCACATTAGTCCAATCCAAGTATGTTCCATTTACCACAACCCTGTGTTTCCTGTCTTTTAGCCAGCACTCAATCCATAAGCAAATATTTATGGCAATTCCATTATCCCTTAGTTTGCTCATTAGTCTCCCATGTGGCACTGTATCAAAGCCTTTGCAAAATCCAACTGGACTACATCCACTGTGTTGCCTTGATCCAAGTTCCATCTAACCTCCTCATAGAAACTAATTAGGTTTGTTTGACATGACCTATCCTTCATATCCATGTTGGCTCCTACTGATAATCCTGTTTGAATATACATATTCGTGTATATTATCCCTTATTAACACTTCTAAAAGCTTTTCCACTAGTGATGTCGCGAACATCAAATTTTCGGTTCGCGAACCGCGAACGCAAATCCCATCAAATGTTTGTGAACGGACGAACATCGGCGAACCGCCATAGACTTCAATGGGCAGGCGAATTTCAAAACCCACAGGGACTCTTTCTGGCCACAATAGTGATGGGAAAGTTGTTTCAAGGGGACTAATACCCATGGAAAATTACATAGTTGATGCAGAGTCTGGTTTTAAGCCATAAAGGGCATAAATCACCTAACATTCCTAAATTGTTTGGAATAACATGCTTTAAAACATCAGGTATGATGTTGCATCGATCAGGTAGTGTAAGGGTTACACCCGCTTCACAGTAACAGACCAATCTCCCCGTTTAATGCACCGCAAACAACCACAAACAGTCCCTTTGCACAACCGCAAACTCCCCATTTGCACAAGGTTGGATACCAAGCTAGCCATGTCCCGTTCCTTGTCCTCACTGATGTCATTGAAGGTCTCTTCCTCCACCCAGCCACCAAGGGTCCCCGAAGAATGACAACAAGTCCCCTGGGACGCCTGCTGTGTTTGGTCTTCCACCTCCTCAAAGCCACCTTCCTCCTCTGACTCCTCTTCTTCAGACTCCTCTCTCTGCGTTGCCTCTGTCTGCGTAATTATAAGTTGTGTACTGTTAAGTAGTACTATTCCTATTGGTTTAATCCCTGTTACGTCCACTATTAGGAGACGTGTATATGGCATGGATTTTTGGAACAAGGAGATGGAAAAAGATGCTTGGTCGGACTTCCTACTTCTAATTTCGGGCAGTGCACTTGCAATGTAATGTGCCACCAGATAGGAGTGGTGTATTAAGTTGTACTATTCATTCCTATCAGTGTAATACCTGTTACGTCACCTATCCGGGGACGTGTAAATGGCATGGATTTTTGGAACAGGGAGATGGAAAAAGATGCTTGGTCGGTCCTCCCACTTCAAATTTGGGGCACTGCGTGTGCAATCTAAGGTGCCACCAGATAGGAGTGGTGTATTAAGTTGTACTATTCATTCATATCAGTTTAATACCTGTTATGTCACCTATCAAGGGACGTGTATATGGCATGGATTTTTGGAACAGGGAGATGGAAAAAGATGCTTGGTCGGTCCTCCCACTTCCAATTTGGGGCACTGCCCATGAAATCTAAGGTGCCACCAGATAGGAGTGGTGTATTATGTTGTACTACTCATTCCTATCAGTTTAATACCTGTTACATCACCTATCAGGGGACGTGTATATGGCATGGATTTTTGGAACAAGGAGATGGAAAAAGATGCTTGGTCGGACTTCCTACTTCTAATTTCGGGCAGTGCACTTGCAATGTAATGTGCCACCAGATAGGAGTGGTGTATTAAGTTGTACTATTCATTCCTATCAGTGTAATACCTGTTACGTCACCTATCTGGGGACGTGTAAATGGCATGGATTTTTGGAACAGGGAGATGGAAAAAGATGCTTGGTCGGTCCTCCCACTTCAAATTTGGGGCACTGCGTGTGCAATCTAAGGTGCCACCAGATAGGAGTGGTGTATTAAGTTGTACTATTCATTCATATCAGTTTAATACCTGTTATGTCACCTATCAAGGGTCGTGTATATGGCATGGATGTTTGGAACAGGGAGATGCAAAAAGATGCTTGGTCGGTCCTCCCACTTCGAATTTGGGGCACTGCCCGTGCATTCTAAGGTGCCACCAGATAGGAGTGGTGTATTAAGTTGTACTACTCATTCCTATCAGTTTAATACCTGTTACGTCACCTATCAAGGGACGTGTATATGGCATGGATTTTTGGAACAGGGAGATGGAAAAAGATGCTTGGTCGGTCCTCCCACTTCCAATTTGGGGCACTGCCCATGAAATCTAAGGTGCCACCAGATAGGAGTGGTGTATTATGTTGTACTACTCATTCCTATCAGTTTAATACCTGTTACATCACCTATCAGGGGACGTGTATATGGCATGGATTTTTGGAACAGGGAGATGGAAAAAGATGCTTGGTCGGTCCTCCCACTTCCAATTTGGGGCACTGCGTGTGCAATCTAAGGTGCCACCAGATAGGAGTGGTGTATTAAGTTGTACTATTTATTCCTATCAGTTTAATACCTGTTACGTCACCTATCAGGGGACGTGTATATGGCATGGATTTTTGGAACAGGGAGATGGAAAAAGATGCTTGGTCAGACCTCCTACTTCGAATTTTGGGGCACTGCACGTGCAATGTAATGTGCCACCAGATAGGAGTGGTATATTAAGTTGTACTATTCATTCCTATCAGTTTAATACCTGTTATGTCACCTATCTTTCCTCCCAATAGCACATTCTATATGTCATCAACCGGCCTGTGTGTATTTAGAGAACCACACTTTAAGGCTCTTAACCTGGGACAAGGTGGCTTAGCTTTTAGAATTACCTCCGAGCCTTAAAAACTCGCCAAACTCCCTAATCAGACACTCACTATCATACTGGAAATGGGCCAAGAAACACACAGGTTTGTTCCCTGGATCCACCCAAATGACCCCAATTCTTGACCACCCTTAGGCCCCGAAACACATGAGCACAACATCACAACACTGGTGGAGGTCAAGGAAACTAGGTAGACTGGGAGACTGGTTTGTAAAGGGCCAGATGCTCACCTATGAGGAACTGAGGGACAAGCATGAGCTACCGCTGTCAGAACATTACAATTACTGTAGGCTGAGGCATTTCACACACTCCCTGACCCAGAAACAGGGGACACCGGTCTTAAATTGGTTCTCCAAAATTTGTAAAGATGAACCTCTATCAAGGGGAACATTGGGTCGCTTTACAAATATAAAACATTTGTTACTGGTTGAAGCGACACTGGGGGAAGGACCGGAGTGGGGGAGCCCTGGAGACCCTTCAGAAGCAACCGACGCAAAATCATCCCAGGAAAGAAGAGGTCGCTTACTTGGTAACCCAAGGATGATTGCCCAGGTTAGATATTGTAAATAATAATCTTATACTGCTGGAGGGATGATAGCTAATAGGACTTTGGTGTATACTGCAGATATACTCTTTACTATGGTCTGTTTTCCCATGTTTTAGGTATCTCTTAAATTTCAATCACAGTAAAAAAAAAGAAAAATTATTAACCTAAAAAGTAAAAATAAGAAGGAATAGCCAGCTAACTTTCACAAAATGTCTTTATTGTTAATATGTATTTTTGCACAACTGTTATGCAAGACTGTTCAAAAATGCTTTTTTTTTCATTACATGCTGTACGCCTTCTAAAATAAAATAATTTAAATGCAAAAATTAGGTATTGTTGCAGCGACCAGAAAAATGTATGTTAGTTTGCCAGGCAGAAAGTGCCCTAAAACATTGCGTCTTGAACCCTAGTTGGTGGCGTATAAGTCACGCAAGTCATCCGGCATTCAGGGACAAAAATACAGCAGTGTGTGGACCATTATTAGCTCAAGGCAGCTCATCTATCAGGCCTTTTTTAATCGAATGTATCGCCCACTGTCAGTCCCTTCGGGATCCATCCCTCATTCATCTTAATAAAGGTGAGGTAATCTAGACTTTTATGACCTAGGGACTTCTCTTATCAGTGACAAAACCTCCTGCTGCACTGAAGGTCCTTTCTGACAGGACACTTGAAGTGGGGCAGGACAGAAGTTCTGTGGCAAATTGGGATAGCTCAGGCCACAGGGCAAGCGTGCACACCCAGTAGTCAAGGGGTTCATCGCTCCTCATAGTGTCGATATCTGTAGTTATGGCGAGGTAGTCTGTTACCTGACGGTCGAGTCGTTCTCTGAGGGTGGACCCCGAAGGGCTGTGGCGATGCATAGGACTTAAAAAGCTCTGCATGTCCTCCATCAACAACACGTCTGTAAAGCGTCCTCTCCTTGCCGGTGTGGTCGTGGGAGGAGGAGGATTATGTTCACCTCTTCCGCTGTTAGATTGCCGTTGTGCTGTGACATCACCCTTAAACGCTGTGTAAAGCATACTTTTTTATTTATTTTGGAAGTGCTGCATCATTTCTGACTTGCGGTAATTTGGTAACATTTCAGGCACTTTCTGCTTATACCGGGGGTCTAGTAGCGTGGACACCCAGTACAGGTCGTTCTCCTTCATCGTTTTTATACGAGGGTCCCTCAACAGGCAAGACAGCATGAAAGACCCCATTTGCATAAGGTTGGATGCCGAGCTAGTCATGTCCCGTTCCTCGTCCTCAGTGATCTCACTGAAGGTATGTTCTTCCCCCCAGGCCATGTACAACACCACGGGTACCAGATAGGTAACAACGAACACCCTGGGATGCCTGTTGTGGTTGGTCTTCCTCCTCCTCCTTAAAGCCACATTCCTCCTCTGACTCCTCTTCCTCACAATCCTCTTCCAGCGTTGCCGCAGGTCCAGCAAGTGATGCTGATAAGGCTGTTTCTGGTGGTGATGGTGACCACAACTCTTCCTCTTCACGGTCATCTACGGCCTGATCCAGCACTCTTCGCAGGGCACGATCCAGGAAGAAAACAAATGGTATGATGTCGCTGATGGTGCCCTGGGTGCGACTGACCAGGTTTGTCACCTCGTCAAATGGACGCATAAACCTACAGGTATTGCGCATGAGCGTCCAGTAACGTGGCAAAAAAATCCCCAGCTCCGCAGAGGCTGTCCTAGCACCCCGGTCATACAAATACTCGTTAATGGCCTTTTGTTGTAGGAGCAGGCGGTCGAACATTAGAAATGTTGAATTCCAACGTGTCGGGCTGTTTAAAATCAAGCGCCCCGCTGGCATGTTGTTTCGCCGCTGGATATCTGTAAAGTGCACCATGGCCGTGTAGGAACGCCTGAAATGGGCACACACCTTCCTGGCCTGCTTCAGGACGTCCTGTAAGCCTGGGTGCTTATGCACCAAGCGTTGTACAATCAGATTACACACATGTGCCATGCACGGCACATGTGTCAACTTGCCCAAATTCAATGCCGCCAACACTTTTCTTCCGTTGTCACAAACCACTTTGCCGATCTCCAGTTCGTGCGGAGTCAGCCACTGATCCACTTGTGCGTTCAGGGCGGACAGGAGTGCTGGTCCGGTGTGACTCTCTGCTTTCAGAAAAGTCAACCCCAAGACGGCGTGACACTGGCGTATCCGGGATGTGGAATAGTCCCTATGGAGCTGGGGGGGTGCCGTTGATGTGGAGCAAGACATAGCAGCAGCAGAAGAGGACTCAGCCGAGAAAGTTATGGAAGAGGATGGAGTAGGAGGAGTAGAGAAGGTGGCAGCAGGCCTGCCTGCCAATCATGCAGAGCCACGTATTCCATGCTTGGCAGCCGTCACCAGGTTTACCCAATGCGCAGTGTAGGTGATATACCTTCCCTGACCATGCTTTGCAGACCAGGTATCCGTGGTCAGATGGACCCTTGCCCCAACACTGTGTGCCAGAGATGTCATTACTTCCTTTTGCACAATCGAGTACAGGTTCGAGATTGCCTTTTGTGCAAAGAAATTTTGCATGGGTACCTTCCACTGTGGTGTCCCAATAGCTACAAATTTTTTGAACGCCTCAGACTCCACCAGCTTGTATGGTAAAAGCTGGCGGGCTAAGAGTTCAGACAAGCCAGCTGTCAGTTGCCGGGCAAGTGGGTGACTTTCTGACATTGGCTTCTTATGCTCAAACATGTCCTTGACAGACACCTGACTGTGGGCAGATGAGCAGGGACTGCTCAGGGCGAGACAAGGAGTGGCGGGTGGTTGAGAGGGGGCAAGCAGGGCAGCAGTGGTTGACGTGGCTGAAGATGCTGGACCAGGAGGAGGATAGCGGCTTTGACTTTGTGTGCTGCTTGTACTGATGTGTTGATGCCATAGGCGTTTGTGATGTGACATCATGTGTACCTAGGTGGGTGTTGGACTTCCCACGACTCAGTTTCTTTTCGCACAGGTTGCAAATGGCATCGCTGTTGTCACAGGCAGACACACAAAAAATGTCCACACTGCTGAGCTCTGCAATGACGGCATTCTGGTGGTGGCAACAGCATGCGCTGACTGGTGTGCTGTCTGGCTGACCCCGGGTGCCGATGCATGCTGTCTGACTGTGCCACTAGCTACTTTCGACAACCTCCCGCTGCTTCCAACTTGTCTCCTCCTCCTCTGTCTTGCCATCTGAACTTTCCTCCTGTTCTTCTTCTCTTATAGCAGGCACCCACGAGACACCAACGGACGCATCATCATCATCCAGCGCTTCACTTTAATCTGACAACTCAACAAAGGAAGCAGCACCGTGTACAACATCATCATCATCATCAGACCGTACGTCCATGTGTGTAATGCTGCCTGACTGGGACATATCCCTGTTATCTACATCCTCTGGCACTAATGTTTGTTCATCACTCATTTCTTACAACGGATGTGTAAAGAACTCTGCTGACGGATCAAGTGAAGGCTGTGGTGCTGCGGCTGTGGTGCTAGTGTTGGTGGTGGCAGCAGGCGGGCGGGTGGTAACTGGAGAGGTGCCCGAAGCTAAGCTGGAGGAGGATGGTGCGTCTAGGTTCCGAGCGGAAGCTGTAGAAGATTGGGTGTCCTTTGTTAGCCAGTCAACCATGTCCTCAGAACTTTTCAAGTTCAGGGTACGTTGCCTCTGAAAACTGGGCATTATTCTAGGGCCAAACGGAATCACAGAACCACGACAACGACGGCCCCTGCGGGATAGCCTGCCTCTGCCTGTCATTTTTTTTACGATTAGTGGTACTATGCATGCAAGCTACTGTGACACCAGATATGAGTGTCACTGTGCACTGGCAAAAGTTGGCAGAGTAAATGCAATAGGCTTCACACACACGCCTGTAGGCAGGCAACTGATATTCAATCGATTACAGTCAAAAAAGGGTTGTTTTATGTCACTGTACACTGTGGTTGCACTAGATATGAGTGTCACTGTGCACTGGCAAAAGTTGGCAGAGTAGATGCAATAGGCCTCACACACACGACTGTAGGCAGGCAACTGATATTCAATCGATTACAGTCAAAAAAGGGTTGTTTTATGTCACTGTACACTACGGTTGCACTAGATATGAGTGTCACTGTGCACTGGCAAAAGTTGGCAGAGTAGATACAATAGGCTTCACACACACGCCTGTAGGCAGGCAACTGATATTCAATCGATCACAGTCAAAAAAGGGTTGTTTTATGTCACTGTACACTACGGTTGCACTAGATATGAGTGTCACTGTGCACTGGCAAAAGTTGGCAGAGTAGATGCAATAGGCCTCACACACACGACTGTAGGCAGGCAACTGATATTCAATCGATTACAGTCAAAAAAGTGTTGTTTTATGTCACTGTACACTACGGTTGCACTAGATATGAGTGTCACTGTGCACTGGCAAAAGTTGGCAGAGTAGATGCAATAGGCTTCACACACACGCCTGTAGGCAGGCAACTGATATTCAATCGATTACAGTCAAAAAAGGGTTGTTTTATGTCACTGTACACTATGGTTGCACTAGATATGAGTGTCACTGTGCACTGGCAAAAGTTGGCAGAGTAGATGCAATAGGCCTCACACACACGACTGTAGGCAGGCAACTGATATTCAATCGATTACAGTCAAAAAAAGTGTTGTTTTATGTCACTGTACACTACGGTTGCACTAGATATGAGTGTCACTGTGCACTGGCAAAAGTTGGCAGAGTAGATGCAATAGGCCTCACACACATGCCTGTAGGCAGGCAAATGATATTCAATCGATTACAGTCAAAAAAGGGTTGTTTTATGTCACTGTACACTACGGTTGCACTAGATATGAGTGTCACTGTGCACTGGCAAAAGTTGGCAGAGTAGATGCAATAGGCCTCACCCACACGCCTGTAGGCAGGCAACTGATATTCAATCGATTACAGAAAAAAAGGGTTCTTTTATTTAACTGTACACTATGGTTGCACTAGATATGAGTGTCACTGTGCACTGGCAAAAGTTGGCAGAGTAGATGCAATAGGCTTCACACACACGCCTGTAGGCAGGCAACTAATATTCAATCGATTACAGTCAAAAAAGGGTTCTTTTATTTCACTGTACACTACGGTTGCACTAGATATGAGTGTCACTGTGCACTGGCAAAAGTTGGCAGAGTGGATGCAATAGGCCTCACACACACGCCTGTAGGCAGGCAACTGACATTCAATTGATTACAGAAAAAAAAGGGTTCTTTTATTTCACTGTACACTACGGTTGCACCAGATATGAGTGTCACTGTGCACTGGCAAAAGTTGGCAGAGTAGATGCAATAGGCCTCACACACATGCCTGTAGGTAGGCAACTGATATTCAATCGATTACAGTCAAAAAAGTGTTGTTTTATGTCACTGTACACTACGGTTGCACTAGATATGAGTGTCACTGTGCACTGGCAAAAGTTGGCAGAGTAGATGCAATAGGCCTCACACACATGCCTGCAGGCAGGCAACTGATATTCAATCGATTACAGTCAAAAAAGTGTTGTTTTATGTCACTGTACACTACGGTTGCACTAGATATGAGTGTCACTGTGCACTGGCAAAAGTTGGCATAATAGATGCAATAGGCCTCACACACACGCTAGCAGGCAGGCATATGCAATTAGATTACACAGAAAAAAAAAAAAATGATGTTCTAGCCCTAAAAATTGCTTTTTGGGTTACTGTCCTTGCAGCAGATGTCAAATGAGTCCTTCAGGTGTGTAGTGAAAGCTGAATACACAGCCTGGCTATCTATTTCCCTATTAAATCAGCAGAAAAAAATAATAAAATAAAATAAATGATGTTCTATCCCTAAAAAGGGCTTTTTGGGTTGCTTTCCTTGCAGCAGATATCAAATGAGTCCTTCAGGTGTGTAGTGAAAGCGAAATACACAGCCTGGCTATCTATTTCCCTATTAAATTAGCAGCAGGTAGAATATATGTCCTCTCTCAACGAATGTAGCTTCAGAATGATTCTAAAATGGAGGCTGTCCTTCAGATGGAAGTCCCTGGAAGGGAGTGTATGCTGCTGATTGGCTGGAATGTGTCTGCTGACTGTAAGGTGCAGGGTCAAAGTTTCCTCAATGATAAAGAATAGGGGGCGGACCGAAAAGCGCATGTGTTCGCCGTTCGATGCAAACATGCGAAAATCGCCGCAAATAGTTCTCCAGCGAACTGTTCGGGACATCACTATTTCCCACTACCGAAGTGAGACTCACTTTTCTATAATTCCCCAGATTTGCTCTTGCTCCCTTCTTAAATATAGGTATCACCTCTACCTTTCTCCAGTCATCTGGTAGAGACCCTGTGTTGAGTAAATTTTGAAAAATTAGATGTAATGGTTTTGCTATTACAGAGCCCAGTTCCCTCGGTACCCTTGATTGTATTCCATCAGGACCTGGGGCTTTATTGACATTTATTTTTTCAAACCTCTTTTGGATTTCTTCCTGCATTAACCAGTTATTTGGTGAAGGTAGTGTAGCCCCAATATGTCGCAGTGACCCAACCACTTGTACCTCCCTTGTGTATACCGAAGAAAAAAAACCTATTTAGCTCATCTGTCTTTTCTTGTCACTAATTATCAGATATCCTGTGTAACATTGTATTGTTCCTATAGCTTCCTTCCTGGCCATCTACCCAGTAATATATTTTAAAAAAATATTTTATGGTTAGTCCTACTCTCCTTTGCATTAAATTCAGGCTTAACATACAGACAAATCCGTCCTCCTCTTTTACCATTGCCCCTATATTTCTGAAATAGGTTATAACCATCCAGGTTAACAGTCCAGTCATGAGATTCATCCCACCATGTTTCAGTAATGCCTATTAAATCCCATTTCTCATAGGTATTCTTGGAAGTCAGCGAAGACTTCAAGCTGGAGTTTCAGCTTCCATTACCAAATTGACTTCCAACCAATCAGCAGGCTGCTTACTTTTGAACGGCCAATGAGGCAATATAATGAGTTATCCTTGCTACCAAGTGCCAGAGCATGCCAGCAGTGCTTAAATGAGCGACTTATTGTACCCTAATGCGTCCCCTTGTGGAAACCTTTAGTTTGGTCAGCCCTAGGGCTACCTGGGCTAGCCACCCTGATACACCAAGCCCTGATCCCTTTCAGAGAGCCTAAGAATAAACTAAACTAGGGCAAAGATAAAGTTTGCTCAATGGTTGTTGTTACAGCCCACTCATAACTATACTACTGTTCCCAAACCACAGTCATTTCCCACTGTGTATTATGTCTATGATAATAGGATTCTAAGGTATATCCATGTAATTATGTGATTTGGGAATTCATAATTACTGTACTGTGGTGTTCTTGGGGTCATTGGCAGCATTCCTCCACACACAGCGAGTTGAGTTGATGCCAAAAGCTTTATCTTGGTCTTATCTGACCACAACACTTTTTTTTTGTTCTCTTCTAGATCATTCAGATGTTCATTGGGTGAATTCAGACGAGCCTATACATGTGCTTTCTTGAGCAGGGGGACCTTGTGGGCGCGGCAGGATTTCAGTCCATAACAGCATAGTGTGTTACCAATTGTTTTCTTGGTGACTATGGTGCCAGCTGCCTTGAAATCAATAACAATATCCTCCAGAGTAGTTCTGGGCTGATTCCTCACCATTCTCCTGATCATTGAAACTCCACAGGGTTAGATCTTGCATGCAGAACCAGAGCGAGGGGGACTGACACCTATTTTGTGTTTCTTCCATTTGCGAATAATCGCACCAACTGTTGTCACCTTCTCACCAAGCTGCTTGGTGATGGTCTTGTAGCCCATTCCAGCCTTGTGTAGGTCTACAATCTACAATCTTGTCCCTGACATCTTTGGACAGCTCTTTGAACCTTGGCCATGGTGGAAAGTTTTAAATCTGATTGATTGCTTCTGTGGACAGGTGTCTTTTATACAGGTAACAAGCTGTGATTAGGAGCACTCCCTTTAAGAGAGTGTTCCTAATCTCAGCTTGTTACCTGTATAAAAGACACCTGGGAGTCAGAAATCTTGCTGATTGATCGGTGATCAAATACTTATTTCACTCATTGACCTGCAAATCAATTTATAACTTTTTTTACATGCATTTTTCTTTTTAGTTTTTTGTTATTTTGTCTCTCACTGTTAAAATACATCTACCATTAAAATTAGACTGATCATTTCTTTGTCAGTGGACAAACGTTCAAAATCAGCAGGAGATCAAATACTTTTTTTCTCCTCACTGTACATCATTCAATATAGAATGTCTCCTTGTCTCTTGTTATCCTCTGAAATTCTGCATTTAGTTTGACAAATAATTTCCTATTTTCATTACCTTTTGCTTTTCTTCTTTCCTGGGCTACTTTCAAAGCCTCATTAGATAGCAAATTTGCCTTTTTAGTTTTCTTTCTTTTAGGCATATTCTTTGTTGCTGTTTCCTGGACAATGTTGCAAACGTTGGTTCAAAGTTCTTCAGGCATTCTATTTTCCATGCCTAGTCCCTTCAAACTATGAATCTTTACCTCCACTCCATTTTCACAGGGGATATTATTTATTTTCTATGGTCTGATGATTTACTCTCTTTTCTTCAGTTTAATTCTGAACTTTGCAATATGAAGCTCAGGATCTGAGCCACAGTCAGCTCCAGGTCTTGTCTTTGCTGACTTTATAGAGCTCCTCCATCTTTGTCTACAAAGTATATAGTCAATCTTATTTCTATATTGTCCATCTGGTGATGTTTATGTGTAGAGTCATCTCGGAGGCTGTTGGAAAAGGGTGTTTGCTATGACTACAGAATCCTACTAATCCCTGACCTGCTTCATTTTGCACCCCAAGGCCAAGTTTGCCAGTTATTCCAAGTATATTTTGGTTTCCCACTTTATCCTTTCAATCTTCTATGACGAGGGTACCATCTTTTTTTGGTGTTATATCTATGAGGTGTTGAATATCCTTGTAGAAATAGATAACTTCAGCCTCTTCAGCATCCATGGTTGGAGCATAGACTTTGATCACTGTGATGTTAAATGGCTTGCCTTGAATTGGAATTGAAATAATTCTGTCATTTATTGGGCTGTAACAGAACACTGCTTTGGCCACACTTTGATTGACTATAAGGACTACTCTATTTCTTTTGCAATATTCTTCACCACAGTAAAAGATTTGGGGGTTGTCCCATTCCAGTACATTTACAGGATATCAGTGTTTAACCTTGTCATCCTCTTGGCTTTGGCTCAATCACTTGATAAGACATGGTACTACTCTTGCCCTCTGCTCTTCCTCAGTAATGTGGTAGGCACTTTCTGATCTGAGTGGACCATATTCTGGTGCCATATCATTATGCCCCTGGATGTGCTTGTCCACAAAGTTATCTTAGCAAAGTTAATGGAGTGGGTTGCTGGTTCCTTCTCCAGTGGACCACAATATGTCTGACCTCGCTGCTATGAGCTTCCCATCTTGGGTGATCTAACATGGTATAGCTCACAGGTTCATTAAAGTACTCAAACCCTTCACCACGACAAAGTAGCGATCCAGAAGGGGTAAATGCATATACAAAACAATCTAAAGTAAAATCATGTTGCCAAATTTTAAATGCAGTTCTTTGAAGAGTATGTTTTAAGGTCATGTAATATTGCAACCTGTCTCTCTTTTCTTTCACTTTGTATGTATTTATACATCCAGAGTAATTAATAACTGTTTGAAACATTTTGACCACTATCAAGTTCAGTTTCTCATAAAAGGGAACTGAAAATATAGGCCTACAAAATCTCTAGGATATCAGAAAACACCCTACTGGTGTGAAGCCCCCAACCTTGAGAAAGAAAATCCAGTCTTGACATCTTGATTTTCTTATATGTAGCAGTATTCTTAATTATATTTTTATGAACAAGCTAGAAAAAAAATATTAGGACAGATACCATTATTCATGAGGTTCTAATTATGACAACTGTAATACAAAGTTTCTATACTGACACATATTGATAAAGATGAACCCCTTTGTGTAGTTTAATTGCTTTTTTCTCTGAAATAAATGTCAGCATTAATGCACAGTATTGTTAGAATGTTTTGCATTTTAAGAAACATTGATATAAAAAGGCACTTGTAAAGAATCTGGTTCTGTATATGTATATATATATATATATATATATATATATATATATATATATATATTTACCAGGTTAATACCTGGTTTGTGGGAGGGGCCCTATCTCACTCCACCTCTTCCTGGGGGAGGGGCCAACTTCAGCCTTCATAAGTACTTCCTGTCCACATCTCCTTGAACAGCTCAATTAATTTCTGTGCCTGTGCCTGCAGGTTGTTTCTCTATACTCTTGTCTTTCGGCTTCCAAGCCTCATGTCTGCAAGCTCATAGTAGCTTTTTGGCCCTTTTTCATGTCAGCTAAGGCATTCCCATCACCAGAGAGCAATGGTCGCACTTTCAGTTTTCCTCGCACTACCATTATCAAAGGTAAGCTGTCTACGCCTTCTAAACTCTCCTTAATGGATTTGGGCCCAAGACTACTAAGCTAATTCCTTGTCTGCATCCAAGGTTCAGCCTTTGCTTTCATAAGCTTAGTTTTGGATAAAATCTACTAAGTTTCTCAATATATTTGGTAATTATTGTCTGAACCAACAGTTCTAATCTATGCTCTGCTAAACACAAAAACTATGGTATGAAACAAATTTAGACAGTTGTCTTCAATAAACTAGTACATTCATTTTAAAATAAAATGCAGTGTTGCAAGAATATTAACTATGAGGCCGCAGGGCTTTTAAAAACTTTGAAAATGAGCATACAGTATACACATCAGAAGTTTTACAATTAGCAAATAAGTATTAGATGTCACAGAAAATGTCATTTTAATGTCAGTTGTGAAATTAGAAAATTATTTTTATTATCAGTTTAATTAACAATATGAGGAATCAACTTTGATTAATGTGCTTCAAATTTGTTCTTCTCACACCATTTAAATAAGATGAGTTACCGTGAATAACAATTGGAGAGCAGTTCTGAGATATTCTAGCAGACTGTTTTCAAGCTGTTTGCTGTGCAGAGTTCATTTACAAAACTGAAATTAATGTAAAATAAATTGTGCACACATTACCAGCATGCTGATAATGGTCTTAGAATAGAGAAGTGGCCAAATGTCAGATTGCCATTTATAACTAGATCAATGTACACACTTGAGTAAGAAGAAATACATTTATTTCACATTTTAATATAGCACTTTTATCCAAATTGCATTCAACTGTTAGATGGTGCATGGTAACATAGTTTCCATGTTTATGAAACCATTGATTAAACGATTAATTATAATACAAATGTAAACATACAGTCTATCAGCCTTATTAAATTGCGATTCGGCCAATTGAATACGGCTCTATATAAGCACATAGCATATTTTTTTTACGGAAGTTTTTAGTTAGTGATGACCTTGCTTTTGGATAGAAGTTCACTAACTAAAAACTTCTGTAAAAAAAAATATGCTGTGTGCTTATATAGAGCCCTTTTCAATTGGCCGAATCAAAACAGTCTAAGGATATAAGATGATTTTATCCAAATCTTTGTATTGCCTATGACTGCATGCCACATGCTTACATACTAAGGGCCTCATTCTATTAACGGCCGTAGGAGATGCGGGGCCGCAAGCTATTCGGCTATTCTATTCCCCTTAGGCTGGGGATTCCGGCAGGCTTGCGGCCGGCGCCTTGCTATCCCTTGCGGCCGCTTGCGCCGGAGGAAAGCCTTTGATCTAAAATGGCCGCAAGAGTTTCGGCCGCAAGAAAAGCCCGGTTGCTATTCAATTGCTCCGGGAACCCTCTCTGCAAGGCTAAAAGCGAGCCGCAGCTTACTTGCAGGAAAAAGGTCCCGCTAGCACCAATTAAGCACATTATAAAGCAGAAATAAAGGCATCCTGCACTCTGAGGAGACTATAAAGTGATTGTAGGTGTTAGCAAAAATAGCACAAAATTACCCTATACTCAAATCCGTAAAAAAAAAAAATTTTTATATAAGTCAAATATCCATGTAAAAAGTCCAGAGTGCTTGGAGCACCTCAGACCCGGCCACGCTGCGGCCGGAAAATAAACAGTTAATGTAAACTCGGATTTGGTCTGATGTGCAAGCTTGAGAGGGGGTTACTATTAATCCTCATGTCCCCCAATATGAACCCTAGCATTTACAGAGCTTTACAGTGCTGTCTTGAATTTATTTTTGACTTTAAAGATTTCTGAGCTTACGGCCGGTTGCAAGATATACAACCGGCCGTAAGAGGAGATCCTTGTGGGGCCGTTTAATAGAATTGCGAGGTAACGGAACAGCCGCAAGGAATCGCAGCCTTGCGGCCGTTTTACGGCCGATAATAGAATGAGGCCCAAAGGAAACAAAAGGGAATGTTTGACCCAGTAAGTGAGGGCTTAGGATCAGACGCTGAGTCTTGATAATTTGCATGACTGGTCATTGTGATAGCAGGGGGGAGAGCATGTGAAAGGGTGGAAGCTTTGCTAGAATGAGATTAGTTAAAATGAATATGGTGGGTAAATAATCTGTTCTTTGTTTATCACCCCCTGGTTCTTGAATGACTCATATCCTCACACTGCAGCTAAGTGTCATGGTGGTTAAAGGCACTGTATATTAGTTGATGCACATTCTCATTTCTACATGACAGAAAAATGGATGGCAGTGTCGTGGTCATCTGTTGTCCCTACGAAATGTGAAACCGAGAACTTGATGCTTGGTACTCTGATTTCTGCATTTGTACATGGAATCCAGTTTCATGTGAAATTCCTAAAATCTAGCCTGTTACTTATTTTGAAAGGGGCCAACATAAACATTTCTGCCTAATGTATAAATCTTCTCTATAGATGTGCAATCGTTTATATGTATTAACACATTGATTGCCAGGATCAATATAACATGGAAATTAAACATAAAATAATGTATTTTGTAATGCAGATTTGCGAGCTTGGGAATGTTGTGCTATTAATTCGAATACTTAACATCACTTACCCTTTAATTATAAGTACAGTAGTTTGTGTATATTTTGCATTTAAACTGCTACGCCCATTGGCTTTTTGGCTCCATTTGCCGGGGTACTGGGTTGAACACTAGAGATGTCGCGAATAGTTCGCCGGCGGACTTTTTTCGGCGAACATAGCATGTTCGCGTTCGCGGCGAACTGCGAACATATGCGAGATTCGACCCGCCCCCAATACTTTATCATTAAGCAAACTTTGACCCTGCATGTCACAGTCAGCAGACACATTCCAGCCAATCAGCAGCATACACTCCCTTCTACACCCTTCTACCTCATGGACAGCAGCCATTTTGGAATCATAAGTAACTTGCAGTCTTACTGAGAGGAGGGACAGTGTAGGTGATACTAATTCAATAGGGAAAACCATAGCTAGGCAAGTTTATTCAGTGTCCAGTGCAGTGCTGAATGACTCTTGTGCATTATTATTATTACTAGCGTATTGCAATGAGATGCGTATGTTTGGAAAGTTGTATAGTTATTAATATACATATGGAGCAGTTTGCTCCATAAAAAAGTGGTCCGTATTAACGGCTCGCTTCGCTATGCGAGGCTCGCCTGCAATGAGCGCCTGTGTGTACTGTCAGTGTGCTTGGTGCTGTGAGTCTGTGTGTACTGTCAGTGTGCTTGATGCTGTAGGTCTGTGTGCACTGCCAGTGTACTTGGTGCTATGGGTCTGTGTGTACTGTCAGTGTGCTTGGTGCTGTAGGTCTGTGTGCACTGTCAGTGTACTTGGTGCTATGGGTCTGTGTGTACTGTCAGTGTACTTGGTGCTGTAGTTCTGTGTGCACTGCCAGTGTACTTAGTGCTATGGGACTGTGTGCACTGCCAGTGTGCTTGGTGCTTTAGGTCTGTGTGTACTGTCAGTGTACTTGGTGCTGTAGGTCTGTGTGTACTGTCAGTGTGCTTGGTGCTATAGGTCTGTGTGCACTGAAAGTGTACTTGGTGCTATGGGTCTGTGTGTACTGTCAGTGTTCTTGGTGCTGTAGTTCTGTGTGCACTGACAGTGTACTTGGTGCTATGGGTCTGTGTGCACTGCCAGTGTGCTTGGTGCTTTAGGTCTGTGTGTACTGTCAGTGTACTTGGTGCTGTAGGTATGTGTGTACTGTCAGTGTGCTTGGTGCTGTAGGTCTGTGTGTACTGTCAGTGTGCTTGGTGCTGTAGGTTTGTGTGTACTGTCAGTGTGCTTGGTGCTGTGAGTCTGTGTGTACTGTCAGTGTGCTTGGTGCTATAGGTCTGTGTGCACTGCCAGTGTACTTGGTGCTATGGGTCTGTGTGTACTGTCAGTGTTCTTGGTGCTGTAGTGCTGTGTGCACTGACAGTGTGCTTGGTGCTATGGGTCTGTGTGCACTGCCAGTGTGCTTGGTGCTTTAGGTCTGTGTGTACTGTCAGTGTACTTGGTGCTATGGGTCTGTGTGCACTGCCAGTGTGCTTGGTGCTCTAGGTCTGTGTGTACTGTCAGTGTGCTTGGTGCTGTAGGTTTGTGTGTACTGTCAGTGTGCTTGGTGCTGTGAGTCTGTGTGTACTGTCAGTGTACTTGGTGCTGTAGGTCAGTGTGTACTGTCAGTGTACTTGGTGCTGTATATATGTGTGTACTATCAGTGTACTTGGTGCTGTGGGTCAATGTGTACTGTCAGTGTACTTGGTGCTGTAGGTCTGTTTGCACTGCCAGTGTACTTGGTGCTGTATATCTATGTGTACTGTCAGTGTACTTGGTGCTGTGAGTCTGTGTGCACTGCCAGTGTGCTTGGTGCTGTAGGTCTGTGTGTACTGTCAGTGTACTTGGTGCTATATGTCTATGTGTACTGTCAGTGTGCCTGGTGCTGTAGGTCTATGTGTACTGTCAGTGTACTTGGTGCTGTTAATCTGTGTGTACTGTCAGTGTGCTTGGTGCTTTAGGTCTGTGTGTACTGTCAGTGTACTTGGTGCTGTAGGTCTGTGTGTACTGTCAGTGTGCTTGGTGCTGTAGGTCTGTGTGCAAACAAGGTTCACAGCTCTTCAACACAATGCTTCCAAATAGGTAAAGTCTATTCATTTATTAATGTATTACATGTTTACTATTACACACAAAACAACATTAGCTCAGTTACAATAACATTGCCGTCATTTTTTGACGGGCAAGTCGCTAGTGTCATAATAAACACCACATGAACATGGCGACCACTCTCTTATGGGATTCAGGTACGTCCACGGATTCATCCTCCATATATCTGAATAAGCCAGGAATGATATATAGAGGCCTGCGGCGCTCATTGCCAAAGTGGTCCGTATTACACATTATCACATATATAGTTGTGAGCGTACGAGTTGTTGCTAACGCTGCGGGCTCGCGTAGCGAGTCGCGGGCCTCGCGTAGCGAGGGCCGCGGCTCGCGCAGCGAGTCGCGGGCCTCGCGAAGCGAGGGCCGCGACTCGCGCAGCGAGTCGCGGGCCTCGCGTAGCGAGGGCACTGTGCCAGGTTCTCAGTTGCTGGCATGGAGCGCCGCAGGCGCTCCTTGCCAGCAACTGAGGACCCTCGCGAAGCGAGGGCCTCAGTTGCTGGCTTGGAGCGCCGCAGGCGCTCCATGCCAGCACCTGAGGACCTCGCAAAGCGAGGTCTTCAGTTGCAGCAACTGCGACCCTTGAAAAAAAAAGTTTACGTCCAAACACATTACGACACTCGCAAACAACATACGACACACGTTGAAACACATTACGACACTCGCAAACAACATACGACACACGTTCACACACATTACGGCCTCGCAACACTCGGACGCAACTCGCGAACATTACAAAATTACAAACACAATACATACACACAGCACATACATAAAAACCTTACCTACACAAACAGGAAGCACCCAGGACCTCAAAAATGCAACTTACAACTTAATTGCACTCAAAATAAAAGAGTTTCGACACTAAATACTTTGTTAAGCGACAAAAAAAATGGCCGACGAATAAAACGAAAACGAGGCTACACACGCAAACACCATGCTACACACGCAAACACCATACGAGACACGTTACCACACATTACGAGTTCGCAAACATCGGACGCAACACGCCGACATACAAACATTTAAAACTTAACAAAGACACACAACAAACACATAAAAAGCTTACCTACAGCAAGAGGAACCAGCCAGCACCTCAAAAAAACAAGTTACACCTACATTTAAATCAAAATAAACACTTTAGACAGTAATACCATCGCTAAGCGAGAGAAAAAATGGCCGACCAACAAAACGAAAACGAGGCTTCAGACGTAACTACACTACACTTACTCGCAATAATGAAACACATACTATGCGGAACGTATCACAATCATATTAAACACCATTTTGAACAGTAATACGCCTAAAATGGCGGATGGAACGCAAATTGTAAGCTGGAACGCAAATAGCGCATGCGTATTGCGTTCTAACGGTCTCACTTTCCAGAACTTTCTACAAGTTTATAAATACTGCCTATTTCCAACTAAAAAATACATTTCTCCTCAGGTGATCAACGGAGTGACTTCTGAGATAACTGCTGCTTTTACTTGAGAAGACAATTCTTTACTAATTTACTACTTTACATTGTGCAAATTACAACTGACAGGTAAGCTATAATATATTACATTTTATTATCAGGTCAGGTCAAACAAATAAAAAAATAAACTAGGATTTATGTAGTCATCATGTATGGCACATTTATGTGTATAGGCTCCCAAACAAAATTAAACAGAGCTTTATGTATAGTGACATCTGACACGCACATATATGTCTATAATGTATAGTTACATGTGACACGCACATATATGTCTATAATGTATAGTGACATTTGACACACACATTTCTGTGTATTGCCCCTTCATAGTGACATGTGACACGCACGTATATGTGTATAATGTATAGTGACATGTGACACGCACATATATGTCTATAATGTATAGTGACATGTGACACGCACATTTCTGTGTATTGCCCCTTCATAGTGACATCTGACACCGACATATATGTCTATAATGTATAGTGACATGTCACACGCACATTTATGTGTATTACCAATGCAACAACATTAGCTTACAACAAAATCAGTAAACAACTACATTTTAATGACATTATATGTCATGTATACTGATATGTCACATGCACATATATGTGTATCATCTATAGTTACATCTCACACACACACATTTATGTGTGTTGGAACAAATAAATATAATGTTAATTTAACCATTTAAATTTGACTCATGTATACTGATATGTCACACGTACACAAAATAATTACATTAAACTATGTAATGTGCTTCATGTATGTGAGATATGTGTGTAGCCCCCAACAAAAATTAAGGTTAATTGAATTAATTTACTGCAATTCAATACATCAGATAAAGCTGAATCTTTCTATTTCGTTTCATATTCAAACAGACTCTGCATCAACAGCGTCTCTCAACAATTTGCACCGTGCACTGTGAAGCACAATCCCTTTTAAAGAACACCAACAAATTTGAAGAGGTAAGATACAAGAACACATTACATGCTCAAAAGGACATGCTTTGCTAGATGACAAATTATAAATATACAAATAACTATTTCACTTTCTTTTTCAAACAGACACTAAAAGAAGACCGGCGGATTAAGATTGGCAGGAGGGGACCGTCTGTCATTCAAAACTTCTATCAAGGTAAAGTATTAAGTATAAACAAGAAATAACCATGAGCCTTATTCAATTGCAACTTCCTCATTTGAATAGGGCTCTATATAAGCACATAACATTTTTTTTATACAGAACTTTTTAGTTACTGAAATTCTAACCACAATCAAGGTTTTCAATAACTAAAAACTTTGCTCAATAAATATGTTATGTGATTATATAGAGCCCTCTTCAATTGGCAAAATTGCAATTCAATGAGGACCTATATGTCTTCAATGGCCAAGGGCCTCACTGAAATGTGATTTGCCCATTTCAATAGGGCTCTATATAAGCACATAACATATTTTGGAAACAGAACTTTTTAGTTAATGAACTTCTAACCACAATCAAGGTTTTCAATAACTAAAAACTTTGCTCAATAAATATGTTATGTGATTATATAGAGCCCTCTTCAATTGGCAAAATTGCAATTCAATGAGGACCTATATGTCTTTAATGCCCAAGGGCCTCACTCAAATGTGATTTGCCCATTTCAATAGGGCTCTATATAAGCACAGAGCATATTTTTTAGGAAATTTTTCTTTTGTGAACACGTTCCTTTTGGATACAAGTTCACTAAATACAAAATTCCGTACAAACATATGCTCTGTGATGATATTGAGCTCTATTCCATTGGCCAAAACACAATTGAATAAGTAGCTCACAATATAACAAATGCAGTAACCAAAGGCCCTTATTCAATTGCTATTTTGGAAAATTAAATATGGCTATTTTAACAAATATATGTGATGTGCTTATTTAGAACCCTATTCAAATTTCTACATTGCAATTCAATTACGGCCTTACAGTACTATTATATTGTAAAAAATGCAATTGCATGAGGGCCAAACTATGCAACATATGGTACACACAAAGGCCCTCATTCAATTGCAATTTGCCCAATTGAATAGGGCTCTAAATAACAACATAACAATAGCTTAAAACTAAGGTTTTAGTTAATAAAAAAATATCAAAAATACAGTTTTTCAATGACTACAAAATTATTTTAACTAATATGCTAATATGCTATGTGCTCATTTACAGCACAATTCAATTAGCCAAATCGCAATTCAATGACACACAAACTGCTACACACAAAACAGAATTTCTTATTAAGGCCCTCATTCAATTGCAATTTTGCCAATTGAATAGGGGTCTAAATAAGCACATCACATATATTTTTTAAAGAAGTTTTTAGTTATTAAGCATCTATCCAAAAGCACGGTTTTCAATACCTAAAAACTTCTTTAAAAAATATATATTATGTGCTTATTTAGAGCCGTATTCAATTGGCAAAATCGCAATTGAATGAGGGACTAAATGTTTAACAACCTATAAGCCTTACAAATAACCAAAAATAAGAATAACAAAAGTGTTGTGCACCTAATAGCATTGTATAAAAAAACACACAAACTCATAGCAAACTATATTAACATTCTTCTTTAATGTTTAACAAATTATAACCTGTACAATCAAGAAGAAATTAGTTTTGCACAAGTGATGTGCACCAAACAGGATTGTCAATAACTAACACAAACACATAGCAAACTACATTAATTATATTATTTCATGTTTCACTAACTATAACCATCCAAATAAAGGTTAAATAAGTATACCACAAGTGGTGCGCACAAAACAGGATTGTACAAAAACTAACATAAACACATAGCAAAATAAATTCATATTCTTATGTAATATATCACAACCCACAAGCCTTACTAAGAACCTTAAATAAGAATAACAAAAGTCTTGGGATTGTACAGAAAGTTAAAAAAAATTTTTTAAAAAAAAATAAACATAACTGATACAATACAGCAAAATTAATACATTTTTTACTTATTTAAAAGACATTTCACTCAAACAACATTTTCTATTTTACATTACAACAGATACTGCGTGAAGACAATCGGACGAGGACTTTTTCCACAGGACCGGACCGGACCATCGGACGAGGACTCGGACCAGACCAGCAGACGAGGAATTTCAACACAGGACCAGAACAGCAGACGAGGAATTTCAACACAGGACCACACCATCGGACGAGGACTTTCACCAACGGACAACAACATCGGACGAGGAATATCGCCACAGGACCACAATATCGGACAGGGGCTATCGCGACAGGACCACACCATCGGACGAGGACTTCCGACAGAGGACCACACCATTGGACAACGATTTGGAAACGAGGAGCAACAAACATTCGGATTTAAATCACACTTCAACCAAGGTAAACTATAATAACTACTAAAGAATAACACTAAAGAAACTGGTTTCAGTTGCATCCGTCTCAACAGAAAAATAAATTAATTAATTTACTATCTCACTTATTTTATTTAAATTGCTACTATGCAATACATAGCTCAATAACCACATCACTTTTTTTTTCAGCAAAGAAGTTTTGCAGTGGTAAATATCTATCCACAAACAAAGTTTTTAATAAATACAACCATTATTTTAAATAAATATGTTACATGCTTATTTACAGCAGTATTCCATTAAAAAAATTCGGAGCCACTGAAGACAGGAATTATAAATTTAACTAAATATCAATGATACATTCATGATTTGCCTTTTATTTCAACAATTGTGCACAATCATCTTTAACAGGAATTACAAATTTAAATATACACAATTACATTTATTTGTTTCCGTTTACAGATTAATATGGCTGATAACGAGACCAAAGAAGAGAAGAAAAGACGTCAAACTAGAGAAAGACAAGAGAGATGGGCCGCCCAGCAGACACCGGAGGAGAAAGAAATTAGAAGAGAAAAAGAACGCAAAAGACTTGCAAATAAAAGAATATCCGCTGCAAAAATGAAACATACAACCAAAATAAATAAAAAAATTATAAAGCATTTACAAACTGTTCCTAAAACATCAGATGACATTTTACAACATACCAGTCAAGACAGACCAAAAAAAAAAACTACCAAAAAAAAGCATTTACAAACTCTTACTAAAAACTTACAGGAAATTTCAACCGAACAAGTCCAACATATACCAAGAAAATGTACGAAAAAAACTAAACATTTAGAACCTGTTGTTGAAACATTTCATGACTTTTCATCTGATGAATATCAAAGTCAACATCCAATATGCATTGCAAATTGTCCTTTAATGAAGTCTTTAGCAGTAGAGGTTCATAGTTGTGGGGACATGACTACTCAATGTCAATTTTGTGAGGCTTATTATTTTAAACAGGAGAGACCCCGAGATGGACAATTTATTAGTTGTTGTCAAAAAGGAAAGTTCAAACTTCCAGAAAGGAAACAATTTCCAACCTATTTACTAAATATTCTGACTGAACCTACTTTTCCAAATTACAAAAATTTTAAGACAAACATAAGATCCTACAATAGTGCCATATCATTTGCATCTATGGGGGCAACATTGGCTGCTAATGTACCAGGACATGGTCCTTACTGTTTTAAAGTCCAAGGACAAATTTATCATCGCACTTCCCATTTACATCCAGAGGAAGGAAATAAAAGAAAATTCGCTCAACTATATGTCCTAGATACAATGGAAGCTGTTGACCAACGTATGCAGATGGAAGAAAATAAAAAATGCTTACCCACTGTTTTCATAGAGCTAAATAATATTATGGACAACAATCCCTACAGTAAAGCTTATAAAAAATTGGCAGAAGTAGAAAATGAACAACTACTTCATTCACAAACACATCAATTACCAATGCCGAAGGTTAATATGGTGCTTAAAAGAGACAGACATACTGATAAACGTCGTTATAACTTGCCAACAACAAATGAGGTTGCAATGGTGTTTCACAATGATGAAGGAGAACCACCATTTCAAAGAGACATACGAATATATCCTAGAAATGAGGACCAACCGTTTATTAATATGAGTATCTTAAGTCCAAATTTAGATCCAATGACATATCCCATCTTTTTCCCACACGGAGAAGCAGGTTGGCAACCAAAATTAACTCTTCCCAGTTACCCAAATGCTAAAGGCAGAATCCGAAATAATGTTTCTATGCTTGAATTTAAAGTAGCTCAAATTGCCATTCGCAATGTATTTAATCCAATTTTATGTGGTGGGAAACTAACACAACAATGGATTATTGATTCATATTTGCAAGTTGAGGCAAATAATTTAAACTTTATCAAATATCAACAAGATAAACTCCGTGTAGAACAATATTCTGGACTCATGGACTATGTTGCTGACGTGGCTACAAGCAGAGACATGACAGCTGGCAAAGCCATCATTTTACCATCTTCCTTTCAAGGATCTCCTCGGAATATGAGAGAAAGATACAATGATGCTATGGCTATTGTGACAAAATTTGGCAAACCCGATTTATTTGTGACATTTACATGTAATCCACAATGGCCAGAAATTACACTAAATCTACTTCTTGGACAAACTGCTTCAGATCGACCAGATTTAGTAGCCAGAGTTTTTAAGATTAAATTAAATGAATTAATACGTGACTTCACTATAAATCAGTTATTTGGCAAATGTCTTGCTTATGTATATACCATTGAATTTCAAAAAAGAGGCCTTCCACATGCACATCTTCTAATAATACTTCAAGAAAAAGATAAATTAGATACTTCAGACAAAGTGGATGCAGTCATTGTTGCTGAACTACCAGATCCAGAACTATATGGTAGACTATATGAGATTGTTACTCATCGCATGATTCATGGACCCTGTGGTGACCTTAATCCACAATCACCATGTATGGAAAATAATAAATGTTCCAAAGAATTTCCCAAAGATTATAGAGACAAAACCTATGCCAATTGTGATGGATATCCACTTTATAAAAGAAGAGAAGGAGATAGTGCCATTATTCGTGGGAAAAAAGTGGACAATAGATATGTAGTACCTTACAATCCACATTTACTCATGAAGTACAACGCCCACATCAACGTAGAAGCCTGCACTTCCATCAAATCAATTAAATATGTCTATAAATATATTTACAAAGGTTACGATGCAGCTACTGTAGTCGTCAAAAGTGCAGACAACCCTGAAAGTAGTGAGTTAGTACATGATGAACTTGCATCTCATGTAGATGCTCGCTATGTCAGTGCGCCAGAAGCTATGTGGCGGCTTTTAAAATTTGAAATGCATGATAGATCACATGCAGTATATAGGTTAGCAGTACATTTGCCACAACGACATTTAGTCTATTTCCATGCTGGAAATGAAATGAATGCATTGGCCCAAAGTGAAGATCGTCACACTACACTAACTGCATGGTTTGCATTAAATTCCACTGATGCTGAAGCAACACAATACTTATATATTGAAATTCCATATCACTATGTTTTTGTGAATGGATTATGGAGACCAAGAAAAACCAGAGGCAATAAAATTATTCCAAGAATTTACACAGTCAGTCCAAGAGATGTTGAACGTTTTTGCTTACGGATATTACTTTTAAATGTTCCTGGAGCACAAAGTTTTGAACACTTAAGAACTGTTAATGACATTGTATATGAATCCTTCCATTTAGCTGCAAGACATAGAAACTTACTCGCTGATGATACAGAGTGGGAAAGATGCTTAGAAGAAGCAGCACAATGTCAAATGCAGCGACAGATGAGAGAACAATTTGCTTTTATTTGTATCTTCTCAAATGCTCCAAATGCATTAGCTTTGTGGGAGACTTTTAAAAGTAATATGGCTGAAGACTTTATGCGACGATACAATGAACCCATTGCACACTTAAAAGCGTTAATGGAAATCCAAGAAGTCTTTTTAACTCATGGATTAAGTTGTGCAAGTTTTAATTTGCCTGATCCAGGTCTTATAGATGACATTAACTTTGAAGACTATGACATTCAACTACAAGCAGAAAGAACAGAAGAAAGACTTGCAACTTTAAATACACTACAATTGCAAGCATTTCATGCCATTAAAAATGCTATAGATGATGACATGGTGACAGAGCGTTATTTCTATCTTGATGGACCTGGTGGATCAGGAAAAACATATTTGTACAATTTATTAATGAGTTCAGTACGAGCACAAGGAAAAATAGCAATGGCGTTTGCCACTACTGGAATTGCTGCACTTTTATTAGAAGGTGGAAGAACTGTTCATAGTGGATTTAAACTGCCAGTGCCTATTTTAGAAAATTCTGTGTCAGATATTCGCATGACATCCTTACAAGCAAAGAAATTGAAGAAATGTAAATTAATTATAATAGATGAGGCCACAATGATGTCATGCTATGCCCTCCAATGTATTGACCGTTTGCTTCGTGAAGTCATGGATAATATTTTTCCATTTGGTGGAAAGGTAATGTTGTTGGGTGGCGATTTTAGACAAACATTACCTGTTGTTGTACATGGCAATCGAACTGACATTATCGAAACATGTATAAAGTCAAGTACAGTATGGAAACATTTTACCCATCTTCAACTGCAACAAAATATGAGATCAGAAGGCCAAACTGATTTCAATGATTGGCTTATTAAAATTGGAGAAGGCAGAACAGAAAAAATACTACATTTACCTGACGACACTGTAGAGATCCCACCTCATATGATTTGTCAACAAGATATTATATCGGCTATATTTGAAGGGAGCATAAATAACGAAGAATATTCCGAGCTTGCCAACCAAGTCATACTGACGTGTAAAAATAAAGATGCATTAATCCTCAATAATAAAATCTTAAAAAAAATTTATGCACCACAAAGAAATTATCACAGTGCTGATTCTGTACTTGCTGATGACAATGAAAGTCAGGCTAACTTTTCGACTGAATTCATAAACTCTTTAACTCCTTCTGGAATGCCACCACATATTTTGCAGCTAAAGAAAGGTGCAATTATCATGTTACTGCGAAATATGAATCCCAAAAAAGGCCTATGCAATGGCACAAGATTAATTGTTCAACAATTAAAGGACCATTTTATAGATGCTGAAATTTTAACTGGGACCCATAGAGGAGAGAGAGTTTTCATACCAAGAATAGATTTAGCACCAAGTGAAAGTAGTCTCCCTTTTATACTTCAAAGAAGACAATTTCCCATTATTATGGCATTTGCCATGACCATTAATAAATCACAAGGTCAAACTTTCAAATCTGTGGGTATTTTCTTGGAAGAACCAGTTTTTGCACATGGTCAATTGTACGTTGCATTGTCAAGGTGCAAAAATCCACAGGCTATTAAAGTTTACATTGAAAACAATGAAAGTCAAGGTGATTTATTAGAAGATGGACGTATTTTTACTAAAAACATTGTCTACTATGAAGTACTATAACTTTGAAGGATACTAATTAAAGATGCCAAGATTTTTTAAAAGCATTGCAAAATACATAACAATTGGTTGTTTAATTCAGTCATAATTAATGGAAGTCATGTTTATGAATGATTCGCCTCACAAAATACTTGCCTTGCATTGTTAGTAAAAATTATGTTAAAATGTTAAGTCACTATGTTAATGTTTCTAATGTTACAAGTTTAAAAAATATATTTTCAAGTTATTTCATTCAACATATTACAAAGTGGATGTTAAGAGGTCAAGCACCTTTTAAGTCACAATGTAAATATTGTCTGTTATCTTAAGATTACTACCTACATTAATGTTTATCGCCAATTTATGTGCTCAGTAATAAATTAGTTTAATTACGTACGTTTTAAGAAGAGTTTGACTGTATGCCTTCCTCTACATTCAATGTATATTCAAGTTAACAATTATTGTGATAGAAATTGAATTTTAATACTGATTAATTTAAATGTCAATTGTTTTTACATTCAAATGTTAATACTTTTAATAAAAAATTACTTTACAAAATGTATTCACTATGTTCCTGTTTATAATGTTCAAAATTATACCAATGTTTTGTCAACTTCTAAACTTACATAAAAAATAAAGTTCAAGTTTAAAAATATATACTTTGATGGTTATTGCTTACATATATTTTAAACTTCATCTTAAAATTTGCAACGTTTAAAAAAGGATTTTTACTTTTGGCTTTCCTATTCATTCAATGTATATTCAAGTTAACAATTCTTCAGATACTAATTACATTTTAAAAAACCATTACATCAACACTTTACAAAAATACACGTTCATATTAAAATACTTACAAGTGTCAAAAATATATGTTAATAACTAAACAACTTGACAAACATATACATAACATTGCCGTCATTTTTTGACGGGCAAGTCGCTAGTATAGTAATAATAATAATAATAATAATAAAGCAGAAGACCTCCCCTGTGTCTCCCCCCCTACTCCCTCCCATGTGTCTCTCTCCCCCCCTCCCCTGTGTCTCCCCCCCACTCCCTCCCATTAGTCTCTCTCCCCCCCCTCTCCCCTGTGTCTCTCCCACCCTTGCCTGTGTCTCTACCCCCTCTCCCTTCCCCAGTGTTTCTTTCCTCCCTCTCCTGTGTCTTTTCCCCCTTCCCTCTTCCCTGTGTCACTCCCCCCTCCCCTGTGTCTCTACCCCCCTCTCCCTTCCTGTGTTTCTTTCCCCCCTCCCCTGTGTCTTTCCCCCCTTCCCTCTCCCCTGTGTCTCTCCCCCCTCATCTGTGTCTCTTCCCCCTTCTCCCCTGTGTCTCTACCCCCTCTCCCCTGTGTCTCTACCCCCTCTCCCTTCCCCTGTGTTTCTTCCCCCCTCCTCTGTGTCTTTACCCCCTTTTCTCTCCCCGGTGTCTCCTCACCACTCCCTCCCATTAGTCTCTTCCCCCTCTCCCCTGTGTCTCTACCCCCCACTCTCTCCTGTGTCTCTCCCCCCTCCCATGTGTCTCTTCCCCTCACCTCTCCCTTACCCTGTTTCTCTTTCCCCCTCTGCCCTGTGTCTTCCTCCCCCTCTCCACTGTGTCGTCCTCCCCCTCTCCTGTGTCTTCCTCTCCCTCTCCCCTGTGTTTCATCCCCCTCTCTCCTCCCCTGTTAGCTTCTATATGCATACATACATACAATAAGAAATCCGGGGGGGGGGGGTTACCCCTTACCCCCCCCAGTTCCAACACCCATGTGTACTGTATAATATTGTATAATATTGTATTGTATTATGTTATATTATATCACTAGAGACTTGCCTGGCACAAATGATGGGGCAATAAAGTTTGAAGCCATGGCAATGCTGTTTGCCACACAATGTGATGCTTTTTGTACTCTGAGGACCTTCGGCGCTCATTGTGAGTCTCTTCCCTCGTGTCCTTCATGTTTCGTGCTTTGCAACGCTCAATCTTCGGCGCTCATCGCAAAGACAGATATATAAGTACAGTGTTAAATATATAATTTTTTTTGTGCAGTGTAAATTAAAAAATGTTTTCAGGTCTCAGAGCAATAAAGTGATTTAGATTTGTAACTGCTTTGAGAGTGCTATCGCTGGCAGCCAATGAGCAGTAATCCAGATATATAACTGCAGAGTAAAAAGTAAAACATTTTAGTGTAGTGTAAAGTCTACATTTTTATTTTCCATTACTAATTAATACTTATTAAATGAATGCATGATAATAACTATTGTGAATGAACAAATGTATTAGGAAGTGCGAAGTGTTAATGTATGTAAAGTAACCGCAGTGTAAAATATGCTATTAAGCGTATTTTTTTTATATATTTTTTTTTTAATAATAATGAATTAATTAATTACTAAAATACTTTACCTATTTGTAATTAATATATCCAGTGATCAATAACCTGAAGAGCTAACAATCAGTTTTGATTTTCCTGCAGCTTACAGTGTACATTTGGACTGTTGGTGACCCGAGGTGTAAGTGTCAGCAATGTGCGCAGTGCACGAGGGGAAACCGCTTGTATAGTCGTGTAACGCGCCATTTTAGATTTGTAATGTTATTAGTTGCAAGTTAGTGTTGTAAAATGGCGGCGATTGTGTATGTGTTACGCGGCTCGCCAGCAGTTTCCATTATTTATAATAGTGTATTTTGTACCTCGTCTGTTCCTAGGTAAAAGTCGTACATGGCTGGCGATGTTTTGCGCGGTTTGGGGTCGTGTAGCCTCGTTTTCATTTTTTCCGGACGCCATTTTTTTTGTCGCTTAGCCAATTTACAAGTGCCAACTGGGGAAGACGTTACAGATATCACATATATAGTTGTGAGCAGGCGGGTTGTTGCTAACGCTGCGGGCTTGCGAAGCGAGGGCCAGAGTTGCTGGCAAGGAGCAGCGAAGGTTTCCACGTCAGCTGCAATGAGCCGCAGGCGGGACTTACACCATCAAATTTACAGACTTACCATCCAAAAATACGGGACTTAGAAAAAAAAACGAGCTCACAAAAATACGACCTTAACGCCTGAACCGCACGCACTTAAAAACATTAAAAACCCAATAAATACACACAACAAACACATAAAAAGCTTACCCACAGAAGGCGGGCACCGAGGACCTCTGCAAGTGAAATTAAACCTCCATTTAAGTCCAAATTCATGAGTTTAGACACCCGAAAATCACCTAAGTGAGAGAAAAAATGGCCCTTGAAAAGAAGAAAACGAGGCTACAGGACCCTAAACACGCAAAACACATACGGATTTTCCTAAAAAGCCGTACAAGGTAAAGATACACTATTAACAAGGACGCTAAATCATCCACACCCTCGTACCACATACACATTCCCCGCCATTTTACAACACTAACTTACACAATGCGGAAGTACCCAGCTACCCTAACGGCTTCCCCTCACGCACACAGCCTATTTATACTACACACTGCACACATTGCTGACACACAGCAGCTCCACAGCACTGAAAACCTACATTGTATGCTGCAGGAACATGAAAACAGATTGTCAGCTCTTCAGCACAATGCTTCCTGCATATATTACTTACAAATAGGTAAAGTATATTCATTTAGTAATTATTTCATTAGCATACAAAAATACATATACACAAAAAAAACATTATCACATTAAACATAAAAGCCATTCACTGCGCGCCTCACAACGAGCGCCAATGCTGCTCATAGCATACAAAGCCTTGCAATAAGCGCAAAAAACACATCACCGCCGACCAAAGAATAACAGCAAAAGCGCCTATCAGAAAAAAAATACTACCAACAGCCTCTCAATTAGCGCCGAAGGATCCCCGACCGCCAACAAAATGAATGTCTCGTCCAAACCATTACCTGCCTTACAATCCTATTGCCGCCATTTTTTGATGGGCAAGTCGCTAGTAAATATATAAAGATCAAGATAATAAAAGTATCAGGAAATGTAACACAAAGATGCACGCGCGTCTGAATAATACGACAAATACGGATTTTTGTCATAAGTGATATGATCGCAGTATTGGGTCATAAACCCTAAACACTGGAATCTGTTACATACAATTTACTGATGATGTCATTAATGGGCTTCAAGGGGGGGGGGATCTCTTTTCATAATTTTTGAGCGGTGCAAATCCAACATACGCAGAGCGGAAATGCCACATCTGTGGGACACACACAAAGGGGTTCACTTTGGGAGAAAAAAAAAAACAAATATGAAATATTTAATAATCATATTTTGATGTTACCAACAGATAAGGAAACGAAACTGAGGTTATTATATCTAATAGTAGCAAGCCTGGGAGTACTGGGAGTAATAATACTGCAGCAGGAGGTCAGGACTAATGTCACCTATAGACCCCCAGACAGATAAAGGTCAGTACTAATGTCCCTCTATAGACCCCCAGTCATATAAAGGTCATTACTAATGTCCCTCTATAGACACCCAGTCAGATAAAGGTCAGTACTAATGTCACCTATAGACCCCCAGTCATATAAAGGTCAGTACTAATGTCACTCTATAGACACCCAGTCAGATAAAGGTCAGTACTAATGTCCCTCTATAGACCCCCAGTCAGATAAAGGTCATTACTAATGTCCCTCTATAGACACCCAGTCAGCTAAAGGTCAGTACTAATGTCCCTCAATAGACAACCAGTCAGATAAAGGTCATTACTAATGTCCCTCTATAGACACCCAGTCAGATAAAGGTCAGTACTAATGTCCCTCTATAGACCCCCAGTCATATAAAGGTCATTACTAATGTCCCTCTATAGACACCCAGTCAGATAAAGGTCAGTACTAATGTCACCTATAGACCCCCAGTCATATAAAGGTCAGTACTAATGTCACTCTATAGACACCCAGTCAGATAAAGGTCAGTACTAATGTGACCTATAGACCCCCAGTCTATAAAGCACGTTATTCCAAACAATTTAGGAATGTTAGGTAATTTATGCCCTTTATGGCTTAAAACCAGACTCTGTATCAACTATGTAATTTTCCGTGGGAGTTTTGCCATGGATCCCCCTCCGGCATGCCACAGTCCAGTTGTTAGACCCCTTGAAACAACTTTCCCATCACTATTGTGGCCAGAAAGAGTCCCTGTGGGTTTTAAAATTCGCCTGCCCATTGAAGTCTATGGCGGTTCGCGAACATTTGCGGAGGTTCGCGTTCGCGGTTCGCGAACCGAAAATTTTAGGTTCGCGACATCACTATTGAACACCAGTGGATTTGTTGCAATTGAATAGCTTGATTGGATTCTAACAGTTACGAGCTTGACAGAACCAAGGATTGCGGCCGCGGTTTCAAATTTTGACATCCCGTAGTGTTTTTTCACCCTTAACCCGCAAGTTGTTAGCGGGTTGCTTTACAGGGCAAATTTAATAGCCGTAAGTCTTGCGGGCTACGTTACGGGCTACGGTTTTAAAAAAATTAGGGAATTTGATAGGGCTGTTAGATTTGTATATTTGTAGTTTTGAACAGACATTGAATACTGATTGTGAAAATACCATCTAAGTTATAAATGCAATATATTTATACAATATAACATTGCAAATGATCTTGAGAAGAATTAGAACAATTTAGGGATGCTGCATATCCCATTTATCATGTTGGTTTTCAAACATGGTGATAACTTTACAAGCAATACTTTAAAGCATTTTGATTGTGTTAAACTTAACTGTTAAAAACTTAAAAAAGGTAATTTTTTTATGCGAATAGTGAAAATATGTAATACAGGATTGCAAATGTTTTTTGCATTATTATATAATTTGTTTCATAGTAGCTTATGTGGGAGTGTCTCATTCCTCCAGGACTTTGTGGTGGTTATACATTGTAGTCATTTCTTCAATTGTGGGCCTGTATTAGAACCAGATTTGTTTTGTGTTGTTCAGTCATGCCCAACTTTTTCTGACATTAAGGACGGCAACACACCAGGAACAACTTTATGTCCACGGTCATGCTGATCCACTTGGTTTTCATGGCAGAGTTACCTGAGTGGCTTGTCAGTTCCTTTTCCCATGAGTCACAGCATACAGCTCCTGGTATTCTAAAGTAGTCTCCCATCCAAATACTGAACAGGCCCAACCCACTTGGCTTAAGGGAGGTGTGACCTCTTGGTTCCCTGACTGGAATCGAACGTAAGTTGCAGTGGTGAAAGCACTGAATCCTGACCAGTAGACCAGCAGGGAACCTGAGAACCAGGTTACTCCAGCAAAATTATATCTAGGTCAATGCTACTTTTCCAAAGATTGATACAATAAATAATCTTATCATTCAACCACTTCTGTGTATTTCAAATGTTGATCCAAGCAGAATAATAGGATCCATATCTCTTTTTGTGAATGGGAGCTCACATACTGTGAATAATTCATGGCTTCAGTCATCTCATCTGTAAAGTTATTGTATGAGCCCATTATATAATGAATTTTCTTATAAAGCAGTGCTCGCTGTAGTAGACAATATGATTATTTTCTCTCTTTGAGACTTCTTCAACATCTGAAACTGTCAGAAGTAAATGACTGTGAAGAGGATGTCTAGTATAGGCCCCAGAAACCGGGGGACTGAAAAAGTTTTATGACAATAATTAAAATGAAAAGCAAGTATCTAACAAGGACACAAACTTATAGGAACGAATGTGTATAATTGTGAAGTAAATTAAAAAGTATTAATCTGCTATGAAAGTGACTCTACAAAGAAAATAACTTAAAGGAAACATTTTTCATAATGAATATGTATAGAATATCTGTCTATCTATCTATCTATCTATCTATCTATCTATCTATCTATCTATCTATATATCTATCTATCTATCTATCTATATTAAATAGCATTACCCTGGCTGGCTATAACTAAAAGTTAAACTAAATATTGTTTAGTATAAAAAAGGGTCCAACAACGCTAAACCTTGAGTGCTGAGTATAAGAAAAGAAGTTCAGTTCACTAAACAAGTCATTTGATAGGAAATCCATAAAATCGGTGCTTGTGTGTCACAACCAGCTTCTTCGGTGGGGCTTGAAAAGGACCTTGTTCATACCTACCAAATCAGGACCGAGTAGTTCTTGTTACCTCTGGCACAAAAAATGGCTTCAGGATAGAAACAACGCCCAAGGATATGTGCAGGTGATAATACAGGCAGGATAGCAGTGGTCTCAGAACAGGACCACTCCTCACTCAGGATACAGGCACACAGTAAATAGTCTCACATCTTGTTTATGTGAAAACAGAACTGACTATTTTATTATGTACTCTGTACATATTTATATCATTAATCCAGTGACATTGTGCATTTTTGGTAACCAATGGGTACAATCCTACATGTTAATTACGATTCACCAATCATGACAATGTGCTTTCTTGGTTGCATCTGCTTTGTCATTATTTCAAGAGTGTTGAGCACTTGACTCAAGGATAAGCCATGTGGCTGGGGTAGGTAGGTGAAAGCTATGTGTTTAATTGCACTATTCTGCAAAACTGTCCATCTGCAGAGCATCTTATATAGTTTTTACTATAGCTCTCACTGGGGTGCATCCCAGAACCCCTGTTTGTACGTGCGTAAAAGCACAATGTGCAAATCACTTACAGGATAAACAATATGTTATTTACAAGAATACCTGTAACACAAAACACAAATTATGTCCAATCATACACAATATAAACAATATATGTCCCGCTGAGGTTGGGCAGGGCAGGCACTTGTCATCTCAGACCTAGGCACATTACTCTGGCAAAATCTCTAGGCTCTGGGTATGACCACAAGTAGCATAGGTACCCTGGCATTCTAAACCATACAAAACCTAGTATATAGTGATGTCGCGAACATAAAATTTTCGGTTCGCAAATAGCGAACGTGAACCGCCGCAAATGTTCACAAACCGGCGAACCCGACGAACCGCCATAGACTTCAATTGGCAGGTGGATTTTGAAACCCACAGGGACTCTTTCTGGCCACAATAGTGATGGAAAAGTTGTTTTAAGGGGACTAACACCTGGACTAGGTAATGCCGGAGGGGGACCCATGTCAAAACTCCCACGGAAAATTACATAGTTGATGCAGAGTCTTGTTTTAATGCATAAAGGGCATAAATAACCTAACATCCCCCTCCATCATCATCCTCCCCTGTATCTCTTTACCCCCTCCCTCATCATCCTCCCCTATGTCTCTTTCCCCCCTTCCTCATCACCCTCCCCTGTGTCTCATCCCCCCTCCCTCATCATCCTCCCCTGTATCTCTTTACCCCCTCCCTCATCATCCTCCCCTGTGTCTCTTCCCCCCTCCATCATCATCCTCCCCTGTGTCTCTTTCCCCCCTCCCTCATCATCCTCCCCTGTGTATCTTTTCCCCCTCCCTCATCATCTTCCCCTGTGTCTCTTTACCCCCTCCCTCATCACCTCCCCTGTGTCTGTTTCCCCCCTCCCTTCACATCATCCTCCCCTGTGTCTCTTCCCCCCTCCCTCATCATCCTCCCCCCTCCCTTGATGATAAGGGGGGGAAGAGACACAGGGATAAGTGTGAGGGGTGTTAGGGTAAGGGGTGTTAGGGATAAGGGTGATGGGGTTAGGTGTTAGGTTGAGGGGTGTAAGGGCTAAGTGTGAGGGGTGTTAGGTTGAGGGGTGTTAGGGATAAGTGTGAGGGGTGTTAGGTCTTAGGGATAAGTGTGAGAAGGTTAGGGTTAGGTGTTAGGTTGATGGGTGTTATGGATAAGTGTGAGGGGTGTTAGGGTTAGGGTAAGGGGTGTTATGGAAAAGTGTGAGGGGTGTTAGGTCTTAGGGATAAGTGTGAGAAGGTTAGGGTTAGGTGTTAGGTTAATGGGTGTTATGGATAAGTGTGAGGGGTGTTAGGGTTAGGGTAAGGGGTGTTATGGATAAGTGTGATGGGTGTTAGGGTAAGGGATGTTAGGGTTAGGTGTTAGGTTAAGAACTGTTAGGGATAAGTGTAAGGGGTGTTAGGGTTAGGTGTTAGGGTGAGGGGTGTTAGGGATAAGTGTGGGGGGTGTTAGGGTGAGGGATATTAGGGTTAGGTGTTAGGGATACGTGTGAGGGGTATTAGGGTTAGGGTGAGGGGTGTTAGGGATAAGTGTATGGGGTGTTAGAATTAGGTGTTATGGTGACGGGTGTTAGGGATAAGTGTGGGGGGTGTTAGGGTGAGGGATGTTAGGGTTAGGTATTAGGGATAAGTGTGAGGGGTGTTAGGGTTAGGTGTTAGGGTGAGGGGTGTTAGGGATAAGTGTGAGGGGTGTTAGGGTTAGGTGTTAGGGTGAGGGGTGTTAGGGATAAGTGTGAGGGGTTATTAGGGTTAGGTGTTAGGATGAGGGGTGTTAGGGATAAGTGTGATGGGTGTTAGGGTAAAGGATGTTAGTGTTAGGGTTAGGTGTTAGGGTGAGGGGTGTTAGGGATAAGTGTGAGGGGTGTTAGTGTAAGGGGTGTTGGGGATAAGTGTGAGGGGTGTTAGGGTTAGGTGTTAGGTTGAGGGGTGTTAGGGATAAGTGTAAGAGGTGTTAGGGTGAGGCATGTTAGGAATATGTGTGAGGGGTGTTAGGTCTTAGGGATAAGTCTGAGAATGTTAGGGTTAGGTGTTAGGTTGATGGGTGTTATGGACAAGTGTGAGGGGTGTTAGGGTTAGGGTAAGGGGTGTTAGGGATAAGTGTGAGGGGTGTTAGGTCTTAGGGATAAGTGTGAGAAGGTTAGGGTTAGGTGTTAGGTTGATGGGTGTTATGGATAAGTGTTAGGGGTTTTAGGGTTAGGGTAAGGGGTGTTAGGGATTAGTGTGAGGGGTGTTAGGTCTTAGGGATAAGTGTGAGAAGGTTAGGGTTAGGTGTTAGGTTGATGGGTGTTATGGATAAGTGTGAGGGGTGTTAGGGTTAGGGTAAGGGGTGTTATGGATAAGTGTGAGGGGTGTTAGGATTAGGTGTTAGGGTGAGGGGTGTTAGGGATAAGTGTGGGGGGTGGTAGGGTGAGGGATATTAGGGTTAGGTGTTAGGGATAAGTGTGAGGGGTGTTAGGGTTAGGGTGAGGGGTGTTAGGGATAAGTGTATGGGGTGTTAGGATTAGGTGTTATGGTGAGGGGTGTTAGGGATAAGTGTGGGGGGTGTTAGGGTGAGGGATGTTAGGGTTAGGTGTTAGGAATAAGTGTGGGGGTGTTAGGGTGAGGGCTGTTAGGGATAAGTGTAAGGGGGTATTAGGGTTAAGTGTTAGGGTGAGGGGTGTTAGGAATAAGTGTGAGGGGTGTTAGTGTAAGGGGTGTTAGGGATAAGTGTGAGGGGTGTGAGGGTTAGGTGTTTTGGTGAGGGGTGTTAGGGATAAGTGTGGGGGGTGTTAGGGTGAGGGATGTTAGGGTTAGGTGTTAGGGTTAGGGTGAGGGGTTTTAGGGATAAGTGTGAGGGGTGTAAGGGTTAGGTGTTAGGGTGAGGGGTGTTAGGGATAAGTGTGAGGGGTGTTAGGGTTAGGTGTTAGGGTGAGGGGTGTTAGGGATAAGTGTGAGGGGTGTTAGGGTTAGGTGTTTGGGGGAGGGGTGTTAGGGATACGTGTGAGGGGTTATTAGGGTTAGGTGTTAGGGTGAGGGGTGTTAGGGATAAGTGTGAGGGGTGTTAGGGTTAGGTGTTAGGGTGAGGGGTGTTAGGGATACGTGTGATGGGTGTTAGGGTTAGGTGTTAGGGTGAGGGGTGTTATGGATACGTGTGATGGGTGTTAGGGTTAGGTGTTAGGGTGAGGGGTGTTAGGGATAAGTGTGATGGGTGTTAGGGTAAAGGATGTTAGGGTTAGGTGTTAGGGTGAGGGGTGTTAGGGATAAGTGTGAGGGGTGTTAGTGTAAGGGGTGTTGGGGATAAGTGTGAGGGGTGTTAGGGTGAGGGATATTAGGGTTAGGTGTTAGGGATAAGTGTGAGGGGTGTTAGGGTTAGGTGTTAGGTTGAGGGGTGTTAGGGATAAGTGTCAGGGGTGTTAGGGTGAGGGATATTAGGGTTAGGTGTTAGGGATAAGTGTGAGGGGTGTTAGGGTTAGGGTGAGGGGTGTTAGGGATAAGTGTATGGGGTGTTAGGATTAGGTGTTATGGTGAGGGGTGTTAGGGATAAGTGTGGGGGGTGTTAGGGTGAGGGATGTTAGGGTTAGGTGTTAGGAATAAGTGTGGGGGTGTTAGGGTGAGGGCTCTTAGGGATAAGTGTAAGGGGGTATTAGGGTTAAGTGTTAGGGTGAGGGGTGTTAGGAATAAGTGTGAGGGGTGTTAGTGTAAGGGGTGTTAGGGATAAGTGTGAGGGGTGTGAGGGTTAGGTGTTTTGGTGAGGGGTGTTAGGGATAAGTGTGGGGGGTGTTAGGGTGAGGGATGTTAGGGTTAGGTGTTAGGGTTAGGGTGAGGGATTTTAGGGATAAGTGTGAGGGGTGTTAGGGTTAGGTGTTAGGGTGAGGGGTGTTAGGGATAAGTGTGAGGGGTGTTAGGGTTAGGTGTTAGGGTGAGGGGTGTTAGGGATAAGTGTGAGGGGTGTTAGGGTTAGGTGTTTGGGGGAGGGGTGTTAGGGATACGTGTGAGGGGTTATTAGGGTTAGGTGTTAGGGTGAGGGGTGTTAGGGATAAGTGTGAGGGGTGTTAGGGTTAGGTGTTAGGGTGAGGGGTGTTAGGGATACGTGTGATGGGTGTTAGGGTTAGGTGTTAGGGTGAGGGGTGTTAGGGATACGTGTGATGGGTGTTAGGGTTAGGTGTTAGGGTGAGGGGTGTTAGGGATAAGTGTGATGGGTGTTAGGGTAAAGGATGTTAGGGTTAGGTGTTAGGGTGAGGGGTGTTAGGGATAAGTGTGAGGGGTGTTAGTGTAAGGGGTGTTAGGGTTAAGTGTGAGGGGTGTTAGGGTTAGGTGTTAGGTTGAGGGGTGTTAGGGATAAGTGTCAGGGGTGTTAGGGTGAGGGATGTTAGGAATAAGTGTGAGGGGTGTTAGGTCTTAGGGATAAGTCTGAGAATGTTAGGGTTAGGTGTTAGGTTGATGGGTGTTATGGATAAGTGTGAGGGGTGTTAGGGTTAGGGTAAGGGGTGTTAGGGATAAGTGTGATGGGTGTTAGGGTAAGGGATGTTAGGGTTAGGTGTTAGAGTAAGGGCTGTTAGGGATAAGTGTGAGGGGTGTTAGTGTAAGGGGTGTTAGGGATAAGTGTGAGGGGTGTTAGGGTTAGGTGTTAGGGTGAGGGGTGTTAGGGATAAGTGTGATGGATGTTAGGGTTAGGTGTTAGGTTAAGGGGTGTTAGGGATAAGTGTGAGGGGTTATTAGGGTTAGGTGTTAGGGTGAGGGGTGTTAAGGATAAGTGTAAGGGTTGTTAGGGTGAGGCATGTTAGGAATAAGTGTGAGGGGTGTAAGGTCTTTGGGATAAGTGTGTGGGGTGTTAGGGTTAGGTGTTAGGTTGATGGGTGTTATGGATAAGTGTGAGGGGTGTTAGGGTTGGGTGCTAAGGTGAGGGGAGGATGATGATAAGGGGGGGAAAAGACGCAGGGGTGTCCTTGCAGCAGAGATCAAAAGAGTCCTTCAGGACTGTACTGCACACTGTGTACAGTCGCCTAGCTATGGTTTTCCCTATTGATGCAGTATCACCTACACTCAGCCTCCTCTCAGTAAGACTGCAAGTTAGTTATGATTCCACTTTCGGGTTGACATCCTCTATGGTTGGGCTGGCTGAGGGGGCTTAGGGGGCCTAGGGTGAGGAGGCCCATACACTACACCAGAAAAACTAATATATATATATATATATATATATACATATATAGATATATTTAGAATAAAAAAATATATATATATATATGTATAAGCCCTAAAAAGGGCCCCCTCGGCTTATACTTGAGTCACTCTCCCCCCGTGTGTCTGTACCACCCCCCTGTGTCTCTATAACCCCCCCATGTCTCTTTCCCTCACCCCCTCTCTCCCCTTACTTACCTGCTCCGGGCTCTGCTCCTTCCGGGTCTTGATGTGGCGAGCAGGTGACGCCACATGAGTGCCACATCATTAGCATATACAGGGTGCCGGTATATGTTAATGCGCATCCTCAACCTCCCTCCTCAACCTCAACCCCCCCTCCTCAACCCCCACCATCCTCAACCCCCCTCCTCATCCTCCCTTCTCATCCTCCCTCCTCAACCTCCCTCCTCATCCTCAGCCCCCCTCCTCATCCTCAGCCCCCCTCCTCATCCTCAGGCCCCCTCCTCATCCTCAGGCCCCCTCCTCATCCTCAACCCCCTCCTCATCCTCAACCCCCTCCTCATCCTCAACCCCCTCCTCATCCTCAAGCCCCTCCTCATCCTCAACCCCCTTCTCATCCTCAACCCCCTCCTCATCCTCAATCCCCTCCTCATCCTAAACCCCCTCCTAAACCTCCCTCATTAACCTTCCTCCTTATCCTCAACCCCCCTCATTCTAAACCCCCCCTCCTCCTCACTCTAAACCCCCCCCCCCTCTCCCCTCACTTACCTGCTCCGGCCTCCGCTCCTTCCTGGTCTTGATGTGGCGCGCAGGTGACGTCACATGCGCGCCACGTCATTAGCATATATCGCGTGCCGGCACCCGGTATATGCTAACGACGTGACGCTCATGTGACGTCACATGCACGCCACATCAAGAATAGGAAGGAGCGGAGGCCGGAGCAGGTAAGTGAGGGGAGGGAAGGGGGGAGGGGGTTAGAATGAGGGGGGGTTGAGGTTGAGGAGGGAGGTTTAGGAGGTAGATGAGGATGGGGGGGTTGAAGTTGAGAAGAGGGTTGAGGATGGGGGGTTGAGGTTGAGGATGGGGGGTTGAGGTTGAGGTGGGTGCCTAAGGATGAGGAGGGGGGCTGAGGAGGAGGAGGGAGGTTGGGGTTGAGGAGGGGGGTTGAGGAGGGAGGTTGAGGTTAAGGAGGGAGGTTGAGGTTGAGGAGGGAGGATGAGGAGGGGAGTGAGGATGGGGGGGGTCAGGTTGTGGATGGGGGGGTTGAGGTTGAGGAGGGAGGTTGAGGATGGGGAGGTTGAGGATGGGGCAATAGCATATACCGGCACCCGGTATATGCTAATGACGTGGCGCGCATGTGACGTCACATGCGCACAACATCAAGACCAGGAAGGAGCGGAGGCCGGAGCAGGTAAGTGAGGGGAAGGGGGGGGGGTTAGAATGAGGAGGGGGGGTTAGAATGAGGATGGGGGGAGTTTAGAATGAGGGGGGGGAGTTTAGAATGAGGGGGGAGTTTAGAATGAGGAGGGGGGTTAGAATGAGGGGGGTTGAGGTTGAGGAGGGAGGTTGAGGAGGGACGATTAGGAGGGGTTTGAGGATGGGGGGTTGAGATTGAGAAGGGGGTTGATTATGGGGGGGTTGAGGTTGAGGCAGGGGCCTGAGGATGAGGAGGGGGGCTGAGGATGAGGAGGAAGGTTGAGGATGAGGAGGGGGGTTGAGGAGGGAGGATGAGGAGGGAGGATGAGGAGGGAGGATGAAGAGGGGGAGGTTGAGGATGGGAGGGTTGAGTTTGAGGAGGGGGTTGAGGAGGAGGAGGGGGTTGAGGAGGAGGAGGGGGTTGAGGATGAGGAGGGGTTTGAGGATGAGGAAGGGGTTGAGGATGAGGAAGGGGTTGAGGATGAGGAAGGGGTTGAGGATGAGGAAGGGGTTGAGGATGAGGAAGGGGTTGAGGATGAGGAAGGGGTTGAGGATGAGGAGGGGGTTGAGGATGGGGGGTTGAGGAGGAGGTCTTGAGGAGGGAGGTTGAGGATGAGGAGGGATGATGAGGAGGGAGGTTGAGGATGAGGAGTGGGGTAGAGGAGGGAGGTTGAGAATGAGGAGGGGGGAAGAGACACAGGGAAGGGAGAGGGGGGAAGAGACACAGGGAAGGGAGAGGGGGGAAGAGACACAGGGAAGGGAGAGGGGGGAAGAGACACGGGAGAGAGAGGGGGACACAGAAGGCACAAAAGGGACACAAAGGGCAGCACATTTCACACCCTCTGCTTATACTCGAGTCACTCATTTTTCCCAGTATTTTGTGGTAAAAGAGGTGCCTCGGCTTATACTCGGGTCAGCTTATACTCGAGTATTTATGATATATATATATATATATATATATATATATATATATATATATATATATATATATATATATAATCTGACAGATTTGGAGTGTTTTTGCAAAGAAGAGTGGGCAAATCTTACCAAGTCAAAATGGGCCAAACCCAAAAAGACTGAGTGCTGTAATAAAATCAAAAGGTGCTTCAACAAAGTTTTAGTTTAAGGGTGTGCATACTTATGCAACCATATTATTTTGTTTTTATATTTTTTCTTCCCTCTACCTAAAATATTTCAGTTTGTTTTTCAATTGAGTTGTACAGTTTATAGGTCACATTAAAGGTGGAAAAAGTTCTGAAATTATTTATCTTTGTCTCATTTTTTTACAGCACAGAAACCTTACATTTTAACAGGGGTGTGTAGACTTTTTATATCCACTGTATATATATATACACACACAAAAAGAGTCGTAGCCAATGAAATGCAGCATCTTTTAACTGCTGGAAGGCTGGGTGGGTTTAAAAGGTGACATGTAGGCATTCTGCAAACATATCAACCATTGCTGTCATGGTTATGACATGCATTTTATCCAACTTTGAAAAGGAGATGATCTTTTGCTTTTTATTGCAAGAATGGCAATATTTCTGAACGGCACAGTTTTTTGTCGTTGATGTGGTTAAAATGTACTGTGACTGGACAAACGGCACCATTGTGAATAAAGAGCGTAGAAATGCAGAGCACCTTGTGCCATTGATGTCAGAGGTGAATGTCGACTGCGAAGGTGTGTGGGGGCCAACCAACACTGGCCAAATATAACAGGGGGCTACCAGCCATGTGTCTAAAATGACAGTACAGCGAACCCTGTTGTGTATGGGGCTCCAAAGCAAATGGCTGGTTACTGCACTCATGCTGACAGTGGTTCACCATCAAAAAATGGCTTTAGTTTGCACGACAGTAATGAAGTTGGATCTTACCTCTTCTTCTAAGCATGCGCTGATCTTTTGTTCTACTCCACAGTACTGTAAATTCCTGAAAAGACAGGATGCAATCCAGTGTCTTGGTGATGGGTGCTGAGCAAGCATTGTATGCTGAAGCAATTTTTGCTCATTAAATGCCTCTAGCCTCTAAACTACTGAAATAGCTAGTCTACTACTAAAGAGTGTTTTTTTTCCCTGCGTGCAGGGATTTGGTACAGGTGAGAGGGGAATATTTTAATCTTGCATATAAGTTTGGACCCTTTGTGTGACTGTTTGCAGGAGGAAGTTCAAAGAAAAGGGTCAAATTGTAGTATTTTTTGTCATATGTTATTATGAGTCAGTTCAGTGGCAACCGCACTCAGTGTACATCCTGTCACATGTATGAACTGCTGGAACAACCGATCCAGGGTCCCTACCTCTGTGAGAGGCGTGAGCATGTTGCCTATCTGAAAGCTCAAATTGGAAAACTGGAGAGGAGAATTGCAGCGCTTAGTGATATTGCTCCACTGGAAAGGGAGCTAGTGCTCACTGAGCACAGTTTATATGGGCCTAGCATGGAGGATAGATCTGGGGCTATTGAGGATGTCCAGGGAGGTAGCTGGGTTACAGTTAGAACGGGGAACAAGAGCAGGAGCCAGGCCAATACTGAGTTGGCAAGCACCAACAGATTTTCCAGATTGAGTGATACTGTTGGGCATGTCCATTCAAGAATGGCAATGCCAGATAGAGTTGATCCCTCTAACACCCAGGAGAACAGTTCTACTGGAGGAGTGGAAGGGCAGAATAGACAGAGAAACAGACAGGTTTTGGTGGTAGGGGACTCTCTATTATTAGGAATGTAGGAAGAGTCATTTGTCACCCAGATCCCAGCAATCAAATAGTTTGCTGTCTCCCGGGTGCTCGGGTTCGGCATGATGTAGATTGAGTAGATAAATTATTGGGAGGGACTGGAAATGAACCGGCGGTCTTGGTACATATTGGGAAAGGATGGTAGAATAGCTGGGGGAGTTTTTAAACTAGTAGGTGGGGGGAGGGACTAGATAGAAATAATGGGGCAGTAAGTGTAGATGGGGTAAGGAATGAATTAACTAGTCATGTGGGAGGAGATGAGGGAGGGTTAGTAAAGTCAATAGGGAGGTACTGCTAAGTAGCTCAATTATAGTGGAAGGCACTTCAGAAGTTCAGTTATAACATAAGGTGTATGCATTATAATGCCAGAAGCTTGCCAGGAAAAATGGGAGAGTTAGAATTATTAGAAGTAAATGAGAAATGGGGTTTAATAGGCATTACTGAAACACGGTGGGATGATTCTAATGACTCAACTGTTAATCTGGATGGTTATAACCTATTTAGGAAAGATTGGGGCAATGGTAAATGGGCAGGAGGGGTTTGTCTTTATGTTAAGCCTGAATTTAAGCCTATAGTCAGAAAAGATATTTATAGTGCCTTGCAAAAGTATTCACCCCCCACCCCCTTGGCATTTTTAATGTTTTGTTGCATCACAACCTGGAATTAACATGAATTGCATCATTTAATTTACAGAACATGCCCACAAATTTGAAAATGTTTGTTTTCTTTTGTTTTGTATTGTGAAGAAAACAACAAATAGACAAAATAACAGAAAAAGTCAATGTGCATAACTATTCACCCCTCTAAAGCCAATACTTTGTAAAGCCACCTTTTGCGGCAATCACAGCTCCAAGTCGCTTTGGACTCTATGAGCTTGCCACATCTTACCACTGGGTAAGATGCCCATTCCTCCTTGCAAAACTGCTTCAGCTCCTTCAAGTTGGATGGTTTTGCACTTGATAACAGCAATCTTTAAGTTTGACCACAGATTTTCTATTGGATTGAGGTCTGGGCTTTGACTTGGCCATTCCAACACATTTACATGTTTCCCCTTAAACCACTCAAGTGTTGATTTAGCAGTCTTTTGGGGTCATTGTCCTGTTGTAAGGTGAACCCCCATCCTAGCCTCAAACCACACACGGAGTGGTACAGGTTTTGCTCAAGAATATCCCTGTATTTAGCACCATCCATCTTTCCCTCAACTCTGATCAGTTTCCCAGTCCCGGCTGCTGAAAAACATCCCCACAGCATAATGCTGCCACCACTATGTTTCACTGTGGGGATGGTGTTCTTTGGGCGATGTGATTTGTTGGTTATGCGCCAGACATGCCTTTTCGCAAACTCAAAATGTGCCATTTTGTTTTTTGATGAATGTAATGGATTTCTTCTGGCCACTCTAACATAAAGCCCAACTCAGGGATCAAAACCTGTACCACTCTATGCCTGATTTGAGGCTAAGACGGAGGTTCACCGTCCAGCAGGACAATGGCCCCAAACACACTGCTAAAACAACACTTGAGTGGTTTAAGGGGAAACATGTAAATGTGTTGGAATGGCCTAGTCAAAGCCCAGACCTCAATCCAATAGAAAATCTGTGGTCAGACTTAAAGATTGCTGTTAACAAGTGCAAACCGTCCAACTTGAAGGAGCTGGAGCAGTTTTGCACGGAGGAATGGGCAAATATCCCATTGGTAAGATGTGGCAAGCTCATAAAGACTCATCCAAAGTGACTTGGAGCTGTGATTGCCGCAAAAGGTGGCTCTACAAAGTATTGACTTTAGGGGTTTGAATAGCTATGCACGTTGACTTTTTCTGGTATTTTGTCCTATTTGTTGTTTGCTTCACAATAAATAAAGAAAACACCTTCAAAGTTGTGGGCATGTTCTGTAAATTAAATTATACAAATCCTCAAACAATCCATGTTAATCCCAGGTTGTGAGGCAACAAAACATGAAAAATGTGAGGGGGGGTGAATACTTTTGCAAGGCACTGTAGGTAACTGAAACATTCTTTATGGGAATATCTGGCAATGAAAGAAATAAAACTAACACATTGAGCACTACCTCTTCTGGCACACATACTGTAGCACACTGCAGTTTATAATGGTTAAAAAGTGGAAAAAAGAATGACATTTCTATATCACTTTTATTTTTCATAAAACTGCATGACACAAGAGAAAATAAACAATATTCCTTACAATGCTACAATTATTGTTTAAAAGTCAAATTAATTCATATTTTTGTTTACCCCAAACCACCATAAATTAGTTCTAGTAATAAAACTAAAACCTTACTGCCAAATTGGATTAGAGTATAAAACGTATACTTATGGCAGGATCAGCATAATTGTCTGACAGGCAGTTTCTTCATAAAAAGGGCGTCTTTATCAAAGGCTCACTTCTTCCTGATATTACTGCGTTGTTTGGAGAGATTTAAAACCCACAACCTTTTTGGGAGTGAAGTCAGTATCTACAAATGGATTAACTGAATGTTATACATCTGCATAGCGGACAGCTAATAGCTGACCAGTCAGGATGAAACAGAGACAACAGAGCAAAAGGTAAGTGCTGGAACTGGATCCAAATTGAAATATATCAATGGACATATTGAATGAGGTCAAATTGATATAACAAAAAACATGATTATGTATAGGGAGCTGTCGCTCCTTCCAGTGTTATCAGTATCTTAACACTATTTTGTCAAAATTCAGTATATATGTGAATTGATGCTTGGCAAGCAGTTTTATATTATATGTGTAGCAGCATCTAAACATGTACCTTATTATTGTATACCAGCCTGGCTTAATATGCTGTAATTTTAACATACCCCGCTATGATTGTTGTTGTTTTGTTCCTCTCTCGGTGACCATATGGGACGCAGCACACCAGGTATATCAGTCTTTGTTTCTGGTTATGCTTATCCTTATGGTTTTCAAGGCAAATATACTGGAGTGAGGTGCCAGTTCCTTCTCCAGTGAACCGCAGTTGGTCTGACCTCTCTGCTCTGATCTGTCCATCTTGGATGACCCTACATGGTAGAGCTCACAGCATCACTGAGGTATACAAGCCCCTTCGCCACCACAAGGAAGCGACCAGTTATTATATCAACGTATAAATCCAATTAACATATTTGTTAGTCTACAGGATTAGAAAAGGCATGTTAAGTGAAACATCCATTGCTGGATTACAGTAATTCTAAAAAAAAATATTTTTAATGTAATGTATTTAGAAGATCATCAGGAAATAAAAATTAAAAAAAAGTTATATACTATTATTATTATTATTATCTTTATTTATATCGCGCCAACATATTCCGTAGCGCTGTACAGGGGTTGAGTACATAGCAGAAAACCAATTAAACACCTTATAAAGAATGGAGGGCCCTGTTTTTGAGCATAAAATCAAATGTACATAGAGCTTGTTTCCAAGGCACTGACACAAAATTGAAAACTCGCAAACTTACAATCTAAGGGTTTATGTGTGATACAAGAGGGTGACAAATGCAATTGAAAGCTATTGGTTCAGTAAAGTGGAGGGGTCTGTGTGTTGTACTGTAGATTGTGGGTGGGAGTGTTATTAAGCTGTGGAATGTTCAGTTTTACATGTTAAGGCTGAAGGTGATAAGATTTTTTAAACAGGTGTGTTTTTAATAATTTCTTAAAGGTTTTGAGGCAGGAAGATAATCTAATGGAGCGGGGCAAGGAGTTCCAAATAGATGGGGAAGCACGAGAAAAATCTTGAAGACGGGAGTGAGAGGAGGTGATGAGAGAGGAGGAAAGAAGAAGGTCGTTAGCAGAACGAAGGGGCCGGTTGGGGGAGTATTTTGAAACAAGAGCAGAGATATAAGGGGGTGCACTGTTGTTGAGGGCTTTATATGTTAGGTTCATGATTTTAAATTTGATTCGGGAAGCTATGGGAAGCCAGTGGAGTGATTGACAGAGAGGAGCTGCAGACACTGATCGTTTGGTATTGAAGATGAGTCTAGCAGAGGCGTTCATTATGGATTGGAGGGGAGACAGACGAGAGATGGGGAGGCCAGCAAGGAGGGAATTGCAGTAGTCGAGTCGAGAGATGATCAGAGACTTAATTAGAATTTTAGCTGTGTCTTCTGTAAGATAATGACGAATTTTGGAGATGTTTTTTAGGTGAAACTGACATGATTTTGTTATTGCTTGGATGTGAGGAATAAAAGAGAGGGCGGGATCCAGTAGAACCCCAAGACAATGGGCCTGGGAGGTAGGGGTGATGATGGTGTTGTCAACAGTGAGAGATATTTGAGGTGTGGAAGCTGTAGTAGAGGGTGGAAAGATTAGAAGTTCAGTCTTAGACATGTTGAGTTTGAGTTGACGGGTGGACATCCAGGAGGATATGCTAGAGAGGCAGTTGGAAACTTGAGCTAAAAGAGAGGGGGATAGATCGGGTGCAGAGAGGTAGATTTGAGTATCATCTGCATAGAGATGATACTGAAATCCAAAGGATTTTATAAGAGTGCCAAGGGAGGAGGTGTAGATGGAGAAGAGGAGGGGGCCTAGGACAGAACCTTGGGGAACGCCAACAGACAGAGGGAGAGGTGAAGAAGAGGTGCCAGAGAAGGAGACACTAAATGTACGATCTATAAGATAGGATGTGAACCATGAAAGAGCTGTGTCCTGGATGACAAAAGAGCGGAGAGTTTGGATTAGAAGAGGGTGGTCAACTGTATCGAAGGCAGCAGAGAGATCCAGGAGAATTAGAATAGAGTAGTGACCCTTTGATTTGGCGGTTAGCAAGTCATTAGTGACTTTTGTAAGGGCTGTTTCTGTAGAGTGTTGGGACCGGAAACCAGATTGGAAGGGGTCAAGTAGGGAATTGGAGGAAATAAATTGAGTGAGGCGATTGTAAACAAGCCACTCAAGGAGTTTAGAAGCCAGGGGAAGTAGTGAGATAGGGCGATAGTTGGAGGCAGAAGCTGGGTCAGAAGAGGGCTTCTTGAGAATGGGTGTAACTGTGGCGTGTTTTAAGGAGGATGGAAACTTGCCAGTGTTTAGGGAGAGGTTGAATAGATCTGTGAGAGCTGGGATAAGTGTGGTGGATAGGGGAGGGATTAGCTGTGATGGAATAGGATCATGAGGACATGTGGTAAGGTGAGAGGTTGATAGTAAAGTAGATACTTCATCCTCAGTTACAGGGTCAAAGGAGTCCATAGTGGAGGTGGGATTGGGGAAGGGTAAGGGCTGGGTGTTGTCGGTTTGGGGAGAGGGTGGTGGGGTAGGGCCAAGCTGGGAGGAGAGCTCATTACGGATGGTATCGATTTTATTTTTAAAATGTCTGGCAAAGTCATCAGCAGTGAAAGAGGAAGGGGCAGGAGGTGGGGGTGGGCGGAGGAGGGTGTTGAATGTAGCAAATAAATGTTTAGGGTTGGAGGACAGGTTTGATATTAGTGATGAGAAGTAGTGTTGTTTGGCAAGATTGAGGGCAGAGAAGTAGGAGCGCAAGATAAACTTGTAGTGGAGAAAGTCTGCTGAAGTGCGAGATTTCCTCCATAGTCGTTCTGCAGTGCGTGAGCATCTCTGTAGATAGCGTGTTTGTGTGGTGTGCCATGGTTGTGGTTGAGAGCGAGGGCGTTTGCTTGTGATTATGGGGGCAAGAGAGTCAAGGGTGGAGGTTAGAGTAGTGTTGTATTGTGAAGTAACGACGTCAGGACAGGCAAGGGTGGTGAGGGGGCTGAGAAGGGGTGTTAGTGAAAATTGTTGTGGGTTGAGTGCTTGCAGGTTTCTGCGTGTTCTGGTGACAGGATTTGAAGAAGGGTGGTGAGCGGAAGATGAGGTGAGGTTGCAAGTTAGCAGGTGGTGGTCAGATAGGGGAAGTGGGGAGATATCAAGGTTGGAGATAGTGCAGAGATTAGTAAAAATAAGGTCAATGGGGTGTCCACCACTGTGAGTTGCTGAATCTGTCCATTGTGAGAGGCCAAGGGAAGAGGTAAGTGCAAATAATTAGGTACATTCTTATATTTTATCTTACAACACTGCCATCACTGTATGTGAATGTAGTGTATACAACATTTGTACAGTGGAAAACAAGGTGGCTCTTTCACAGAAATCTGTGTGGATTTATCTTGCAGTATAAAATGATAAGCTTTTCAGGTACTTATTTTTATGCAAGAAAATATAATTCTTATATTTTAAATGAATGATATAAGATTTTTCTATTCTGTTACCCTTATTTGAGGAATCAAATGTGCACATATTACTGGAGTGCATGTGCAGGCTCATTAGTAAATGTAATCAATCATGTCTTGCAAGTTGTTCTGATTCATTGTTGGTCATCAGCAAATAGCTTCACATTTCTACTAGTTTGAACTGAGTACTTTCTCGCTGATCTTAACCATTAATATTTATTTAGAGCTCAAAGCACATTAATGCTCATTAACAACCAGGGATATAGCTTACTGGATAAAGACAGTAAGTTTTTATAGTTAAGTTTTATTGTAAAGCTGGAGAAAATGTATCTGGTTAATCTACCGGATTATATAAATTAATTTGATTTTTTTTAGCAATAATAATATGATTGACATCTGGAAAGTAAACCGCTTCTGTGAGGATTTTAAGGCTGTTTTAGGGCTGTTTTACTACTGCTTGCTGTTTATTTGTTTTGTATATATTTCTGACTTTCTGATTCTAATAATGTTACACATTTCTCATTATGCTATTTATCAAAACTTTGTACCCATTTACATTTTCAATACTAGAAGGAACATTTTGGAAAAAAAAGGTGTCAGAGACTCAGCAAATGTTCTGAAATTATGTCTGATTGGTGAAGAGAGGAACAAGAGTAGGAAAAGTATAGACAATCGAGGTCTTATATTAGTGAATGTAAAAAAGCATATGAAAGCAAGTGACAGTGCAGAGCAATGAACCAATCATCAAAGCCAGTGAAGTTCTTAATCAAATTATCCAAAATAAGTGCTAGTGCTATTGTTGTAGTTAAAACATGCACAAGAATATAATCAATAATAATAATCAATACTACACATAATTTAACATACAATATTTAAGTAAGCAATATTAAGGCCCAGATTCAATTGAGCAATTGTTGGTCACTGGGGCCCGTAATGTAGCCCATAAACTAATTTGCTATTCAATTGGTGTCATTTAGATACGCCCAAATGTTCTGCCGGTTACAGGCTGAAAATCCCTGCGGTTGCCAAAATCGTAACTCCAACTCATCTAAGCCTTTAATCTTTCAAGCCCGCAACTGTTAGAATCGCTAAAAATAGCAAATCACCATTCAATTGCTACAATTCCTCAAGGACGCAATGGTCTTTAAAGCCGCAAACGGCAAATGTAGCCCAAAATATTACAGTACCAGGGGAACATTTTATCTGTTGTTGTTCAGTCCTTCAGTCATGTCAGACTCTCTGTGACCTTATGGACTGCTGCACATCTATGTCTCTGTCTTGCTTATTCACAAGGTTTTCATGGCAAAGATACTTCTCCAGTGGACCTCAATTTGTTTGACTTCTCTGCTATAACCTGTCCACCTAGAATGACCCTACATGGTATAGCTTACAGCTTAATTGAAGTATGCAAGTCCCTTCACAATGACAAGGTAGCGATCCAGAAGGGGACCAGGGGAACATATGTCACATTAATCATCCTGGAAAGTCCCACGCCATTGCTGGTGGCCATGTGCCAAGATGTATTCCAATTATCATTTGGTGAAATCACAACAAGTGTTTTGCTATTGATCAATTCACATTATACCTGTCATATTCTTACCAGCCGTTCAGGGGAATGTTGATACTCCACAGTATCACAAATTGGACCTCTCCTGTGTATTAACCCTATATTATTAAATTATTATTATTATTATTATTATTATTATTATTATTATAGCGACTTGCCCGTCAAAAATGATGGGGCAATAACATTTTAAGCCATGGGAATGCGCTTTATCTGATCGGATACCCGGAAGTGTTACATAAGAAACCAGGGTTTACGGGTTTGAGGCTTTGGTCCTTAAATTGCCGCCTTGTTCAATTCTTTCGCTATGCAACTGTAGCAAATTTCAAACCCACAGACTTGAATGAGACTCCTAGTCTACGCTTTACAAAGGATTGTTACAACCCAATAGTTTGAAGAGCTCATTTGTGGGCATACACGGGATGTGTTGGAAACTGAAAGGTGCCGTACAATTACTCTCTCTATCCTGTTAAGTGATCGATAACCATGAGAAAGCATCCTACCTTCTGCTGTAGTAGTATTAACAATCACAGCTGGTGTTAGGATTCTTGCTGCGTAAATGTCCAAGAGTATCAGGTATTAACAAGTGAACCAGAGGCATAAATTGTGGTCAAACAGTCCATGTTCAGTGGCTGGCAGAAAAAGTAAAATGTGAAACAAGCCAAGATGTCAACCCCGGTAGCAATCCAAAAGGGGAGTCCAATAAACAAAGCTAAGGTCAGAATCAGGAAAGCAGGAACATAATCAAAACCACAGCTATGCTTAATAGTGGACGAGCCAAACAACTCAGCAAAGTCTGTTTGCACCCTTTTGTATTTATACCCCATGTTCAGGTACCAGGTACCAACAATGAACCTTATATGGATGAGAAAGTAAACATATCTATGTTAAGGCACACTGTCTGTCTACCAGTTTCCCATGCAGATTGTCGATGCTTAAAAGTACATGGAACGTCATTCTTTTTTCATGCATTTAATGCTTTAAACATTACCAACATTTTGTTTTGTATGAAAAATATTAAAACCTGTTTAAACATCGTTAAAACTAACAAAAAATGCAAAGAGCATACAAACGGCTGTAGATTGTATTGGTAGGCAAGTATGACTCATACATTTATATTACAGCTCATTGGGTGACAGGGGTAAGTCCCTGGATCATTTAGGCATTCAAATAATTTTTGTGTTCTGCTTTGAGAGCTTCATTTGAAAAAAAGAAAGCAAACAGTGGTACGTTATTAAATAGCCTTTTTTCAAACAACAAGAAAAAACACCTTCAATGTCCTTTTAAGACTTTGTTAGCTGACTGGGAATCTGATGTCGGTATACCTGAGGAAGATAATCTAAGAAGTTATGTGAGATTTGGGTCTTCTTGACTTTTACCAAATAATTAATTACACACACCAAGGTTTGTTGGCTACAGCATTTCCCAATTGAATGTTACAATATATTCATCATTTGAAATGTAAAGCCTCAAACCACAGTGTAAAGAGCAAATAATCAACTAGGAAAATTAGGGACTTTTTAATTTGTTGTCACTGAAGAATCATTTTCATTATTATGGAAAATCAATTTGAAAGCAGGTTATCCTGGATACATCCATCAAAGCATTAATTTATTAAAAATAGAAATATGAAAATGTTTATTATCATTAGTGATTTGAAGTATTATACTTGTTTACAATACAAACACTTGTTCAGATAGCAATATATTCACAGAAAATCAAAAACATCAGTATGCAACAATGTAGAAACATAGATTTAACTACTGATAGGAACCAAAAGGCCCATTTAGTCAAAACAATAAATGGTGATGTGGTTACACAACAAAATCCAATCTTGAAATAAATGATCAAATGATGAAATGTTAATAGAACAGAATAGAATAGAAATTAAGTTTGTATAGAAAAGGAACGCAAACATTTTTAAAGGGAGCATAATAGTCAGAAGTATTTCATTACTTTCTGGCCATCAGAGTAATATCCTCAAGCTTTAGCAAAACTATTAAGCCCTTAATGATTGCATTTAACTATATCCACTAAAATAATCAAAACATAAGTATTTGTAGCTGATAAGACAATCGTTCAGAATCCTAACACTATAAGTTACAAGTTTACCTGACCAAATGCCTCATTAAATTCAGGCTACATTTCAAAAAGTAGCCCGTAGTGAAAAAAATAGGGCTGAAGGCCAATAAATTAGCATCGTAAACCTCTATCTTGCCGACCTGCGTATTAGAAAAAAATGCCTACGACTGTTGAACGTGGAAAATCGCAGCACACAACCCTTTGATCTTTCAAGCTTGTACCCACTATTTTCCCATTTTGCTATTAAATTGCTATGAAGTCCCCCTTGAGCTAGCCCGTAACAAGCAAATGTAGACAAGTGCTGGGGCAGACTCATAAAGGCTTTAAAAGCCCTTATGTTAGCTGTGTGAGCAGCAGAAGAGACCCCTGCTCTGGCACCCAAACCTCCCTCCGGCTCCTAAAGCTCCCCATGCTCCCCATACTAATCCCCACGATGCAGGGATCCAAATTGGGCCCCCCAAAGGCTTCAAATATTAACCCTTGCTGCGGGGTTACCGATTGTGACCCCCACGGCAGTTAAAGTGTTAACCCCTGATGCGGGCCCCCTGCAGTATCCCGATATTGGCCTTTGACATTCAAATTTGCTGCTTTGCGGGTTAACTAAAAGATTAACCCCTGCCGCAGGGGTAATATAAGCACCCCCAGGCACCTAAAATTAACCTCATCACTCCTGGGGGTCTATCTAGACCCTCATGAGCCTTTAATTAACCCTATCAGTCCCACAAGGGTCTACACAGACCCTTATGGGACAAGACTTAACCCTCCCAATTAACACTACAAGTGCCATTAGGGTCCTCCAGGACCCTCATGACACAAAGTCTAAACATTACACTATTAACCCTTTCCTACTCTATTCCATACTATTAACCGCCTCTATCCTATTAACCTCCCCCCTCTACCCTATTAACCCCCTCTACCCTGTTAACCCCCCTCAACCCTATTACCCCCCTCCCCTGTTAACCCCATCTACCCTATTAACCCCTACACTACCTACCTAACACCCTAATAAAATCCCTATGACCCCACTAATTACACACAAAAAACTAGAATTACAAAAAATAAAAAACATAACATACATACAATAAAAAACCTACTTTACAGAAAATAAAAAACATAACTTACATAAAATAGGAAAGCCTACATTAAAGGAAAATAAAAAAACTTGATTTACAGAAAAAAACTAAATATATTACATACAATAAAAAAGCCTATAATTACATATACTAAAATACCCTATAATTAAACCTAAAACAACCCCCTCACTTAAACTAGAATAGGGTAAATTAGAGCACTTACCTTGCCCAAATGCCCCTCCAGCGACGATGTTTTTTTTGTGCTTCGTCCCGGACAAGGGCCTTCCATAAATTAAACATTACAAATAATACATAAATAAATACAACATGTAATATAATACGTTCTAGATAGAACACTTACCTGTTCATTATGCCCATCCAGTGATGCCCCCATCCTCCTCGAAGTCGTCACATGCAGAGCCACTAAAAAAAAAAATGCTGGTCTAAAAAATGTAAAAATCAGAGCTCTCCGCCGTAAATGATGGTTCTTCTGCATGCTCAGCTAAATTTTAGAAATGGCACCTTCTGATTGGCTGAAAACGCTGTCAATCATATTTCAGCCAATCAGAAGGTGTAAAAGTGTGAGCTAATCAAAATGGGATACACCCCTATATATCATTCTGATTGGCTGATTTAACTGTCAATCAATTATAATCCAATCAGAAGGTGCTATTGCCTTCAGCCAATTAGAATGGGATATACCCCACAGGGTTTATCCCATTCTGATTGGCTTCAAGCATCTGCATCTTCTGATTGGCATCAGCCAATCAGAAGAAGGCTTTGTGTCATGAGGGTCCTGGAGGGTGTTAAGTATTGTCCCATAAGGGTCTGTATAGACCCTTATGTGACTGATAGGGTTAATTAGAGGCTCATGAGGGTCTAGATAGAGGCAGGGGTTTATTTTTTAGTTATAGCGGGTCCTTTAAGGGCCCTTACGGTCCTTTCAAGACCCACTGTGGGAAATTTACATTTTTAAATGCAGCGGGTGTCCTGATCGGGACCCCTGCTGCCGGGGTTAATGTAGGGACACTGCAGGGATCCCAAAGGGGATCCCCAGCATTGGGTGGGGGTTAATTGTAGGTGCTGCGTGGATACTTACAGTAACCCCGTGGCTGGGATAGCGCAATAGTGTGCAGTAATTTGACATTTTAAAATGCAGTGGGGGTCCCGATTGGGTCCCCAGCTGCAAGGGTTAATGTGGGGACCCTCCGGGGGTCCCAATGGGGACCCTCAGCATAGGGGGGTTAATTTAAGGTGCTGGGGGTTACTTGGAGTACCTCCTGCAAAAGGGCTTAACTGTTTAACTGATGTCGGGAGCCTGCGGGGGTTCCCGTGGGTTTTAATTAGCTAGGATTCCGATCTTCTTTGCCATTGGCTACGTCTAACCCTTTACTACGGGTTCAACTAATTGATCATAATCATCGCAGCACATCCAACGTGCAACAGACTGCGTTGCGTTTTGGGTCTCCAGCCCCTAGCATGAACTTTCCAATTTAATAGCACCATAACACAGGGGATTTTCGAGCCCGTAGCCGCTGCAGATCTCATGTTGGAGTTACTGGGCTCCAATTTAATGGGGAGGCATGTAATAGTTTTGAGATATGAAAATGATTAGATGGGATAGCCTCACAGCAAAAATGCTAATGTGCGTATAATGATGTGGCATGTACGATCACTTCCCTGCCTTATCAAATACACACTTCCTCCAAAGCAAAGCAGTTTGTAAACATGAGAGTAGCTTTAGCTTAAAGATAAGTTTAGTGAACATTTGGGAATATCGTTGTAAGATTGTCTGACTAGATGAGTTCACAGAGAACAACTGACACTGTAAAGAGTGGGGCAGAGTTTAACCTAGTAACCTAGAAAATGCCATAAAGAAGAGGAGGAATAGAAAATAACTGTAGTTCGAATGGGAAGATTTTATTATGGGTGAAGAGTGAAGAAAGCTGTGGACATGGTAAAAAATAGTTTAGGAGACTAAAGGGCCAGTTAATTCAGTGCAACTTGGAGCACACCACTGTAATGTACTCCTGAAAATATGTTGAAATACTTTTTGAATTTTTGAAATAGGTGTCTTTTTCACAGAAAAAAAAGTTCTGTTTGCATGAGAATTAGCCATGCCTCCAGAGAGACTGTCAGCAAGAGCTGTGTGCAGATAGCAGATAAAAAGAGGGTATACCCTTCCCAAATTCATCTGTGCAGGCAAATGACTGCTAGAAACTCAGAAATATGTTACTTGGGAGTTAACAGATGGCTGGTTACATTCCTGAAAGAGACTAAAACCATAATTATTTTTCTTCACGGAGCTTGGAATGGCCATTGCCAGCAGATGCTGTAAATCATGGGGCAGTCTGCAGTGTGTATGTAAACAAACCTAAGACTGCACATTTTTAATTATTCTTAGTTCAATTTAAAAAAAAAAATTATAGATCTCTTTAACATGGAATATTGTGCTCTTTCACACAATGAAGAGCACTGATAGTGAGGTAAATGGCCCAATAAGTATTTAGGAAACCTTAAGAAAGTCCAGATGAGATGGTATACGTGTTTGTGGTGGGGGCGGGGGGCATTTATCAGTCTCATTGGCCACAATTGCATGCTTGGGATCAAGGCCTTTATTCACCAGTTTGGGCAACGCCTTGGACAACATACCAAAGTTTAGGCCTAGTCCCATAAGGCCCAGGTCTAGGGAATTACATTGTCAGGGACAGTAGGCTACCTGAAAATTATTGTGCAGAGCCATGGTATAATATGCACAGACATTTCTATATATAGTTGCAACTTTGACTGTAAGTATATCTGACACTGTCTGGTATACTTTAATATGAATAATACACATAGCAAGAATATAAGGGGACTTGTAATTGGAGCGTGGAGTGTGTGCAAACATATCTGGGATGACTCTCTATTCTACTGAGAAGGTATTTTAGAAACTGAGGACGTGCCGGCCATCTTAGAAGGTAGTGTGGGCCTTGCACACAGAAGACTTTCTGATGGTGCATTGCATAGCAGGGTCAAACATCAACCATTGAACTCACATGCTCAGTGTATACACTGAGCATGTGAGTTCAATGGTTTATGTTTGACTTTGATATTATATAATATACTAGCGACTTGCCTGTCAAAAATGATGGGGCAATACAATTGTAAGGCTCTTTGCCACAGATATAGAAATTTTTTGGTGGTCTGAGATCCTTCCGCGCTCATTGTGAGGCTTTTGGTTGTTGTATTTTTTTTTTCTGATAGGCGCTTTTGCTGTTATTGTTTGGTCGTTGCTGATCTGCTTTTTGCGCTTATTGCAAGGCTTTGTGTGCTATTTGGAAGTAATATATGCAGGAAGCATTGTGCTGAAGAGCTGACAATCTGTTTTGATGTTACTGCAGCACCCAATGTAGGTTTGCACTGTTGTGGAGCTGAGGTGTAAGTGTTAGCAATGTGTGCAGTGTGTAGTGTAAATAGGCTGAGTGCGCGAGGGAAAGCCATTAGTGTAGCTGTGTACTTCTGCATTGTATAAGTTAGTGTTGGAAAATGGCGGCTATTGTGTATGTGGTATGCGGGTGTGGATGATTTAGCATCCTTGCTAAATCTTGTACCTTGTACGGCTTTTTGGAAAAGCCGTATGTGCTTAGTGGTGTTTTGCGTCTTTAGGGTCCTGTAGCCTTGTTTTCCGTTTTTTTCGGCAGACATTTTTTCTCTCGCTTAGGGGATTTTCGCGTGCCTAAACTTGCAGAGGTCCTGGGTGGCCCACCTTGCTGTGGGTAAGCTTTTTATGTCTTTTTTGTGTGTATTTATTGTGTTTTTAATGTTTTCAGGTGCGCGGAGTTCGGCCGTTAAGGTCATATTTTTGCGAGGTCGTAATGTTTTTTTTTCAAAGCCCAGTGGTTCGTATTTTTTTGTGTAAGTCCGTATTTAGTGATTGCGTGTTAGATCTATTCTGTTAAAGTGCCACTTGTGTGAGTGTTTGTAACCGTGTGTGAGGCGCCGTAGAGCCTCCACTGCGCAAATGCGGCCAGTTTCGCGAGGGTCCGCGTTTGCGGCTTGCATTGAGCCTTTGGCTTATTGCAGCCGACGTTGGAGCCTCCACCTCTGCAAACGCATTTGCGGACCAAACTGCTTCGCGAGGGATGCAGTTCTTGCGAGCATGACGACGATTCGTAGTTCGAGAACTATTATATGTGATCTGGTTACATTTAGATCTTGTTTTTACGTGTCTAATATTTTCTTTGTAATTTTACTTTTACTGTATATTAAAATCTGAATTACTTTGTGTATAATAAATACAAATCAATAATAAATCATAACTTATTCATGACAAATAACTAAAATGAAATTAAAATGAAGTTGCTCCTAACTCCATTTACTGTAAAAATGCATCCACTACCCGTGAAAGCTAAAAAAAAGTTGGTGGAGATTTAGTGAGCATTGTGGACCTCATTTGAATATATTATTGTTAGTGAATAGTGTGGAATAGTCGGCTTTAATGAGCTGCCATTTTTTGTGAATGTAACCCACTTTTCTAAAAGCAGAATACAGACAATTTGTGAATTATATGTAACGTTAAATGTAAACTAGCATAAAAAATAAGGGAAAATGTCATGTTTAGCAAATTCATTTGTAACAAAACTCCAAATGAATAAACATCCACAAATGACAAGCCTGAGAGAAGCTGAATTCACAAATGTTTACTGATAACATTAAACAGCATTCTCACTTTCTTTACACATGCACCACCTAGTGGAATGTGACTGTAATAGCATTTACTGGTGTTCTGAATCTCTGTTAGAACTGAATGTCTGACCACATTGAGGTATAATACATATTTATGTTAGTTGATAAAGAAAAACACACATTCAAATGCTTTAATTTTGCTCTGTGTATCATTATCCATAATTTTCATGTACTAATAAATATGTTTATGTTGTTGTTTGTTTATTACAGCTACAGTTCTAAACTGTGACAGATTTATGTTTCTGTGTTTTCAGCAGCTCAATTCACTTTAAATACAAATTTCTTGTAACGATAAAAGGCAAGCTCTTTGTACACATATGATATATGAGCAATGTGTGCTTGGGTGAATCTTTCCCATTCAAGTAAATTGTTTCACACACTAGTATAAGTATCAATTTAATCATGTGACCACTCTATGTCCTATATACACACTTATGAAAAAAAGAAAAACAAGGTAAGACAAAACTGGGGCATCCTAGTTTTAAGATGAGCCAAAATAAAATGTTGATAAATATATTTTTTTGCTTGTGGTCTAAAATACATAAACCTATATTATAATAACTATCAATTAAACTATCAACTATTGTACTCGGGTGTGTTTCTGTCTAGGCTCAAGAGGCCTAGGACAGCACATTCTCAGGGGGCAGCAGGCTGCCTGAAAATACATTGGAATATGGGCCTCATTAAATTGTCCAAGTTGTAGTTACTGTAGCTCACAAAAGTTACTGCTATTAAATATCCTCTTTTTGGTACACGCAATCTATTTACGGGTTACAGGCTGAAAATCCCTACGGGCTGTCAAAATCCGACCCAGCTAAGCCTTTGATCTGTCAAGCCCGCAATTGCTAAAATTGTAAATCACTATTAAATTGCTACAATTGCACAAGCCCCTAATTGCTTTCACACCGTTAAATGGCAAATGTAGCCAAAAATCCTATGATTACTAGAGAGGACTCACAAGGGAGTTAAACACCTATTTGTTACACTATAAAAGCAAATAAAAACTCAATACTGCACTTTAAAATATGAGGAAAGCGATGAAAGACATTCAAATTAATTGTACAATAGTCTCAAGCTCACAAATCTGCAATCACATTTTTTTTTTCAACGTTTACATTTCAGAACTCAGGGAGTTAATACATATCAGGCCACCCACATGGACTATAACAGTCTCTTCATTCATTTTTATTAGTTTTTACATTGCTAGATTGCAAGCCCAATAGCATATCTAACACTAATTGATTGACTGATTGGCATGTAACCTCCATGTTTTACTGATGTCATGATGACGGTCTCATTTACTTTTGGCAGTTTATAAATCAGTAGATATGGGCTTGCTTAATTGATCATGATCATGCCCCAAAATGCTGCTTATGGGTGCATGGTTTACAGTTTTGGCTTTCGGCCATGTAGTTGCGGACTTGTTCAATTTAATCGCTCTGTAACAGTTGCAGATTTTCTGCACACAGACTTACCGGCTGTATGAAGGCAATAACAAGCTTGGAATTTAATGAGGCAAGATGCTTATATATGGACAGAAATGTCTATATGCAGTTATATATCTGATTGTTAGTGTACTTGACAATTTCTGACATACTATATGTATGCATAAATCACAAACTTATGATTTGAGATATAGAAAGGGAAAAGGGGGAGCTGCATGTGGGGTGTGAATGGTGCACACCTCTGACTGGCTTAGGGCAGAATAAAACCTAAATAGGCCCATGATTGTACACACAAATAGTATACTGCTTTTCTCTGAACTCTGTGTATTTGATAATTAATCAAAACAGTTGTTTATTTTAACCATGTTATTCTTATGGCAAATAAAATTGTAGGTTTTTAATTCAAATAAAGATAAAAATGCATTTCTCTTTTTTAAGTATAGTGTCATACACTTTAAATTCCTCTTACAGTTATATCTTCTTGTGTCTGCAGCACAGAAATGTAGTGTATTTTTAATATTGTTAATATGACTTTGGCAAATCCATTTAAAGTAGCATAGGTTGATTTTTGAACCTGCTGTTACATAATATATATGGTTACATTTAGATCTTATTTTTACTGGTCTCATATTTTCTTTGTTATTTTACTTTTATAGTAAAATAGGAATCACAGTGTGTATAATAAATATAAATCTATAATAAATATAGGTGGTAAAGAGTTCTGTAGTAGACGTTTGAGGAATAGTTTAGTAGATTGAGCTGACAAAAATGATTTGGATTGAGAGAGAAGAAACTGAACTTCTCTTAAATAGGTCTTAGTGGTATTTGGTTGTAGATGGATTCTGGATTGGTAATAGGCTGAAAATGCCAGAAGTATTCGAAGTGTGATCGATGATGCTATGATTTGCTACATTCTGGAATAATCTTTAAGCTCTGTCATATGTTTGTCTAGAGTTGTCATTGTTTGGCGGGCCTGGAAGCATCTTTAGACTGGAGGTTGCAGGATAACAAAACCCGGTGGAATTTATGAGAAGTCCTGAGGAAGGAGGAAGGCAGAGTGAGGATTTTTTTCTTGGATGTAGGGGTGTAAATAGTAGTTGTGAGTGAGGGAAAGGAGGGCAATCTCTATGATAAGGGACATTGTTATTGGATCAAATTATTTTAACCGTGAGATGATATTGCATGTTACTTCCTTAGTGGTTATGTATCTTATTGGTTGATTGCTCCAATTTGATCCCTGATATGGGTAGACATTAGCACTGAAATAATGTGTCAAGTTGTGTAATTGATTTTCGATATGGGTAGGCTAGCATGCTGTGGCAATTTCCTTGTTGTACAAGGCTTTGAGGTGAAAGTGGGATGTGAATACTAGAAGACAGGGTGACACAATGGATGGATTGGCAAAATAAAATTGCCTACCATTCTATGTGATTAGGAAAGTAGTCCAAAGCAATAAGTCATTAAGGGACTGTTTGTTTAAAGTAATGGTGGACTGTTGGTGAGCCAGTTTATTCATGCTGGCCAACAAGTTACTTACAAATAGTCTTTCTTGCAGAACAAGATTTTTTTGCTGATGGTAGTGATATATTCGTGGAGGCGGTCCAGCTTATTGTTGGGTAGCTGATATTCCATCCTTTCTATATTCAGCATTATTATTAGGAATTCTATGATATGAGATGGGAATTGCGTGATTATATGCAGCTGATAAATCTATAACCACATACTTTTTGAGGTAATACATTCTCGTAGCTATATAGATAGGGCTTATCCTCCACAACAAGAATGGTGGTGCTTAAAAAGAACCTCATTTTTTTATTTTTTTTATTTCATTTGCGAATTTTTCCACTACCTCATGCTCCTTCATAGTAGATTCTTGCTAGTGAAGGAAGCCTGAGGCAATGGAAGAGAATGAGTGGTGGGAATTGTAGTAAACAAATCCACCGTAATGGTAAGCTAAAATTCAGGTACAAGTAATCGTCCATTCCTGTATTCTCTGAGGAAAATGTGGCAATGGACATTCCTGTACATACTAAATCCCAGGCCAAATTGGTGACAGTGAGTTTGCTATTCAGTCTCAGATCTTTAGACTTGACAGTAAATGATATGTCACCCTCGGATATAGTTTGTTGTTGAATATGTCATTAAATGATATGAGGAGAGACACAATGTTGATCTCCTTTCTTTCAAAATTATCCCTCATCCGATGGGCCGGGATATAGTGAGCAAGCATCATGGTGGGTGGTGATGGTAATGGCTCACCTCATGAATGGAGTGGGTAGCATTATGGCGGCAGTTGTTGATGCCAGGTCGTCCAAGTGGAGCATTCTATTTTCTATTGAGTTAATAAATGTGGCTATGTCTGCTATCAACTGCTTGAGTTGTGTGAAATGCATGAGAGCATGAGAATCCCTTACAGATGGGGGAGCAGTTAAATTAATAGGGATGTGTACATTTGATGTATGTGATGGGTAGGTCAGGGCTTAATTGAGTAATCAGAGTATGGAGGATAGTGAGTTTGCAGGCTTTGCTTTCTTATATGTCAGAAAAAAACACAATTCTAGAGATACTATCACATAGAATAACAATTGTGTAAAACTCTATAAGGCTTCTATGGATATGATGCTACAAAATATATAATAAGTCAAATCAATTAGACAATAGGTATACGTACCATGGATGGAAAGGGTGGCTGGAATTATAGAGTCTGTGGTAGGAATGATTGGGTTGTGTAATCTGTCTTGTGAACATCGACTTGAACAGGAGGCTATAAGGGGATCATAATGGTGAAATGGTATGAGGCATAGAGAAGCTAGATGGCAGTTAGGTTCATTTTAACTGGCGGGATAGATGGATTGAAGTGGGTGGTAGGGAAGGAATTTATTAGGTGGATGGTGTAGGTGGGGTAAGTGATGTGATAATACAGATAGTGGAGAGTTGAATGGAATAGTGCTAAGAAGTTATGGAGCTACAACTGTGGCTATGGTGACTGTATTCCAACTGTAATGAGAGAAGAGGAATGTCAGCATGTGTTGAACATGTGGTTGAAGCGACTTGAAGCCTGATACGAATGAGATCTCACGATGTGCAAGAGTTGGAGAGATTTAGACTTGAGGAGAAAGGGGGTTACCAGATAAAGGACACGCGATCATGTGGAGGGATGCCTGTATGGCCTAAAAAGGGCAGAATTAAGTGCAACAGATCAGGAGCATGGTGGAAAGCAAGACAAACAAAAAGACATTTATTATCTTGTTGCTGTTTACTGTTGTTAAATTGCATCTGATTATCATAAAAAAATAACAAAAATATTGAATTCCAATTAAAAATAATAAAAATGATATATTAGCACATTTTAATTTAAAAGTTGGATGGAATTTATATATTTTTTATATCCTTATGCACATTATCTATGGCTCGTTATTATTTTTCAGGGATCACTGTAACATTTTCCTTTGCCTTTTAAATCATATAAATAAGGAGGAATCAAATGGATGAATAGAATCAAAATCAATAACTTCTTCCAGACCAAATGTATTATTTATAATACTATTTATCTCACTTGAAGCTAGTATATTTAAGTAATCCAACAGCTAGATAATTGTATTTTTCTTGATTTGTTTCACTATGCAAACTTCCTTCATTTGACTCTTTGAATGCCATTAAGATATCTATAAAAATATTTGGATTCCAGACTTTGACATTTGGACCTTTGTTTATGTAAAGAAATAGCTATCTAGACATGTTCAGTGCCATGAAATGGAAATATTAGATGGTGTTCCTTATCTGTCAGCAACATTCTATATTTCTATGTGGTGGATAATTGAAAATGTGGCAGTAGATAGATGATAGTTGATTGACATGTATTTGGCACACACGTGATTTGACCAAGGATAAACTATACAAAAAATGTCTTAGTGTGAATTTAGTACAACATTTTTTCAAGACTGTTGCATGATTTGGTGATACATAGATCATATAAACTGAAATGTCTTTGAGAAAAAAAAAATAATGTTACTGTGTTTCAGCCGGAAGGTAATGGGTAAAAATGTCTTCCAAAAATACAGTCTGGAGGTCTTTAAAGGACCATTGCAATTTGGTAAAGTCTTAAAATACTCATGGAAAATGAAAAACACTAACAACATTAGTAAGCATGTAATCCATGAGTTTAAAATGTATTTAGAAAAATCTTTACCTGACTCTGTACCCATTGCATCTTGGAAATCTAGACAGCCCGTATCCAAAGGAGGGGTATCCTCCTGGGAACTAGTCTTTTTGTTGTTTTGTCAAATGGTAATTTACAGTGGCAGATTTTAAACAGATTTTAAACTTGAAAGACTGTATTTATACATTTTAAAGTTTGTAAAAACAGTTTGCCCATTATCAAGATAGAAAAGAATCTTCAGTGATCCTTTCAAATAAATTTAACCCTACAGTGAGAGTGATATGTTTCAATTATTAGTTTGTTGTTTTATTAAATATGGTGTGGCACAGATAGGATGTAATGTATCTCTTTGTCTTGTTCTTTTGTTACGGTCTTAAATAAACAACTACTTATCTAAGTTTTGTACAGGGCAATGGAGCTGCCTATCATCACATATAATAGTTGTCAAACTATGATACGCCGTCACGCTTTGCGTGGTGCATACTAGTTAGGTGATGAGCACCAAAGACGCTCATTGCTTCGAGCCTCGCAAAGCGAGCTGTTAACGTTAACGCGTAGCGAGGCGAGCCGTTAAGGCACTAAAACTCGCAGCACAAAGGCTATAGGTAAAGCATAATTATTTATTCATGAAATAATTCATTCATTATTAGTTAAGTAAATATAGATAAATATATATTTATCTTTCTGATGACTGATGAAGGTGCTCAGAGGATCAAAAGTGCACAAAAGGAGAGGCTCACAATGAGCGCCTTTAGCGCTGATTGCGAGCCACTCGATGAGCGTCAAAGGCGCTTAGTGCAAGGCTCGCAATAAGCGCCTGAGGTCCTAAGAGTACAAAAATGTTTACATTGTGTGTTAAACAGCATTCCCATGGCTTAAATTTTTTATTGCCCCATCATTTTTGACGGGCAAGTCGCTAGTATCATATATAACTGAAAGTATGATAGTATGGGCCTCATTCAAATGCTATTTGGCCAATTGAATAGGGCTCTATATAAGCACAGAGCATATTTTTACAGAAGTTTTTAGTTAGTGAAGACCTTGCTTTTAGATAGAAGTTACTAACTAAAAACGTCTGTAAACAAAATATGCTCTGTGCTTATATAGAGTCCTATTCAATTGGCCAAATCGCATTTGAATGAGGACCTAAGTTTTCATCCATATGTACTTTGCACTCGTAATGCAAACACCAAGTTGCTCCAATATTGACATTTGTGCATAACAAAAGATCTTCATCTATTTCCTAAATTATAAACTAAATCGTAAAGTATGTGACCAGCCTCATACAAAGGTGTGTTTATATCACGACAATGAGCTTTATTCTCTTCTCACTTAGCACCGTACACCTGCAAGAACTTTGCTCTGTGAATCGGGTTTGGGCTCGTTACTGACTGTGGAAGGAAGTGTTGGAGCATTACTTCTGCTGCATATTAAAGTTTATTACATCTATATTAATTTGATAACTTGCTAAACTTCAATATTTATGTCTAGTTACATTAAAACTGTAATTATAATTATTTATTTTGTTGGATTCTATAATTTACTTGGATCTTATTAGCACATTAATTGTGGTAATAATTACTAAACTAATGACTAAACAACAAAACAGATTTGAATAAAAAATAAAATAAAATTATATGGTTCTGATGCTGTACTACCTAGTTTACTGGAGTGAAATTCAGATTTAGGGAAATATGATTATAATAAATAACTATTCTATTATGAATATTTGTTCTCTGAAAAGCAAAGTCCTTTCTGACCTTCACCTCTACATTTTTGTCTTATCTTTGTATTGAAACCTATTAATTCAAATGACTATTCTCCATCTACTTCCATAATTACTATGAGCATGTATGCATGCAAATACACTACAGTACAGTAAATTTAGAAGGGAGAATCACAAATCATGATGAAACATTTCAGACTTCAGATAAAAGTTTACTGTAAGGCAGATTCAATTTTTAATAATATTAAGCTGATAAAGTACTTGTTACAGCCTTCAGCTTTAAATATATTATATTTGCCATGTTATACTATGTTTAGAACTTTTGTTCTGTTTGCGTAGGAAGAAAAAATAGTAAATTCTTCCCAGCCCCAAAACAGCCCACTTATCATGCTTGTGCCACCCACCACCCTGCATCCTGTGTCACCAAGAAGTTAAAGAATGTACTGTGGCATAGTGTAGCTTGTGCCTACAAGAGCCCAAGAGCAGTCTGTGCCTACAAGAGCTGAAGAACAGCCTGTGCTTCTATGAACCAAAGTGCCGCTTGTGCCTATACAAACCAAAGTTCCAAGCAATAACCTCTCTCCGCTTCATCTACATCACCACCATCCCATCAGGCCCTGAAGTCCTCTCAGTACAGTTATAGTGAAGTTAAATTCTAATTTATTTGATCTAATTATTGCTTTTTATTTATGTATGTTTAGTTTTAAGGTTTTGTATAAAAAAACAACACCCTAGATTCAAACTAAAATGTGAAATTTCTTGGGCCCATAACGGATTATTTTAATTTACATTGATCCTTATGGGAAAGGCTTGTTTGGTTCTCATCATTTTTGGTACTCAACATGTCATTCGAAATGGATTAAGATTGAGTACCAAAGTACCACTGTGTATTGTTTGATACTTTTTTATAGGCTCGCTTGAATGAAGCTCACAGATCACCATTTGGAAATTTTTGACCTGCATTATCTGCATGTCTTTTTGTTGTCCAAATTTGCACATTTTGTCACTAAATGATAGCAATAATCTAATTTATATTGATTAAGCCTCACTGAATAAAATTAAAATTAAACATAACAATTACTCCCAAGACTCCTAGTACTGACCTAGGATGCTTTCTAGCATCTCCCTCTCTAAGCGCTGAGAATTCCATTTCAGTCTCTTAAATACTTACATGGTGTCATCAATATATTGCCTACTTGGTTCTTCAATGCAATTACCAGTGCTTGGAGTTACATCTTATGTCCTTAGTTATACATTAAACTCTTATAGACTTGCTCTTTATTACAGACTATGGACTGTATATGTCAATAACACTTAAAGTTAATGGATCACTCAATGATGTTTCAAGCACATTCTTAAGTCTGTTTAATATCCTTTTATGTATTCCTTATGGGCATGTTGATTTTATAGTGTTTATAGTTCAGTGAGTGCTCTTGGCTGTAACCTCTAAAATAATTATTTATACTGTGTTTTATTCACTATTCATTTAAATATGTCACTGGTTGTCTTAGCATCATAAAATAGTTATAGACCTCTAGCGTTCCTGGGTAAACTAATGTTCAACTGACTACTGTTCAAGATCTTGTCACATTTGTAGCTGTTGTATATTAGTTTTATTGCTGTTCTTTCTTAAATGAAGTGCAAATCTCCCATGTTACATAGCTAGCATCAAGTCATTTTAATGTTTTGATTTTCTTCTCCTTTGGGTCTTGCAAATATAATTGCTATAGATATTCATTCTACATTTTCTGGCTATACATACCTTATATGACTAATTTAAGTATTATCATCAATTACTTAAAAAATAAATGTTTATAGAAGTTCAAAACAAAATGGTACATTGCAAGCTTTCAGAAAATCCTATTCAAAGCAAAATGTTTTTTTTTTTCATTTAAAATTAATTTTGTGAGGGCAAAGATGGACCTCTAAGATTAAGGCTCCTCCTCTGCCCTGACCAATTAATTAAAATCCAGGAACTTGTTTTTATTGGTGTACCATCTTCTCAAGGTTAAATACATCAATGTATTCAAAATGTTTGTATGTTTTATGCATAATTTTAATATAGGAACTATTTTTTTCTATATCTAAAAATGTTTAAGACTAATACAGATTTATAATCATAATGTTGTATCACAAATACAAAATATATTTTGCTAGGAATTTTGGCAAACATTATAAACTAATAATATGTTGTTATATATCTTGGTTCAGGCATGTATCGATTAATTCACTTCACTGGACCTCAACTTTTGTGAGGGCTGCCCTGATCTTACTTCACTTTACTTGACCTTAACTTTTGAGACTGCTTCATGGTATAGCACAACAACTTCACTAGTATTATTAAATGGTCAAGTATTATTATTATATATATATATATGGGGTTCAAGTCTAGGGAATATGGAGGCCAGGGAAGTACTTGAAAGTCATTGTTGTGCTCGTCCATGGCTCTATGACATGTTGGATTGTCCAGCTGAAATATCCCATCCGCTCCAGGGAATACAGTCTACTCGTATGGGTGTACTGGGCTTGCAAAGATGGATAGATAACCCAATGGGTTTAGAGTGCCTTCCAGAAGGCACTCTCAGACAATGCCACGAAAAAAAAATCCCCAGAAATGAACACTGCTGTCACCAGCTTGTGTTCTTCCAATAAAAGTGGCAGCAGAGTGTTTGTTTTCAGAGGTTTCCAGTCAATGGAGCAGAAAATGTGACTCGTCATAGAAAGCAACCATTTGCCAATCAGAAGAGGTCCAATTTTGGTACTGTTGTGCAAATTGAAGCTGTTTTCTTCCAATGAACCCTTGTCAGTAAGGGTGCACTGACCAGCCATTTGTTTCGGAGACCCATACGCAACAGGGTTTCCTGTACTGTGGTTTTAGACACACATCTGGTAGCTCCCTGGTTTGTTTGGACAGTGAGTTGCTCAACTGTAGCGTGTTCGTTGCCCCTAATATACATTCACAGACGACTTTCACCTCTGACATAAATGGTATGTGTGGCTCCGCAGTTTCCACTCTGTCTATTCACAATGGTGCCGTTTGCCCAGTCACTGTACACTTTAACCAAAGAAGCAGTTCACAAACTGTGCCGTTTCAGAAATACTGCCACCCTCGGCTTGAAAGCCAGTGATCATCCCCTTTTCAAAGGAAGATAAATTGCACATTTTACCCATGGCAGGAATAGTTGATATATTTGCAGAATGCCTACATGTCACCTTATATACCCACCAAGCCAGCTCATGACACGTGCTTTATTTAATTCGCTACACACTGCTGACGTCAAAAGCAGGCTGTGGTCATAATAATGTAACTTGACCCTATATTACATAACAAAGTAAGAGGTGCTCATCAGAGAACAAACTAACCTTAATAGGTTAGTTCTATAGCCATGATAAGCTACTCTGAGAGCAACCTCTTTTAGCTCACTTGTGTCCTTCACAGGGAGAAATATCCTGTAGTATATCAGTCTGGTCCAACTCAAAAGAGTGAACCAGCCCCAAAATACCAGGCAATTCTACCCTGAACAGGAGAAACAGGAAACCCAGACGCGTTTCAGCCTTTATGGGCCTCGTCAGTGAGGTGCAGCTGAACTCCCTAAGGCACAGTGAGCAAGGGGTCCATGTCTGGAGTCCCCTATTACCTTTAGGGAGACTAAACCCTAAAGGTAATTTGCATATACAACATAACAAAGTCAGAGGTGCTCATCAGAGAATGAACTAACCTTAATAGGTTAGTTCTATAGCCATGATAAGCTACTCTGATAGCAACCTCTTTTAGCTCACTTGTGCCCTTCACAGAGAGAAATATCCTGTAGTATATCAGTCTGGTCCAACTCAAAAGAGTGAACCAGCCCCAAAATACAAGGCAATTCTACCCTGAACAGGAGAAACAGCAAACCCCCAAACACGTTTCAGCCTTTATGGGCCTCGTCAGTGAGGTGCAGCTGAACTCCCTAAGGCACAGTGAGCAAGTGGTCCACGTCTGGAGTCCCCTATTACCCTTAGGGAGACTAATCCCCAAAGGTAATTTGCATATACAACATAACAAAGTCATAAAGGCCGAAACACGTCTGGGGTTTGCTGTTTCTCCTGTTCAGGGTAGAATTGCCTGGTATTTCAGGGCTGGATCACTCTTTTGAGTGAGACCAGACTGATATACTACAGGATATTTCTCCCTGTGAAGGGCACAAGTGAGCTAAAAGAGGTTGCTCTCAGAGTAGCTTACTTAACATGGCTATAGAACTAACCTATTAAGGTTGGTTCGTTCTCTGATGAGCACCTCTGACTTTGTTGTTTTGTATATGCAAATTACCTTTAGGGATTAGTCTCCCTAAGGGTAATAGGGGACTCCAGACGTGGACCCCTTGCTCACTGTGCCTTAGGGAGTTCAACTGCACCTCACTGACGAGGTCCATAAAGGCCGAAACGCGTCTGCTGTTTGCTGTTTCTCCTGTTCAGGGTAGAATTGCCTGGTATTTTGGGGCTGGATCACTCTTTTGAGTGAGACCAGACTGATATACTACAGGATATTTCTCCCTGTGAAGGGCACAAGTGAGCTAAAAGAGGTTGCTCTCAGAGTAGCTTATCATGGCTATAGAACTAACCTATTAAGGTTGGTTCGTTCTCTGATGAGCACCTCTGACTTTGTTGTTTTGACCCTATATTAGCAACATATCATTGCCAAAGTACCATAGTCTCAATCTAGTTATCAGCTTTATTCAAGATCCAAAATCTGTCTGGAAGGAGAGGTATGCATAAAAGGAAACCCTCCTACACGCTCAGTAGACCTCAAACACAGTGCCTTACATTGCCAGGTATTATATTAACTTTGCAAATTACACACAGTGTCTAAGGAGGATATTATCACCATTTGGACAAGTAAAAAATACTCAAATTGTATTCTAATATAAAGCAATATATCCATTATTGTAAAAGCTGACACACAAACTGGCAGGGTGAATGGCTTAGCATTCTTTTAAAAAGAACAACCTTTGTGACCATAACAAGGCAATACAGAGACACATTGTCAGCATTACAGTCTTAGAGGATGTACAGAGCCAACAAGCCTTAAAGACATAGATTAAAACAATGGCTATGGGCAAGAGTTAACAAAAAGATGAATATTTAACTCCCCCTGGCGAGTTTTGTATGATGCCATTTGGTTTATAACATGGGTATAGCATATTACATGATTATAGCTACATCATCTCATGGAGAGCATGCACAGGCAAAATTCATTTCCAAGTGTATGATGGCTAGTACATGTGACTTGTTATCACACCTGAAGATGACAATAAATGACAATAAATGCAAGTCATTATCAAAATGTTTGATTCTGTGAATAAAAGGATGCTTTAAAGACTGTTGGGCATGGCTGGTCAGGTATCTTTTACGATACATACAATTAGCAGAGAAGAATCTGCACCATTACACAAACTATTCGGTATGCAGTGGAGTCCCTGAAACTGTCACAAATCGAAAACCACAGAACTACAATTTTTTTACTTGACTAAAGCAATTTTAGAAGTATGAAGCAAGATAAGGACCTCAAAGGGACACTTGTCCAATCTACAGCAGATTAACTGGTACATGCTGTAGTATGTGTATTTATCTCCCACATAATTATTCTGAAGAAAGAACATGTTATGGGTTAAAGAACTACTGGCATCTGTCATGCCTTCAAATTCCCATGACCTACTACCAGTTTACCAGATAATGGTAATCTAAAAAACAAAAGGCTAAGAACCTAATTTTTAAATTCTAAATCATTACAGCCATTGGTTCCTGAGCTGCCACGTAAAAGCAGTCTCCTAATAGATGTTGCATAGCAAGCAGTGCGCATACATTCACCTGACTGTAAAACCAGTACATACCTGTTCCCAAGACAAACAATACTTCAAAAGGAACCCTGACCTTAACAAGGCTGCCTTGGAACTTGCCACCCTGCTTCATGCAGCCTCAAAGAAAGGGATGCTTTCACATAAAACATGGGTATCCATTGTCCAATAATCACTGGACAGCTTCACTGACCACCTATCACAACCCTGTTAAAAAAGAACTACCAGAACCCACACTGCTCACACTTTATTGTCTTGAAGCTGCCTGTCTCCATGAACTATCTGTTATAGTCAGTGGCGGCCCGTTCATAGGGGCGTCGGGGCAAGCGCCCCCCCAAAAAAATTTGTGACCCTGCAATAAAAAAACACAATAATTTATTAGTAATAAACAAAAAACAATTAAATATAATGTGTACATCAGCATTCAAGTGTTTTTACAGTAATAAATGAAGCAAACTATTCCCTGGGACACTGTCACTTTAAGATAACCCCTTGTGTGTATATATACATTAACTGCTGTGTATCCGTATCCATTGTAGCTTTCCCTGCATCGCTGTGTGATCATATTACATTACACTAGTAACCTTTAGACTCTATGAATGAGTCATGACCGTTAATGCATTCCGCCCACCAACCACAATGATGCTATGCATGGGCAGTGATAATGTATCCATTTCAATGACTGACAGTCTTCCATCATTGACCAATCAATGATGGAAGGCTGTACAGTTGTCAGGAGAACCACCTAAACCCACCCAGACCGTTATCTCAGAGCGCCCGCCAGCTAATAGAGCCTTGAGTTTAATTTTTGATTGACAGCTCCCTGTTAATAAAACCACCATAAGCCAGTCCCATCCCTCTTTTTGTTTCCTGCTCCCGCTGAGACTGAGACCTCCCTGGCTGAAACTACTCACTCAGACTGACCCAACCTAACAGTAAGTCCTAACTGCCCTGGCCAACCCCCTAGTCCCCCTTAATAAAACGAAGGGTCCCCCAGTTACCCCACTATGCCTGCCTGCCACCCACACACACCCACCCACCCACCCACCCACCAACTTACCTACCTAGGCCCGCAATGCCTGGGCAACCCCCAATCACCCCCGCAGTAGGCCCAAAAGATCTGTGCCACCCCCGATCACCCCCATGGGGCCTGTGCCACCCCATGATCACCCCGATCACCCCCATGTGGCCTATGCCACCGCCCTATTACCCCGATCACTGTGATCGGGGTAATAGGGCGGTGGCATAGGCCACATGGGGGTGATCGGGGTGATCATGGGGTGGCACAGGCCCCATGGGGTTGTTTGGATCACCCCCATGGGGCCTGTGCCACCCCCGATCACCCCGATCACCCCCATGTGGCCTATGCCAACGCCCGATTACCCCGATCACCCCCATGGGGCCTGTGCCACCCCCGATTACCCCCATGGGGCCTATGCCAATCCAGATAACCCCCCTGTGTAGGCCCATCGGGGCCTGGCCAACCCCCACCCCCACCTACGTAACTACCAATCCACCTACCTACCCCCCTGACCCAGTGACTACACCTGACCCCACCCTGACCAAACTACCAACCCACCTACCTACCCCCCTGACCCAGTGACCACACCTGACCCCACCCTAACCTAACTACCAACCCACCTGCATATGCTAACAGTTAAACACACAACACAACCCCCCCCCATATTTTTATTCCATTTTTAGAAGTAACAGGCAATGTATTTTTAACATTGCAGTTAAAATAAAAATAATAAATTGCCTGTCACTTTTAAAGATAAAATAAAAATAAGGGAAGGGGAAAAAAATAATAAAGTAAACAGCACATACTTACCTGTCAAATTGACCCCTCCTGGATAGTCGAGCATTCCAATCAATTTTGATTCTAGCCCATGGCCTTCCATCTTGATAGAAGCCCTTGTCCTCCTCTTGATTGAAGCCATTGTCCATCCATTCTGGCCCATTGCAAGAGGCCTCCACCTAAAAAAAACGGCGCTCTAAAAAAAAACCACAACAATCTAACGGAGCTCCTCCTACAAGGAGCTCCCCCTAGACTAATTGATTTTTTCCCACGCTCCGCCTTTTATACTATTGGCTGAAATTTTTTGATTGACATTGATTTCAATCAAACAGAGTCTTTAAAAAAATTAGCAAAGCAGGTATGGAAGCCTGTAAGGGCAAAAAAGGTTAGTGTGAACTTGTATGTATTATACATATTACAGGGCTATTTATGTGATATACATGTTACAGGATAATATCAAATAATTAATAAAGTACATCAATTAATCAATTAATAAATATCAATTAATATATTTTTTTGTTTTATGTATATTGCTTTATGTGTGTGTGTGTGTGCATATATATATATATATATATATATATATATATCACATATTATAATTGTCCTGCTACGAGTCGTCGTCACGCTGTTTGCGTGGTCCGTACGACTTTGCGGGCTTAGCGAGGCGAGCCGTTAAACCGTAGTACAGTAGCGGGCTTAGCGATGAGCGCCGCAGGCGCTCATCGCCGGGCGAGCCTCGCGCAGCGAGGCGAGCCGTTACACTGTTAAACCATAGCACTTTGGCAATGAGCGCCACAGGCGCTCATTGCAGGCGAGGCGAGCCGTTAATATGGAGCACTTTGGCAATGAGCGTAGCGAGGCGAGCCGTTAATACGGAGCACTTTGCCAATCAGCGTTAATACGCAGAACAAAAATACGGCCGCAACTCGCGAACAGGAAAAAAAAAATACAATCACAATAAATACACACAGCACATACATAAAAAGCTTACCGACAGCAAGAGGGAGCATCCACGACCTCAAAAAAAACAAGTTACACCTTCATTTTATTAAAAATAAAACAGTTTAGACACTAAAAAAGTCTCGAAGCGAGAGAAAAAATGGCGGCCGAAAAAAACGAAAACGAGGCTACAGCACTATAATCACGGAAAACACGTACGGATAATCCGATAAGACGCATACTACACATTACCGCCCATTAAATCACGTACGGATTATCCGCTAAGACGCATAACACACATTACCCGCCATTTTACGATAATGCGGAACTAAAGTACTACGCTAACGGTTTCAGCTCGCGCACGCACACTATTACACTGCACACGTTCTAAACGCTTACACAGCACCTCCACAACACCAATGCTGCTGCAACATCACTACAGATTGCCAGCTCTTAAACACAATGCATACAAATTGGTAAAGTATAGTCATTCATTAATTATTTATTATTTTAACTTATATATTTCAGTAGTACACACAAAACACCATTAGCTACCTTACAATTCCATATGTATATTAATAACTATACAACTTTCCAAACATTTTTTGCCCCGTTAATACGGAGCACTTTGGCAATGAGCGCCGCAGGCGCTCATTGCAGGCGAGCCTCGCTTAGCGAGGCGAGCCGTTAATACGGACCCCTTTTTTTATGGAGCAAAGTGCTCCATATGTATATTAATAACTATACAACTTTCCAAACATACACATCTCATTGCCGTCATTTTTTGACGGGCAATACGCTAGTATATATATATATATATATTGATTGATTTATATGTTGATTGATGGATATATTGATTAATATATATATATATATATATATATATATATATATATATATATCAATCAATATATCCATCAATCAATATATATAAACTAGCGTATTGCCCGTCAAAAAATGACGGCAATCAGATGTGTATGTTTTAAAAGTTGTTTAGTTATTAATATACATATGGAATTGTAAGGTAGCTAATGTTGTTTTCTGTGTACTACTGAAATATAGAAATCAAATTAATAAATGAATTTAAGTATTTTTATGCATTGTGTTGAAGAGCTGGCAATCTGTGTTGATGTTGCAGCAGCATTAGTGGTGTGGAGGTACTGTGTAAGCGTGATGAACGTGTGCAGTGTAATAGTGTGCGTGCGCGATCCGAAACCGGTAACGTAACTGTGTACTTCCGCATTATCCTAAAATGGCGGATAATGTGTGGTATGCGTCTTAGCGGATTATCGGTACGTGTTTTCCGTGGTTATAGTGCTTTCGCCTGTTTTTCGTTTTGTTCGTGCGAAATTTTTTCTGCGGCGCTCATTGCCAAAGTACTACGGTTTAACGGCTCGCCTCGCTGCACAATGAACGCCTGCGGCGCTCATCGCTCAGCCCGCTAAAGTACTACGGTTTAACAGTACATCTGGTCAAACGGTCAAATAACGGTCACTAAAAATTAAATGTAGTGAAATGTGTTTGCCACACAACATGACGCTACATTTGTCCCTTTTTTTTCTTCTTAAAATAAATACAATTTTTTTTTTTTTTTTAATTTTTTTTTCTAACTTACAACTTATATTTCACATCAAATGCGTTGGTTTAGGCGGAAAATCCGATGTTGCGCGAGACAAAGTCGTTAAATCTGTGTTAATGTGTAAATCTGTAATTGTGTTTCGTAAAATGTACTCACTACTGTCTTTTTACTCATTGCGCGGTTAATCCGCATCCTTTATCTCGTTGTTTTTCAAAGACATACGTCTGTGACTATGTTTTACGCATTTCGTAGTAGTATAGCCTCGTTTTCATTTTTTTCGGCGTCCATTTTTTACTCGCTTAGCCGATTTTCGGTCTTTGTAACTCGGCTAAATCGATCTAAATTGCAGTTCCAACTCACTTCCAGACGTCCTGCCTGGTTCTACGCAACGCAGTGTGACGACGAATCGTAGTTAGACAATTATAACATGTGATAATAATAATAGTAATAATGATATATCTCAATATTTATATATATTTTTTTTTTGTATTTTTATTTCATTTTTTTTATGTACAGTTTGGGCCTATATGGTTTTGATTGGTTATTTTAGGTGCGGTTGGGGCCTATATGGTCACACTTGGTTATTTAAGGTTTTTAAGGTGCGGTTGGGGCCTATATGGTCACACTTGGTCTTTTAAGGTTTTTAAGGTGCGGTTGGGGCCTATATGGTCACACTTGGTCTTTTAAGGTTTTTAAGGTGCGGTTGGGGCCTATATGGTCACACTTGGTCTTTTAATGTTTTTAAGGTGCGGTTGGGGCCTATATGGTCACACTTGGTCTTTTAAGGTTTTAAAAGTTACGGTTTGGGTCTTGAACGTTCTAATGTTTTTTTTGTTGTTGTTTTCTATCACCCCCAGGTGCAAACTCTCTGTGGAAGCAGATTTGTTTGGACTCGTTGGTTGACTTACTGAACGTGAATACCCCGAGACGGAGAGTCAACTGTTGGTGAGTATATGGTCACACTTGGTCTTTTAAAGTTTTAAAAGTTACGGTTTTGGTCTTGAACGTGCTAATTTTATTTTTTTTTATTTTTTTTTATCACCCCCAGGTGCAAACTCTCTGTGGAAGCAGATTTGTTTGGACTTGTTGGTTGACTTACTGAACATTAATACCCCGAGAAGGAGAGTCAACTGTTGGTGAGTATCATTGCTTTTAATTTTCTGTCCATACGTATAGGTGCAATTTTGATGTTGATGTAGTCTTGTCACATGAGGGTTTGCAATCTGTAATGTATACCAATGAAATCAACACACTGTTATTTTAAAGTAATTTTGTGACATAATATAAATTAATATACCGTGATCTCTTTCTTCTATTGGTATCAGAAATGAATACTATTGACTCTCTACTTGTGAAGCCTTTCGGCACCCTAACCTATGAAGAGAAGGTGGAAGTAAAACGGTTAGGACCTGACCAACCAGAGATAAATCTGCAGCAAATCGCAAGAGATAGAGGGAAGCAATATATCCGTACTTTCAATACTGAATGGTACAAGAAGAACAACTGGCTTTGTGGAAGCGTTTCTAGGAAGTCCTTATATTGTTTTCCATGCATCCTATTTGGTGGTGACGCTGCTTCGACCAAAACTGGAGTGACTGACGTCAAACATCTAGCAGATAAATTGGCGAAACACAAAACTTCTAAATCTCACTTGGATAACAGGATCAAGTTTGAGATGCTTGGACAGGCGAACATTGCAGTTCAACTGGACCAAGGATACCAAGTCAGTATTCAAAAACACAATGAAGAAGTGGCTAAGAACCGGTACATCCTTTCGAAGATAATTGATTGTGTTCGCTTTTGTGGCGCTTTTGAACTGGCATTAAGAGGACACGACGAAAGTGAAACATCGCTAAATCCAGGAGTGTTTCGAGGCCTGGTGGATTTGGTTGGCAGTATCGATAGTGCAATGGAACAGCATTTGAAGACTGCAACTGTGTTTAAGGGCACGTCCAAAACCGTGCAGAATGAGCTACTGGACTACATGCTGGAAGTTATTAAGGAAGTGATTCACCAGCAGCTTAAGGAAGCCCAGTTTGTGGCAATCCAATCGGATGAAACAACCGATATTTCCGCTAGGACACAGTGCATTGTAGTCTATCGCTACATTGACAAGAAGCATCAAGTGGTGGAAAGATTTGATGGCTTCACGGAACTGAAAGCAACGGATGCAGACTCGATTGCCGCTGTTGTGCTGGAAAGTCTGAATACTGTAATCCCAGAGCCAGAAGACAAGATGAAACTCATAGCTCAAAGCTACGATGGTGCCAGTGTGATGCGTGGAGATCAAGGAGTTCAAAGAAAAATAAAAGATGTGTACCCGAACGCACACTACGTCCATTGCTATGATCACCAACTGAACCTAATAATGGAAAAAGCAGTTTCAAGGATTGGAAGAGTTCGAGTTTTTTTTTTCCAACATAGGCGGCATACCATCTTTTTTTTTCACGCTCTCCAAAAAGGACTGGAGTTCTGGATGAGGTAGTTGGTAGAAGACTTCCAAGAGGTGCACCGACACGATAGACCTTCAACGTTAGGACCGTGAACGTCATCTACGACAATAGAGATGCGCTACTTGAGTGTTTCCAGAAAATTGAAGCATGTCTAAACTTTGATCAAACATCTATACGTGAAGCCTCAGGTTTCGTTGGATTGATGGAAGACAGGGAGTTCCTTTACTTCCTTAAATTATTTCATTTAATAATGCCACATGTTGACATCCTCTATAATCAGCTTCAGAAGCGAGACACGGATACTGTTTATATCCACAAAGTCACAGAAGACTTAGTCAGCAGCATCCAGAAAATCCATAATTCTGTTGATGAGATGGAAGCAAGTTTGCCCAGCGATGTAACATTCCGCAGACTGAGTACGGAGATCTCAACCTTGAGACAACTTTCAAGAGAGGTATGTGACATAGTGGTGGTTCATGCAAAAGAACGTTTTTCATTTTCAAATCACCTAGTCAGTGCCAAATTTGTTCAAAGTGACTTGTATACAACCCATGACACTTGCTTTCCAACCCAAGCTCTGGAAGACACCGTGCAAGCATATCCAATACTGAAGAAGGAACAATTACGCACTGAGCTGTCACTTCTGTATGGGAAGACAGATTTTCATGCTTGTACAAGTGCTGTTGCTCTGCACAAACTTTTACATCAATTGAATCTGCAGAATGATTTCACAGAGACAGGGAAATTATTAAGAATCCTGATTACAACACCGATGACCACTGCAGAATCAGAAAGATGCTTCTCCACATTGAAGAGGATAAAAACCTTTTTAAGAAGCACCATGTCCCTGGAGCGGTTGAATGCATTGGCGATGCTCTCAATGGAAAAGCAACTGATTTCCGAGATCCCAGACTTCAATGAAAAAACCATTGAGAAGTTTTGTTCTCTGAAAGATTGCCGTGCAAAATTTAAATACAAGTGATTGAAGCAAAGAAGAATGCATACCCCCAGGGTGTGCAAAGATAAACTGCGTTAAGCAGCACCACCTCACTACCAAACATAACTAGTGGTAAGTAAAGTATGAACGGTGTGTGGGTGTGCATATGGAAGGAGCTATGAAAGGTGTGTGCATGGTCAGTAACAATTGTTGAAGCCTTGGCGTGGTTTGAAGGAATTGGAGGCACTTCCAAGGGTAGCTGTCACTTCTGCACGGTAAGCCAGAATTTCATGTCTGTACGAGTGCTGTTGCTCTGCACCAACTTTACCATCAATTTAATCTGCATAATTATTTCACAGAGACAGTGAAGCTATAAGGAATCCTGCTTACAACACCAAAGACTACTGCAGAATCAGAAAGATGCTTCTCCACATTGAAGAGGAGAAAAAGGTATTTAGGAAGCACCATGGCCCTGGAGAGGTTGAATGCATTGGTTTGAAGGAATTGGAGGCACTTCCAAGGGTAGCTGTCACTTCTGTACGGGAAGCCAGAATTTCATGTCTGTACGAGTGCTGTTGCTCTGCATCAACTTTACCATCAATTTAATCTGCATAATGATTTCACAGAGACAGTGAAGCTATAAGGAATCCTACTTACAACACCGAAGACTACTGCAGAATCAGAAAGATGCTTCTCCACATTGAAGAGGATAAAAAGGTATTTAAGAAGCACCATGGCCCTGGAGCGGTTGAATGCATTGGTTTGAAGGAATTGGAGGCACCTTCAAGGGTAAGTAAAGTTCTCAGAAATGGCACCACTGAACTACCAAAAAAAACTAGTGGTAAGTAAAGTATGAATGGTGTGTGGGTGTGCATATGGAAGGAGCTATGAAAGGTGTGTGAATGGTCAGTAACAATTGTTGAAGCCTTGGCGTGGCGTTACTGCTCATATGGTTATCCATATGCTAATTCAACGTGTTTGTTTGACATTGATTATTGTGTTGTCTAAACAGAAGTGAAATGTTGTTGTTTTCTTGAATCCCAAGATCCACTTGTTTGGGCCTATACAGTCCTGATTGGTCTTTTAAGGTATGTTTGGGGCCAATATGGTCACACTTGGTCTTCTGAGGTATTTTTGGGGCCTATATGGTTCCACTTGGTCTTCTAAGGTATGTTTGCGGCCTATATGGTTCCACTTGGTCTTCTAAGGTATGTTTGGGGCCTATATAGTTACACTTGCTCTTCTACCAATGAATTTAACACATTGTTACTTTACTTCTTACATTGCTGCATTGCTGATCATGTATTTCAATGGGCTTAACAAGTATAATGTCATTGGGCGGGGCTTATAAAGGTCATTATGATGTCAGGGGAGGAGTTATAAAAATGGGTGTGGTTTGAAAAGGGGGAGGGACTACATTTCACCCTGGTGCTCCTCCAACTTGAAAGTTCACCAGCCGCCACTGGTTATAGTTTTACTATACCTGACTGCCAGTTATAAGAAATGTTCCATACCAGAGGCAATTTACTGTGAATGTCCTTCGGTTTACAACTATTAACAATAAGTAATTGTTGTATCCAATTTAACTCGTCCACTATGTATAAATGCTTTGGCTAATCATTGTTAGTTTAATGCTTACCTTTGTTATGAATTTGAAACTATTTGTGTACATGCCGCAGACACATACAGTAAGTGACATTATAACAATAGGTACTTATCTCTGATTTCACAAAAATGTATTATCACATAAAATGCCTGTGATCTCTTTAAATGGATGTCAGCCTGGCAAGCATGTTATATATTTTTTAAAATCAGAATTAAACTTCTTGACAATCTGCTGTGTATACTAGTATTTAGTGATGTCGCGAACATCAAATTTTCGGTTCGCGAACTGCAGACGCAAATTACATCAAATGTTCGCGAACGGACGAACATCGGCGACCCGCCATAGACTTCAATGGGCAGGCGAATTTCAAAACCCACAGGGACTCTTTCTGGCCACAATAGTGATGGGAAAGTTGTTTCAAGGGGACTAACACCTGGACTGTGGCATGCCGGAGGGGGATCCATGGCAAAACTCCCACGGAAAATTACATAGTTGATGCAGAGTCTGGTTTTAAGCCATAAAGGGCATAGATCACCTAACATTCCTAAATTGTTTGGAATAACATGCTTTAAAACATCAGGTATGATGTTGTATCGATCAGGTAGTGTAAGGGTTACACTCGCTTCACAGTAACAGACCAATCTCCCCGTTTAATGCACCGCAAACAACCGCAAACAGTTCCTTTGCACAACCGCAAACTCCCCATTTGCACAAGGTTGGATACCAATCTAGCCATGTCCCGTTCCTTGTCCTCACTGATGTCATTGAAGGACTCTTCCTCCACCCAGCCACCAAGGGTCCCCGAAAGGTGACAACAAGCCCCCTGGGACGCCTGCTGTGTTTGGTCTTCCACCTCCTCAAAGCCACCTTCCTCCTCTGACTCCGCTTCTTAAGACTCCTCTATCTGCGTTGCCTCTGTCTGCATTAGTATAAGGTGTGTACTGTTAAGTAGTACTATTCCTATCAGTTTAATTCCTGTTATGTCCACTATTAGGGGACGTGTATATGGCATGGATTTTTTGGAACAGGGAGATGGAAAGATATGCTTGGTCAGTCCTCCCACTTCGAATTTGGGGCACTGCGTGTGCAATCTAAGGTGCCACCAGATAGGAGTGGTTTATTAAGTTGTACTATTCATTCCTATACGTTTAATACCTGTTACGTCACCTATCAGGGGACGTGTATATGGCATGGATTTTTGGAACAGGGAGATGGAAAAAGATGCTTGGTCGGACCTCCCACTTCGAATTTGGGGCACTGCACATGCAATCTCAGGTGCCACCAGATAGGAGTGGTGTATTAAGTTGTACTACTCATTCCTATCATTTTAATACCTGTTCTGTCACCTATCTTTCCTCCCAATAGCACATTCTATATGTCATCAACCGGCCTGTGTGTATTTGGAGAACCACACTTTAAGGCCCTTAACCTGGGACAAGGTGGCTTGGCTATCAGAATTGCCTCAGAGCCTTAAAAACTCACCAAACCCCCTAATCAGACACTCACTATCATACTGGAAATGGGCCAAGAAACACACGGGTTTGTTCCCTGGATCCACCCTAATTACCCCAATTCTTGACCACCCTCAGGCCCGAAACACATGAGCACAACATCACAACACTGGTGGAGGTCAAGGAAACTAGATAGACTGGGAGACTGGTTAGTAAAGGGCCAGATGCTCACCTATGAGGAACTGAGGGACAAGCATGAGCAACCGCTGTCAGAACATTACAATTACTGTAGGCTGAGGCATTTCACACACTCCCTGACCCAGAAACAGGGGACAACGGTCTTAAATTGGTTCTCCAAAATTTGTAAAGATAAACCTCTATCAAGGGGGATCATTGGGTCGCTTTACAAATATAAAACATTTGTTACTGGTTGAAGCGACACTGGGGGAAGGACCGGAGTGGGGGAGCCCTGGAGACCCTTCAGAAGCAACCAGCGGCAAAATCATCCCAGGAAAGGAGAGGTCGCTTACTGAAGCCTGCCCTAGGGTAACCCAAGGGTGATTGCCCAGGTTAGATATTGTAAATAATAAGCTAATACTGCTGGAGGGATGATAGCTAATAGGACTTTGGTGTTTCCTGCAGATATACTCTTTACTATTGTCTGTTTTACCATGTTTTATGTATCTCTTAAATTGCAATCACAGTCAAAAATAAGACAAATTATTAACCTAAAAAGTAAAAATAAGAAGGAAAAGCCAGCTAACTTTCACAAAATGTCTTTATTGTAAATATGTATTTTTGCACAACTGTTATGCAAGACTGTTCAACAATGCTTTATTTTTCATTACATGCTGTACGCCTTCTAAAATAAAATAATTTCAATGCAAAAATTAGGTCCAGAAAAATTGATGTTAGTTTGCCAAACAGAAAGTGCCCTAAAACATTGCGTCTTGAACCTTAGTTGGTGGCGGATAAGTCACGCAAGTCATCCGGCATTCAGGGATAAAATACAGCAGCGGGTGGACCATTATTAGCTCAAGGCAGCTCATCTATCAGGCCTTTTTTAATCGAATGTATCGCCCACTGTCAGTCCCTTCGGGATCCATTCCTCATTCATCTTAATAAAGGTGAGGTAATCTAGACTTTTTTGGCCTAGGCGACTTCTCTTATCAGTGACAAAACCTCCTGCTGCACTGAAGGTCCTTTCTGACAGGACACTTGAAGAGGGGAAGGACAGAAGTTCTATGGCAAATTGGGATAGCTCAGGCCACAGGGCAAGCATGCACACCCAGTAGTCAAGGGGTTCATCGCTCCTCATAGTGTCAATATCTGTAGTTATGGCGAGGTAGTCTGTTACCTGACGGTCGAGTCGTTCTCTGCAAGTGGACCCCGAAGGGCTGTGGCGATGCATAGGACTTAAAAAGCTCAGCATGTTAGATTGCCATTGTGCTGTGATATCACCCTTAAACGCTGTGTAAAATATACTTTTTAATTTATTTTAGAAGTGCTGCATCCTTTCCGACTTGTGGTAATTCGGTAACATTTCAGGCACTTTCTGCTTATACCGGGGGTCTAGTAGCGTGGACACCCATTACAGGTCGTTCTCCTTCACCCTTTTTTACTAAGGTCCCTCAACAGGCACGACAGCATGAAAGACCCCATTTGCACAAGGTTGGATGCCGAGCTAGTCATGTCCCGTTCCTCGTCCTCAGTGATCTCACTAAAGGTATGTTCTTCCCCCCAGCCACGTACAACACCACGGGTACCAGATAGGTGACAACGAGCACCCTGGGATGCCTGTTGTGGTTGGTCTTCCTCCTCCTCCTCAAAGCCACATTCCTCCTCTGACTCCTCTTCCTCACAATCCTGTTCCATCGTTGCTTCCGTTCCAGCAAGCGATGCTGATAAGGCTGTTTCTGGTGGTGATGGTGGTGAACTCTTCCTCTTCCTCTTCACGCTCATCTACGGCCTGATCCAGCACTCTTCGCAGGGCACGCTCCAGGAAGAAAACAAATGGTATGATGTCATTGGTGGTGCCCTGGGTGTGACTGACCAGGTTTGTCACCTCCTCAAAAGGACGCATAAGCCTACAGGCATTGCGCATGAGTGTCCAGTAACGTGGCAAAAAAATCCCCAGCTCCGCAGAGGCTGTCCTAGCACCGCGGTCATACAACTACTCGTTAACGGCCTTTTCTTGTTGGAGCAGGCGGTCGAACATTAGGAGTGTTGAATTCCAACGTGTCGGGCTGTCTAAAATCAAGCGCCTCGCTGGCATGTTTTTTCGCCACTGGATATCTGTAAAGTGCACCATGGCCGTGTAGGAACGCCTGAAATGGGCACACACCTTCCTGGCCTGCTTCAGGATGTCCTGTAAGCCTGGGTGCTTATGCACAAAGTGTTGTACAATCAGATTACACACATGTGCCATGCACGGCACATGTGTCAACTTGCCCAAATTCAATGCCTCCAACAAATTTCTTCAGTTGTCACAAACCACTTTGCTGATCTCCAGTTGGTGCGGAATCAGCCACTGATCCACCTGTGCATTCAGGGCGGACAGGAGTGCTGGTCAAGTGTGACTCTTTGCTTTCAGGGAAGTCAACCCCAAGACGGCGTGACACTGCCGTATCCGGGATGTGGAATAGTACCTTTGGAGCTGGGGGGGTGCCATTGATGTGGAGCAAGACATAGCAGAAGCAGAAGAGGACTCAGCCGAGGAAGTTATGGAAGAGGATGGAGTAGAAGGAGTAGACGAGGAGGCCTGCCTGCAAGTCGTGGCGGTGTCACCAACTCCTCTGCAGAGCCACGTATTCCATGCTTGGCAGCCGTCACCAGGTTTACCCAATGCGCAGTGTAGGTGATATACCTGCCCTGACCATGCTTTGCAGACCAGGTATCCGTGGTCAGATGGACCCTTGCCCCAACACTGTGTGCCAGAGATGCCATTACTTTCTTTTGCACAATCGAGTACAGGTTGGGGATTGCCTTTTGTGCAAAGAAATTTGGCCGGGCACCTTCCACTGCGGTGTCCCAATAGCTACAAATGTTTTGAACGCCTCAGACTCCACCAGCTTGTATGGTAAAAGCTGACGGGCTAAGAGTTCAGACAAGCCAGCTGTCAGTTGCCGGGCAAGGGGGTGACTTTGTGACATTGGCTTCTTACGCTCAAACATGTCCTTGACAGACACCTGACTGTGGGCAGATGAGCAGGGACTGCTCAGGGCGAGACATGGAGTGGCGGATAGTTGAGAGGGGGCAAACAGGGCAGCAGTGGTTGACGTGGCAGAAGATACTGGACCAGGAGGAGGATGGCGGCTTTGACTTTGTGTGCTGCTTGTACTGATGTGTTGATCCAATAGGCGTTTGTGATGTGACATCATGTGCCTTCGCAAAGAAGTTGTACCTAGGTGGGTGTTGGACTTCCCACGACTCAGTTTCTTTTGGCACAGGTTGAAAATGGCATCACTGTTGTCACAGGCAGACACACAAAAAAATTGCCACACTGCTGAGCTCTGCAATGACTGCATTCTGGTGGTGGCAACAGCATGCGTTGACTGGCGTGCTGTCTGGCTGACCCCGGGTGCCGATGCATGCTGTCTGATTGGGCCACTAGCTACTTTCGACGACCTCCTGCTGCTTCAAACTCGTCTCCTCCTCCTCTCTGTCTCTACATCTGAACTTTCCTCCTGTTCTTCTTCTCTTATAGAGGGCGCCCACGTGACATCCACGGACGCATCGTCATCATCAACCGCTTCACTTGTATCTGACAACTCAACAAAGGAAGCAGCACCGGGTACAACATCATCATCATCATCAGACCGTACGTCCATGTGTGTAATACTGCCTGACTGGGACATATACCTGTTATCTGCATCCTCTGGCACTAATGTTTGTGCATCACTCATTTTTTCCAACGGATGTGTAAATAACTCTGCTGACGGATCAAGTGAAGCGGCTGTGGTGCTAGTGTTGGTGGTGGCGGCAGGCGGGCGAGTGGTAACTGGAGAGGTGTCTGAAGCTAAGCTGGAGGTGGATGGTGCGTCTAGGTTCCGAGCGGAAGCTGTAGAAGATTGGGTGTCCTGTGTTAGCCAGTCAACCATGTCCTCAGAACTTTTCAAGTTCGGTACGTTGCCTCTGAAAACTGCACCACGACCACGGCGGCCCCTATGGGGTGGCCTGCCTCTGCCTGTCATTTTTTTAACAATTAGTGGTACTATGCGTGCAAGCTACTGTGACACCAGATATGAGTGTCACTGTGCACTGGCAAAAGTTGGCAGATTAGGCGCTGTAGGCCTCACACACACGCCTGTAGGCAGTCAACTGATATTCAATCGATTACAGAAAAAAAAAGTTGTTTTATGTCACTGTACACTACGGTTGCACCAGATATGAGTGTTACTGTGCACTGGCAAATGTTGGCAGAGTAGATGCAATAGGCTTCACACACACGCCTGTAGGCAGGCAACTGATATTCAATCGATTACAGAAAAAATAGGGTTGTTTTATGCCACTGTACACTACGGTTGCACCAGATATGACATATCACTGTGCACTGGCAAAAGTTGGCAGAGTAGGTGCAATAGGCCTCACACACACGCCTGTAGGCAGGCAACTGATATTCAATCGATTACAGTCAAAAAAGGGTTGTTTTATGTCACTGTACACTACGGTTGCACCAGATATGAGTGTCACTGTGCACTGGCAAAAGTTGGCAGAGTAGATGCAATAGGCTTCACACACACGCCTGTAGGCAGGCAACTGATATTCAATCGATTACAGAAAAAAAAAGGTTGTTTTATGTCACTCTACACTACGGTTGCACCAGATATGAGTGTCACTGTGCACTGGCAAAATTTGGCAGAGTATATGCAATAGGCCTCACACACACGCCTGTAGGCAGGCAACTGATATTCAATAGATTACAGAAAAGAAAGGGTTCTTTTATGTCACTGTACACTACGGTTGCACCAGATATGAGTGTCACTGTGCACTGGCAAAAGTTGGCAGAGTAGATGCAATAGGCCTCACACACGCTAGCAGGCAGGCATATGCAATTAGATTACACAGAAAAAAAATAATAAAATAAAATAAATGATGTTCTAGCCCTAAAAAGGGCTTTTTGGGTTGCTGTCCTTGCAGCAGATATCAAATGAGTCCTTCAGGTGTGTAGTGAAAGCTAGATACACAGCCTGGCTATCTATTTCCCTATTAAATCAGCAGCAGGTAGAATATATGTCCTCTCTCAACGAATGTAGCTTCAGAATGATTCTAAAATGGAGGCTGTCCTTCAGATGGAAGGCCCTGGAAGGGAGTGTATACTGCTGATTGGCTGAAATGTGTCTGCTGACTGTAAGGTGCAGGGTCAAAGTTTCCTCAATGATAAAGAATAGGGGGCGGACCGAAAAGCGCATGTTTTAGACGTTCGTTGTAAACGCGAACATGCGAAAATCGCCGCGAATAGTTCTCTGGCGAACTGTTCGGGACATCACTAATAGTATTCAATGTTTGCAGCTATTTGCATCTATCGCAATTGCCCCCCCCCCCCCCCCCCCTTTGCCCTCCCATTCCTATTTGTATAACTCCGGCTTATGTCTCACATTCTTTTGCCAATTTTCACCTCTCTATCCCAACAAAGTAATAAAATAGTATATTGTCAAATTTACTGAAATTCACTTGTACTCCAATTAGTAAAATACACATAGAGCCTCATTCAATTGGCCAAATGTGTGATACGGAGACCCGTAAGTGAGCTCGGAGCCAAATTTGCTTTTCAATTGGTATCTTTTTACGAGCTCGGAACAACTTATGAGTTACGGCCTTGAAAAAATTGTTGGTCGTTAAACTCGTAACTCACACCATCCAGAATCCTTTGATATGTCAAGGACTCAAGACTTCAGATTGAGAAAATCACAAATCTCTATTCAATTGACAATATTGCTCAACACTGCAGCCATAATCAAGCTTGCAAAAGCAAAATGGAGGCCCAAATCTTACGGGTTCCACATAGGACCCACAAAGGGTTTACAGAGCACCGTCAATGACAATATAAGGACACCAATACACTTTAAAACATACGGAAAGCAATGTTTTTGAACAACAAGTCCCATATATCAAATATTGCAAAATAAAATATTTTATTTCCACATAGGTTGTAATGGTTATGCATATGCCAAAATGAAAAGGAATGCTGATACATTCTGAAAGCTAATAAAGACATACTACGCAATTCAATTGCAACACAAATAAATGAAAATGGCTGCCATATTATCCCCTTCACACTCACAGAGCCTATAATGTGGACTCAAAAAATACAAAGATCATCTCATACACATTTCACTCATCACATCAACATTGGGACAACAATTACTGGACAAATCACACCGCCACATGGCATATATCAAGTACCAGGGGAACAAGAAGTAATACAAGCAAAAAGATTAGGGGATACAAATAGGACTTGCAAAAACTAGACAGAATCTAAATCCGCTGTAATGACAAATAATTCTCAAATACACAAGTCAGCTATTCCTAACCTGATATCCACCTGGAAATCAACAGGCGGTGCAATCAGCAACCCATAAAACCACAGCACAATCAATCTATCAGCTAGTTTGACCTATCAGGGATGGCATTGCTGTGTATATGTATCTGAGGAGGAGGCGCAGGAGGAGACAGGAGTTGTTCTACCAATTGTTGACGTTTGGAGACCCTGATGTAAGGCGTGAGATTGAGGAACGGCAGGGGAGTGACAGAGAGGTGCAGCTGGGAGTGAATGTCGGTGAGCGTGGTAATGTTATCCATGGTGGTCCAGAACCAAGACAGGCACAAGAATTATCACAGGATATGCCTAGGATCATGGTGGGGGGCAGGTAGGGGACAGAGCTCTAGTGGCACAGGGACAGGGGGATATAGGGGCATCTGAAGACAGGCAGGATGACCTTGGTGTGGGTGAATAGCTGCAGGGGGGGGTCCAGAACCATAGAACCAGGCAGATGATGTACTGGGAGAGGCTGCTCTCATAGTGGATTATCATTGACAGAGAACTGATCTATTGAGGTTATACTATTCACTGATTGAGCACCTATACTTCTGATGTTGCATAGGAATGTGTGTTGGACAAATCAGCCTATATATTACTTTTCCCTATAAGTACATCTCCTTATTCTGTATTATTGTTATCTTTGCTTATTGAATGTAATAGCTGGATATCTGTAATACAATGTGTAAATGATATTGCCTCATTTTTGATCATAAACTGTAAATAATAATAAATAACCCTCCACTGTTCATCCATATTGATGTAATTCCCCTTGCCTGAATTGTGTTCCTATATCCCTATTTCCCCATGTTACTAGAACTCTGTATCCTACCCCCCTCCACCATTATACTTTGCATAACCCAGCATATAGAATGAGACAGGTGTCTGTAAATGGTGCACATTACCATAGTGAACTAAACTGCAAGTGTTAGGGAGGTATGGTGGCACAGTAGGAAACATATGGGTATAACATATATCCTTATTGTTAAGTCTTGGGTTTGAGACCCCAGTCTGACACTTTCATCTTATTAGCAATGTACCCATATATCTAGTGGATGGAGAGATATGAGAACTGCAACAAATGAGTATACATATATATGAATATACACATTACACAACTGTACCTCATTCTGACATATGCTCCAAAATATAACATGAATACATATATCCATGTGTTAGGAAACCCAAGTATCAAACATAGCTGTGGCTTGAATCAAACCCAGGAACATTACCTCCACCATCAGCTGCACTGGTGTCACTGCTATGACCAACTCTACTTTAACACAAATCGTGATCAGAGAAGGAAGATCTATGTACAAAATAGTTATTGTTAGTTTAAATAATTAATCTTGAGATTCACAATCGTGGTACATTAGAAGCACACAGTTAACAGTTAGCACAATGATAACAGTATTAAATATAATTGTTTATTAGATACACAGTCCACATGTTCATCAGCATACAACTGTGCATTAATATCATGGGTGTGTTATGGGTGGATACCAGTAGGGCAACAGGTTGTGCTTGTGAAAAGGGGATACCTGAAGGGGCTAATGTCATAGTCCAGAATAAGCATTATGCATAGCAATTACCAGAGTCACATGTGATCACTACGCCACTGCAAACGGAATCCTTCGAGAAAAGGGATCATCAGAAATCACCCCATGTAATAGGGGAAAAGATTAATGTGCATAGCACTTACAACTTGTCTAGATCGGCTCAATGAAGCAGATGATCATAATCATGGATAATGTCATACAGATCTATTCCACACACAGTGTGTTATAAGATATGAAGGAATAATCTGAAATTGATCAGCAGAATATGTGACACAGAAAGAGGAGGTTGAAGAACATGCCTTCATGGTCATGAGATTTCGATATTAAAACCTACAGAGGCAAGAAGAAGATATCAATCAGAACATTATTGAGATTGACCTCAACATCTCATCTCAACGGCAATACACATTGAACATCAATTGCAGAAATATTCAACCTAACCATACGTGTACACTTTCTGTAGGCAGCCATAAGTATGTCAACATTAATACAAAATGATAGTCATTGCGGAGTGTGGATGAGGAGGAATTAGAGCAGTGGTTCTCAATCCTCTCCTCAGGAGCCATCAGACAGGCCATGATTTATGGGCAACATATTATTAGGCAAATTATATTCAACAGGTGGTGGAGTCTCATATTGCTTCACATGTATACTCACACAGTGTTTCCCCCAAATCATGGTCTGTGTGGTGGTTCCTGGGGAGAGGTTTGACGAACACTGACCTGGGGGACATCTACTTCCTCTTCCTGAGCACTGGGCCCGAACCTTCATAAACTATGCGTGTGTCTATTACATGCAGGAGGTCTTGGATCGAGGTGTGCATCCAACTGTAGTGGCTGCTGTGTAAAAGCTGTCATTGGTGGTAAAGTGTGAATGGATACTGCAGCCTTTGTCAGAGGTGGCTGCTATGTAGCAGCTGGCATTGGTGGTAAAGTGTGAATGGATGCTGTAGCCTCTGTCTGAGGTGGCTGCTGTGTAGCAACTGTCGTTGGCAGTAAGGTGTGAGGTGAGGAGGCTGTAGGCATTGGCTGCGGTGTTGGAGCACGTGGAACTGAAGGCTGGGGTGTCAACACGTGGGCTACAGCCAACTGCACCATCCACACCAGATGATGTGTCTGGGCTTGCATATGCCTCTCCACTTCAAGATTATGTCTCCTCACCTCCACAAATATTGTTTGTATGGTTGCCGCCTTGCCCATGGCAATTTCGTTTTGACGGGCCAGCTGAGCTTTTGGAGAGCTTCAATGTCACGCTCATGATCCGAGCGGATGTGCCTATATATGGTGCTCAAGGTGGCTTGTGCGAAGACGCAACTTCCATATCCAGATGGTGTATCATGGATGCATTGTGGGGAGGCCAGAGTACCCCATAGGGATTGGGATGGTGTAGACAAAAAGGAATGCTGGGGAATGGTGAAAGTACTAGCACTGGAGACAGAGGTACTGGATCTTCTTGAGACAGAGGTACTGGTTCTTCTTGAGACAGAGGTACTGGTTCTTCTTGAGACAGAGGTACTGGCTCTTCTTGAGACAGAGGTACTGGCTCTTCTTCAGACAGAGGTACTGGCTCTTCTTGAGACAGAGGTACTGGCACTTGAAACAGAGGTTCTGGCTCTTGAGACAGTGCTGTGGCAACTTGAGATGGTGCCGGATATATGGATGCTGTTGCCCATGGTGTTGGCCCGGTCTGTTGGGGCATCATCAGCTGTGACAAAAGCTGGGGCAACAATGGCTAAAACATCTGTGGTGGCACCAAGGGCTGCAACATCTGCAGGGCCACCATTAGCTGCAGCTTCTGCTGGGCCAACCACTGTTGGGAAATCCATGGCTGTTGTAGAGCATTGGTGTCCGGCACCCACATAGCCTGGATGTCAATAGGTGGCAATAGCTAGCCTGTCGAGGGTGGTCCCCAGGAGCTCGACATCCCTGAAGGTGGTAGTTGGCTCATTGAGGGAATCAGAAAGGACTGTGAACGTACCCATGAGGCATATGCGGGCCAAGGGGGTGACTCCCACAATGGCCCTGCTGCTGCTGCTCAGCCTCTTGGGATGGGCCTGGGCCCTCAGGTTACTCAACCACCACCTGCAACGGGCATAGTGGTGGCTTTGGTGGAGCCACTGCCTGTGTCTCCGCAGGCAGGGTACTCCTCCTGGGTACTCAAAAGAGAGGACAGTAGTATTTGAGTATTGATTCTGTTAAAAATTGTTTGCTGTGTGTTTATATATCCATGTCATAATGGTCACTTATAATTGGCTGTGGTGATTGTTTCATGCAGATGAACATTGACCAGTATCATGTTCATTGAGGATACTGGCTGGGATAATTTCTGTTATATGACCGTGAATGCTGACAGCAGTTGCGGCAAGGGGCTGCTAGATGGCGCTGCCACTATTATATACACACACAATATCTTCACCTTACACACTAACCCAAATGCCCTAGCCCTCAACATAATCGTAAACCCTTAACGTAACCCCCAATCCACTAAATCTGCAGGACATAATCTAATCTCTAGTAAAATGTAGCGACATCTAGAGACCTGTGTGTTCACTTGCTCCGTTACAGCACAGTCACAGATTTGCGAGTTTTGCAGGCTTTTAAACAGTTTCCTGTGGCGTTGATTGGCGTCCTATTGGTTAACTGATCAGCTTCAGGATTGCGAGTTACGGCCTTGTGCGAATTTGGCACAAGTTTCAGATCTGCAACCCAGAAGCATTACTTGTAAACAACAGCTTCACGAGCTTGAGGCCCAAGCCCATAACTCGTGACCATCGCAATTGAATATCATCGCAAACGGAAGGGAACAGAAGTTGTGGGCTTGAAATTGAATGTGGCCCATAGTTTGTATTGTTTATACTGCGTTGTCAACAATGATTACATTGTGGTTTATCATTAATATGCCAATATTGGCTAATTTGTATATAATTTCAAATCTCCAATAATAAGTAACATAAAATAATGCTTGCTACACAAAAAAAATCATATACTGTATGCTCAACATAAGAATTGATTTAATAATAAAGAACACAAATTACTGATCTTAAATGTAGCATAGAGAAAGAATGTTTTATAAAAACAATTAATTAAAATATACGTTGGTTTTATTTTCAAAGTCCCGCATTCTTGGTGTTGTTCGTGTGTGTTTACTGTCTTCATCATCATATATTTTCTAAGTCCTGCATGGCTGGTGTTGCTCAGCCTCGTTTTCATCCTGTTTAGAAGTTTTACATTTTTTCGGCTGCTATTTTTTTCCTCGCTTAGCCGATTTTCGATTGACAAAAAACACCAAATATGGCTCAAATTTGCTTGCAACCCCACTTCCAGGTTTCCTGGCTCTCCCCTTGTGTTGTGTGTGAGTGTGTTATTATTTTTTTATTATTATTTTGCTGTTTTTTCGGGGTTTTAGAGAAACAATTTTGGCCTTTAAATTAGCCTTCGGCGCTCTTTGCAGGTTAACTCCCGCAGCTTAAATGTCTGTTTTAAAAAACAGTTATACAGTTGACAAGCCAACCCAAAAAACATTATATACAGAATAGCATACATAAATGAAAACACCTGCCATTACAAATATAGATTCCAGTCCATAGTGGTTTTATTTATTGTTTGAGATCATTGCAGTAAAGCAGGTTTTGTGCCTCTCCTCATATCACCAAGGACTTTATTCATCTACTTTCACACTCACATTTCACATTCACATTTCCAAACGCAGGGTGACAAGATGTAACAGTCATTAATTGTACCAGAATAAAGCCACTGCTGAAATATCCAGCTCTGCCCCTGTCATTATTGCTATTACTGCTGGGGTTTCAGATTTAAATTCTACCACATTCATCACGTATAGACTATGGGCCTCATTCTATTAGCGTCCGCAGCCGTTGCGGGGCCGCAAGGACCGGCCGCAAGCTATTCGGCTATTCTATTCCCTTACGGCCGGAGGCTCCGGCAGGCTTGCGGCCGGTGCCTTGCTATCTCTTGCGGCCGCTCGCGCCAGAGGAAAGCCTTTGATCTAAAACGGCCGCAAGAGTTTCGGCCGTAAGAAATTCCTATTTGCAATTAAATTGCTCCGGGAACCCTCTCTGCAAGGCTAAAAACGAGCCGCTGCTTACTTGCAGGAAAGAGGTCCCGCTAGCACCAATTAAGCACATAAAATAGCTCGAATAAAGCCATCCTGCACTTTGAGAAGACTATAAAGGGATTTTAGGTGTTAGAAAAAATAGCACATAATTATCCTATACTCAAATCCGTAAAATATTTTATTTTTAATATCCGTAAAATATCCATGTAAAAAGTCCAGAGTGCTTGGAGCACCTCAGACCCGCCCACGCCGCAGCCGGAAAATAAACAGTTAATTTGAACTTGGGTTTGGGCTAATGTGCAAGCTTGAGAGTGGGTTCCTTTTAATCCTCATGTCCCCCAATATGATCCCTAGCATTTACAGAGCTGTACAGTGCAGGCTTGAATTTATTTTTGAGTTTTTATATTTCAGAGCTTACGGCCGGTTCCAAGATATGCGGCCGGCCGTAAGAGGAGATCCTTGCGGGGCCGTATAATAGAATCGCGAGTTAACTGAACCCCCGCAAGGAATCGCAGCCTTACGGCCGATTTACGGCCGATAATAGAATGAGGCCCTATGCCTCTTGAACTCATGACTTGGTATATTACTATTCTACCTGAATTCTGGTACTTTGAAATGTTTTCCACTATGAGGCAATAGAAGCTTCCACTTGTACACAGGGATCACTAAAATCTGACAATTTAAAGTGATCCCTGTGTGTCTGTGAAAGCTTTTTCTACTGCTTGAATACTCGAGACATACCGGCTACCATAGCTGGCAGGTGCAATGCTTTATGCTCAAGCCAGGGGTATTCTCAAGAACATTTGGGAAGTATGTAGAAAACTAACACAATTTGCAGCTAAGCTATAAGATTAAAAAATGTTTGCATTTTTGCAAACTCCATTTGCGTATAGAACATGTCCAACTGGTCTGCAATCAGCACTTTATAATAGTTTGGAGCCAGAGGGCATGTATTTACCTATTGAAAGATAAAGGTACAGGTGGGCGAGCAGGAGGGAGTGGGAGATGTTATATCCTGTGAACAATTGGTAATAACACCTACCCCTTCCCAGCACATGCTCAGAAGCAGGCACCTTGCACAGTTAACTGCAAACCTTGCTTTTCAGAGTAGAATTGCCTGGTATTTTGGTGCTGGAACACTCTTTAGAGCGAGACTAGAATTATATATTATAGGATATTTCTCCCTGTGTAAGGCACAAGTGATCTTAAAGAGTCTGCTCTCAGAATAGGTAACCAGACCTATAGGTGTTGTTAGTTCTCAGATGAACGTCTCATTTTTTTGTTTAGATATGTTAACTACCCGCATATTCATCTAGAGACCAGTAGAAGCACCAACATTTTACTTATTATTTTTCTAATTATAAACATGTTGCAGAAAAACACAGAGAATTAAAGTAACATGGAAGGTTTCTGGATTTCACTAGGAATATAATGTTCCTATATATCTCTTTACTTTTTATACTTTATTTTTATCAAAAAGTGCTTAAAACTCTCTTACAAATAGTTCCTAATTGGTTTCTCCCCTTTGCAGCTCATGATGACAGTGTACTATTAAGTACAGGGTGTGCAGTAACCAACTAATGGCAACATACTGCTTGAGACAGTTCACTAATTGGCTAATTTGAAATACTGATCTTTACAGTCTGTGTATTTCTGAGGTGCATGAGCTACAGACCCAAACAGATACTATTTCTATGCAGACAAAAATGAGAATAAGCGCTTCTTAATAAAATAAAGTATATAAACATAATAGATACATAGGTTGTATGATGATCCTCCTGACTCCTATCAGGACTGCTTCCTGTGCATGTGTGCTTATGGGATGGGGAAAGTGGATGTTTTAGTTATTTAATATGTTGTTATGTTATGTTATGTTAATTACTGTATGTTCTGCTGCATGTTCAATTCTGGCCAGTTCATAAGGGGTTTCCATTTGGGATTCTGTTATGTAATCTGTTCTGGGTAATCTGGTCTGTGGTAAAGTACTGAAGTGTGTTTACTCCTGACTTGAAAACAGTAAGGTAACAGCTATCACTGTCTGATTGGATTAATATATATATGAAATAAGATATCTGAAAGATATATACATGTCAGTATCCATTGTGAGGATAAAAGCTGCCCTGGTCCTGTACAACTAGTGAAGTGGATGTTGTCACGGACCACTTTCCATAGGCTGGATCCTGGTCCATTTAGCCACCATAGAGGACAGACTTTCCCATTGGAAAAAAGGGTGTGCTGATTCTGCAGTGATCAGATACCTCTATTGTACCTCTATTGTTCTGGCCCATTGTTAGCAAATTAAGTCTGCCATGTACTCTATCTAAGTACATATCTGATGTGCTAGACAGGATGGGAACTTTCCTTTTAGCGTGGAGTGATGACAGCATGCAGCATGAGGTATTTGGACTACTGGTTGCCCTACCCCAGACAAGAATTTACACATGGGTTTAATTTTGCAGCATGCTGGCATTCATTTGATAGAGATGATCACTGGGATGCTGCACCTAAAAGCAGGAGTAGCTGTCATGATCCCCCTGACCACCAGTCTTTTGGACTCATATGATGCGCTCAGGATGATTAGGATTTTGAGGCGGGCCATTACTCTGGCTGCATAATAACTCCTGTCCGGACTGTCTCCTGGGCATATATGATTGTGGGATAGAAAAGTTGTGCCTTGTCTGATCCACCTGCTCAGGTACTGGGCTCAGTATATGTTTTAGTTATTTAATATGTTGTAATGTTATGTTAATTACTGTATGTTATGCTGCATGTTGAGTTCTGGACAGTTCATGAGGGGTTAACTGACAGTTGGGATTCTGTTATGTAATCTGTTTCTGTAAGGTAATCTGTTCTGTTCTGTAATCTGCTCTGTGGTAAAAGAATGAAGAGTTCTCCTGACTGGAAAAGACTGAGGATTAATATATATATATATATATATATATATATATATATATATATATATATATATATATATATATATATGAGATAAGTTATCTGGAAGATATGTATGTGTCAGAATCTCTATAGAAGATGATAACAGCTATCAGTGTCTGACTGGATTAATACATATATGGAATAAGATATCTGGAAAATACATATGTGACCACCACTAAACAAAAGGGAATAATTGGTGTTTTAAAAAAAGGACAATATAACATTTATTAATACTGAAGCTCACAACGGTGATGAAAACCTATTAAAAATCCAGGATAGAAAGGGGATTTTAAAATGGCTGCTTGTATGGAATGTATGGAATATAGATCTCCTATTATATTGAGCTGATCAATATCATAAACTCCATCATGGAGGAATACTATTATTCCAGCCCTGTGTTAGTGTGTATAGAATTCAAGAACCATCCAGTTTTTATATAGTAGCTCTTAGTCCGGTCTCTTAGTCCGGTCTAATGACTCATAACTGTTATTTAAATTTGCTTGGATAGTGTTCTAAGGTTATGTACAGTTAAGTGAAACCTAGTATAGAAATTGCTTGTGCATTTAAGGGAACTACATACAGCTGTATACTCAAAGGAGTAAGGGCAATAACTGTGTATGGTCCAAAAATACCTAAATGTAACTGCTAATAAAACTACACACACAAGCTCCTAGTGATCACAGCTCCTCAGTCTATAATAAAGAGTCCCCATAAGCTAAAGCACCAATATCTACTTTGGTAAGACCAGAGATTCTAAGGGTAAACACACACTTCACTACAGGGTGCTGAGACTCACACGCGCTCTTTGTGAGAAGACGCACGTAAAGCCACCTGAGCCTTGACAGGTTTCTATGTCACTATGGACGTCTTTCTCAAAAGGGCAAAGTGATACATATGTGTCAGAATCAATGGGGAAATAATAGCTGCCCTGGCCCTGTCCAGCTAGTTCAGTGGATGTTATGATGCCTTGCATATGAAACATTGTCACTGACTGTATTAGCAATTTATACAAAACCCAGAAGACTCACTTATTAGTTCAAGTTTAAATATACATCTATTGAATCTGCTATGAATTTCAACAGCAAAAAGAAAGCAGTTCCTGATTCTTTTCTTAAATACTGATCCTGCGTTCATATTTTTAAATGATGTATTAATGCAAAAGGGGATTTTAGAGAAAGATGCCTTGGTGAAGGAATCAATATAATATGTAAGATCTGCTGGGTAGGTTTGGCCATAACATCCTTATCAAGCCTGACTGAAGAAAGCAGATCACCACAGGTACATTATTTCTAGTAAAATCCAGAAAACCTTCAATCTCCTTTTAACTTTTAACCCATATGTACCCTAGGAGATGTTTCCACAGAGAGGACCCACAAATCTAATATTTTCATATTGAAATAAACATCTAGTGCCCATACTTCTGCAAATACAATACACTGTCGTTTATCAAGAAAACAGAAGATCAAACACATTGATACAGTATAATCTTATTCAATGCATATGATGTAAAAAAAATAATATATACACAAGCTGATTATCCTACACCCACTTTGATATCATACAGAGTTCAAATGTCAGAAATGCCAATGAGGAAAGAAAAAGTTGTCATAGAGAGATGCCATATAGACTGTCAGAGATGCCATAGAGATTGCAGAGATGCCATAGAGCCTGAAAGTGGAGTTGATGATGTCACAGTGACCCAAAGCTTAGTAATTCGCATTACATGATAATGAATGTTAATTTACAGCCTTGGTACATAATGATTAAAAGCACCAATTAATAATAACAATAACTGATCACTGAAAAGCTAAAAGGAAAAAATGGAAAATTGATTATATCTTCTCATTCACACTGTTCACTCTGCAACTCCAATTCTGTCTCCTCTATTTACATCACTTAATATAAGAACAACTATTTCCATCTTTAATAACTTAATATCGTCACATAAATATATGCAGTAGGGATTCCTGACTGAAGTAAATTCAAATTTGAGATGCCTAAACTGCCCTTTGTTTAGTTTTCACACCAATGGAATAGGTAACCTTTGGCATGCATGTTACACTACGATAATCATTTCATATAATTATTAAACCTTAAGTATCAGCAAACTATAACATAACTGTAGGTCTATTCTCTACCTAGGAGCACTGTACAATTAGTAACAACAATAATAATTTAAGGCACATTGCTAAAGTTGTAAAGGCTTATCATTTAGCATTAATGTACATTTGTAAAACTATTCTTTAAATTTTACAGTCCATTTAACAAATAGTTAAATAGTATTATTCAATAAATTTTAAACAAATAGAAGGTGTGAATTAAATGGACAATGCAGTCTCAAATGTTTTATCATCTGTATAAGAACATGTTTTACAAACTGTTTAATACTGTATGAAAGCTTATAAAGCTTATCAAAAATAAAATAAAAGTAACACAAATATAGCTTCAAATGAGCATGTGTCTCACCCCAATCAGATCTGTTAAATGAAACAGAGCAGAAGGTAGACAGGTCAGATGACAAAAATTTAGCACAAAATGGATTTCCTAAGACTTCCAACATTTGTTCACTTAACAGGTGGAGGAGTAAGTAATTCATTCACATGTAGTTTTAATTAACATATCATAATATATAGATAACTACATGTAACATTTAAAACATGCTCTTTTCGATACATACAGCCTTATAAAATTGTGATTCGGCCAATTGAATAGGGCTCTATATAAGCACAGAGCAAATTTTTTTACAGACGTTTTTACTTAGTGAAGACCTTGCTTTTGAATAGAAGTTCACTAACTAAAAACTTCTGTAAAAAACATAGGCTCTGTGCTTATATAGAGCCCTATTCAATTGGACAAATCGCAATTTAATAAGGCTGATAATTGGCACTTTCTAGTGTCTTGAAGAAACAACTCCTGTTTTTCCATCACTTCTCTATTCAGAATATTTTTCTGTTGATCTCAATGGTAAAATGATCTGAAATTTCCATAAAAATAGACTGTTGTAAATTGTATCCATTAGAACCTTAGTTCTCCAAAACATACTGTCACATGTGCTTTCTGAATGTAACAATCTATTATCTCCATTATATAAACAACACTTGACTATAGGTAACAGGCCATCTGCTGAGTATGAAGTGAACTGCAGACAGTAACCCAGGAAGCCCAGGCTCCCTGATCAGCCTTTTATGTGCCCCCTCCTCCTTCCATCAGTCTGCAGGAGCTGGTGCAGAGATTAAACCACACAGGGCTCTGCTACAAGACATGCACTGACTGCCTGGGGATACCCCTCGTTTTCTTATTGATCAGAGATTGCAGCATTTAAATACAAGGAGATGCTCAGCAGCAGCAGAGCTGGGTGATGACAGCCATAGTGGGGATCTGTGTGAGATGCTGCTGTACACTGCAGTGCTGAGTCTGTGCTGCCTCTTAGAGAGCTGAATAAATCTTGCTGTATGACTGAGCATGGGGAGTGTCTTATATGTGACTGCATATTAATATACTATGACTGTGTGCATGGGGAGTGTCTTATGTTTAACCCCATATATATATACAGTATGTCTGTGAGCATCTGAGCTGGGAGCTTATTTGTATTGGCTCCAGTCTGTGTAATAGGAAGGACTCAGCTGCAGATGCAGCATCAGCACCACTCACACCACCCTCTGCACATTCTGCCTTCACTCACTTTCTCATTTGGACACTAACCTGCATGTTGGAAGATCCTTATAAATATACTTTAACCAGCTATTATAGCTTGCCCACACTTCTATATTCTTCAGCATGATTTGAATTAGAGTGTAACTTTTTTATTAAATAAGAATAGCACAGAGACTCTGACTAGAATAGAAAGGGATGTTCTAAAGAAGGGGAATCTTTGTTTTACCCCATCATCACCTTCATAAGAACAACCATATCCCACTACCCATCTTCAAAGCCTAACAGGAGGATACAGAGGGACAAGTTCCAGTATTACTCTGCTGGGACCAGGAGTTTATTCTAGGAGTATTACAGAAGACATGGTTTGGATTATCAGAGCCAGGGGAGCTGCTCTATTGCTTGGGTTATGGATATGTATCTGCTGCAGAGCATGGGGTGTCTCCTCTACATCTGGTAAGTCTATCTTTCTGTGTTTTTCCTTCAGTTCTTTGAAAATTTAATGAGATAGAGAATTTCTATCTTGAGTCCTGCTGACATCTGGGGGTATGCATTGCATCAAGAGATTTCTTTACATGTGAAATTTGCTAAAAGTTGTGTATTTTTCAGCTTTAAAAAAAAAATCTTAGTTTTTAATCTACTTGGAAATATTTGCCAAATTGACATTTTGTTTGTAGCTATCTGATCAAACATTAGCCCTAGATAACTTAGTTTTGTAATCCTGATTCTGAAACCACACAGGATTCTCTTGATGTAGATTCAGGTGAGAACATCTAAACTGTATATATTGTACTAGGAGATGCAAACACTGGGTTACTATACTTAAGTTACAGATTTATTTGCAAATTCATAGTATGAAACAACAGTTATTGTCATGAAAGATACATCAGGCACAAATGAAAAAAGGTTCTGGGTAATTTATTTCTTCCTACCTGAGTGTACTGTGATAAATTAATTAACTAAAGCATTTGGAATGTTTGGATCTTGCTGCATTGTTGTAACAAAGGCCATAGTGCAGATACACATCTCATTTTATTGTCATGTACAATTGGGACCGTTTTATTCCTGCATGTAATATTCAAATATATGGCACCAAATTGCATTTAAGCATTTGTGAATGTTGTGTTGTTCTGCTTGTTTATTTATTTATTTATTTATTAAGGGGTTGTTATGGAGCTTTTAAGTTCCATTTGGTAATTGTCTGCCATATGTTCTCCTTCACCACAAAGCTATACCATTACTAACAAATGTGACTTGTATGTTTCTAAAGAGGTCAGGGAAAATAACTATTTCAGTAGCCTTTTTTTGTGCATAATCTGGGATTTTAACAGCAAGTAATTCTGTTTCTCATGTTACTTGATAGACTAGCAGTAAGACACATCACAGTGATAGTTGGCATTAGTTATGCTTCATGAATGGTATCTGAATATTCTTAATGCAGTTTCCACTGTCATCAATTATTACTGGGATTTATTGCTGTAAAATTAAGGTAGAGATATTTCTAATGGCAAAACTGAAAAGTATTGCATCACTGTGCAGTACTATCCATGCTGCATTCTGGTAGTTGGCTTACTTTGTTGTATGTATATATATATATATATATATATATATATATATATACATATATAAATAAATATATATATATATAATACATAAATATTTATATATATGTATTGTGTGAGTGTGTGTATATATATATATATATATATATATATATATATATAGATAGATAGATAGATAGATAGATAGATAGATAGATAGATAGATAGATATAATTAAATAATGCAACATTATATTTATGCATCTCATGTCGAAATAATTAAAATCAATTTTAAAGCATGGTTTGTGCCCTTGAAATTTGTTCTTTAATATATATATATATACAGGGGACATGCAAATCTTACCATTAGTTACCAGCTTCTTTGCCCTGTATCATTGTGAATATCTTAACTACTTAAAGCAGATAGTTTACATTGTGTAGGTTTATTAAACCCTAAGGCCCTCATTCAATTGCGATTTGGCCAATTGAATACTGGTCTAAATAAGCACATAACATATTTTTTTAAAATAAGTTTTTAGTTAGTGAAAAACTTGCTTTTGGATAGATGTTTACTAACTAAAAACTTCTTTAAAAAATATATGTTATGTGCTTATTTAGAGCACTATTCAATTGGCCAAATCGCAATTGAATGAGGGCCATAGTAATTTAGCAAGCTTTCTATTCTTTTTTAGTCATAAATTCAGTTATTGATTACATTACTTTTTTTCTGGCACCTAATATCATACTCATGCATTTTGTCATTATGTTTACAAGAATTATTCAGTAGCAGCACTTATTATTAAAACAAAATACATGTTTTGTAATAGTTAAGGTATTTGCAGTATATCCAAGAGTTTTCTTTAAGAATCTAATATGAACCATAATGTAATTTTAGTAAAACCAACATCCTTGTTTCATATCTGTCACATTTACCTGTTCCTCTATGTATTATCATAATAAAAAGCAAAACTGTATACTAAATCATGGATACACCCAACATTATAGTGTTTAAGTTATATGAGTTGTTATTCCTTACTAAATGCATTTTATGACTATTTTATCATTATATTGGAGTATAAAAAGAGTTTTTATAGGGTAGTTAAGTTTAAAAGTGTGAATTATTTAATGTGAGCATTGGGTTAGCTATAATGTTTCCTAATAAAGTAAATTGCAGTGATTTTTTTTATTGCACTGCATTGCTTGAAACATTCAATACCATAACTATGTATTACTCAACTAAGACAGGTCATCACTAGATAAAAAGTAGTAACAGAAATGACAATACAAATGCTGACACTTCAATATTTACTTGTTTCTTCTAAGTTAGTACCATTGAGTTGAGTTGCTTAGTGGGAAAAATGAGTGTTTAAAAGCAGTGCTTATGACTGAAGCTAAAGTTCATGGTACTCATGTTGCCTCTAAGACAATGCTCCCATAACTCATGGACAACTGGCGTTCTTCCATGGGCTTCAGTTGTGAAAACGCAGACATCTGTCAAACAAAACTAAAAGCAGAGGTGGGTTGGGTGACCTAACTCTGATATCTGAAATGATAATGATCATTATTTCCAGTTGGTACTATAAAATGAAACAAAAAGAGTTGTTATTGTTTATAAGTTTTGAGAGACCTTATTTGAACACTCTCAGGAGGAACGGCACATGTTAATATCAATAAGTCAATAATAAAGAACATAACGTTGTTATCTTATTCAAATTATCAATAATAATTTATTATAGTAAATTTGGTATTATGTATTACTTAACATTTTGCCATTTGTAATGTCAAATAATATATGCTTGGTTATTGACATCTTGCTGTATAAAATCAATGTACAATCATTAGATTATTTCTGTCTTAATACTTGGTAGTTACATATTGGTAGATATAGAATGAAAAAGAATGGGCAATATCAAGCAGTCAATGGGTTTGCATTTAACTGTTTCAGAATATTGAGCCATATAAATATATAGTCATAAAGTCACAAGGTATCTTGTCTAAACAACTGTTAATTTACATTACTATAGTATTAGATGTCCTACAAAAATAATAAACTGTGAACATACAGGCTAAAAAGTTTTAAAAAAAATGGTTGCCAAACATTTAAATACCACAAAAATCTTTAGCATTCTTCTTGGATAAAACCTTTGAGGAATCCAAACTCAACATGACCCCAGAAATATCATTACCCATCTGCCATGTTTTATTTTAAAATTTAGTCCCAAAATGTTATAACAGAGACCAAGCCAAATTATTGCAAAATGGCACTGAAGAGCACTGCAAGATGCAAATTTTAAATTCACTAGAGACAAGATAATATTACACTTCTTATGATTTGTACTTGCAGTAAATGTGATTATAAACATCAAAACCATCTTCTTATAAAAAATACAGCAGCTGTTTATTAAAAATGTCTCAAAAATACATCAAGACATAACTAAAATTCTAATACATTCTTTTATCATATCTCGCTTCTGCTACTGCAACTCTCTCCTTGCTGATCTCCCCATCACCCATCTGTCCCTACTCCAATCCATATTGAATGCATCCGCTAGATTGATCTACCACACTCAACGCTCAGTGTCTGCAGCACCTCTCTGTCATTTACTCCACTGGCTTCCTATAGCCTCCGGAATAAAATTGAAAGTCATGACCCTTACTTAAAAAGCCCTCAACAATAGTGTGCCAACTTATATGTCTGCTCTCATCTCTAAATATATAGGCATGACATTGTATACATGCCTGAATAATGCAAAGACGGTTTTGGAATTGTGTAGCAATTTGGATTTGCAATCCATACACCATCCTGTATTATTTTTAAATTATTTTTACCAATGACACATAAATTTGAGTTCAATAGAAACACAATATAAGAACTGGATTCCAAATTAAGTCATGACCAAACCTTTTAGGTAGTCCAGAGGCAGAGCTACTGGCACTGGGACTGGTGCAGGGCACCAGCCCCTGCTCTTGGGGTGGTGGCCAGTTTTGTCAAATAAATATTAAATCTTTTTTTTTATATTTTTTCTTAATTTGCCCCTGGGGGACGCACAATGCACTGCCTCAATGACTGCCTCTGGGACCCCCGGACTGCTCTCTATAGAGGATGTACCGGGCAAGTAGCAAGCCTGCATCAGCTTGGTGTCACTAGGCATGCCCTCCTTATGTTCTTATTGGTCAGCTCTCATAGGCCTCAGCCACAGATTGACAGAAGGAATTCCCAGGACTGAATGTCCTGATGACAGGGCCAGGGGACAAGAAAACAGGACAGGTGAAAGGGGATACTGGGGACACATGAGAAAAGGCCAAGAGAAGATGGACAAAGGAGAGATGGGTTACTTAGGGCACAGAGAGGAGTTGAGGAGAGGGGGTACTGGGGACAGAGAGAAACAGGCTGGGTGAGAGAAAAACAGGTGAGTGAAGAAACTTGTAACACATAGCAAACTGCAGACATGGGGAGCAGGGAAGAGGGCAGACTGGGGACACAGTGGGAACTTGGGGAGAGGGTGAACTGGGGACAGAGGGGAGAAGGCCTGGAAGGTCACATGTGAGAGGGGAGACTGAGGAGAGGGCAAGAGGAACCAGAACACCAGGGCAGGCACATGCAAATGCAAACAAATGGTTCACTATTTCCTCTAATACCATTTCAAACATGAGTCCTTTTAAACAAAAGCCTGTTGTATTACACAGCTTTAAAGCATAGCATAGGATGAAATGTGCAGGATTTGGGCAGCTGTTTCAATGTTAAACAGATCTCATCGGTTTGGGACTGCTACTTAACTCCTGCTATAGATTTGTGGGAAGCTATTAAACACAGCATCATTTAGCATATGGTGGGAAAAAGAGTGATAGAAGCCCTCCACCGTACAGAGCAAAGTTAATAAATAGTACATTTAAGCATCTAAAATAGGTTAAAAAAGTGTATTTTGTGCTCAGGATTCCAAGAAATACAGTTATTGCACTTAATTCTGTGAATCAGGGCAGGGATATGCAAATTAGCCCTTCAATACAATTTTAAACATATGCCTGTTGTATTACACAGCTCTAAATCTTAGTATAGGATGGATTGTGCAGGAGTTAGGAAACCTACCCTCAGCCAGCTTTTTCAATCTTAAACATATCTCATTAGTGTAGGGCTGCTGTCATAGGTTTGTGGGAAGGCTATTAACCACACCATTATTAAGCATATCTCTACATAGCAGCCAGTCGCTCTCAGCAGCCATCAAGGGTGTAGGAAGAGGAGGGGATGAGAGGGACAAATGTTCCCCACATTTTATGCAACATTTTAGTATAAGAGGTACCTTATCCATGGTGGTCCCATCACTTCCCTGTAGTGTCCCCCTCACCACTTGTTCCTTTAGTTGCTGGATTCCTCTTAAAGCCGAGTCTCATGAGATCACCCAAGATAATCTTGCATGTTTTTATGAGAACCAGCTTTCAGAGAAATCCAGTAGCTCAAACGACAAGAGGTGAGGGGGAGACTACTGGGAAGTGATGGGAGCACCATGGATAAGGTACCTATTATACCATAAGGCAGTGGTCCTCAACCCCAGTCCTCAGGGCACACAAACAGTTCCCATTTTAGGTACATCACTACTTGAGCACAGGTGAGTTAATCAGAGGCTCAGCAGGTGGTTAAATAGAATTACTGAGCCTCTGATTAGCTCACCTGCGCTCAAGCAGGGATATACCTAAAATGTGAACTGTTTGTGTGCCCTGAGGACTGGAGTTGAGTCCTGCCATAAGGTACTATATTAAATTTGTATATTTGAATATGCCTTGGATGGCTACCTTGTCATGGTGAAGGGGCTTGTGTACCTCACTGAAGCTGTGAGCTATACTATGTGGAGTCACCCAAGGTGGGCAGTTCATAGAAGAGATTCAAATATGTTTGCCAAGAAAACTATATGGATGAGCTAAACCAGAAACAAATGTGCCTGGCATGCTGCGTCCATATGGTCACTGAGTTGAACATGACTGAAGGACTGTACAACAACAACAACCACATGTATCTACATCAACCCCCACACAGCACCCACTCCTATTAGCATTCACCCCTACATAGCACCCAGTCCTTGTCAGCAGCCATCCCCTCCCAGTATCCATCCCCACACAGCACCCAACCCCTCTCAGCACCCACCTCTCATAGCACTCATCTCCTTTGCTCCCCCTTCACAGAACCCATACTCCCTGTACTTTGCTGTAGTCCAGCACTCTTACCTGAATAAAATGACCAGCATGCTGAACTGCTCCACATTTCGACCTAATTAAGGGGTTCGTTGTCAGGTTGGGCCAGGGTGCCATAAGGGGCCCCTACACTACTGGAAAAAAGTAATGCAAACAAATTACAAATTACAACATTCCCACACCCCCAGAGGAGGGCCCTGGTGCACTGAACCACCAGCAGCACTGTAGTATCACCTTGTTTACTTTCTTAAATTGTTAAGGATCACAAAGGCAGTGCTCATGAGGATTGGAAGCTTACCAGCTCTATACAGTATCACTGAAAGAGGACACTTGACAGACCATATTTAAATATAATAGGGTGTGGCAAACATGTTTTCTCCATATACTGAATTTATTGCTAGGAAAAATCCATCTATAAAGCAATCAAAAACTTCTGTTTAACACCTCTGAAATCAAATCATTCTGACAAACACATTTATGTCAGAGAGGTTTTCCAATTGTAAGTAAAACATCCTATCTCTGTTTTTAATGGAATAAACTATTTCTCATAAGTTAAAAATTAATATGTTCTACCGTTCAAAAACAGGCACTTGTTTGTTAGAAAGTTTCATTATTTTTTTATTTTATGGTACCCTATTTGCCCGATATATTATTATATTATTACTATTATTGTTATTATTATTATTATATTTTATTTGTAGAGCACACATATATGTTATAGGGCTAGTACCAGCAGATTAGGTAGCATATTTTTTATTTCATTATTTTCCATATGTTTTGGCATTGGCTTTTAACTGGGGTCACCTTATTTAGTCACACATGTTAATTTTGTTTGAGAGGTCCATATTTTGAAATACAAAATATATTTTATTTATTATAATGTTGAATTGATATATTATATTGTGTTGGATATGACAAAATGGTAAATCAAAAGTTACATAGGAATGCCTCAATCCCAAACAAGTTCGTTTGGCTCTTTATGTCATAGAAAATTGTATCCTACAACTAGCTTTACACACTTTGGCCCCTATTTAATTGTCCGAATCTCAATTACATGAGCCTGTAATGGAGCCCGTAAATGTTACTGATATTCAATTGGCAACATTTTTCTACTCTTATTTCAATTGAGAGTTACAGGCTCAAAATCACTGCGGTTGTCAAAAATGTAACTCCGTCCTATCTCCTCTTTTGATGTTTCAAGCACGTAAATGTTACCATTGCTGAAGACGCAAAATTGATATTCAATTATAACAATTCAAAAAGCCTGCAATTGCCTTCAAACCCGTAAATGACAAATGTATCAAAAAATTGTACGAAAACTTGATAGGAGTCGAACGTGGGTTAAACACTTGTGCGTAACACTGCAGCAGCAAATAAACACACAATACGGTACTTCAAAATACTGGGAAAGTGATGAAAGGCATTAGAATTATTTGCACAACAGTCTCCCAAATCTGCAATAAAAAAAATAGTTTTCTTATGTTATATTTTTATGTTATATTGATCATGAGAATCAATGAGTTAATACATATCATGGATCCCGCATGAACTAGAACAGTTGCTTTACTGATTTTTATTGATTTCTACATTTCTGGATTCCGAGTCCGATTACAAATGTAATGTAATTACGGGCTTGGAATTAAATAGGGGGGTATTTTGCTGAAAACATGATTGGTCAATGTTTTATTGGATATGTATAGCCTCTTCTTGCATATTTCTAATTCTAACTATATTTCAGATGCCAATAAAAAAAAATGGAAACATTAATGTTCCAGACTGCATACCATGGAAAGGTTTATTAAAATATGAAAGAATTATCTATTTATTATCTAAATAACTACATTGTTAATTAAAATGTGATAAACAAACAATATAAAATGTGTTTTCCATTTTCAGTGAAGGGCAAGAAATATGCCACAATGTATTGGCATACATTTTTGGGTAGAATGGGGTAAATAACAATAGCTGAGCTATGTTTAAATTGGTTCTTAAGAACTGTACTCTTAAGAAGAGTATTTTGAATATTTAATTATTTATAATATACCCATAGAACGTATTATTCAACAATAACCTCCATGTCACTGAGGTTCTTATAGCTCTACTGTTTTCGCTACACTGAAAGGAACTCAGTCAAAATGTAACTCTATTGGTATCTTGCCATATTTTAAATAATTATCACTGTCTGATGTTTCATGGCCATCTCAATTTGACTGATTGTACAAATATTCATTTTCATGCTGTAAATAATAAGATATGTTAACTGTTTGTTTTTTTAGTTATCCACTTTCCTAAAATTATATTTTAATAATTCATTTATTTGTCTCCTTATGTTGCTTTTTATATTCATTTTGATTTTATTTATGTTTTATTTCTAGCTGTTCCCTGACACATCGACAGTCACTTCCCTCTTGACTGACAGATCATGGCAGACCAGGAAGTGGCCTGAAAATGCATTTGCTTACTTAAACACTGTGTATAATTTCTTGATGTAAAGATCCATGTACAGATCCATTTACATTTCAAATCTTGAAACATATAAATTATATTGTGATATACTTCATTTGTTTAGTTTTAAAATTAACTCTGTTTAGAGAAGTTTACAGATGCATCTATTTGAAAGGATATGAATTATATTCCAACACAGGAAAATATAAAATGTACCTTTTATTATAACTTTTTATTAATTTGCAATACTATCATTTATCATTCTTTTAGTAGAAAAATATAACTTTTTCAGTTCTTTGAAAATCAGGTGTGATTTATAGTCCCATTACATTGTACAGGCTTGAAGATTATAATTATTATTGTTTATTTGTAACATGCCAACATATTCCATAGCATTGTACCGGGATTAAGTACAAGGCGAAACAATATTAACACAATGCAAAATAATGGAAATCCCTGTTATTGAGCTTGGAATCTTATGTAGAAAGTACTTTTTTACCAAAGCACCCTACAAGATAGAAAACGTGCAAATTTACAATGTTGAGGAAATGGAAAATGCAGAAACCTGGGTGAGAATATCAGATAAGGAATAGCAAGGGTCAGGAAATAAGTGAAATTTTACTTAGGTTGGAAAGTGTGCAAAGTTAGAAAGGGTTATTTTATAGTAGGAGAAGGAATGAATCTTATAGAAAGACAGTACAAGGTGGGATATTTTACTAATTGTAAGGGGTTGTTTTTACGTGGCATATTATCATTTAGAAAAATGTAGGATTTAGGTAATTTAGCATATTAAGGTGTTATCCAGCCAGAAACATCCTATACCACACTTTTTACCACACTATTACATCTGCTTCAGACTGTAAGACAGTTTACAAAAATCCAAATAGACAGGTTTTAGTGTCAAAGCCATCTTAAACTGCTGCAAACAACATGGCCCTCATTCAATTGCAATTTTGCCAATTGAATAGGGGTCTAAATAAGCACATAGCATATTTTTTTAAAATAATTTTTCAGTTAGTGAAAATCTTGCTTTTGGATAGATATTTACTAACTAAAAACTTCTTTAAAAAAATTATGTTATGTGCTTATTTAGACCCCTATTCAATTGGCCAAGTTGCAATTGAATGAGGGCCCATGTAAATAATCATAATTATTTTTCTTTCCATGATTCTGTTTATATGGTTGAACAGTATAAATACTCACTCCTAATAAGTATGCATTTGTAGAGTTCTAAATAGCCTTATGTTCTATTAGTCCACCACTACTTTTATTGCTTTAAGATAAGCAAGGTTTGCTCTAACCATTGTGTTTGTGTTTTTTGGCATCTGCAACAAACATTTAACTACTAATACAATACAACCAAGTGACTTTTACAGGTTTCACAATTTGCACACTACTTTATTATTCATGGAGTACACTATTTATGGACTGTATGAAAACTCCATTAATTAATTAATTCACCCTTCTCTGTGACACTTTACTCTGTTTCCCAAATTATGAGTTGATACCCACTTTTTAAATGTTTAATAAATATTATTTTACTTTGGGTTGGTTTCTTTTGTTTGTCCTATTTCTGATTTGAATGTCAGCTCTGGACTAAGACCCCAATACACGAAAACAAAGGGAGTTAAAAGAATGGAGTACAAGGATAAAGAGAGCAGTGGACATTATTCCAGAACATTGTACACTTGTTTGTGGTGTGACAACAACCTAGGAAACCGTTCGATGTCCTGTGCTGCCAAAACATAGTTTATCCCTGTGCTTCTCAACCGTCTGTATTCCAGGAACCAACTGGATATCTTTTTTAATTAACACATACTACTTTTGATATTAAGGGCATTATGAATAGTGGAACTGTAGATATGATAATACAATGTTTCCTTTATTTTAGCACCAATATGAAAACAGTATATATTATGCACAGGGCTGATCTACAAAATGTATTTTCAACTAAGGGAATACTCCTATATAGCACCAAAGCGACATGGAACACAGTGACATATTTAAGTTTCCAATCCCATATCACTATCCCTCATTTACTTTCCTTTTTCTCATTCCTCTTTTTCCTGAAGACATAAAAGCCCTAAAGGACTGGTATCTTTTCCTGACCAAATTGAGACACACATGTTTAGATTTCACGTTCATCATAAATTGAAATCTGCGCTAACACATTTTGCAAGAATTCTTTCTGTATCCAGATGGCCTTGAAAGGCCCCATTTTTAAACTACTATTAAAAAGAAAAGGCACTTTCAATTTCAGAATATATTTCCTGGCTAAACAAAATCTGTTGTAGCTTAAATAATGGAGCATTCCTAGAAATTAATAGCATTTCTATCAGAATTATATGTACACATGTTTTACAGAGCTATTTTATTGTATGGTACGGCAAACTAATTTTACAAAGAACTGGCTGTATTTATTACAGTGAAATTTGCTGACAAGATGGTACTACCTACATGCCAAGGGCTATAATTCCACAGCAATGCTGAGCCATAAAGCAAATTATGACACTGTAAAGTACCTTATGACCAATTCATCTAAACTTGCTTTATGCCACTTTGTGACACTAGCACTTTTAAATTCCATTCAACACCTGTACATCATAAAATATTGATATATGATTCTTACTGTTTAGCTAATTGTAATGTAGAAAAGGCATAAAAATGGCACTTACTTAAAAATATAAATAAAGGTTGGCATTTGAATAGTTTGTGATAAATACAGGAGAGTTTGGTAAGGTGGTATAATACTATATAACTTCTGCTTTTAACGTATGTGTTAAACAATGTCCAAGATATATATACAATTTGGATATTTGTATAAGGTGAATAATGCTAAAATTCAATGAGACTCATTCAACTGAGGTTTCGGGAGATCCAGGCTTCGGAAATGTAGCCCGCAAGTTATTTTACTATTCAATTGGCATCTTTCTGCAGGCTCTGATCGAGTTACGGACTCCCGCCTCCGATTCGATGCGATGGTTAACATCGCAAGTTAAAGCCCCTCCAAGCCTTTGATCGTTCATGGCCAAAAGAGTTGCCAATGCTAAAATCGCAATTTGCTATTCAATTGCTCCAGATCCCCCTTGCTAACCAGCCAGTTAAGCCCGCAAATGGCAAAAATCGAACCATAAGTTAATGGTACCAAGGAGGACTCGCAAAGGGCTTAATGACATGTCCAAAGCACTTTAAATGAACCTATACACACACTACTGTACTTTTACTAAAAGTGAAAGTGATGTTAGGTCTCAGAATTAATAGCACAATATTCTCAAGCTCACAAATCAGCCCGAAAAAATACTTTATTTAATGTTTATATCGATCAAGGCAATTAATGTGTTAATGCATATAATGGAACTTGCATGTAATAGAATATCATATTTACGGTTTTATCAATATTGCATTATATCTAGAATGTGGGTACGATCATAACTCATAATTCAAGCCTGTAGGACTTTGAAATCCAACCTCTATTTTTCAAAGCTTTAATGATAACGATCTCTGTTTCCATTGGTTGGTTCTAATCGGGAGTTACGGCCTTGCTTGATTGATCATGTTCAAGCTTGCAAATGCTACATACAATGGCATGGTTTCTGAATTTTGCTATCGCCCCCTAACTTGCTGCCTTGAGCAATTGAATAGCACTGTAACTCGAGCTCCCTGCGGCCCCAAAAGAGGCCCGCAGACATACGGCCTATGCTCCATAACTTGCGCCTCCAAATTGAATAGTGCTCAATGTGTTTATTGAATAAGGGTTTAATATTCTATTAGCTACTTGCAAATGCCTTGAACTCATAAATTTGGCTTTTGGGTGTTTTTTCTAATGAATGTTTATATGCATTCTATTGACTTAAAATTAATTAGTGCCAATAAGTAATATTTGACGAATATGTAGCAATATTAAGAGTGATTTTAAGTAATTTACGAATTGGGGTATTGAATTGGGCCAATAGTCGCTCACAGAACATATATAAAAACGTAACCAAAAGAAAACATACTTTATATATTATTCATTTATTTACAGCTTAGATCTTGCATATGTTGATGGTATTTCATCATATGTACTTATATGTATATATATAATGGTGTAAGTTGAAACAGTTTACATAAAGGACAATATATGTTATTTTGAAGAATTGCACTATTTTTATAAAATAAAATATAATTTAGCCTTTGTTTATATCTATTATATGAAAGTATAAGCAATGACAGACATTGAATGCAGCTGCTATAGTGGAAAAGTAAAGGTTTTAAACACACCCTGCTGAGACAGCGGCAGAACATGCTTCCCACAGATATAAATGATTGTACAATAAATTAAAGGTTGTATATATTTTTATGTAACTTTAAAATACATTTTACCCACTATCAAATTTAGTTAATTAACTACAGTGAAGGTAAGATGTATATAAAAAATAATAGTACAATATGCTCCTACACTTTTCCAATGGGGAAAAAAGAGAAACATCAAACCAGAAACATCAGCCTTCATTCAAAGTTATCTATACTTTAATGTTAATGTTAAGTCTAAAAATATATGACCCAAATTCTACTGAAAGTGTTTCATTTGTGAGTCTGCTCTGTAAGGCATGAACCGAGCTTAATGCTGAAATACCTACATTATTACACCACAAATGTCACATTGTCTAACAACAGTTATATCTTTCAACTTGACTTGGATTTTTTTAGAAGCTTTTCTGAGATGCTAGGTGGTACTTGACACACTGGCAACCTGTACTTTTTCTTTTTAATTACCTATATTTTGAAAATGTACACTGATTCCTCCTGCGCCCCTGCTCAGCCCCTTCTGCACATGACATCATTCAGGATTCACTCCACCACTCAGAATGTGCCGGCATGGGGGGCAGCAGCATTACAGAACCTGGAAAGGCTAAGAGGGCTAGGCTGGGGAGGAACAAGAGGGGCTAAGCTGGGGGAGGGAGGATCATGTAGTATCAGTAAGGGGAATGGGGGGGTCAGGTGGTATAGAGAGAGAGAGGGAGAATATATATAGTGTAATAGGTACTATTTATTTACTGTACTACTGTACGGTGGAGGGCTTCTATCGCTCTTTTGCCCACCATATATTAAATGATTGTTGTGGTGAACTACCTACTCATAAGATCCACAACACAAGCTGAGATCCTGCTCCACGCTGATGATTACCAATAAGCTTGAAACAGCTGTATGTGGATAGGATTCCCAGCTTGTGTATTATCCAACCTTGGCTTTGCATAAAAGCTGTGTAATGCAGTGGGCATAAACTTAAAGGAAGACATGTTTGAAATGGTAAATGGATTGAGGCATTTGTGGGCACATTTACATGTCCCTTCTCAGCTTCCCAGAATGCAGTTTAATAACTGTATGTTTCAGAATTCTGAGCTGCAAGCAAGTGGCAGCCATGGCCACTGGGTGGACCCACCTAGATTTTAGTACATTTCCTAGGGTTAGGGTTTATGGTTTGTGGTTAGGGTTAGGGTTTAGGGTACTGGCATATAATAAGCTTTACATTAAAAAGACATTCACTAAAATCTCTGCCATGCCACCTAGTGGTCAATGGCCGCCATTGCCGGAGGTCAGCTAAGAAGAAAGATCTGTATTATTTTCAATGTAATAATAAATCAGCATATAAACTACATACATATTTCAAAAAAGCAAATAGGTTTATTAAAATGTGTACATTTGAAGAGAGTTAGCACTTTTGACCCCACATTGAGCCTCATTCAATTGAGGCATCGGGAGATCGGACCGTCATAAGGGAGGGCGTAAGTTATTTTGCTATTCAATTAGCGTCTTTTTGTGGGCCCAGGATGGGTTACGGGCTCTGGCCTCCGATTCCTTCATGGTTCAAATCACAAGTTAATGTCCCTCCAAGCCTTTGATCTTTCACAGCCGCAAGAGTTACGATTGCTAAAATCGCAAATCGCTATTCAATTATTCAGATTCCCCCTCGCTAACCACCCCGCCAAGGTCGCAAATGGCAAAAGACAGTTCAGAAGTTACGGCTTCCAAGGAGGACTCGCAAAGGGCTTAAAGATATGTCCGGAGCACTTAAATGCAAAAACAAAATCAATACTGTACTTCAAAATACGGGGAAAGTGATGAAAGACATTGGAATTAATTGCACAACAGTCTCAAGCCCGCAAATTGGCAATTTTTTATTTATTTTTGAATAGAAAAATAACTTACGGCCTCCCTTACGGGCGCCCGGATCTCCCGATGCCTCAATTAAATGAGGCTCATAGTGTTTAGCTGTTAAAGGGAAAGTTTCACCTAAATACATGTCGCTCTTCTATCAAAGAATGCAATTCTGAAAGTTAATATATGTGAAGATTTAGTTATTGCCTTTTGTGGCTACAAGACGTTTGTATATAAGGTGTTGTGAGCAACTGAAGAACATAGTAAAGTGACTGTAACTGTCACAGTATAGAACTGCCGTCGGCACCTAGTGGCCAATGGCCACCACTGCTGAAGGTCAGCTGACAGGAAAGGTCCAAATGCTGAAGCTGAACAGTTGCTTTGATTTTTACCTTAATTATAAATATATACAGTATGATATATTGGATTTTCAATAAATCCACAGTTTACCCTAGTTACAGATATATGTATGTGTCCTACCTGTAAGACAAAAAAAGATTTCCCTATAGAATTTGAGCAAATAAAACTAGAATCAAAAATATTTATTTTCTGATCTTTTCAGTGAAATCAGTAATATTCAGCAGCTGGAAATACTAGTCTAACATTTTCAGCTCCATTGAAGCAAATTATTTAATTAGATTTAACACATTACCCTTTAGATCGTACGTTTGCGAGTTTTCATTCATGTGTCGGTGCTTTGGAAACAAGCACTATGGATATTTGATGTTAAGCTCAGAAACAGGACCCTCTATTCTTTGTAAGGTGTTGATTTTGTTTTTGCCGTGTACTTAACCTCTGTATAGCGCTACGGAATATGTTGGCGCGTTATAAATAAAGATAATAATAATAATAAAATGTGGAGCAGTTATGTTGGGATGAATGGATGTGTTCCATTGTGTCTAATTTTTAGAAATGTGTAATGAAGCAGCAGAGAACGCAGACTTGTCTGGTTGCACATTTGTCTCATGAATTACTCATGCAAGGCTATTAAGTGCTGAACAGCTGATCCTAGGGCTGGTGCCAGTTCCTGAGACCTTAACGGCTGGTCCTCATGGATGAGGAGAGCATTATGAATATTAACACTATTCAAACCACTGCAAATCTAGATGAAAATTCAGTAAGTCACATGTATTATCATTTTGTTAACCATGTCATCTGACAGTGAGCACTGGAAGATGACCAGCCGGTCCCCAGACAAAAAAAAGTTGAGACCCACTACTCTGAATGACTTTTTGAACTCATAATATTGATTTAATGTATATTTGGGGATAATTTTTGAAAACAATTATGCTAAAAAAGCAAGTAAATGTTTTATTTTTATTTTTTTTATTTACTTAAAATAGCAATCCTCATTCTGTTTTCTCACTCTGGTAACATAAACACTTGTTGTTATGGACTGCAGCACATCAAGCACATCTGTCAGCCACTGCCCTTCTGAGCTCCAGTAAGTTCACGTTCATTGCTTCAATGATCTCATCAATCCACCTCTGCCGTCTCATTCTTTTGCATGCCTTCAATCATGCCCAGCATCAGAATCTTCTCTAGGGAATCCTGTCCTCATGATATGGCCAAACTATGGCCCTCATTCAATTGCGATTTGGCCAATTGAATAGGGGTCTAAATAAGCACATAACATATATTTTTTAAAGAAGTTTTTAGTTAGTAAGCATCTATCCAAAAGCAAGGTTTTCACTAACTAAAAACTTCTTTAAAAAATATATGCTATGTGCCTATTTAGACTCCTATTCAATTGGCCAAATCGCAATTGAATGAGGGCCTATTTGAGCTTAAGCTGCATGATCAAACCTTCAAGAGAACAGTTTGTCTTGATTTCCTGAAGTATTCATTCAGATTTATTTATTGCATTAGAAATAAGTTGAAGGGCAAGTTCCACTGATACTTGAGGGTTTTTTTTTTCACACTAAAGAGCCATTTACTTCACTGTAATTGCTCTTCATGGTGCAAAAAAGAACAAGATTATATGTTAAAATGATCTACTTTTTTAAATTATACTAATAACAGATACAAAATCTAAAGTTTTAAATTTCTGGTAACGTGCAAATATATCCTGACGACTAGCTGTTGCATGAGTAATAGCAGACTGCTGAATGCCGAGAAGCTCTACAAGGCTATGACTGATAGGACAGCATTTCCCTGTACAATGCACTGACCAGTTAACCCATAGCTTTCCTGTTTAGGAAAGTCAAGTATTTTAAGCTTGTTAAGATAGATGTGGTAAGAGTTACATTTTTGTTTGATAGGATCATTTTAAAAGGAGGTGCACCAAAGCACCCACTGAGCATGGAGCTCTGACTCCTCCTGCATTGCTCAAGTTCCAAAGAGGCAAGAGAGCAGAAACCTACATTTTCTGAAGGTATAGAAGCATCTGTTCTAACTTGGAATATAAGCAGTCTGACAAAGCCTTACCATTGACTTAAATGGCGGGGAGATGCAGTAATGAAGCAGACATGGATCAATATGTGGCAGTGAGTAACACATGTAAACACAGACTTTATATGATTTCTCAGTGAAAAATGCACATATTTTTAAAATTCAAAACCTGTTTCAACATGCTTTTAAGAGCTCTTCACAGTTATGTGGTCCAAATTATGCTGAATTAAGTGGCCCTTTAAAGATCCATTGTGAAGAAGATTAACAATATGATAATTATGTGACCTGGCCATTGTGTAATCTACTCCTCAATGTTTGTGCAGAATAGAAGCTCAATTTCTACTTAGAATGTGGAGCTCTTTGGATAACAAGATCAAGAACAGAACAAGCTATAGCTGCAGTTCTAAACTTCTAAATTAATGTAACTGGAGTTACATTAATTTTCTGTGTTCCTCAGTAGTATGGCATCTAGAGCTCTTTGCCTACCACTTACCATGCCTTACACCTTCTTTATTTATAGCTGAATCCAGAACTTGCTCAGATTAAAGTATCAACCAGCTCCCTTCCAACTTTTGCACATCAGCAGTGGCGGAGCTACCGCCAGTGCAAGCGCTGCAAAGCACCAGGCGGGGGGGTGGGGGTGGGGTGTTGCTGTATAAAATATATATATAGGTATTTTTTCTTACTTTACTTTAAAATAAAAATCTGTAGTGCACTGAGGCCTCCCTGGAGCATTCCAATCCTTGGCCACCTGATGAGGGCCCACTAAACAGAACCTTCCCCCCCCCCCCCTCTAGAATGGACTGTTCTTCTTATTTGCGCACCCGATTGCGACTTATATTCAGTACATATATATTAAAGTTGTGAGTTTAGATGTATATGTATACATTTATCTTTTTATGAATTGTGAGGTAGTTGTGAATGTCCAGTAATCTAGATGAATAATCAGAGTATTGCCGTATATAGTGATAACTTTTTTATTGGACAAACATATTCATAGGTTTTATGACGAGCTTTTTTTTTTATCTATATCGCTAGATTGTGCTCCTAGACTGAAATACCAACAGCTCTGCTTATCACATATATAGTTGTGAGCATACGAGTTGTTGCTAACGATTGCGGGCCCTCGCATAGCGATTGCTGCGGGTGAGGGCCTCAGTTGCTGGCATGCAACTGCGACCCTCGCAAAATTTACGTTCAAACGCAAACAACCACACAACAACCGCGACCACGCAAACAACACGACACACCAACTACGACCCTCGCAAACTTTACCTCGCAACGCAAACAACATACGAGACACGTTAGCACACATTACGACCTCGCAACAATCGGACGCAACTCGCAAACATTACAAAAATCAAAACACAATAAATTCACACAGCACATACATAAAAAGCTTACCTACAGCAAGAGGGAGCATCCAGCACCTCAAAAAAGCAACTTACACCTTCATTTAACTCAAAATAAAAGACTTTAGACACTAAAAAATTCGCTAAGCGACAGAAAAAATGGCCGCCGAACAAAACGAAAACGAGGCTACAAACGCAAAAAACATACGAGACACGTTACCACACATTACGACCTATGAAAAATCGGCCGCAACCCGCGAACTTGAAAAAATTAAAAACACAATAAATACACACAACACATACATAAAAAGCTTACCTACAGCAAGAGGGAGCATCCAGGACCTCAAAAAAGCAACTTGCAACTTCATTTAACTCAAAATAAAAGAGTTTAGACACTAAAAAATTCTCTAAGCGAGAGAAAAAATGGCCGCCGAACAAAACGAAAACGAGGCTACAGCACTCTAAACAAGCAAAACACCACATGAGACTCGCAAAACACCACAAAAGACCTACGGATATTCCGCTAAGACGCATACCATACATTACCCGCCATTTTACGACAATGCGGAAGTACACGACTACGCTAACGGTTTGGTCTCGCGCACACACACTATTACACTGCACACATTCATCACGCTTACACAGCAGCTCCACACCACTAATGCTGCAGCAACATCAAAACACATTGCCAACTCTTCAACATAATGGGTAAAGTATATTAATTTATTAATGTATTATATATTTCATTATTACACACCAAACAGCATTAGCTACCTTACAATTTCATTGCCGTCATTTTTTTGACGGGCAATTCGCTAGTATTTAACATAATCCATGCCTTCACATCTTGGAAGTTGCTGTGTTCCTACAATGAAGTACAGTCATTAGGAAAATGTTGAAAGCATAAAAGTTAAATAGAAATCATATCAAATTCTGATTTATTGAGCAGAATTTTATTTGAACTTGATCCTATAATGTCATGAGTTATGTACCTGTTTTTTTTTTACTATCACTGTGTTACACTATAGTAGTTTAGATGGTCATGATGTGTTGATTATATATATATATATATATATATATATATATATATATATATCATCTAGTATATGTTCTATTGTACCATTTTTATTACTAGATAAATTGTTTTATTTGCCTGTCAGTATAAAAGTTCAGTAGTACAAGCTTGAACCTTTTCCTTTTAAGAAGCATAGCATATTAATTGTATAATTCTTTGCTTCAGTCTTTGATATTCAATTCTCAATAAATACAAGGTCAAGCTATGCAGGGTTGTCAGTATTTCTGAGGCTCATTGTCAGCTACTGTGGTTTTTCATGAAATTATTTAAGTTAGTGCTCTTTATCACATATTGTGTTCTGTGGAACTCTTCAGTTCCATTATTTGTGGTCATGGTTACATAAGAAGATTTCTCATTGTGGCGAGCTTTATGTGTGCCCTTCATAGCTTAGTTGGACAGTGTTAGGAGACTGTACGTGGAATATTTATTTCTACATGTTATCCTAATGTCCTGAGAAATGGGCAGATTTTGGGAAGCCAATTTCCAGGCATTGTTTTAGAATTGGAGTTCAATCACAGGGGGTTGCATTGCTAAAATATTTTGGATAACACTGATTTAGATGCTAAAATACATAACTATGTTTATAAAAAAAAAAAAAAGAAGAAGCAGCATTGTAAAACAGAAGTAAGTATTTAATTTCCATAGAAAACTGTTCCAGGTGTGTTGGTTTTCTTATAAACATGTAAAATATGAGTTAAATACAACACTCTAATACAGCCTCTCATCCTCTTCAACAAAGTATTTAAACATCCTCCTGTTGTACTTTGACTTCCTTCTGTAACTTTATAATTTTAAAGGAGCACTCTGCAATGAAAATATATATATATATATATATATATATATATATATATACTTATATAATACAATGGAAACTTCTGTGAAGTATATGTTTTATCACTGTACTTGCATTTCCTTATTGGCCTTCCCAATATACATAGAACATTTAAATACTTTAGGCTGCAAAGGTTTCTGAATGCCACCTCACCCCATCCAATCCAATCACATTACAGATCCATCTCATTATATTCTGCACATTACTGTATTGGTCCGAATATAAGCCGCACCTTTTTTCAGATTTTTGAGCTTGCGAGTTACGGGTGCGGCTTATATTCGCGACCGTAAAAAAAATCATTGCCGATTTGCAAACTTTGCTTGTTACGTGTGCAGCTTCTATTCGCGAACGTAAAATGACTGCCGATTTGCGCGATTGCAAGTTAAGGGTGCTGATTTTCGTGTTTTAGTGATTCTAACATCCTGTAAAGCCTGTAACCTTAGAAAGCCTGTTTCTTGCAATGGTGATCACTTTGAGAGTCTTTTTCTCTCCAATTTTACGGGTGCGGCTTATATTTGAGTACTATCTTTTTTCTATTTTTTCCCCTTGAACTTTACGGGTGCGGCTTATATGCAGGTGCGGCTTATATTCGGGCCAATATGGTATATTTCTTCAACCTCTATGTCATCATATTAACCTTATCTCATACAACAATATCACACCTTATATACAGCCTTATTAAATTGTGATTCGGACAATTGAATAGGGCTCTATATAAGCACAGAGCATATTTTTTTTACAAAAGTTTGCCTTGCTTTTGGATAAAGGTTCACTAACTAAAAACTTTGTAAAAACAATATGCTATGTGCTTATATAGAGCCATTTTCAATTGGCCAAATCACAATTTAATAAGGCTAATAATCTTTAAACTACATATAATCAGTTTCAACATGTCCCGATTTTTGCCCCTTACCCCCAACTGATCAAGTCACACATTACTTTGCCCTACATTCCCATCAAGCCACCCACCTTATATCCTTACTTACCAGTCCTGGCTCCTCATCTAAATACCACTCATTTATGATTCTAAATCATGATCATTTGCCAGGTTATTTTCATATTAAATTAAATGATTTACGGGATTTAACTTAAAATAGACCACATATTGTTTTACACCACACCAAATGAGTGTTTATTAGTTTTCCAAGCACGACTTAGATAAAGATCCCATTAAGGAGCATTAATGTGATGTTTTTGCAGTGTTTAAAAGGGTACATTATGTTCCCAGCAGTGTCATTGTTCTCTATTAAATTATTTAGGAAGGTGATAATCAAGATGTTAATGAAGCCCCAAGCCATTGTTAGATTTTGATGAAACACTTTATAATGGGAACCTGAACTATATGATGAAATATACTTTTTCTGGTACTTTTGAGGAGCTGTATTTGAGGAGAAGAATTTTCCTATAAAAGTCTATCCCCCCAAAAGTGTGGCAACTTAGATTTCTAGTATACTACACTCGCTAACATATAACACGTTGTAGTGCACAGTGTTTTATTTTGCTCCACTTTTATTTGCTAGCTATCCCCTTTTTGTTGGTACTGTCATGTTTTATTTTAATATTCAGACCTAAAAAAGCAAGTAAATGTTTTTTTTTTGTTTTTTTTATTTACTTAAAATAGCAATCCTCATTCTGTTTTCTCACTCTGGTAACATAAGCACCTGTTGTTATGGACCGCAGCACGTCAGGCACATCTGTCAGCCACTGCCCCTCTGAGCTCCATTAAGCTCATGTTCATTGCTTCAATTACCCCATTACTTCAATTACCTTGTCTATCCAGCTCTACCTCTGCTGTCCTCTTCTTCGTGTGCCTCCAATCTTTCCCAGCATCAGAGTCTTCTCTAGGGAATCCTGTCTTCTCATGATAGGGCCAAGATATTTGAGCCTAAGCCTCATGATCATACCAGTGAACAGTTTGGCTTGATTTCCTGAAGTACTGATTTATTGATGATTTATTGATTCTTGGAGTCCTAGGGATTGTAAGCATGTTCAAAGGCAAATCTATGGTGCTTAGACTTCTTTATGGTCCAGCTCTCACATCCTTATGTTACAACTGGGAATACCATAGTTTGCTTTGGCCAGAGAATTATCTTAACAAAATTCTACTAATCTCGGACCTGCTTCATTTTGTACTGCAAGGCCAAACTTGCTGGTATTCCAGGTATCTTTTGGTTCCCTGCTTTAGCATTCCAAGCTCCTATGATGATAGTACCATCTTTTCTTGGCATTTATATCTATGAGGTTTTAATTATATTCATAGAATTCGGACAACTTCAGCATCCATGGTTGGAGCATAGACTTGGATCACCATGATATTAAATGGCTTGCCTTGAATTTGAATTGAAATCACTCATTTATTGAGTTGTAACCAAGCACTGCTTTGGTCACCCTTTGATTATGAGAGCTATTCTATTTCTTCTGCACGATCCTTGACCACAGTAGAATATCTGGTGGTTGTCTGATATATGTCCCATTCCAGTCCATTTGAGTTCACTAATACCCAGGATATCAATTTTAACCTTGTCATCTAATGTTTCACCAGATGCAGTTTGCTTTGCTTCATAGTTCTAACATTCCAGGTTCTTTTGCTGAACTTTTATTTGCGGCAGTAGACTTCCCTTTAACTCCAGACACATCCGCAGCTGGGTGTCCTTTCAAATTTGGCCCAACCACTTCCTTAGGTCTGGTGCTACTGGTACTCCCCCTCTGCTATAAATCAGGAGGTACCTTCTGATCTAAGAGACACATCTTCTGGTGCCATTGTCTCTTGTTGTGCTTGTCCATAAGGTTATCTTGGCAAAGATACTGGGGTGGTTTGCCAGTTGTTTCTATAGTGGACAGTATTTTGTCTGACATCTCTGCCATGTCCTGCCCATCATGGGTGACCTTACATGGTATAGCTCACAGCTTCATTGAAGTACATAACAAGGTAGTGATTCAGAAGGGGAACATAAGCACAGTATTTAAAGCACAGTATTTAAATGTTATAATAATCATAATAATAATGTTATATTCAGTCTCTAGACTAAGGAGATCAGACATGAGAATATCATTTATCTGCTAAGCATTTCACATAAAATATTTTAGAAAGATTAGCAGCTATGCACATGCTCATTTTGAGTTCACTACATTCAGTCTTCATGCAAATCTGCAGAACTGCTTTGGTACAGTGACCAGAATTGTTTTGACACGCTTTTCCTTTTTAAAAAGCATCATAAGGGGCCATACCGAAATGTGGGAAGGAGCCATTTGAAAAGCTAATAAAAACAAGTTTGACTTTCTAGAATGGAAAAAATATACATTTAAAAACAATAAAGAAAACATACTTGGAATTATATCCACTCTATAACATTTACAATGTTCATTACTTAGTTTATGATATGTTTAATAGCTATGCCAATTTTGACCCAGAAAATGAGCTGTGGAGCACATAGTATCAGAAATTACAGAATATATAAAACATACTGATATTTTTGGTGGGTGATTTTTAAATATACATAAGAAGACACTGTTCCATGTATGCATAAGGCATATAGATCCTGGCTCAGGGAATACAATCCTTAGTTGAGGCATTGAAGCATGCAGGACTTAGGCTGAAATGAGTAATTAAGCAGCCGCGCAGCACTTAGGCTGCAATGAGCGCCAAAGATGCTCATTGCAGTCAGCGGCCCCATCACACATGCAAGCTCGGTGGGGGGAAATACAACCTTGGAAAAATACGAATCACACGAAACACACAGCACAGGGGGAGAGCCAGGAAGCCTGGGAGTGAGGTTGCAAGCAATTGTAAACCTTATTTGACATGTTTCGTCACTCAAAAATCAGCTAAGCGAGAACAAAATGGCGGACGAAAAACATAAACATTTCTGAAACTGGATAAAAACGAGGCTGAGCAAAGCCAGACACGCGGGACTTAGAAAATATACAACGGCAAAGACACTAACACACCAACAAAATACAACTTCGTAAAAGTACAAATTTAACGATGGACCGTGGAAAACGAAAACCACGAAAAATAATAAAAAAACACATAAAAAACACTCACACACAGCACAGGGGGAGAGCCAGGAAGCATGGAAGTGAGGTTGCAAGTGATTTTGAGCCTTATTTGACATGTTTCGTCACTCAAAAATCGGCTAAGCGAGAAAAAAAAGGAGGATAAAAAACGTAAACATTTCTGAAACTGGATGAAAACGAGGCTGAGCAAAGCCAGGCACGCGGGACTTAGAATATACACAATGGCAAAGACAATAACTCTTACACCAACAACGCTAGGTCAGCGGGACTTTGAAAATAAAATAAACAGCAGTCAGCGCGCACCACACAAACATTCAGCAGACACACAGAGGAGAAATACATAGGGAAGGCACAGGGGAGATGCTGGAAAGAGACACATGGCATTCCCAAGCACAAAACTTGTAGATTAATGAACCCTGTGATGAGCGGCCCATACAGTAGGCAGGAGGAATGGTTCGCAATGAGCGTGGGGCTCTCGATGAGCGCAGAAGGTGCTCAGAGAAGCAAAAGCCTCACATTGTATGGCAAACAGCATTCCCTGCCTTACTATTTTATGCCTGTCATTTTTTGATGGGCAATTTGCTAATATACGGTAATTACCAGTATATAAAATATATCATTATTTATATAGATAACCTCTGTCTTCTGATCCAAAGATTTTATTTAATTTGTGAACATTTTCTGTGTTTAATTTTTTTTAAATATTTTATATATTCATAATACTTCTTTGTGCATTAACAGAAAAGATTTCAGATGTTTTCTTTGAAATTGTAAGTACAAAAAGCCATTTAAACACTTTCCATTCCTGGGATAGAGATGTTTGATGTGCAGGCAACAGCGTACCATTTGTTTGTGATAGACAAGCAGTTAGCAATGTTAAGATCACACAACCTGAATAGATTTAAATACATTTAAATAGAGAACTGAGTCAATTTTGCCTACAGGGATTTTGTTTTATTTCTCTTTGTAGTACGCTATGAATGTTTAACCAGAATCAAATATCTATACATTTCAAAAGTTGATATAATAAACTGCAATATTTGGTTAAATGGGGAAGTGCTGATTTCCAACTGTGAAAAGCATTAGGAATTCATATTTAGCTTCTGTGGATATATAGTGTTTACTTTTTAAAGGTTGTTTAACTGAAAGACATACAAACTAAAGGACTCCCGTGGCATAGGAAAAGATATGTACCAAACTATTGATATAAGCAGTTCTCTGATCACACTTTAGAGAAAATCCTCAGTTTTATTTTTTGTAAGACTATGGGGACTGACAATTCTTTATGTTCATTGCATGACCAGCAATAAAGTCCTGCAAAACCTATATGTTCACTTTGTATTGTAAATTGCTCTGATTTTAGAAATCATAACAGCCTGTAAAGGAGCCCTCAAGAGTTACAGCTATTAAATTGGCCTCTTTCAGCTACCCTGCGGGTTACAGGCAGAAAAACCCTACAGGAAGTGAAAATCTGAACTCCGCCCCAGCTAAGCCTTTGATCTGTCAACAACGTAAATGTTATTATAGCAAATCGCTATTAAATTGCTACAATTCCCCAAGGATGCACTGGCTTTCAAACCCATACATAGGCTGCAGGAGCAGCAAAAGAGAACCCCCCTTCGGCCTCCAAACCCCCCTTTAACCAATAAACTTCCCCCCTGCTCCCAAAATAAATCCCCATGCTGCAGGAATCCCAATATAGACCCTCACAGGCTGCCTACATTAACCCAGTTAAATGGTTAAATTTAAGGGCCTGCTGCACACAAATAGTCAACCCTCTGCCACGGAGGTACTTGAAGTACCCCTGCAGCACCTCATATTACCCCCCATGCTTTGGGGTCCCCATCATGTCCCTATCAGTGTAACTATGTTAACCCTTGCTGCGGGAGTCTCGATCGGGACCCCCGCAGCATGTATATTTCAAATTTCCTGCCTTGTAGGTCCTTAAAGGACCCACGCTACATTTATATTTAACCCCTGTCGCTGGGTTCTATAAATACCCCGCAAAACCTATCATTAACCCCATCACTCATGGGTGTTTATACATACCCTCATGAGACAATAATTAACGCCATCAGTCCAATAGGGGTCTATATAGAACCCTATAGGACACTATTAACCCCAACATTAATACTAAGTGCCACAAGGGTCGTCCAGAACCCCGATGAGATGAAGTCTAAGCACTACACTACACTATTAACCCTTTCCTACCCTATTCTATTAACCACCCTCTAACTAATTAACACTATTAACCATATGATTAACTAATTAACCCTACCCTATTAACACCCTATCCTATTATCCCCCCTCTATCCTATACACCAGGGGTGGGCAAGTTCAGTCCTGGAGACCCCCACACATGCCAGGATTTGATGAAAGCTCTGCTGCATACGCATGAGGCACTTGTTTCTTCAGTCATCCTGATTGACTCACCTGTGCACAATGTGGCAAAAAACAGCCACCTAGTCTTATTACAAAGTCAATGTGTTATGTTATGTGTTTAAACTCTATATTACATTTCAGTTGTAGCCAGCTCATAAGGAGTTAACTGCATATGGAATGTTGTGATGTCATCTGTAACTGTCATGCTGTGAGTCTGTAACTGTCATGCTGTGAGTCAGTGTTTGGGGCCGGTAACACACAGAAAGGATATCCGCAAAAACAGGCCTGTGTGGGGCTCACCAGGACCGGACTTGGATAGCCCTGCTACACTATTAATCCCTATCTTATTTACCCCCTCTATCATATACACTATTAACACCTATCCTCTTAACCCCTATTAACCCTCCTCTACCCTATTCTATTAACCCCTACACACCCTATCTTATTACCCCTATTAACCCCCCTCTACTCTATTCTATTAACCCGCCTCTACCCTATTCTATTAACCCCTATTAACCCCCTTCTACCCTATTCTATTAACCCCTACACACCCTATTCTATTTTCCCCCTTCAGGACCCACCCCCCTCCTCTGCCTCTTCAGGACCCCTTCTGCCCCCCCTCCGGATCCCCTCAGGTCCCCCCTCCAGGATTCCCTCCCTCCAGATCCCCTCAGGCTGCCTCCTTCCCTCTGGATACTCTCAGCCTTCCCTCCGGATCCCCTCATCCTTCCCCCCACCCCCGGATCCCTGACCACTTACCGGTATATGCTAATGACACGACGTCACATGCGTGTCACGTCATTAGCATATGCCGGTTCCGGTCACAGCAAGAAGACGTTCCTGGGGAGAAAAGAACAGCAGGAAGTCATCGGACACAGTTAGGAGAGAGGGAAAAGGGGATAGGGAGGTTAGTGAAGAATGGGAAAGGGAGTAGGATAAGGGAAAGGAGGGTGGAAGTTGAAAGCACCAGTTGTGCAGGCCGCAATTGATTGCTTTTGTGGACAAGTGTCTTTTATACAGGTAACAAGCTGAGATTAGGAGCACTCCCTTTAAGAGAGTGCTCCTAATGTCAGCTCGTTACCTGTATAAAAGACACCTAGGAGCCAGAAATCTTCTAAATAAAAATTCTTATTTCCCTCATTGACCTTCAAGTCAATTTATAACTTTTTTTACATGCGTTTTTTTTTGGGGGGGTTATTTGTTCTCTCACTTTGTAAATACACCTACCATTAAAATTATAGACTGATTATTTCTTTGTCAGTGGGCAAACGTTCAAAATCAGCAGGGGATCAAATACTTTTTCCCCCACAGTAATTGTGAGTGGAATGACAGTAACTCTGCTTTAACTGGTTTAAAAGACACTGTCTCAGAGTAATAAAACTGGTTATAGATTTTACAACCCTTTTTTGTCTACAATAAATAATTTCAGAGATGCTGCTCCTCTATGCTAATATGAAGTTTAATATATTAATTTGCATTTGAGAAAAATTGACAAGGGTGTGAGAATATAACTGCATGATAACATTGGGAGTCATTGATTTGGCCACAACAGAGAAAAACAAGCAGACTGTGATCTAAATAGTGTATCAAAGCAGGTAATTAGTATCTAAGAGCCACTCTTCTGCACATAAATGCTGCACACAAAAAATACTAACATTTTCCTGAATTATTAACTTTAGAAATAAAGGGATAACAAGACTGGATATACAGACTTTATGCCCCTTAAGAAAACTAAAAAGAAAACCTTTGGGTTTTCATGGGAGAGTCGACAATGTCTAAAACATGTGGTAAAGTTTTACAGATATATCAATAACAATTAGAGTATTCATAAAAATTAAATGCACACCAACCCAGGTTAGGCATAATTTATTTTTAAGGTAAAATAAATATTGTGTGCCAACCTTTCTTTAATTTAACCAATTTTATTTACAGTCAGGTCCATAAATATTGGGACATCGACACAATACTAATATTTTTGGCTCTATACACCACCACAATGGATTTGAAATGAAAAAAACAAGATGTGCTTTACCTGCAGACTTTCAGCTTTAATTTGAGGGTATTTACATCCAAATCAGGTGAACGGTGTAGGAATTACAACAGTTTGTATATGTGCCTCCCACTTTTTAAGGGACCAAAAGTAATGGCTGCTCAGCTGTTCCATGGCCAGGTGTGTGTTATTCCCTCATTATCCCATTTACAAAGAGCAGATAAAAGGTCCAGAGTTAATTTCAAGTGTGCTATTTGCATTTGTTGCTGTTAACTCTCAATATGAGATCCAAAGAGCTGTCACTATCAGTGAAGCAAGCCATCATTAGGCTAAAAAAACAAAACAAACCCATCAGAGAGATAGCAAAAACATTAGGTGTGGCCAAATCAACTGTTTGGAATATCCTTAAAAAGAAAGAACTCACCGGTGAGCTCAGAAACACCAAAAGACCCGGAAGACCACGGAAAACAACTGTGGTGGATGACCGAATAATTATTTCCCTGGTGAAGAAAACACCCTTCACAACAGTTGGCCAGATCAAGAGAAGACTTCACCAGAGTAAATACAGAGGGTTCACCACAAGATGTAAACCATTGGTGAGCCTCAAAAACAGGAAGGTCAGATTAGAGGTTGCCAGACAACATCTAAAAAAACCTTCACAGTTCTGGAACAACATCCTATGGACAGATGAGACTAAGATCAACTTGTACCAGAGTGATGGGAAGAGAAGAGTATGGAGAAGGAAAGGAACTGCTCATGATCCAAAGCATACCACCTCATCAGTGAAGCATGGTGGTGGTAGTGTCATGGCGTGGGCATGTATGGCTGCCAATGGAACTGGTTCTCTTGTATTTATTGATGATGTGACTGCTGACAAAAGCAGCAGGATGAATTCTGAAGTTCTTCGGGCAATATTATCTGTTCATATTCAGCCAAATGCTTCAGAACTCATTGGACGGCGCTGCACAGTGCAGATGGACATTGACCCGAAGCATACTGCAAAAGCGACCAAATATGTTTTTTAAGGGAAAGAAGTGGAATGTTATGCAATGGCCAAGTCAATCACCTGTCCTGAATCCGATTGAGCATGCATTTCACTTGCTGAAGACAAAACTGAAGGGAAAATGCCCCAAGAACAAGCAGGAACTCAAGACAGTTGCAATAGAGGTCTGGGAGAGCATCACCAGGGATGAAACCCAGCACCTGGTGATGTCTATGCGTTCCAGACTTCCGGCTGTAATTGACTGCAAAGGATTTGCAACCAAGTATTAAAAAGTGAAAGTTTGATTTATGACTGTTAATCTGTCCCATTACTTTTGGTCCCTTAAAAAGTGTGAGGCACATATACAAACTGTTGTAATTCCTACATCGTTCACCTGATTTTAATGTAAACACCCTCAAATTAAAGCTGAAAGTCTGCAGGTAAAGCATATCTTGTTCGTTTCATTTCAAATCCATTGTGGTGGTGTATAGAGCCAAAAATATTAGTATTGTGTCGATGTCCCAATATTTATGGACCTGACTGTATCTCACTCTCAAATCTATTAAATGACCCTAATTATATTACAAAAATATTTAAAATGAGATCTACCATTCTGTAAACTCACACATCTCCTGAAGAAGAACCAATGGATCTTATAACCTGGTCAAACAACATACACCAATCAGTTTCCAATGTTTATCTTTCCCACCCAATATCACCTTCTAGATTGCCAGATCTCAGTAGAGTTGGCACTCATCCCAGTCTGCATTAGCATGTATAGATATTATTGTTTTATATATCATGTATTCAATTTTACATAGTTGCACAGCTACATAGTATTTAAGGTTGAAAAAATACCTTCAGTCCATCAAGTTCAACCTTTCAAGATCTCCGACGATCTGCAATATGCGGATTAACTATTAATTAATTAGTTGTATAAAAAAAAAAATCTAATCCCTCCTGATCCCAGACACCGGCGACCGGACTTCTCCCTGGATCAAGACTGCCTCTTTAATTATCCATGATAACCCTGAATTCCGCTGTCACCACCTCCTCTGGTAGAGAATTCCACAGATTAACCACCCTTACTGTAAAGAACCCTTTTATTTCTTTAAGGTGGAATCTTTTTACTTCTAACCTCAAGGGATGTCCTCTTGTCAGTTGGAAACCTCTTGGCACAAAAAGCTCCCTTGACAAATCTTTAAACTGACCCTGGATGTATTAATAAAAGTTAATCATATCTCCTCTTAGACACCTTTTTTCTAGAGAAAATAAGTTTAATTTGGTTAGTCTTTCTTCATAACGTACCCCCTCCATTCCCCTTATTAGTTTTGTTCTTCTTCAAGTGTATTTTGGAGATGGAAAGGTACAGTGGGGTCTACAGTATTTATCAAATGGATCAAAAGTGGACATAGGAGAGTTAAGTGCAGCTAAAACAAAAAATATTTATTTACAAGAGAACTTTGTTCCAGTGCCTAACACCGCATTGGTAACAAAAGTATATAAAAAAAAAAATTAAAACATAAAATGTCTTTCCTGTGTGGGACCAATCAATTTTATAATAGCCCCATATGAAATACATTTTTTTAACCCCACTTATACCAACTTAGATAAACCTAACACAAGGGAATAGAATAAGGAATAGAATAGCTAAGTAGCTTGCGGCCATCCTTTGCGGCCACGCATCTCCTACGGCCATTAATAGAATGAGGCCCAAATTGTTTAGTTTTATATGTTTATGAATATATGGAATGCTCAGCAATATATTATCTTTTCATGATTTATTTTTGAAGATATCTACAATTTTGTAACATTACTCTTAAAAATGACTGCATTTCTAAACAAAAGGAGTTATTCCATGACATTTCAGTCGGTGACATGCCTGCTTGCTCTGCTTTTTGTCCTGGGTTTTCTATGCCTTCCTTTTATTTCTAAATAAAAGTTTCCAGTTTGTCAAAAACTAAAGTCATGATAAAACAAAAATCCTATATATGATACAAGATGCCCTGACAACTACAGCAGTAATCTTGCTTAGGATGCCTTTGATATGTAAGCCTCTGCCAACTGTGACCCTCTCATCGTTTTTTTGATACTGGTTTATTTTTTTGTTGTAGTGTTTTTTTTTTAACTTGTAATTTATTTTTTATTTTCTGTAATGTAGTTTTTTTATTTTCTGTAATTAGTGGGTTGATAGGGATTAAATTGGAGGTTAGGAGATTAATAGGGGGAAAAGAGAGACAGGGGAAGTAGATAGGGGAAGGAGAAACAAGGGAGGGAGAGGGGGTGAAGAGACACAGGGGGGGGAAGAGAGCCAGGGGAGGGAGAGGGGGGAAGGAGACACAGGGGAGGAAGAGGAAGTAGAGGGGGGAGGCTTGTAATGAGCGCTGAAGCCACTTATTGTGATGAGTCATCCCCAGACCTGTGTGATTTAGGCAATGACCACCAAAAGCAATCATAGCGCCGATGGAGATGAGCGCCGCAGGGGATCATTGCAAATAGGAAAGATGAGGCTTGACAAAAACGTCAATGAGTGGTGAACCTGCTCATTGCAGGACTCGCCATGAGCGCCGAAGGCGCTCATGGTGGGGCCTGTAAAGTAGACAGGGGAAGAGGCTCGCAATGAGGGCCGAAGGTGCTCAGAGTGGACATAGCCTCACATTGTGTGGCAAACAGCATTACCTGGCTTAACATTTTATTGCCGTAATTTTTTGATGGGCAAGTCGCTAGTTCTTCATCCACAAAAACAGCAGAAAGGAACATTATAGAAGTTAGTCCTCTGGGTCTTTAGTGTCAATTTTAAGAATACATATTATGATTAGATAAAACCGATTTTTTTTATTTTATAAAGAAAGTAAATATTTGCAAATAATAGTGCATGTTTTTTTTTGTAGTGCAAACTTTCTTTATTTTTATATTAATTTACCCGCCATTAGGTATTTTCTCTTTACTTCGCAACTATATTGTATCAAGTATAAAATATATTTATTTATCTAAATTTATGTAACCTCTTTGATAACATGTGATAAGCTTTGTATGGGTATGAATGCAATTTCACAAGAGCATATTTCTTATTTATTTGAGGCATTCACAAGATGTTTTAAGAAGACAACAGCTTCCGTTTTATTCCCTCTTGATTCATTCAGAGGAGGATTTAAGTGGATTTGCTGCAGAGAGCAATTTTCCCATAGCGTTTTCTCATTACTAAGACAAAAGAGAGTGTTTTGTACTCATCTCCCAGAGGCTGGAATTATCAGTTATTTTGAAGTTATAAAATAGTATTTAGAGATATAAACAAAACTACATTATGTTCACATTCTCCATCAGGTGTACTCCTCAGCTCCCCCACTGAGACCTTGGGAATACACTCTTGTGTTCAGTGTTATTCTTTCTCTCTTAGTCAAACTATTCCAATAAATTAACAATATAACTTCATGAGATTGTAATCACTCCACAGCTCAGAATAATTTTTAGTATAATAGTGGCTATACAGTACTTGATATATCAGTTTTTTATTTTCCGAACTACATCTCTGCGACTGTTTATGTTTTGTAATGTAAATTATTCTTCTATTTTAGCATTTACTAAAATACCGTATCAAAAATAGCACATTGTTCTCCAGATTCCAGAAGTAAATATGCTGAAGATGTCTATCACTTAGAGCAGACATAGGTTAATAATATAGTGAAGACACTGATTTTCCAACAGTCTACATCATACTGTAATCTACAGTAAAACAAAAAAATTGCAATATTTGTTTAATTTTTTTTTATTTTATTAGTTAAATGGAATTGTTATATGTCTGATCCACGTTTATATGCATCGTCAGGATATCATTTAGTATCAGTGTATTAATATGTGTCATTATTCCTATAGTGTTATATAACTCCTGGATAGTCTATTAGATAGGAGGAATGGGTGAAGTATCAACAGGTTTGTAATTGCTTTGTCAATGTTTTAAAATTCTCAAAATGGTATTACTTGTGGTAAGGGAATGATTAGGAATGACTATTTATGACCTTGAGAAAATAAATGATTAGTATCTGCTGGATACTGGGGACATCCATCCATGATGCTATAGTGAAGGCATCATGTAGGAGATCGGTGTTAACATTTTTGGCAGGAGTCGGGTTTGCATTTATTCTTGCATGTTGCCTGTTTTTTAACATATGCAAGAGAAGGGGTGGGTGTCAAATTCTACATGTTTTAATTATATAGTAAATGCCTTCCTTCCTCCTTCCCAACCCCCTAATGAAAATAACCATAGACCCTCAGATTCAGGAATTGTGGAAACCACACAAGCTGACACAATGTGTACACAAAATTATTATTTTTTTATCATAATTTACATATCTGGAAATGTTAGTTTCCTGCATACTTCCAAAACCTGAACTACAGCGGTCCTTTAAGTTTCTTTAGCTCACAGCACTGGCTGTATTGACTGTTTGAAGAATTAATTTACCTACAAAGCTAATCAGAAGGAGCTGGGGCGTTTGAAAAGCTTGCCTTACACTGAGATTTGAAATACCCCTTTTAAACCTTTTCATTAGCCATTTTTCATAAAAAGCAGACTTTCGAAAAGTTTAAAAATATTCTTTGAAAAACATGAAAGAAAATGTAGGATTTATACATCATTTTATTAAATGATCACCTTTTAACACATGAACACCTTTAATGGATTATTACCCTTCAAGATATACAGGTTTAAAAGGCATCAGTAGCTACAAATTTGTGAAACAACATTATTATGTTAGGTGTTTGACATGATCACTTTATCAGATCATATTAATGTCATAATACATTATTTTTATTGACTTGCAAAGAACAGGGATTACTGGTTGTCAGATTTCTATATTTCTAGCATTGTAAGTAGTCAACTGACTATTAAAACAATTACTACATGGCAACTATCAGATCTATACAGTTCAATCAAGTATCCAAACAAAGGCAATTTGAAAGCTCTTCACAACAGGTTATTGGCAATTTACAAAATAATGCATTTGTTACTGTATCAAATATATGACAACTACATGTGCATCTCTATTCTAATGACATAGGGCCTCATTCTATTAACGGCCGTAAAATGGCCTCAAACCTGCGATTCCTTGCGGCCATCTTAAGGCCGCGTGTAGAGCTACTGCTACCATGCTATTCAAATGGACGGCGCTGCAAGGATATCCCACTTACGGCCGGCCGCACATCATGCAAACGGCCGCAAGCGTTTCTTCCGCGCCCTTAAATCTTGTTTTCCGTCTGCAAAGTCAGAAAACTGTAAATGCAAATATAAACTCAAGATAGCAATGTAAAGCTCTGTAAATGCTAGGCATCATAATGGGGGACATGAGGATTAATAGCAACACCCTCTCAAGCTTGCACATCGACCAAATCCGATATTTCATTTACGGTTTATTTTCCGTCTCAAAGTCCAGCGGGCTCGTCCTTGTTAAAACCTGTACGGGTTCGGAGGTTGAGGGCAGCAAACTCAAAGCATTGTAGAAGCCAATATATATTCAATCCAGCACTGCAAAGCACTGTAAATAATGGGGAACATAATGGGGGGCATGAGGATTAATAGCAAAACATTCTCAAGCTTGCACATCGCCAAATTGTACTTTGATTTTAAAATCCGTCCAAGTCCCACGGATTTCAATGATCAAGCCCGTAGCTCGTTATTCAAGCCCGTGCGGCCTTGGAGGGTGAATGTCCTCCAAGCCCGTAGCTCCTTATTAAAGCCCATGTTGGCTTGGAGGGCGAATGTCCTCCAAGCCCGTAGCTCCTTATTAAAGCCTGTGCGGACTTGCATGATAGATAGAACACGAAGATTGAACACGAAGTTACATTTCTTTATTTGCAGATTTGAGAGTAGGGGAATGTTGAGCTATTAATTCTAAGACCAAACATCACTTTCACTTTTAATAAAAGTACAGGATGGCTTTTCTATGCTACGACTTGTAAGTAAGCCCTTTACGACCCGTGGGTCTATTTTACCCATTTACGGACTTGACGGTGGGACTTTGTACACGGACATTTTACATGAATTAAACTAAAAATGATTTTCAGATTTGAGTGTAGGGGAATGTTGTGCTATGAATGCTAACACCTCCAATCACTTTAACGTCTCATCTAAATGCAGGATGGCTTTATTATGTGCTTAATTGGTGCTCGCAGGACCTTTTTGGTGCAGGTAAACTGCGACTAGGTTTTAGCTAATTACGGCCTTGACGAGAGGGTTTACGTAGCATTTGAATAGCAACCGTGGCTTTCTTATGGCTGAAACTCTTGCGGCCGTGTAAGATCAAAGGCTTTCCTGCTGCGCGTGCGGCCGCAAGGGATAATAGGGCACCGGCCGGAGCCCTTGGCCACAAGGGAATAGAATAGGCACGTAGCCTGCCGCCGGTCCTTGCGGCCACGCATCTCCTACGGCCGTTAATAGAATATGGCCCATATACATTTTACATATTACAACTTGATGCAGGTTATTAAAAAATGGTAAAGAAAGAAAATAACTTTCTAAGTACATCAGCCTATGTAACGGATCTCCTGGCACCCCGACCGGGTACCTCCGTTGATAGATGCGTCCTAGTTTGCGCCGAGGCCTACAAGCGACCGCACCGGACACCTCAACCACCACAGACTCCACAACCGCTGTAGTTTAGCTGGAGCCGCGCCGTCTTCCTTCCACCCTGTATGAATTTCCAGCATCCAGGACCGTGTGGGGAAGACCTCTCCTCCAGGGAGGACACATCAGGAACAAGGGTTCAGTAGTTACAGCTCAAGGGAGTATGCAAAAGCATAGCAATCCCCAGTATGATATCGCGATCCCCTCAATAACGAGATGAGACTACGTTTTGAAGGGTCAAGTAGAACTATATTTTAATGACAGGGGATCTCCTTTTATGCAATGGTGCCCTCTGAAGGGCTACACCCACATAATTATCACAGCCAATTATATACATGGTTCAACCCCCACATCTCCTCCCCTCAGATAACAGGTAACACAATTAAAACAGACACAATTTTAACCACATTCTGGATGTACCCCAAAAACAGGGGGTACACCTTTAAGTCCAGCACCGTTCAATATCTCTCACCCAGGGGAACAACATATTACAAAATGGCATGAATCAGACCAGGGGTTCAAAAGTTAGTAAAAGTATGTTTTTCACATAACACACAGATATGTCACATATCCCCCACACAATACACATATAGGACAATAGGTGTGGTCACCCCTCCCTGAGGCAACTTGATATAATCAGACAATGATTAAATCAGCCTTCTTTGTTCTTATCTGAGAATGAATAGACGTTCTTATCTGTAACAGGATTATCTATTAGCCTAGTAGCTTTGATATTCTGAGCCAATATATTCTGTAGAACATAAAACAACATATCTACAGTACAGCAATGTGATCATATTTTAACCAAGAATTAAATAATCATAAAACAGGGTAAAACAGTGATAAGTTCCGTTACAGCTGGGGTCTGAGCGCATAAAACTACCGAATAGCGCTCAGATCCTCTTCACACAGTTCAATTGCCATGTAGCTAAAGTCTTTCCCATAGTCTTTCATTATATGAATGGGCTCCATGGCATAGCTTTCTGTGGTATCATGGTTCACACAGGGCAAGTACCGAATGACCCCCCTGTATGTAAAGGGCCAGAATGAGTGACATACACTCTGGTATGGCCGAATACTGTGTTTGAAGGGCAATATGTACCAGGGCCATAGTCGCAGGGCAGGAGGCTGGCAAACAGTCCTCTCCAAGACAAAGTGGCGAAGGACACTTCGTCACACATCTCCCCTTTGGGGGGAAGTCTAACCAGGCACCTGATCTTCTGCCGGTCAGTGCCTCCGTTAGACGATCCACCAACCCACAATAAACCAGTGCTAGAGCAGCCCCCCCCCCCACAACAACAAAGTGCAAGAGCAGCCCACCCACAACAAACAGTTACGGCACCTGGATATTTCGTTGTGTTGATGGAGCAACACGCTGAGGGGACTTGATGGGCAGAGGCCAGCGGCACTCTGCCCTGATGCCAGCTCTTCTGCTGGTATAACCTGCAGGATATCCTGCTCTGTACAAGGGACAAAGGGAGGGCAGAGGCCAACTGCACTCTGCCCCGCTGTCAGCTCTTCTGCTGGGGTGCTTGGGACATATTCCGGCTCAGTAGCCAGGGAAACGTGGCAGTCAGTGGGGGTTAACATTTCCTCTGTTAACCCTGGGGCCACATTAGAAGTTAGCTGGGGAGGGGAATTTGTACTTACCCCCTCCTCCGGTTGTCCCAGTGAGGGTAGTTGGAGATCTGTACAGGCTGTGGGCGCAGAGACCACGGTCCCATCTGCGCCGTCTGGGAGATTGGTGTCTCCCCTTCTCATGGTAAACTGTCGCTGGGGAGGAAGGACGACACCTTCTGCCCCCTGTGGTTCACACTGCCGCTGGGGGGGGAGGACGACACCTTCTGCCCTCTGGGGTTCACACTGCCGCTGGGGGGGAAGGATGACACCTTCTGCCCCCTGGGGTTCACACTGCCGCTGGGGGGGAAGGACGACACCTTCTGCCCCCTGGGGTTCACACTGCTGCTGGGGGGGAAGGACGACACCTTCTGCCCCCTGTGGTTCACACTGCCGCTGGGGGGGAAGGACGACACCTTCTGCCCCCTGGAGTTCACACTGCCGCTGGGGGGGATGGCCGACACCTTCTGCCCCCTGGGGTTCACACTGCCGCTGGGGGGGAAGGACGACACCTTCTGCCCCCTGGGGTTCCCACTGCCGCTGGGGGGGAAGGACGACACCTTCTGCCCCCTGGGGTTCACACTGCCGCTGGGGGGTAAGGACGACACCTTCTGCCCCCTGGGGTTCACACTGCCGCTGGGGGGGAAGGATGACACCTTCTGCCCCCTGGGGTTCACACTGCCGCTGCGGGGAAGGATGACACCTTCTGCCCCCTGGGGTTCACACTGCCGCTGGGGGGGAAGGACGACACCTTCTGCCCCCTGTAGGGCCGGTAGAGAGACCTCGGTCCCATCTCTACCTGCCATCTGGAGGTCATCCCAGGACCAGTCAATGAAGTCTGGTTCCGCTTGACGAGTAGGTTGGGGCTGCACGAAGCTGAGCAGGTGTTGGTAGTCCTGCTCCAGCTCCCACTCTCTTGTTACCAGGTGGGTCATGTCTTTGCTCACCTCGCCTTTGTCATCCCAGACATACATGCCCATCCGGTAGTCGTAGATGTCCCAAAACCTAGACTCCTCCGTGCTGCCAAGATCAATGTCGTCCTCCAAGGCATCCCATAATAAACCCGGGCCATCATAATCATCTCCCTCCGGTAAGTCGTGTTCAGCCGTCCAGGGGGTAAGTCGAACGGTATGCCACCAGAGGGCCTGGTATGCATTGTCTATCCAGATCTCTCGCCGTACCAGGGTCTCTAGTCTTGTCACCCACTCATCCAGGGGTTGCTCTCCCAATAGATACATCCGCATCGCCACACGCTTCTGTAGCCGCTGCTCTTCACTGGGGAGACTCTCACCTCGCCGCCATTGGGCATCTTCCAGGGCATCATACCAGAGTTCCTTTCTGTCTGCATCCCTGTAGTCCGCGGCCTCCTCCTCATCCTCATCATGGAATGCTGTCCGAAAACTAGCCGGTTCCATCCTGCTGTAGCCAGGGGTGCTGTACGGATAATAGCGTTGCCCTCAATTTGTAACTCCAAACGTTACCGGTGTCTCTGTGCTGCTTTTCCTCTTACTAGGACGCCATCCCACCACTGCCACCAATGTAACAGATCTCCTGGCACCCCGACCGGGTACCTCCGTTGATAGACGCGTCCTAGTTTGCGCCGAGGCCTACAAGCGACCGCACCGGACACCTCAACCACCACAGACTCCACAACCGCTGTAGTTTAGCTGGAGCCGCGCCGTCTTCCTTCCACCCTGTATGAATCTCCAGCATCCAGGACCGTGTGGGGAAGACCTCTCCTCCAGGGAGGACACATCAGGAACAAGGGTTCAGTAGTTACAGCTCAAGGGAGTATGCAAAAGCATAGCAATCCCCAGTATGATATCGCGATCCCCTCAATAACGAGATGAGACTACGTTTTGAAGGGTCAAGTAGAACTATATTTTAATGACAGGGGATCTCCTTTTATGCAATGGTGCCCTCTGAAGGGCTACACCCACATAATTATCACAGCCAATTATATACATGGTTCAACCCCCACATCTCCTCCCCTCAGATAACAGGTAACACAATTAAAACAGACACAATTTTAACCACATTCTGGATGTACCCCAAAAACAGGGGGTACACCTTTAAGTCCAGCACCGTTCAATATCTCTCACCCAGGGGAACAACATATTAAAAAATGGCATGAATCAGACCAGGGGTTCAAAAGTTAGTAAAAGTATGTTTTTCACATAACACACAGATATGTCACATATCCCCCACACAATACACATATAGGACAATAGGTGTGGTCACCCCTCCCTGAGGCAACTTGATATAATCAGACAATGATTAAATCAGCCTTCTTTGTTCTTATCTGAGAATGAATAGACGTTCTTATCTGTAACAGGATTATCTATTAGCCTAGTAGCTTTGATATTCTGAGCCAATATATTCTGTAGAACATAAAACAACATATCTACAGTACAGCAATGTGATCATATTTTAACCAAGAATTAAATAATCATAAAACAGGGTAAAACAGTGATGAGTTCCGTTACAGCTGGGGTCTGAGCGCATAAAACTACCGAATAGCGCTCAGATCCTCTTCACACAGTTCAATTGCCATGTAGCTAAAGTCTTTCCCATAGTCTTTCATTATATGAATGGGCTCCATGGCATAGCTTTCTGTGGTATCATGGTTCACACAGGGCAAGTACCGAATGACCCCCCTGTATGTAAAGGGCCAGAATGAGTGACATACACTCTGGTATGGCCGAATACTGTGTTTGAAGGGCAATATGTACCAGGGCCATAGTCGCAGGGCAGGAGGCTGGCAAACAGTCCTCTCCAAGACAAAGTGGCGAAGGACACTTCTTCACAGCCTACATTTTTCTTTCTTTGCTATATACACTGTAGAGTGCATACTGTTTTCAATCACCCACCATAGCATAATCAGTTTCTGGTGTAAAGATAGTTGCTAATAAAGGAAACCTTTAGCGTATTACATGTGTATTGAGCTAAGTACCACCGAGGTTTACAATGCACACATTGAAATAATGCACTTGTGAGTATGGTTGCCACCTAACACCAGTCAATGGACCATCAAGAAGTACAATATTTAGGACTTTAAATATAACAGAGTGCTGATCTCCCCCAAACATGCATAATTTTAAGCTTAGTGTGAACCTTTATTTACATAAGAGTACTGCTGCCCATAGTCAACTTTGGCCCCAATTCTAACCGGGTGGTGTAATTTGTGACATTGCCGTAAATCAGGTGCTGGAGTTTTTTCCACAGGTTACACATCAATTTAGAACCTCCACATTAAGGGACACAGCTCACATCCGTAGCCCAAAGACTTATCCACAAGAGATGTCAATGTAGGGAGTACCCAATCCAAGCTTTACAGATGAGAAACAGCTCTTGGAACTAATAGAAAATTAGATCATGATTATTATAATGATTGAGAACAAATGCTGTAAATGCGTCAGGAAACCATTATATTGATATAAATATATATTTTTATTTGTTTATTAATATTTTATGAAATTGAATAGATGTAACAATTGTATTTATAGAGTCCATATATAAAAATGTGTTTATTTTGTGTTTTATTGTGTATATATATATATATATATATATATATATATATATATATATATATATACATACAGTATATATATATATATATAGACAATGCTCTAGAGCATTTGTTCCTGAAATATTTTAACCCCTTGAGTTGTGGGTTGTGTGTTACCCTTGATGTTGTTTAATGTAACAGACATAATAATACAATATAATTTTCTAACTCACATATGTTTATATTGGATTGTTAAGTGTCAAATAATGATAAACATTCATCAATTTTTTGTGTTTTTTTGGTGCTATCTCTTTAACTGCTGCTGTAGCACTCAGCAATTAAAAAAACATTTAGTAGTTATGGCACTGCCCTATTTTTCATGTGATCCGTGAAGTCTTATTAGCATAGGGTTTTGGTGTAAAAGTATAACGGAGCAACTTATAATTTTTAGGCAGTGCAAACATTTTTATGGGATGGGTGATTAACATAGCTAGGTTGTTTTACTTTGCTCTTAAACATGGTGTAATCTGCAATATACTGTAGGAGATTAGCAGGAAGGCCTTTGAATGTAAGTATCTAGGAGTGGTGTAAGTAAGAACGCATCTTGAATATTATAATTTTTAATGTTAACACCCTCTTTGTAATGTGAGCTTCTTAATTTATTTATGATCCCAAATTAAATACTTATTTGGGGATTTTCTTTCAAAAACCAACCTAGTTGCATATGTAATTCATGTAAGTGCTCATATATGTACTTAATTTACCTGGTTATTGGAAAAGCAATAAAAAACAGTGCTTTATTTTCTTACAAACTAACATGTTTATTTCAAATTCAAAATGCTATATTGTTGATGAATGTTGGTGCCTTTTAGTGTTGTATTTTGAAGGATAATATTGGAACTTCACTCTGTATTTTCATTATTCATTTTGTAGACTTTTGTAGGGCCTCATTCAATTGGAGGGCCATAACTAGATCACAAATCGCAGATTTTCTGTGATCGAGTTGCGTCCTGTCATTGCTCTACATCTTCTCTGCTATTTAATTGGCTGGGCCCACAAGTTTGTTCCCCTTCCCTAAAATCGCAAAGCATGATATTGGCAGTAAGCATTTGCATGCTTGAACATGATCGCGGTTTCAAGCCCATAACTCATGGTTCAAGACCGCAAAGTCGGAACTGTAAATGCAAATATAAAATCAATACAGCACTGTAAAGCACTGTAAATCATAGGAAACACAATGGGTGACATTAGAATTAAAAGCACAACATTCTCAAGCTTGCACAATATACAATATACAATACTTTATTTCAGGTTTGATTTCCGTCCAAAGTCCTACGGGCTTGAATGACCTCCAAGCCCGTAACTCGTTATTCAAGCCCATAGAAGGTTGGATTCCAAAGTCCTACGGTCTTGGAGGTTGGAGCGCGTAGGACTTTATGGCAAAAAATGTAACATGAAATAAATTATTTATTTATGACGATTTGCCAGCTTGAAAATCTTGTGCTATTAATTCTATGCTATTAATTCTAACACCTAACATCACTTTCAATTTTAATAAAAGTACAGGAGTGCTTTTTAATTTGCTTTTAAAGTGCTATGATTTGTAAGTAAGCCCTTTGGAACACCTCCTTGGGCCAAGTAACCTGTGGTTTGAGTTTAGCCATTTACGGGCTTGACGGAAGGGTAAATAGGAGCAATTAAATAGCGAATCAGGATTTTTTGTGGCCGCAACTTTTGCGGCCGTGAAAGTTCAAAGGCTTTCAGGGAAGTAAGTTGCAATTGAACAAATCTCTAGGAATCATAGATCACAGCACGTAACTCGATCGGAGCCCGCAAATGGAAGACAATTGAATAGCAAAGTAGCTTGTGACCTCCATTTGTAAGCCCGGATCTCTAAAACGCAGCAATTGAATAAGGCCCTTAGTTCTGCATTATTTTAGTTTAAAGTATAATGTCAAATATTTTATTAAATAATGTTATTCAATAATTCCTCCATTGTAAGCAAATTAATGAATGTAGATTGAAAATGTAACTTTATTGTGTTACTTTAAGACTTAGGTTTAACAAGAATTTATAATGTCTGATTCATCACTTTTGTCCAAGGAAACATATATACCTCCACTGCACTTCTTAAAGTAATGGGATGTTTAATGGCTCTATGTATAATTGATGACATCCTTCTGCTGAGTATCACACTAAGACACATTTATTGAATATCCAGCTTATTTAGAGGCTTAGCTTTGATGTAATAGCTGTCTCTAATATGCATAGTCCCACTAATCTCATACTGCATTATGTTTTTTAGCTGATGTTTAGATAAATAAAACTTGTATATACAGTGAATATAAAAATTCTACACACCCCTGTTAAAATGTCAGGTTTCTGTGCTGTAAAAAAATTAGACAAAGATAAATCATTTCAGAACTTTTTCCACTTTTAATGTGACCTATAAACTTTACAACTCAATTGAAAAACAAACTGAAATATTTTAGGTGGAGGGAAGAAAAATAAAAAATAAAAATAATGTGGTTGCATAAGTCTGCACACCCTCTTATAACTGGGGATGTACCTGTGTTCAGAATTAAGCAATCACATTCGAAATCTTGTTAAATAGGTGTCATCATACACCTGCCATCATTTAAAGTGCCTCTGATTAACCCCAAATAAAGTTCAGCTGCTCTAGTTGGTCTTTCCTGAAATTTTCTTAGTTCCATCCCACAGCAAAAGCCATGGTCCACAGAGAGCTTCCAAAGCATCAGAGGGATCTCATTGTTAAAAGGTATCAGTCAGGAGAAGGGTACAAAATAATTTCCAAGGCATTAGATATACCATGGAACACAGTGAAGACAGTCATCATCAAGTGGAGAAAATATGGCACAACAGTGACATTACCAAGAACTGGAGCTCCCTCCAAAATGGATAAAAATACGAGAAGAAAACTGCTCTGAGAAGGCTACCAAGAGGCCTACAGCAACATAAAAGGAGCTGCAGGAATATCTGGCAAGTACTGGCTGTGAGGTACATGTGACAACAATCTCCCATATTCTTCATATGTCTGGGCTATGGGGTATAGTGGCAAGATGAAAGCCTTTTCTTACCAAGAAAAACATCCAAGCCAGGCTACATTTTGCAAAAACACATCTGAAGTCTCCAAAAAGCATGTGGGAAAAGGAGTTATGGACTGATGAAGCCAAGGTTGAACATTTTGTCCATAAATCCAAAAGATATGTTTGGCGCAAAAACAACACTGCACATCACCAAAAGAACACCATACCCACAGTGAAGCATGGTTGTGGCAGCATCATTCTTTGGGGCTGTTTTTCTTCAGCTAGAACTGGGGCCTTAGTTAAGATAGAGGGAATTATGAACAGTTCCAAATACCAGTCAATATTGGCACAAAACCTTCAAGCTTTTGCTAGAAAGCTGAACATGAAGAGGAACTTCATCTTTCAGCATGAAAACAACCCAAAGCATACATCCAAATAAACAAAGGAATGGCTTCACCAGAAGAAAAATAAAGTTTTAGAATGGCCCAGTCAGAGCCCAGAGCTGAATCCAATTGAAAATCTGTGGGGTGATCTGAAGAGGGCTGTGCACTGGAGATGCCCTCACAATCTGACAGATTTGGAGTGTTTTTGCAAAGAAGAGTGGGCAAATCTTGTCAAGTCAAATTGTGCCATGCTGATAGACTCCTACCCAAAAAGACTGAGTGCTGTAATAAAATCAAAAGGTGCTTCAACAAAGTATTAGTTTAAGGGTGTGCATAATTATGAAACCATATTATTTTATTGTTATATTTTTTCTTCCCTCTACCTAAAATATTTAAGTTTGTTTTTCAATTGAGTTGTACAGTTTATAGGTCACATTAAAGGTGGAAAAAGTTCTGAAATGATTTATCTTTGTCTCATTTTTTTACAGCACAGAAACCTGTCATTTTAACACCTGTGTGTAGCCTTTTTTATCACTGTATGTTTGAAATCTTTATGTCTGGCTAAAGATAAATATCCTATTGATGAGGGTAAAATAATACAGTGCAAAAGCTGGCCTGCTGTTTAACGTTAAAATGATGAAAATCATAGCAAACAGCAATGATTGTTCTTGTAAAAAAGTTGTGGACGATTTGAAGGCAGTGATTTTATTTTCCTTGGCTCTAAGACTACTGCAGCCATGAAGTTAATAGCAGTTTGCTTCTGGGGAGGAAAACAATGGCAAGTCTGGATAAACTTTTAAAAAGTTTAAATATTACACAATCTGCAAAGGTCTGCATAGTTAGAGCTATGGTATTCCCAGTAGTAACATATGATCTGAGAGCTGGTCCATAAATAAGGCTGAGCACTGTAGATTTGAAGCCTCTAAATTGTGGCGTTGGAGAAAACTGCTTAGTGTGCCCTTGACTGCAAGAAGATCCAATAAATCAATACTTCAGGAAATCAAGCTAAACTAGCATAGATAAATAGAGACATTGGGCCTCATTCAATTGCTACTCACTCGAGATTCGGGCCCGCAAGTAGAGATAGCAAGTTACTTTGCTGTTCAAATGCCTCCTACTTGTGGGCCATGATCAGGTTACTTGCTGCACGCTACTATCCCTTACTTTCCTTAAAAGCACAAGTTACTTGCCTCCAAGCCTTTGATCTTTCAGGCCCGCAAGAGTTGCGGCCGCAAAAAATCACAAATTGCTATTCAATTGCTTCGCGTTACCCTCCCGTCAAGCTCGTAAATGGCAAAAATCTAACCACATGTTACTAGTACCAAAGAGGTCGAGCAAAGGTCTTACTTATAAATCGGAGCACTTTAAAATCAAATATTAAATCAATCCAGCACTGTAAATGATGGGGGGCAGAATTTAAAGGACAGCATTCTCAAGATCGCACATCGCCAAAATAAAATACTTTATTTCATGTTTATTTTCTGTCCAAAGTCCTTCAACCGCCAAGCCCGTAGGACTTTGAAATTCAACCTCAATAGATCGTTGAAGTCCTATGGACTTGAATAACGAGTTGCGAGCTTGGAGGTCATTCAAGCCCAAAGGACTTTGGACAGAAATTAAACATGAAATAAAGTATTGAATGTTTGCGATGTGCAAGCTTGAGAATGTTGTGCGTTAAATTCCAATGTCACCCATTGTGTTCCCTATCATTTACAGTGCTTGACAGTGCTGTATTGATTTTATATTTGCATTTATAGTGCTCCAAGTTTGCGGGCTTAAACCACGAGTTATGTGTTTGTGGCCGCGATTATGTATATCACTTCCCTGGTCAGCAGCTTCCTACTGAGGTATGCGACAGGGTGCTCTTCCCCCTGTCCATCTACCTGGTTCAGCACAACTTCAAGGCATAAGTGGAAGCATCTGTGTGGACAATAAAGGATCTCAGGTAGTCAGAGGTGGCCAAGACTGGAGAGGATGTCAGGGCTTGTTGGGGGATATGGAAGGCGGCTTCACGGGCTGGGGTCCACACCACCTCCATTGGGTGTTCCTTCTTGGTGAAGTCAGGATCTTTACCAGGGCACTGTAATGAGGAACACATTTTCGATAAAACCTCATAGTCCCCAGGAAAGCTCCCACCTGCTTTTTAGTCTTCAGTGTGGGCCAGGCAGCTATCCCCTGTACCTTAGCTGGCTCAGGTCTAATCTGCCCCCTACCCACTCTATGCCCTAGATACTGTACTACAGCCCTTGCCCATTGATACTTTTCAGGGTGAATAGTAAGACGTGCTTCCTGAATAGCCCCTAATACCTGTCTGAGGAGGATCAGGTGTTCTTCCCAGGTAGCACTGAATATTGGTATATCATCTAAGTAGGCTTGGGCATACAACTGGTGACCACACCATAAACTGATCCACTAGTCTCTGAAAGGTTGGAGGGGCATTTTTCACCCCAAAGGGCAATTCCAGGAACTGGTATAACCCAAAGGGAGTAATAAATGCTGACTTCTTCCTTGCAGACTCTGCTAGGGGAATCTGCTAGTAACTCTTTGACAGATCTAGGGTAGTCACATAAGTATGTAGCAGCACCCAACTGGTCTAACAACTCATCCATACAAGGAAAGAAGTAACAACTCATCCATACAAGGGATGGAGTAATCATCAGTTTTGTCATCAGTTTTGTCATTGAGCTTACGATTATTCACACAGAACCTGGTTGTGCCGTCTTCGTTGGGGACTAACACCACAGGGGATGCCCAAGGGCTCTTTGAAGGCTGGATAACTTTGAGCCGCACAGCTCCCATAGATCTTGGGTCAGGGTAGACATGAGCCGAGTACCCCTGTCAGACAAAATCTCCTGAAGGAAACCCATCTTAGAGAACACTAAAAGCAGGGCTCCTGCTACAGTAGAGGCAGAAATATTCCCTAGGGCCACTGCCTCGGGGGACATTGTCCACTACAGTAAGGATATACCTGTTTCCAGTCTTATTGGGCCTAGCTAGGGTTCCTACTAGGTTAATGGCCACACTCTATATGGGACTATCTATCACTCTAGCAGGTTTCCCAGCATGTCAATACCACTGACAGGCATCGCAGGAGTCACAATAATCATTAACATCCTGGTTCGTGTCTGGCCAGTAGAACACCCGGGTCAGCCTCTGCCTAGTCCTTTTACAGCCCATGTGGCCAGCTAAGGGTACATCATAGGCTAGTCCAAGTAAGCGAGTACTGAAATCAGCTGCCTCAGGCCCACTCCATGCCCTACCTTCTCATCCCCAATAGCCTATTCTCCCAAAAAAAAATCTCCCCATGAGAGCTTGCCTCCCTCTGAGCTGCCTTCTTCCTGATACCCTCAAGGGTACTATCCTCAGCCAGAGCTATCTTCAACTCCTCCAACCTGGTGCCTGGTAACCCAAACCCCCAAGCAGATAAAGAGCTCACCTTAGTATCCTTTGGGCTGACCAGTTCCTTTTCTCCTCCAGGGCTTCCAGACCTCAAAGCTGCTGACTGGGACCGGTTAATGTTGTTTAAATATCTGCAATCCATGGGCCCTAAGTCAATTTCCAATAACACATCCATGGGCAATCCCTCCCTGACCCCCACCTCCCAGATCTATTTGCCCTTGCACGAATCCAACTCCACATGGGCAAGGGGAATGATATACTGCTTCCTTCCAGCAACAACCAGATCCATAAATGTGTTCAGGATAGCTGAATGAAAGGCTCACCTTAGAGGGATGAATAACAGTCATGGCAGCCCCAGTGTCTTTAAACCCATCTACTTGCTGGCCATCCACTAACACAGGCTGTACATGGGTAATCTCTGGTACCCTTTGTCCAAGTGAGTGGCATGAATGGAGGGGCAGCTGGTGATCTCTCCCTGGCAATCCTAAAACCCCTCCACCTCCTCCTCCTCATTCTCATGGCCCCAATGCCCCAAATACATTAAGGGACGGACAGCATATTGCTCTGCCCTGCAGGGTTGGCTAGGGTAACTCCCTCAGGTAGTGGCCCTGCAGTTGGCATTTGAAACAAATAGGGACTTCCATGCTCTCCTGCACCTTTGGCTGACCACTGACACTTGTTGTGGGTTTAGGGGTACATGAACACCTGGATATGAATCCCATGGCTTCCTCCAGTTAGTATCCAGGCACTTTTGAAGGGCTATATAGGATTGGGAGGCCCCTGATGCAACTGGCTTAGCAGGCTAGGGTGGGTGATCAATAGGGACAGGTTTCTGACCTCTCACGTCCTCATACTGGTCAGCTAACCTTTCAGCTTCCTATACAGTATAAAGTTGCTTATCCTCCACCAACACCTGCATGGTCTCTGGGCAAATATGAAAACATTGCTCAATCATGATTACCTGCTTAGCATCCTCCAAGGTTCAAACCTCATTAGCCTTCCACCAGTTCTCTAGGGCAGTCCTGATCCTCTAGTCCACCTTAGCGTTGGTGTCCCCTTTTCTCTTGATCCCACTCCAAAACAGGGCAGGGTATTTCCCAGCAGTGAGAGAATACCTGAGACACAAAGCAAGTTGGACCTTGCTGTAGTCATAGGTCAGTTATCTAGGGATAGCTTGGCCCTCCCACTGAGCTTACTGGTCAGTATTTTGCCCCATTCTGCCAGTGGTACCTCATGTAGCTCACACTGCCTTTCAAAGTCCTGTAGGTACTTGTCCAGGTCACCTTGGTCATTCACAAAGGGCCAGATGTTGCTGTATGCCAGCTTAATGTTGGTGGGCAAACCCTCTTTAGAACTCCTGAAGTGGGAGACAGCTGGAGATAGACAGTAGCCACCTGGATGTCCCTGCTGAGCCTGTACCACCTGGGCAATCAGCCTCCTCCCCTAATTCAGTTCAGTGAAGAAGTGTGTAGTGGACTGGAGGGCACCGGTTAGTGTGAGGCATCTGGTTACCTCATCTGGCTCTTGGGTCATCTGTGCAGGTGACCTGGACAATTGTCACTTCCCACACTCATCTGGGTAACCTCCTCTTGGGCAGCCTGCTCCCCATTATATGTGAGCAGCTCCTCCACCAACACATCTCGGGGAACTTTTCTCCCTCGCTCTTTGATCATGGTACAGAGCTGAGGCATGGACAGACCACAGTAACTGGTCATGGTAGTTCTCTCTTAGGTTAGTAGAAGGGATCCCACCACTGACAGCCAGTTGTGGCGATCTGCTCTTCCTATGGGGCTTGAGAAGCCTTTGTAGAGTCAACCCTATCCCGCAGTATCATTTAGGTTTGTTTGGAATCCCCTCTGTAAGACAGCAGGACCTTAGCCAGACACTCCCCATTAGCCTCACACCTTTTTCGGAAGCAGGAATAAAGCTGAGCTAGAGATAGGTAATTAGTTGACCAGGGTAACAACCATGATACCAGGAGAAATTAACTCAAGGATCCACACCATTATCTATGTGATTCAGAAGCAACTGATTTATTTAGAAAATTCCAACATATTTAAAGGGAATAGGAGTGTATACAATACAACAATGAGTGGGAATGGTAGATAATTACAGGGAATTTACCCCACAGAGAGTCTTGCAGTAGCATCCTGACTTGCACCTCTAATAAGCAATAAATAATGCTGTATCTGACCCTGTTATGACCCTGAATAGAGCACATTTGTACATATACATATTATATAAATATATAAATATATATATATATGGGACCACTGGGGCCCCAGAGGGCTGAAAGGGCTACAAGTGGTTGAGGAGGCCACAGGGGCCGGCAGAGGGATGTGGGGGCCACAGGGAGCTGCATAGGGCCACATGGGGCCAAGGGGGGCCATGGGGGGCTATAGAGAGTTGATAGGGGCTACAAGGGAGTTAGGGGGGCACAGGCTCTGGTAGAGGGCCATGGGAGCCGCAGGGGGTTAAGTGGGGCCACAGAGAGACATGAAAGGCCACAAAGGACTAAAAGTGGCCACAGGGGCCAGCAGAGGGCCATGGGGGCCACAGGGGGGGAGGGGCGCTGGAGGGCCAAGGGTCACGGTAGGTCAAATAGGGACACCTCAAAGGCCAGGGCTGCACCGTCTGAACCAGCGGAAGCTCTACCATGAAAATCTATTTATCTTATTTTTAATAATTGTATTCATGGTGTATGTATATGTGTATGTATTGTGTACAGCTCTCAGATTAGACTAAAACATGGTGATATAGTTTAAACCACAATCATTTTTTCTTCTGTTTTGGTTTACTATTTTCTTTTGAGATCCTATTCCCAGGTCTGTATTTTAACAAGAGGAATATTTAGTAAAGTTTCAGTGAATATATTTTATCTGGCAAGCAACTACTAGCTAAACAGTGATAATTTAAAGCTGAAAAACACAGCTATTGAACTGGTATTCTTAACAGCAGAATTGCTTGGAATTAATCCAAATTGTATTCAATGGCTTTAATTGTTTTCAATTAATCCAGTTAAAAGCACATAGCTGCTTTAGGTAACACACGTCACCTTAATAATATTAACAAACATCCCACATATAAATTAAGCACCACATACTATAACTGCCCAAAGCAGCATCTTCAAAGATTTCCTAATGTTGTTGTATTTAAGGACATATTTAATGTTCATATCTTCACTGCAAAAAAACAAACAATATAAAAATCTTAATTAAAATGTAGAAACAAAATATTAGATAAATAATTAATTTGTGGAGATCCTTGCAGTTAATTTGGCTTTTTTTACATTGAGAATGTCAAAAAAAGTTAACTGAAAATGAAAAACTCAATAGTAGTCAAGTTCTGCATAATATTCAGCTTAGGTTCCCTTTGCAGTTGCCCAAGTTTATTTTTTATATATTGAATGCATTGCCTAATATGTTATTTTATTAACTCAGTAAGTTTTGTTTATGTTTTTCTACAGAGCATATTAATCTTGCTGTTTCAGTTGATAAAATTGAAACATAAAAAAATGTATTCCGTAAAATGGCATAAAAAGTGGAGTTATTTATCTGAATTTTTTTAACTCCATATGGTTAGTAACTTTCACTTATTTTGCATTCAGTGCTCAAAACAGAATATCTTTTTAGAATTCCTACCATACTAACATATATACTATTAGTGGGTTGTCCTATAAATGGTCATTTCAGAAACCTGGCTGCTCCCTTTAAACATGAATCCATGTAGAGACTCAAAGTAAAGCAGATCTAAGCTGGTTTATAAGACACTTTTGACATCCATAAATAAAACAGAACTACTTGTATACATTTTTATTTTGACTTGCAGTAGTCATTATTAAATATTATATTTGAGGATACTGAGATTTTGTCTAGTGTGTTCCAACCCGTTGTTTATTGCCTATCCATCTTTGCTACAACCACATCCCCTCTCTATTCACTAATTTCTCTACTCACTTTTTCTCCTTGCTCTACCTCTCTGTTTCTCTTCTCTCTGTGTCTCAAACTGATCCTTTTGGTCTTACATAAATCCTCTTACTTTGTTACTTGCAACTCCAGTCCTGGAATATGAAAAACTCAAAGTCCCCTCCCTTCTTGACCCTCTCCCACCCGCCTCAGATTTGTCTTTCTTGAGTCATAGAAATCACGTGCACCTGATCACTCAGCAACAACTGCTAACAAATATACCTAACGTATTGTTTCCCATGTATCCAGCCTAACAAATATAAATCTACATTATGTGCCCCTGAGTGCCAATCTACATCTTGTGCCACTAAGTGCTAGTCTACATCCTATTCCAATCAACATATTGTGCTGCTAAGTGCCAACCTACATCCTGTGCCAATCTACATCCTGTGCCACAAAGTGCAAACCTACACCTTTTGCCAATCTTCATCCTGTGCCACAAAGTGCCAGTCTACATGCTGTGCCACTAAGTGCCCATCTACATCTTGTGCCACTAAGTGCCAGTCTACAACCTGTGGCAATCTTCATCTTGTGCTACTAAGTGCCAATCTAAATCCTGTGCCACTAAGTGCCAATCTACATATTGTGCCACTAAGTGCCAATGTAGATGCTGTGCCTCCAAGTGCTGTTCGAATCTGCATGCCAATCTGCATGCCAATCTATATATCAATCTAAATGCTGTGCCAAACTGCATGCCAATCTACAAGCCAACCTACATGCCAATCTACATGCTGTGCCAATCTGCATGCCAATCTGCACTCTGTGCATGTGCTGTGTCTGTAAGAGCCCAAGTGCAGCCTGTAAGTGCCTAACGTGCAGAGGTCCAAACGGCCATGAACAGTTGAACACGACTGAACAACTAGATAGATAGATAGATAGATAGATAGATATAAATGAGCTTGATGAAGCTCAGATGGGCAGTGACTGACAGATGTGCATGGTGCCTACTGTACTGGCCGCTCATTGCAGGGTTCATTAACCTGCAAGTTTTGTGCTTGGGAATGCCATAGGGTCACATAGAGTCAGACATGACTGTACAATTATATATAGACTTGCGACTTGCCCATCAAATATGACGGAAATAACATTTGAAGCCTGGCAATGCTGCTTGCCACACAGTGTGAGTCTTTTGGCCCTCTGAGCATCTTCTGCACTCATCGCAAGCCTCTCCCCTCATGTACTTCAACTTTCCTGCTTTGCAATGATCACCTTCGGCGCTCATCGCGAGCCCCAAGATGAGCACCTTTCCTCCTGCCTACTGTACTTGCTGCTCATTGCAGGGTTCATTAACCTGCAAGTTTTGTGCTTGGGAATGCCATGTGTCTCTTTCCAGCATCTGCTCCCTGTCCCTTCCCTGTGTGTTTCTCCTCTGTGTGTCTGCTGGATCTTTCCATTGCTTTTATTTTCAAAGTCCCGCGGGCCTGGCGTTGTTCGTGCACGTGCTAGTGACTTTGCCATTGTGTATTTTCTTAGTCCCACGTATTTTTCCGAGTTCAATATTTTTCCAAAGTCGGAATGTGCTTTGCCTTGTTTTTATTCCATTTTCAGATTATTTTACCTTTTTCGGCCTCTATTTTTTTCTCGCTTCGCCAATTTTCTAGTGACAAAACACGGCAAATTGGGCTTAAATTTGCTTGCAACTTCACTCCCAGGCATTCTGGCTCTCTCCCTGTGCTGTGTGTGGCTTAATTTGTTTTTTATTTATTTTTTTGTTTTTCGAGTTTTCCGATTTCCGTGGTTTTGCCGTTACATTCGTATTTTTCAGAGATCTGATTTTTTTTGCCCTCGAGTTTCCGAGGTCGGATTTTTGTTTTTGAAGTCCTGCATTCCTTAAGTGCTTGTAGCCTAAGTAAGTCCCGTGTTCCTCAACTGCTTGCTGTCTAAGTCCTGCGTGCTTCAATGTCTCAACTGCGAGCCTTGCCTTCGGTGCCCATTCCAGCCTAAGGTCCGCGTGTCTGCATGCCTGAACTGCTCGCCTTGCTTTGCGGGCTCGCAGGAGCACCTTCGGTGCTCATTTCAGCCTAAGTCCGGCATGTTCCATGCATCAACTGCTCGCCTTACTTACCAAGGCTCGCAGGGCAATGAACGCCTTTTAATGCTCATTGCTAAAGTACTCTAAGCTCGGAAGGCTTCTTTTCCTAAACAAATCGCAGTTTGACAACTATTATATGTGATATAAATGAGCTTGAGGAAGCTCATAGGCAAACAGATGTGCTTGGCGTATTGTGGTCCATAGGGTCACGGAAAGTCGAACATGACTGAATAATTAAACAAGAAAAAAAAAATATATATATATATATATATATATATGTTTTTTTTATTTATATTTATTATATATATTTATATAAATATGTCTATATAGAAAGAGATTCAAACTCACACACAGTATATATAGATGAACACACACACAGTATACATAGATGAATACTCACACTATTGCAATATATAATGACCTGTTTTTGGACAAAGATTTTAGTTAGTCCTCTGACTAAAATGTTTGTCAAATAAAAAAGGTATCACTATGTACTGTAATAGTGTGATTATTCATCTACAGTGGATATAAAAAGTCTACACACCCCTGTTAAAATGTCAGGTTTCTGTGCTGTAAAAAAATGAGACAAAGATAAATCATTTCAGAACTTTTTCCACCTTTAATGTGGCTTATAAACTGTACAACTCAATTGAAAAACAAACTTAAATCTTTTAGGGAAGAAAAAATCTAAAAATTAAATATTATGGTTGCATAAGTATGCACACCCTTAAACTAATACTTTGTTGAAGCACCTTTTGATTTTATTACAGCACTCAGTCTTTTTGGGTATGAGTCTATCAGCATGGCACATTTTGACTTGGCAAGATTTGCCCACTCTTCTTTGTAAAAACACTCCAAATCTGTCAGATTGCGAGGGCATCTCCTGTGCACAGCCCTCTTCAGATCACCCCACAGATTTTCAATCGGATTCAGGTCTGGGCTCTGGCTGGGCCATTCCAAAACTTTAATCTTCTTCTGTTGAAGCCATTCCTTTGTTGATTTCGATGTATGCTTTGGGTCGTTGTCATGCCGAAAGATGAAGTTCCTCTTCATGTTCAGCTTTCTAGCAGAAGCCTGAAGGTTTTGTGCCAATATTGACTGGTATTTGGAACTGTTCATAATTCCCACTATCTTAACTAAGGCCCCAGTTCCAGCTGAAGAAAAACAGCCCCAAAGCATGATGCTGCCACCACCATGCTTCACTGTGGGTATGGTGTTCTTTTGGTGATGTGCAGTGTTGTTTTTGCACCAAACATATCTTTTGGAATTATGGCCAAAAACTTCAACCTTGGTTTCATCAGACCATAACACCTTTTCCAACATGCTTTTGGGAGACTTCAGATGTGTTTTTGCAAAATGTGGCCTGGCTTGGATGTTTTTCTTGATAAGAAAAGGCTTTCGCCTTGCCACTCTACCTCATAGCCCAGACATATGAAGAATACGGGAGATTGTTGTCACATGTACCCCACAGCCAGTACTTGCCAGATATTCCTGCAGCTCCTTTAATGTTGCTGTAGGCCTCTTGGTAGCCTCCAAGACCAGTTTTCTTCTCGACTTTTCCTCAATTTTGGAGGGAGCTCCAGTTCTTGGTAATGTCACTGTAGTGCCATATTTTCTCCACTTGATGATGACTGTGTTCCATGGTATATCTAATGCCTTGGAAATTCTTTTGTACCCTTCTCCTGACTGGTACCTTTTAACAATGAGATCCCTCTGATGCTTTGGAAGCTCTCTGTGGACCATGGCTTTTGCTGTGGGATGATTTCAGGAAATACCAACTAGAGCAACTGAACTTTATTTGGGGTTAATCAGAGGCACTATAAATGATGGCAGGTGTATGCTGACTCCTATTTAACACGATTTGCAATGTGATTGCATAATTCTGAACACAGCTACATCCCCATTTATAAGAGGGTGTGCAGACTTATGCAACCACATTATTTTTATTTTTTATTTTTCTTCCCTCCACCCAAAAGATTTTAGTTTGTTTTTCAATTGAGTTGTCCAGTTTATAGGTCACATTAAAGGTGGAAAAAGTTCTGAAATGATTTATCTTTGTCTCATTTTTTTACAGCACAAAAACCTGACATTTTAACAGGGGTGTGTAGACTTTTTATATCCACTGTATGTATACTGTGCACCCTTACTCTCGCTCTGCTGCTCCTATCACACACAAGCTCTGTGTGTAGAGGAGAAAGGGAGTGAACTTGCTACAATTGCAGGCTGCTCATTAGTACTGGATGTGAGACACACCTCTGCATCCTGATTGGTTCAAGTAACAGAGAGGAGACAGCACCCCCCTGGCTTTTATATGTAAGAGTCCAATGGCGGCAATCAGGCAAATAAGCAAAAACATTTTTTATTTCATATTTAAGTTAAAAAAAGCACAGATTTAAAAAATTCTAAAAGTTTTTAACTATGTTTATAGGAGATCTTTCCTATAATGTGGTCTAAACTGTGCTAAATTAAGTGTCCCTTTAACAGAAAAGCTACATAACTGTTTGACTTTGTAAAAAGTAAATGAGCCTGTGCACATTTAGATGTTGCTTTATATAATGTTTGATCATATCATAAACCTATTTCTTAGTGTTTTTAGACTTAAATTGGCCCATTTTGTAATTTATATGATTTGTGCCATATGCTTTTGTGCAATTGTGTTGTTTGTAAATTAAAAAAGTGGGAGTGAAAGTTTTATTTTCCATTCTTATGATAAAGTGCAAAAACAGAGAAATTCTAGTTACATAGTGACATAAAGTTCAACTTTTTAAGATCGCCTCTGATCTGCAGTATTCAGATTATTTTTTTAAATTGGTAATTGATCCAGAGGAAGTCAGACAGAAAAAAAAAACTCAAGTGAAACTTGTCAATTATCTCCAAAGGTAAAAAAAATAATTCCTACCTGACCCCAGATATTGGCGATTGGACTCCTCCCTGGATAAATACTTTCTAATTAACCAGGATAACCCTGTATGCCCTCTTTATTTAGAAGTATATCCAATCCTTTTTTAAAGATATCTATTGAATCTGCCCCACCTCCTTTGGAAGAGAATTCCATAGTTTATCCACCCTTACTGTGAATAACCCTTTTCTTTCTTTAAGGTTAAATTATTTTACTTCTAACCTCAAAAGATGTCCTCTTGTCAGTTGAAAACTTCTTGGCACAAAAAGTTCACTTGACAAAGCCTTATATTGACCATGGATATATTTTTATAAGGTAATTATATCCCCTCTTAGATGCCTTTTTTTTCTGGAGAGAATAAGTTTAATTTGGTTAGTCTTTCTTCATAACTTAGCCCACTTCCCTTATTAGTTTTGTTGCTCTTCTCTGTACATTTTCCAACTCTAAAATGTCCTTTTTATGAAGTGGTGATTACAGTTGTACTCCATATTCCAAATGAGGAATAGTGGCAGAATTATATTTGCTTACCTTGCTTCTATAACCTTCTTAATACATGCTAATATGTTATTTACCTTTGCAGCTGATGCTTGACATTCAGCTCTGTAACCTGGGTTGTTGTCCACAAGCACTCCAAAATCCCTTTCAATATTCAATACCCAGAGATTTACTCCATTTAGATCATAAAATACATGGCTATTTTTCCTTACTAAATGCATAACTTTAAATCTATTCATATTAAATCTCATCTGCAATTTAGTCCCCATTTCTCTACTTTATGCAAATCCCTTTGGAGGGAAAGGACATTTTTTTCTGATTTAATTATTATTATTATTTTTATAGTTCATTTATATTGCGCTGACATATTCCGTAGCGCTGTACATAAATTAAGTTCAGACAAAGATAATTACAAATTAACATATAGCAAAGCAAGGAGGGCCCTGCCTTTAAGCTAGGAATTGAATGTCCATGGTGAATTCCCTAAGTACTTAGGATAGAAACTCGCAGTCTTACAATCTAAGGTATAGTGAGTGGTAAAAGAGGGAGAGAGAGGTGATAAGCGTGTTAGGGTGGAAGGTACGCTTTTAAGTGAGAGTGAGATGTTTTAAGTGAGGTTTTAAATGTTTTGGGACAAGAGGATAATCTGATGGAGTGAGACAAGGAGTTCCAGAGACTAGGGGCAACACGAGAAAAGTCCTGGAGGCGGGAGTGAGAGGACGTGACAAGAGTTGTAGAAAGAAGAAGGTCATTATCAGAACGAAGAGGGCGGGTGGGGGAATATTTGAAGATGAGAGCAGAGATATAAGGGGGAGCGTTATTGTTGAGGGCTTTGTAAGTTAGGTTCATGATTTTAAAAAAATGTCTTGAGGCTAAGGGAAGCCAGTGGAGTGATTGACAGAGAGGTGATGCCGACACTGAACATTATGTACGGAAGATGAGTCAAGCAGAGGCATTCATAATGGATTGAAGTAGAGATAGCCGGGTGGTAGGTAGGCCAACAAGAAGCAAGTTGCAGTAGTCTAGTCGAGAGATGATGAGAGAGTGTATAAGGATTTTAGTTGTGTCTTGTGTAAGATAGTGACAAATTCTGGAGATGTTTTTTAGATGGAGAAGACAATATTTAGTTAGTGATTGTATGTGAGGAATGAAAGTGTGACAGTGTGAGGTCCAGTAGAACTCCAAGACAATGGGTTTGGGAGGAGGGGGTGATGATGTCGTTGTTGACAGTCAGAGAGATGTGAGGGATTGACGCTGTGGGAGAGAGAACCCAATAATCACTGGGCCCTACCAATTGACTGTGTGGAAATAGTGGAGAGGTTCCTTGGATGACCATTGTCCAGGAGCCAGCCACAGACCCTGGAGCAGAAACAGAAAGTAGCCCTGCTCTTCAGCCTGTACAAGAGGCAGTAGCAGCTGCTTCTCAAGGGCTGCATGTATCTACACACCAGGCAGTCTCAGATGGAGAGAGTCAGGAGGTTCCACCTGAGGATCCAGAGACCAAATAGCCAGAGGGTACCCCAGATTGTGTTTTTTCTCCTGGCCTCCCTTCTTTGACTCCCGTGCAGCTGCCCAAAGACACTGGTTGTGTGCCTGTAACCCTGGAAAGAAGGGGCCACTGGCCAGGCTTGTTGGGAGAGAGGTTGGCTACTGAACCACAATGGCTTGTGTCAGAACTGCCCATTAATCCACCATAGAATGTCACTAGCCCATGTTGCAACTCCAGCATCCCAGTTTATTCAGGAGAAAGCTCAGGCCTGACACAGGGAACCTTGTACTCTTCAATTGTACCCATCCAGAATCAGCAGGACAAGAGGTCTCCCTAGCCTGGAAGAAGAGAGCTTTGCTGGGTAAGCATCCTCCCAAGTTTATGCTGGACTTACTAACTGGGACGTAATGTTTCCCCTGGACTACCTTGAAGGGTCCTCCATGGCAGTTGTCTTATAAGGTCTCCCCAGAGGCTTGGGAAAGTCACTAGGCCACTAGGAAGGAGTGCGTATTTGCCCTGGACAGGAGGAGGCAGAGTACCCAGAGAGCCACTGAGGCTATCACATTGATGGACTTTCCAGACAGGAGGACAAGTAAAGGCAGCATAGCTAGAGAATTATCCATCAGGATGATCCTCTATGCTATACTAGAAAGGAAAGGGGGAGAAGTTGTCATGATTTAATTGTTTAAGGACTCATATTGTCAGTAATTTATGAATATGTCCAAGGGAGCATGACATTGTTACATTGGGATTATGTGTTATTGTGTGGTTATATGTTGCCTGTACATGGTTATTATGTATTCTAGTTATAATATATTATAAGAGGGAAAATGTTATATAGAACATATGTGGAATTGGTAGAAATGCTCTGCATAGAAGTTAGCTGCAGATCATTGCACACTCACACATACAGACCTTGGGTTCACAACAGATGCATGTACTTCAACTAATTCTAAGCAAACACTTGAGTTTAACATAAAGGTTTGTTCACTAGATATCTGGTGAATTTGATCTCAATAGCTTTGATAGCCCAAGATTGCAAGCCAGATGGTCTGACATCGCACATACACAAATGTACACAAGGGTGTGGTATTGGAGAGTATAAATATGTTGTTTTGATCATTCAATAAAGGTTGAGAGATAGTTTTCACATAAACAAGGTGTGAGACTATGTCTGTGTGTTGTATCCTGACTTGGGGAGTGGTCTTGCCATGGGCCACTAAATAACCTGTAAGCAATATTCTCTGCCTGTACCATTTGGGCCTTGCCCTTTTCAGAATCCATCTTTTGTGTCACAAAAAAAATTTACTACATGATTCTGCTGGGGTAGGTTTCAACTAGGTTCATATCAAGCCCCCTTGAAGAAGCAGATTGTGACACTCCCTTCTTAAATATAGGTATCACCTCTGCTTTTCTCCAGTCATTCTGTTCTAATAAATTTAATAAAAGCATACTCTGAAGGATAATTGCCAGGAAAAAAAATCCCCAGGGGTTCCTGTAACAACCCAAAGTTGAGGGGCCAATCTCTTATAATTTTAACCTCTTCCCTGCAATGGGAAGGGGTTTATGTAGATGGATGGAGGAGGGCATATATTTCGAAAAAACAGCACTGCTTTGGAGATTACTGAGCTGACTGCATGGTTACAGTAGTGCATCAGGGCTGCATTGAAACAGCCTTGGTGCATGACCCCCAGTTTATTGTAGGAGTTTAGATTGGAATTGATATGCAGCTTGAGCAAAAAAGCTTTCACTGTTACCATGGAGCTTTTTTGTGCAGGTACAAATCTTTTTTTGTTTTTTTAAATGTTTCTATATTTTATAAAAATATTGATATGTTGTTTCATGTACTGATGATGAATTAACTATAATATTACTCTACTGTTTTTGTTTAGCTGTATTTCTTTCTTAGTAACTCTTTTTAAACAAACTTATTTGAACTTCTTCGGCTTTTTTACGATTCTATATGAAATTTTTAAAATCCCGAAAATGATTGAACAAAACTACCAAATCATTGTTTAAAAACCCACTCATTATGGTCACCCTGATAAAGCTCCCACCCCTTCCAGCTATCGCTACCCTGCTGTGTCACTGCACAGTCATGACCAGTATACAGACCTTGGCCCATTGCTCCACCTCAGTGATAAACTTCTTTTAACTTCCCTATATTAATCCACATAAACCATAACTTACTTTACTGTTTTTACTGATCTTTATGAAATCATCTTCCAGTGTCCATATTAGGCATAGGTACCAAACTCCTCTCTGAATACTTTGAATTAAACCAATGAACATCAACTGTAATCAAAAATTAGGGCAGGGCAGGTGCCCTTTAATTTGAAAGTTACTCACTTGTCATTGTTTTATATACAAAATGCCAATTATTTCTTCTTTTTAACCTAGTGAGCTCTTCTTATGTCCTTCATTTAACCAGACTTAATACAGATACAGAAGTTTAGCAATTTAAATATCTCCACTAGGACATTTCTTGAAAGAAAATCTAATGCATTTTCTTATATATGTTTAAGAAACATAGTTGCATTCAACACAAAATCCATGGGTAACATAAAAAATAAATACATAAATAGTAGTTAACATATTTTTCTATTTCTAATTTCGAAAATATTATTAACTGCAAGCTTCTAAATGTAATTAATGTCAATGTTGAATCTCCCATTCTCTCTGTGCAGGTTTGCTGTTGCAGGAATGTAGGAATATCTAGCAAAATCCTTGCATTGGAACCACAGGGTTCTGGACTGACTCATACTTTTATGTGATTATGGGGAACTTCTTAGAGTCATTTCACTATATGAGGAGAAAACACATCTGCATTGTGTGTTCTCTGTGGGCAAAATAAGATATCATACTTCCAACAAAATTTCAATTGGTTAGATGCCTGAAATATATGTTCAAATGTTTGTTAGCATATCATCCTTGGTTTAAGAAATAGTAGTTTCTTTACTCCATTGCAAAGTTTATATTTTTGCTTATAGGGATAAATTTTAACACCACTACAAAAAAACAAAAACACAAAAAACATCGTGTTGCACCCCTTTGCAATCATCAGTAATTGCTTGGGCTGGACCCAAATCTGCTTAAGTCATTGTTCATACTAGTACTGCAGCTATCCTCTCATTATTACAGTAGCAGAACACTCCCATTGACAAAACCCTCTCCCTTGAAGATGAGTACTAGTATAATGAATGTCCTACTCTCTTATCACCCCCTCTCACTTTTCCCTTAAAGACTTTTATCTTGCTGCCCCTATTCTTTGGATCTCCTTGCGTTGCTCTAGTAAACTATCCTCCTGCCTCAAAACCTCACTAAAATGCACCTGTTCAAAGAAAAGTATCACCTTTAGTCTTAATATGCACAACTCATATATCATACTTCCATACCTCACCCATACCATTTAGATTGTAAGTTTCAGAGTTTTCAATCTTGTTAGGTGCTTTAGGGAAAGCACTGTGCACATTTAATCTTAAACTCAAAGACAGGGATTTCCATTTTTATGTTACCATTGTATTTAAATTTTACTTAACCCATGAATAGCTTTAATTAATATATTGGCATGTTAAGAATAAAGTATGATAATAATAATAATAATAATAATAATAATAATAATAATCTTGCAATCAATTGCATTCTCCTGGAATGTACTTATTATTTCATCTTACATCTATTGTTAAAATAAATGGATGTTGTATTCTATTATTCACTGCTTAGTTGCAAGCTTAAGTGATTGTGTACAAATGTTGTAAATCATTAATGCAGTAGTGTAAAAGTGTTGTAAAGCTTTTAGACCCTAATGTACATTTGTTGCAAAGATTTTAGACAACAGTGTGTAGATGCTGTAAAGCTGTAGATTGTCTTTGTTGCAAAGCTTTTAGCCTACAGTTTGCAAGTGCTTTAAAGCTTTTGTGTATTCTGCAAATACTGAGTTAGAGTCCATCACACTTGAGTAGTGATCTGGCTGCAGACATAAGGCTCCATTCCATGGCCCACGTGGGAGGTTCTGCAATTAAAGTTGACTTGAAAATCACTACAAAGCAATCACTCCACACTACTTTAATAAACCTATGAGAAGTGTCAGCCAAAAGGTGTTACATTTCCAAAAATTGCAAATCACAAGTACCTATCCCATTGAGATTTTCTAAAAGCTCATCACATCTTTCCAGTAATTAAATCTCTGAACTCCGAGGGTTACGCTTAAGTCCTTCAGTGAAGATATTTTTTAAAAATCCTTTGTGTACCTTCACTCATCTGTACAGGCACATCAAAAAGCATACAAGCATCAAACTTGATGCTATTATTAGCTTGACATTTGACACCATTAAGGGGTTAATACCACCACCCTCATGAGCACACTCAATATATAGTATTTACAATGTGCCTGGGGATCCCCAGAATTCCGCAAAAACACTATCCACTCTAAGACCGGGGATCCTGGGATTGTCCCTAATATCCTCTATGTACCAAAGGAATCCCCAGGGATTCTCTCTTACCACTGAATACGAGCTGGGGGAATTTCCCCTTTCCCATGCACTATCACCTATAACCATTGGGTTCCCTGTGGAACCCCATGACACCTAAATGTAATCCCAATATTATGTGGTTCTCCATAGACCCCCACAGTATATGTAGTTGTAACCATGGTGGTCCCTAGAGACAGACCTCAATAACACCTACATTTAAAGTATGTTCCATGGGGCTTACTAACAGACCATCTTGGCAGCCAAACAATTACCTCTGAAATCAATCCCGCTGCTACCCCAGTGGTCCATATTGGACCCTCATGTAAGATAATGCGCAGTGGTGGTCCATAAGGACCCCATACTGCCTATTGCTATAAATGATAGTTAAATAAAGTTACAGATAAAAAAAAAGGAATTAGCAAACATAAAACAAGACTAAACCTGTAAGGAGAAATGTATACTTACCTACACTATGATGTACTTCAGCGATGATCAGTTATGCCCTGGTCCACATTCTACTTCCCTGGGTAAGTGGGAGATCCATGTCGATTGAATTTGAAGTTCACAATCCTCATCTATTGGCCCATTGAAATGGGCCTCCTCCTAAAAAAGCGGCAGCTCTAAAACAAAAAATGGCCAATCTGTATAATATTTGCTATTACAATTAGTTTGCATGCAGCCTCAAACTCTTATTCAAATCAGGGATTGTAACAACTATCTGAAAACAATGTTGAACTTTTCTTCACCAAAGCTGTAGTGGAATATTGTTGACAGTGTGAATTGATTAACTAGCTCTATATCTCTGCAAATAATAAATACACTATGACGTTCATATAACAAAATAAATAATTTAGACTAAAATGAGAAAATACATTTCTATGTACCATACAGACTATGGATACTTTGGAAAGATTTATGTCTTAGTATTTATATTCATCAGAGTTACAGCTTTACTGTACTAATGGAGATTGTTTAGTACATTTCTATTTTACTCCCAAAATTGTTATACCAAATGATGCTGTTATTCCATATAATGAGCTCTGGTATTAAAACTGCACTTTACAGTATTTTATGCATATTATACAGAAACCCAGAAGACAAAAGAGTAAATAATTCACATGACCAGTGCACATTGTGCTAATGAGACTTGTCACAGTCAATATTTTAACATTGTTTCATAACGAGATTCACTTATTTTCATTATTTTTCTTTATTTTTTTTTTACTGGACACTCTGAGTATACAGTCTCTGTTTTAATGAGCAAATAAATGTTATTTCTTGCTCACAAGTGAACCTACAAAAATGGAAATAATTTATTATTAGCTATGTAATGATAATTTCTAATAAAGTTATTTCCTTTATAGAGGTAACTTGATCTACATTTTCAGTCGCATATGTGATGGCTAATTAATCATTTCTGTAATGCCTTTTTAAACTCATGTAAGAACAATTAATTGTATTTTACATGAAAACAACAAATATAAGTCAGATTTTGATTGTTGACATTTTATATTGTGAATTGTACTGATAAAACCAGTAAAATTAGATAACTTAAACGATTAACATTGGTATTTAGAATTGTACTAAAATAAAGTAATCAGTATTCATAAGACTTCATATTATACAGTGCTTTGCAAAAGTATTCACCCCCTTGGCATTTTTCGAGTTTTGTTGCCTCACAACCTGGAATTAACATGGATTGTTTGAGGATTTGCATAATCTGTTTAATGTTTAATTTACAGAACATGCCCACAACATTAGCAGTGTGTTTGGGGTCATTGTCCTGCTGGAAGGTGAACCTCCATCCTATCCTCAAATCATGAACAGAGTGGTACAGGTTTTGCTCAAGAATATCCCTGTATTTAGCACCATCCATCTTTCCCTCAACTAGGTTTGTGCCAGACATAGCGTTTTCTTTGATGGCCGAAAAGTAAAATGTTTGTCTCATCAGACCAGAGCGCCTTCCTCCATACATTTTGGGAGTCTCCCACATGCCTTTTTGCAAACTCAAAATGTCCCATTTTGCTTTTTTGCTGAAAGTAATGGCTTTCTTCTGGCCACTCTGCCATGAAACCCAACTGTATAAGATAATCATAAGATAATCATATCCCCTCTTAGACACTTTTTCTAGCAAGAATACGTTTAATTTGGTTAGTCTTTCTTCATAACTTAGCCCCTACATTCCCCTTATTAGTTTTGTTGCCCTTCTCTGTACCTTTACCAACTCTAAAATGTATTTTTATGAATCGATGCCCAACATTGTACTCCATATTCCAAATTAGGGCATACTTCTATACCCTTCTTAATACATGCTAATATTACCTAGGTGCACTGCACTGCTACCTAGGTGGTTTTCCACAAGCACTCCTAAATCCCTTTCAATATCTGATACCCCTAGATTTGTTCCATTAATATTATAAGTTGCATGGGTATTTTTCTTTCCCAGATGCATCATTTTACATTTATTCATGTTAAATCTCATCTGCCATTTAGTTGCCCATTTCTCAAATTCATGCAAATCTCTTAATGCAAGTTACTAAAGAGATAGTGGTCCAGACCATCTCATCTGCCTCCAGAGGAATCTGTATGTGGACCAAGAAGCTATGGTCAGAAACTAAAGGCAAATTTAATATTGCTGGGAGGAATATTAACAATGTTTGTTATGCGGATGATACTACTATGGTGATTAATAGTGAGGAGAAACAAAAGACCCTACTAATGAGGTTGAAAAAAGAGAGTGCAAAACCTGGCCTTCTGCTCAACTTTTAAAAGACAATATTCAGTTCAAACACCAATTTCAGTGCCTGGCAAGTAGATGGGAAAGAAGTGGAGGCAGTTACAGATTTTATTTTTCTGGGCTCCAAGATCTCTGCAGGTGGTGACTGCAGCATGGGGAGGATCTTTCTGAGGAGGAAAGCTAAGGCAAGTCTGGACAGGCTAAAAAAAAAAGTAAATTTATTTACACTATTAATGAAGGTTTGCATACACAGAAATATGTTATTCCCAGTGGTAACATATGTATGTGAGAGTTGGGCCATAAAGAAGGCAGAGCACTGTATAATTTACGCCATTGAATTGTGGTCCTAGTGAAAGTTGTTTAGAGTCCCTTGGATTGCAAGAAGATTCAATCAATCAATACTACAGGAATCCAGCCAATCTGTTCACTGGAAGGTTTGATCATGAGCCTAAAGGTCAAATATTTTGAACAAATCATGAGAAGACAGGATTCCATAGAGAAGACTCTGATGCTGGGAAAGACTGAAGGCACACAAAGAAGGAGACCGCAGAAGTGGAGATGGATAGGTTCACAGTCAGACACCTCTGAGTGACTTAACAACGACAATTTGATATACAGAATCAAATCTGTACACATATTTATTTTAAAAGCAAATACGTTTTTTTTAAAAACTTACATTTTAAAATGTGCAGCGAACAATCTATAGGAAGCATCCCTACCATTAATATTTTACCTCTTAAAATTGTTCACTGTACTTCTGGGTTAGCACCATGAAGTGATAGATGATTGTTAAGTTGACTATGATTCTGTTTAGACAATTAGGTTAGCATTAAGAAAAACTTAGAAAAAAGACACTTATAAGTCCAAAATGGTAACTCCTTTAGGATACGAGACAAACAAATATATGTATAATATTAAGAAAATCATAATAATGAATAATCCACAAATGTATTCATGTAATTTATTAAGATAAGATTAAAAACAAGACCACAACATATAAAATGTTATAGAACAGAAAAGGTCCCAACAGCAGAAAAAATGGCAAATCCAAACAATGAATATGTCATATATTTAACAGAGGGCAATACTGGACAAATATATTGGAAATAACATCACAATGTGCCAAAATAAATATAAAATCAATAATGCTCAAAAATTACAAATAAAGTGTTCTTTAATCCATATTACCTTGGTGGTAAGCGGCGCCTACCACTTACTACTTTAAATTAACTATTATACTACCTAAAATCTATCCCTAGTTATAGGGGTTAAACTGGGGATCCACAGCTACACTAGCTAGGCTAATGTGAAAACAAATAAAAAACAAAAAAACATGTGCAAAACACCACTGTAAACATGTAATAATTAGTGAACAATAAAACCATTTTAATAAATTGAAAAACTAAGTGCAAATATATAGAGATAACCTAAATTACATATAGATTATAGCAAGGTAAAAACTAACAATGTAAATATGTACACCTCAATATTGACAAGATGCTCAGCATAAGTGCAGAACAACTATCTATAAATGTTGTCACTTTAAATTGATGCCTAAATATAAGGTGATATGTGAGTGTGAGTGATTAATCATTATATAATATCACCTTCCTGTCTTTCCTAATTTCCAAAGTAGTGTTAAGTAATCATGTATACATTTACAAGCTCACAATTGTATTCTATTTTTTTCTTTTTCTTACAATTAGGTTAGCAGCTACTCTAGAATTCAGCAGTTGATGGTCTCAGTCATGATCTGTGGGACTTGATAACAATCTCCAGAACTTTTGAGTGCTTTAACTATATTCTTTTAAATGCATACTGGAAAATTGGTTGGTAGGTTTGACTTTAGCACTGTTGCATTGTCTCCGACAATATCAAAAGCTGCATTCTGCGTCCCGCCCCCCCTGCCCCCCCCCCCCCCCCCCCCTGCCAAAAAAAACGACATGGCGAACAATATCTTGAATAAGAAATCCTGGTAGATAGTGCCTTTAGGTTTCATCTATAATTTGCCAATCTTTAACTTTTACAAGCTGATCTAGCAAAAAAAATAACTTTTTTTTAAAATGTTTGTAAGCAGTTTCTAAGTATTGAATGTATTGATTTTGCTTTAGATTTAAAACATAAAGCTGATGCCTTTGATTATTTTACGGCCACTTAAATTATTATCACAAATCAGCCATGAAAGGAATGTTATTTTATGTCTGAAAGCAGTCTCACATTTCATAGCTATTATTTTTAAAGAGGCATAGAACTCCTGATAGTTCTTTGATGCACTTATGTAAGCCTGGTTTAATCATTAGAAACAATGGGCCCTCAATTTGTAAATGTTTACACATTTAAAACTGCTCTTAATATTGCCACATATTCCATTAGCAACTCACAATCTGATTAAGAGTTTGCCGGCCACAATTATTATGGGACAGCCAAACCCGCAAAACTGGCCTTAGAACTCCATTGATTTTAGCACAGCTCGAATATTATGAGCTCTAAAAAATTAAGGTTACACAAAATCGATATTCTATTAGACCCGTAACTCTTGCTCGCAAATAAAGTCTAAATCTCATTAGAGCTGTAACAACAATTAAACAGACAATATTGTACTTTAAAAGCATGGGGATGTATGGAGAGACATTATAATTAATTGCACATCAATCTCAAACCCACAAATATGCAATTAAAAAATATTATTTTTAAATGTTATTTCTGAGAATTATCGATCCTAGGACTCAAGTGGTTAATACATATTATGAAACCCACATGGACTAAAACAGATGAGCTAATGCATTTTATAGAGTTCTAGAGATTGCTTGATCGCGAGCCCAATCAGTAAATATAACTTACTAGCGACTTGCCCGTCAAAAAGGAGACAATAAAATTGTAAGGCTGGGAATGCTGTACCTTCTGCGCTCATCTCGAGCCCTGAGCTCTACGCCTTTAGCGTTTATCTCCCTACGTGTACTGTACGGGCCTCGCAATCTGTGCCTTTCGCGGTTATCGAGAGCCCATCAATGAGTTGCTTTGCCGCTCATTGCAGGCCTCGTTAACCTGCAACCTTTGTGCTTGGGAATGCCATGTGTCTCTTTCCAGCATCTCCCCCCCTGTCCCTTCTGTGTGTCTGTGGAATCTTTGCTTGGCACGTGCCGACTGCTGTTGGTTTAATTTTCAAAGTCACGCGTGCCTGGCGTTTGAGTTACTGTTTTCGCCGTTGTGTATTTTGAGTACCTTTGGTGCTCATTGCAGCTAAGTCCCACGGGCTTGTGGCGCTCATCTCCACCCCCTGCAATAAGCGCCTTTGGCACAACTGCGTCCCTTACTTCGCCAGGGCCAAAAAGCGTGACAACAACTCACAGTTTGACAACTATTATAGTTGATTGACACTAATTAATTTATAGCCTCCAATTGCAGATTATGTCTCACTTCCATGTTTTACTGACATCATGATGACGGTCTCGGCGCGCTTGTGTTATGGTGCTATTCAATTCGGCAAGACCGCAAGTTAGGGGCAGATAGCGAAATTCGTAAACCATGCCATCGTATGTAGCATTTGCAATCTTGAACATGATCAATTAAACAAGATCGTAACTCCTGATGCTGAAACAGCCAATAGAAAAGGAGCCCGTCATCATGAAGGCTGTACAACATACAGTTGACATGTCAATCAACTAGAGATTCAGGGTCCGATATGCCATCGGCCTTGCATACCCGCTATCTCAAAAATAATAAAAATGAGGCCAATGTGATAGTCCATGTGGGTGGCCTGATATGTACAGTATTAACTCGATCTAACCACTGAATTAAAACTTAAAATAAACAAATTTTGATTGGAGATTTGCAAACTTGAGACTGCAAGTAATTCTAATGACTTTCATCACTTTCCCCCTATTTTAAAGTACAGTATTGATTTTTTATTTGCATTTAAAGTGATCCGGACATGTCTTCAAGCCCTTTGTGAGTCCTCTTTGGAACCCGTAACTTGTGGACTGACTTTTGCCATTTGCGGCCTTAGCGGGGTGGTTAGCGAGAGGGAATCGTAGCAATTGAATAGCTATTTGCGATTTTAGCGATCAAAACTCTTCCGTCCGTGAAAGATCAAAGGCTTGGATGTCCTTTAACTTGCGATGTTAACCATTGCAAGGAATCAGAGGCCAAAGCCTGTAACCCTGTTGGGGGCCCGCAAAAAGACGCCAATTAAATAGCAAAATAAGTATCGGCCTCCATTACGGAAGCTCGGATCTCCCGATGCCTCAATTGAATGAGGCTCATTGTATTTAAAACTTCGAAAGCTATTTTTATTTAGACTTTCTAAAATGTTTTGCATATTATCAAGTCAATTTATTCAGAAGGGCATGTTTGTGTTGTTGGTGCCATGAGTGCTCCCATTTTTGTCTGCTTGTTGACCTGGAGCCTGAGGTGCAGATTTATCTTGTTGAGGGTAACTGCTGTTTATTTTTGTTGTCCAGCGGTTATTTACATTTATAGGGCCATATTCAATTGGAAGCCCGTAACTCGATTTCAAGACAGCCGAATGTCTGTGAGTGAGTTGCGGGCTCCCGTTGGTCTCCGATTACGATGCTATTCAATTGCTCAAGGCCACAAGTTGCAGGCCCAAAGCCAAAACCGGAAACCATGCACTGGCTAGTAGCAGTTGAGGGCATGATCAAGTAAGCAAGCCTGTAACCTCACATTTTGAATCAGCCAATAGAAAATGAGTCTGTTGGAATTATGGCAGTAAAACATGTAGGTTAAATGTCATTCAATTTGGTTTGGGGGTTCGATATGCGACCAGACTCACAAATCCAAAAAATAAAGAATCATGAAATGTAATGCCAATACTGTTATAGTCCATATGGGTGGCCAGATATGCATTAACTCATTGATACCTAAGATCAATTTAACCCTAAAATGAAACATAATTTTTTTTTAATTTCCAGACGTTTTGCAGGCATGAGACTGTTGTGAAATTAATTCTATTGTCTTTCATCACTTTCCTAATATTTACAGTGCAAGATTGATTTAATATTTGCATTTGCAGAGCTACAGATAGGTGTTTAACCCCTTTGAGGGTCCTCTCTAGCACTCGTTGGATTTTCTCCTTCTTGTGACTTTTACAGGTGTGAATACATTTGCTAGCTTAGGGAAATTGAGCAATTGAATAGCGATTTTAGCCTTGCTAAAGTGACAGATCAGAGGCTTCTGGAGGCTGTAAGCTACAAGTTTGATCTGCGCCATTTTTTCAAGAACGTAACTCAGAAGCCATTCCGAGCACGCAAAAAGAAGCAATTCAATAGCAAATTAGCTCGCAACCTCACTCACGGGCTCCCGGATCTTAAATTTGCTCAATTGAATGGAGCTCAAAGTCTTTTAATACAAGTGAATACGGATGTTATCTGAATCCAAGGCACTTCACATTCCTTTCCGATGTTTAACATATCAAGTCTTCCAGAAGAGCATACCATAAATGTGTCACTCTAGTGGTTCTTTAAACAGTAAGTAAAGAGTATTAACAAATATATTTGCAATATTAGTGAAGTGCTTATTGCAGTAATGTTAATTAATGTTAGATACTAGGAACTTGCCCATCAAAAATTACGGGAATAACATTGTAAGGCTGATAATGCTGTTTGCCACACAATGTGAGGCTTTTGATCCTCTGAGCAACTTTGGCACTCATTGCGAGCCTCTCCCTCCGTGTACTACAAGTTTCCTGCTTTGCACTGATTACCTTCAACGCTCATCGCGAGCCCCACGCTGAGCACCTTTGGCACTCATCACAAGCCTCTCCCACTCACGGTGCTCATCGTGAGCCCGCTATGAGAGCCTTTAGCGCTCATTGTGAGCCTTTCCTACTGTAGGGGCTGCTCATTGCAGGGTTCGTTAACCTGCAAGCTTAGTGTCATGTGTTCCTTTCCAGCATCTCCCCCCTGTCAGTTCCCTGTGTCTTTCTACTCTGTGTGTGTGCTGAATGTTTGCGTGGCGCGCAGTGACAGCCATTGGTTTTATTTACAAAGTCCCGCGTCCCTGGCGTTGTTGGTTTAAGTGTTAGTGTGTTTGTTGTGGTGTATTCTCAAAGTCCTGCTTGCCTGGCATTGTTTTTTGTGAGTGTTAGTCTTAAGTGTTGTGTATTTTGTAAGTTTTGTGCGCCTGGCTTTGCTGAGCCTCGTTTTCATGCTGTTTCTAAAAATTTGCATTTTTCGGCCGCCGTTTTTTTCCTCGCTTAGTTGATTTTGGAGTGAAGAAAAATGCCAAATATGTGTTTAATTCCCTTGCAACATCACTCCCAGGCTTCCTGTGTCTCCCCCTGTGCTGTGTGTGAGTGTGTTTTTTTAAGTTTTAAAGTTACACGCTTGAACAGTGCTGCTGCGCCTCGCTCCACCAGGCTCGCATGTGTGACGGCGCCGCTGGCTGCATTATGTTCTTGTTATTTACATTAATGGCATCTCTAATCAGCGGCACAACCCAAGATTTTTATTGCACACATCCTTTGGATATTACTGGTAATGCAAATTTCAGGACGTACCCCAGATTAGAGCAATAAGTGATAACAAATTAGATGTTGTTGGCAGCTCAGGAAAACGAACAATTAGAGCAAGGAGTGACATTTTACCCACACTTCCTGAATGGACACTTTACACAAATATACTATTTTATTTTAATAGTCTTTGTAAAATTGAATGATAACAATCAGTCTGGTGCTTTTCTTAATAAATTATGTATTTTCACTTGTAGTCATTAAAGTTGTATTACACTTTGAGGTATCATAATGCAAAATACTGAAAGTAAGTTTTAACCCCTCTGTAAAAAAAAAATAGGAGTGTAGATTCCTTTTAAAGACAATCACAAATAAAAAATGTACAGATTTCAAAACATATTATTAATTTAAATATGTCCATCAAATTATGGACACCATAAAATCTGTATATATTTATTTAAGTAATTATTATATCAAGTCATATTAAGACTGGACCCTGGACTATGTTAGTAGTGCAGTAGTTTTAGGCACTAGGCTGGTGTAACAATCAAGTTCAAGTTTGATGTTATATGGCACACATGAAACAATCACGGTGCCAATAACAAATATATCTGCTGCACCTATAATATAAACACTGCCAGAAACAAATATAGACACCACAACCATGCTACACACAAACAGTAATGCAGGACCTATGTACTAGACAGAAAGAAATAAGCAATCATGTGAGTCTGAAGTTTTAGGGCGAAGATAAGTTTTATTCTTGTTAAAAATATGTATTAACATATATTCAGAAGGATGCAGCTGAATCAATAAATAAATCACTTACATCATGCGTTACCTTTTAATTTCAAGTGATGTGACAACTTCCATTCACATCTGCTGATTACACGACTCTATGGAGGTATTTATGTAAAGCTGTTTGTCAGAGGCTACAACAAAGAGCTGATGCTGCCGGCAGTAGACTCATTGGCGTCAGTTGGTTCAGTCTCTTTCTGTTTATTTATTCCTGTCTTCCCATTAATCCTCCATGGAGAAACTTGCACAACCTCATTGAGTGAGGTCACTTCACATTTACTGCTAATTAATGTGCCTGAGATTACTCATCAAGATAAGGTTACAAGGATTATTAGTCTAGTGAGGATCGTGTCAATTAAAGAAGTGTTGGACAAACGGCCAAGAGCTGAAAGGATAAATACATTAAGTTTATAATGTTCTTTTTGTAGGGAAGCAAGCACACAAATCAGAAGAATATAATTTAGCTTTTCAGATAATTAACCAATTAATATCAAACATCTTATTCCACATACTTTTAACCTTGATTTTAATGCTGTTTTTTCTTTCTTCATTCCTACCTTTGTTTCTTTCTTTCTTTCTACCTCTTTCTTCCTTCCTATCTACTTTTCTTTCTTTCTTCCTACCTTTCATTTCTTTCCTACCTTAAATTCTTTAATTCTACCCTTCTTCCTACCTTTCTTCCTTCCTTTCTTTGTTTCTTTCTTTCTTTCTCATCTGATCCCTATACTTACTATAAAGGACCTCGGAAGATCCACATTTACAATCTGCTCTTTTGAAGAACTAGTGTTAATAATAGGATAAATGTTTTAAGGCAACAAAGATACAGAATATCAGTTATTAACCTATTTATACAACTCATCTTTGTCAATTTGTTTTGTTTGCTCCCCAGATTTTTCACTTGGGAGTGTGATCTTATTGTTAATTGATGTCCTGTATGAATCCAGTTGATCGTATTCTAATGTTGCAATGCTTAGCTGGATATCTTATCTGCATCCAAAATTTCCTCAAGGTGACGTGGTATCATGAACAAGAAAATAAATAAATAAAGTGGCTGCATATATTAGCACATAATTGCATATGATTGTTAATAAATTAAACACTGTTTCTATAGTTTTATGTTATAAAAGCTTTTTCCACGTTATCAAGTCAAGTACTTCAAAAGAGCATATTGAAAATATGGGACACTAGTGGTTCTGTAATCTAATCTTAGACTGTTCTTTGTGTTTTAATGTTGTTGACTACAATATATATTGAATAATTCATTGATTAAATTAATTATTCAGTATTATTGATTTAACAAATATAATATGATATATGTATGTGGAATAACTGTTCATCAAACAACATATTGAGATATAAATAGCTGCCTCTTTTGACCCTTTTTTATAAAGTAAATGTATCTTCTCTAAATATATGGAATATAACGGTTCCTGCATATTACTTCTTCTTAAACAGTCCCTTGCCAAAGTATTCAGCCCCCTTGGCATTTTTTTTTATTGTGAAGCAAACAACAAATAGGACAAAATAACACAAAAAGTCAATGTGAATAACTATTCACCCCCTTAAAGTCAATACTTTGTAGAGCCACCTTTTGCGGCAATCACAGCTCCAAGCTGCTTTGGATAAGTCTCTATGAGCTTGCCACATCTTACCACTGGGATTTTTACCCATTCCTCCTTGCAAAATTTCTCCTGCTCCTTCAAGTTGGATGGTTTGCGCTTGTGAACAGCAATCTTTAAGTCTGACCACAGATTTTCTATTGGATTGAGGTCTGGGTTTTGACTAGGCCATTCCAACACATTTACATGTTACCCCTTAAACCACTCAAGTGTTGCTTTAGCAGTGTGTTTGGAGCCATTGTCCTGCTGGAAGGTGAACCTCCGTCCTAGCCTCCCTGTATTTAGCACCATCCATCTTTCCCTCAACTCTGACCATTTTCCCAGTCCCGGCTGCTGAAAAACATACCCACAGCATGATGCTGCCACCACCATGTTTCACTGTGGGGATGGTGTTCTTTGGGTGATGTGATGTGTTGGGTTTGCGCCAGACATAGCGTTTTCTTTGATGGCCCAAAAGTTCAATTTTAGTCTCACCAGACCAGAACATCAAAAGGGGGATCATCAAAGATTTGGATACTTTTTTTTATAACCTAACCCTGACTTGTACTTCTCAACAACATTGTCCCTTACTTGTTTGGAGAGTTCCTTGGTCTTCATGGCAGTGTTTGGTTAGTGGTGCCTCTTGCTTAGGTGTTGCAGCCTCTGGGGCCTTTCAAAAAAGGTGTTTATACGTAATGATCATATAACACTTAGATTGCACACAGGTGGACATCCTTTCACTAATTATGTGACTTCTGAAGATAATTATTTTCGCCAGAGCTTTTTATGGGCTTCATAACAAAGGGGGGGGGGGGGGATTCATACACACATGCCAATTTTCTGTTTTCTATTTCTAAAAAATAGTTTTATGTATATATTTTTCTCATTTCACTTCACCAAGTTAGACTATTGTGTTCTGATCCATCACATAAAATTCAGATTAACAAAACATTGAACTTAAGGCTGTAATGTTACAAAATAGGTAAACAGTCAAGGGAGGTGAATACTTTTGCAAGGCACTGTATATAGTATATGTGTCTAAATGGGTAAAATAAAGGGCCAACTAATGTGTACTCTGCTCACCTCTCCTAATAAATTAATAAACCCCATTTACATCAGGTTGCTGTCAGTAGAAGCAGCCCCCTACTCTGTAATGTTGCTTTGCACCTGCTGCACCTTCTTTGAGAGATTTCTCCTATTTTATGGCTCAAGTGAGCAAAAACTTGAGGTACTGCAACTTGAGTGGAAACTATCACACAGGTTACACTATTAGTTTGTGTCTTTTCTCAGGTGTGTGTCTATCACTTGTGTTAGCAATAATCTTCCTGTTGCATTAAATGTTAAATGTGAAATGGCTACTCAGCTTTGTGTGCATTTATTGTAGGTATAAATATGAAGCATTGTGAAAGCTAGATATTCAGCTTTGTGTAAGAACAGTGGCGGAGCTAAAGCATGGAGGGCCCAGGGCAAAAAAAAAAAAGGAAATCAACAACATATTGGAACTTTGACCTTTAAAACACTTTAGAAAGACTCAGTTGTAATAAAAAGCAGAGTCATTTCAGTATAACCCAATGTTTGATCAAAGATGAGACTGCCTTGATCTATTGAATGGCTTCAGAAACCATATACAATATTTAGCCTACTCTTTCTTTCTATATTGGAATGTAAATAAAATTAATATTTCATGGGTTCTTAGTTTTATATATGAACATATGATTTAATGTTACCATTAAAATGAATTGTTACTGTTTGTAAGCATTGACTTTTAATGCAGTAAAGTAAAATAATGAAATTCACAGCCTCACATAGGATTATTGTGAAGTTTTTATAACTTTATTGATGATACGTATTTGCACAGTAAAAGTTAACAGCTACTGGAACCACTCATTTCTCTTCTTGCCAAAATGGTGATTGGACAACCCAGATAATTTAAAGGAATATATAGGCAGACATGTTTTATTGAAATTATGGTTATAGAGATGTTTGTAGCACTGGATTGCTTTTAGTAATTGTAATTTTTCTTTATTTAATTGCGCATTATAGCGACTCAGATCTCTACATGTAATTTACTAAATCTTTTATATTATAGTTAGGTGGTTAATGCTAAAAAAATCACCAATGTAGCATTATATATCCATCCCATTTTTCCACTCCTTTATGCTTGTTTTAGTTGTCAAATGAATCATTTGATATCTTTTTCCGTTGGCAATTGCATGTAAAAAACGCAATGCTAAATTCATATGTTTTTAGATTTGCACATGTGCAAAAGTTGAAATGGTTGAAGTTACATCATTATTGACATACAATAGCAATAAACCCAGCAAAATTGTAACATGCCAGTGAATTTCCACCAGCACCACATATTAATAACTTCAGTCTGTCAACCATATAAAGAAATGATTAAAAAGTAAAATTAACAAAGGTTTTATTAACTTTGGGCCCCATTCAATTGCAAGCCGGTAACTTGATCACAGACGGCCGCATGTCTGTGATCGAGTTGCGTGCTCTCGTTGGTCTCCATATGCGTGGGTATTCAATTGCTCCAGATCGCGAGTTGTGATCCTGAAGCCAGCTCCGTAAACCATGCATTGGTTCAGAGCAGCTGTGGGTGAAATCTATATCAATTCGCTGAGTCCGTAACCGCCCATTTCGAATCAGCCAATAGAAAATGAGACCATCATAATTACAGCAGTAAAACATGGAGGCTAAGTGTCAATCAACCAGGTTCGGGGGTCCGATATGCGATCAGGCTTGCACAACTTTGAAAAAGAAGAATTACGAAAATTAATGCTAATACTGTTCTAGCCCATATGGGTGGCCTGATATGTATTAACTCATTGATACCCAAGATCATTTAATCCCAAAATGACACATAAAAATAAAACTTATTTCCTGCAGTTGTGCCGGTTGAGACTGTTGTGCAATTAATTCTAACTTGATCCGAGCACGCAAAAAGATGCCGATTGAATAGCAAATTTGACTGCCATCTCACTTACGGGCCCCCGTATCTCAAATTTGGCCAATTGAATGAGGCTTATAGTCTATATATATATATATATACTGTACATACACTGCTACCATGAAGTATAAACGTGCAATGCTTAATATCAGTATCACGGGTAGATAAAGGAAGATTTATGTTTAGTAAATTCTGAGATCTTTGGTTTTTATGGTATGCCGCAAGAAACATGTAAATAACCCACACCCATTAAACACCCCCACTCACTATAAGCCGCAAAGCAACAGAGCTTTTACAAAAGACATTTTTTTTTAATTAATCGCACTCTGATCTGAGATGCTGGACCGCAGGTTACATTGGGCTAAAGCACCTGTGTACACACCCATGAAAATAATAAATTCCCTGCTATGTAATAAAAAGCTGGATCCTGAATGTCAACCCATGTCCCACTAGGTCACCAGGATTAACTGAGATATTAAAAGTAACATTATCACATACCTCTCTGTACTGTATGTAAGGCTGGCTAGTCTTATATAAAATCCACACGTTCTTAAAGATCTGATTTTAACAGAATTCATACATTAACATTTAACACAATACCCTGTAACTATTTAGTAGCTCATAAGCATATCTAAACCAGTGTCTCAAATACATAGTTCTCTTGATAATCATTAGAGCATTAATAGTTCAATATATACACACGTGACATTTAAAACTATAATTTCTTTCTTTACCGTGTATAAGTCTATAGTGACCCTCTTTCAACGTTCAAGACTGTTAATTAAATCAGTACATTATATATATAGATCACCTTTTAACTGCATAATAACAGCATCAGTTTTCAAATGAGCAAAAGGAAAAGCATGTAATACGTACCACAACAATACTGTCATTTCTAATAGTTCCTACAACACCAATGGAGCTGCCTTAGCCTCTTAATGAAAGCCAAGGGATCCTCACTGATAATGGGAAATTTAATGAGGCTGGGTAAAAATACTATTTACTCCTGCCAGGCCAACTTCAGGCTCCACTAGACCCATAATGAGTAAACACTTCTGCCATAAACATGCACCCATAAAAATAATTAATCCTGAATCACTGTAAAGAAATCAATAAACTTCAAGAAAATGTATTCAAGTAATGCGAACAAATTGTCTTCTTTGTCAATAATTATGTTTTGCAAATATAATATTATATGAAAATGCTTTATGAAGGGGTGACAGGCATCAGCTAGAAGATTTCTGTACACACTACCAAGAGCAACACAATATGTTAACTTTTGGGTATCAGTGTTGTTAGACAAGTCTCATAAATCCCTAAAGAGGTTTAAGGGAACTTCTGTCCCTCTCAATATATAGAGCCTTATTTGCACTGATCCCATTTTAAGTTTATATTTTAAAAAGTTGTGATATTTAATTTAACCAGAAACTAAGCATGCTATGCTGAATAGAAAGTGGAGGAAGAACACTCCACTGTTTATTTTCAGATTTACCCTGCTCTCAGGATTACAAACTCATCGATGGATTGGGGTACAGTGCCAGAAACCCACTCACAGACTGCCGTTTTGCTTTATATGAGATGCCCCTAACTATAAGAAAGAGCTTATTTCCTTGGTGCTTAACACCTTCTGATAATTTTATAAAATAACTGAATAACTGAATAGGAAATATTGGTCAACTTAATTTATTTACACTGGATTTAAAAAAATGGAAATGCATTTTTTTTTTTTAAATATGCCGCTATTACAAATAGTTAAACAGAGGACATACCCATTAACAGGATAGAAGATCTAGCCTCTTGTTTTTCACTGGTTCCAATAAAGCTCAATTATTTTTTAACTGGATGGATTGTCCAAAATTATTGTCATATCAAAGGTACTTGCATTAAACCAGTCTGCATGCATATCTATAAAAATGCTTAAAACATTAGTGGGTGTTGTAAGTAATGCAGAAGGCCTATGATACTCAAAGGATACCTTCTATTTGGAATGCTCCACAAGTTGGATGCCTCAAAATCTTACTAGAATTCTCTATAGTAAACAGGAAAGTCTGCCAGGTGTAATCAGAGCATAACTGTTACCCTAGCTGGTTAATGCATGCTAAAGTAACTGTTTCTGGAGATGAACAAATAGAAAACATGGAAAAGGAAAAATCCTCCTAATACCAGCTTATGTATCCTAATGGGTTTCCTACCATAAAAACATTTAAAACCAAAAACCAGCAATCCTTGGAATTATTAAAATAGAAACCTCTATCATTCACTATACACTATATTGAACTACAGGCTGCAACAACCAGAGTTAAGCATTAGCAACAAAATGTCAGATTGCCGTTAGGGAACCTCAAAATCAAACCGAACTATTACAAAAATAATAATGATAATCTGCTTCTATCATCTCTGGACCGTCCTAAATGTGCAACGGCTGTTTCGTCATCTGAAATTACTTTTCACAGGCTTAATAATGAATGAAAGTATTATATAATTATAATTTAATTATTAATTAAATGCATTAATATATGTGATTTGCCCCTAGGCAAAGACTCCTCAGGTACCTCCTCCCACTTAGAACACAGTCATTAGAGCCATGCAGGTAGCATTTTGGAGGTTGTTGTTGTTTTGTGTGTAGTTGAGACTACACTTCCTAGCATGCTTTTAAGGAAAAGAGGAAGTCAATTCAAAAATAGCTCCCCCCTCCCCCCCACACTTCTGTGGCATAGCACTTCCTGCAAAGAGCTATGCACAAAATACAATGTGTAAAAACATGGTGCCCCTGCAGGCAGGTGCCCCTATGCACTTGCCTACTCTACCTAATGGTAAAACCAGAAATATTTATATGAGTCAAATCAGTGTGAGGTGTGTTCTGGCAAGTGTGAAATGAGGCTTGAAGACCAAGACCTCCATTAAATTGCTCCTGTAGGAATTGAGTGGCGTGAAGTTCACTCGTAACTCACTAGCAAGCTATTACATCACAAATCTAAATCTAACCTCTGAGAAATATCATCCAAGTGTTCCAAATATCTCTATGATCGTAAGCCCCAAATGCTTGTCCCATAACTAATTAACAAATTTCTTTTATATGCTTTCCGTAATGATATCCGATTTCTCTGAGGTCTTGCCAAATTCCCTAAATATAAACAATTATTAAAAAAGCCTATGGGTACTTCCAACACTCCTACAGTCACAACAAATGCTCTGAAAAACCTGGATGCTTCAAATCCAGTCCTATAAACAAGATAACACCTTAATTGTGTCAGATGTGAGATCTTATTTCTCAAATGGGACACAAATAAGGGTTAATATTGCCACCTACTATGAGCCTGGGGCTCCCCAAGGAATCCACTACCTACCCGCTAGCCTGTATGAGTCTGGGCTATGGACATCTATTAAGTTTGCATAAGGTTTTACAGCACTTCTCCAAATCTCATGCATCTGATTGACTCTGTGTCATAAAATTTACATTAGCATACAGTTAGCTGTGTTGAACAAATTATGATTAAACTGATATAGAAATCTGTATATGAATTACATTAGCAAAACCACTTTTACAATTATTCCTTTTTTTAAATATTGAAATGATTGCCCTCAAAGCAGTGCTTTTATGCAATATAATAGTGATAACATCAGAGTCATCATCTCATATTTCAGTATAGCAAATAGTTTAGAGGCTACATGGCTTATGTGCTGATGCTGAGCTTCAGATGGATATCTTCCCACTGAACATATCCAGTACTTCATTGGCTGCAACAGCCAAGCCTCCTACATTATTTAGAATTCAATTTCAGGCGGGTGCACTACATATTTTAAAATGTCTTCTTCTCACCAAAACATTGACCAGTTGTAATCATTTAAAATGTTACTAGTTGTTATTCATTCTTTAACATGTTATTACTGCGTAAACACATATTCCTATGTCCTGTTAATCCCACAGTAGCAATCACCATTATTGTATAATTGAAAATGGCTTCATAATCAAATTGAAGGCCTCCTAAATATCTGATATTTGTCATAAATCATAGCTAACACTAATCAAAATCATTTAATATACTAATGCTGAATTATAGAAGAAGCTGTAGGGAATATATGATGGTGGCATATGAGATTTTAATGTCTCATTAGTATAGGAATTGCATCTCATTATTACTAATGTCCACAATAGGAGGGATTTATTAATCATCACAGTGACTGTATTTACTATACACCATTTCCTATTAGGAAAAACTGACATAATAGTCATTTGTCCTTCTTTATAGCCCCTGTGATAAGTTAGTAAATACCCCACTGTGTTTCTTAGTGCAAATTAGTCTAACATTAGCATCAGTTTAGAAATTTAGCATTTCCCACACTGGTATTAACATGAGATTAATTTACAGTAATGAAGTATAATGTTCGAGCATTAAGCAGAGTTAAAGTTTAGTGCTGTATAATTAATCTGGGTTACGTGCTTCCAATTAATCTTGCTTTTTTTAGTAAGATTGATGATTTTTATATTTTAAAAATGCTAACATTCATTGAGGTCTGCTTACCAAGATTTCATTACATTACTAATTGCAGTACAATCTTAAAATTATACTGAGGTCATGTTATTAGTGGTATATATAACCCTTTATTTCGTATAACTACCCAATTATAATTAATACTGAAGCCATGAGTTAGCTAAAATATTTGTTTCTGAGTTATAACATAGTAAAACCGTATCTGAGGTTGAAAATAAATCCATTAGGTTCAACCTTTATAGACAGTCTTTGATCTATGTGTTATTTGGAATGATACAGAGAAAGGCATAGAAAAAAAACAGTAACAATGCCAGTTGTAATTTAAAAAATATCCAGAAATTTAATCTATTATTGTAAAACAAATCAATTATACTTGGTAAGAAATTTGCATTAGACTTACAATGTTTTAATACAGAATTCTAGCCAGGTCACGGTGGTCATCACTAGCTGGTTGTGGACTTCATTGCTTTATTAAAGGGACATCGAAGATTTCTGTATTACATTAGAAATATAATATACCTTTGTATCCATTTAATTTTATGTATTTTATGTTATTAAGAAATGTCTACAAGCTTATTTTTTCTACTTAAAATTAGATACTTTTTCCTGTTTTGGTCTTCCCAAATATTACATTCCTAGTGAAGTACAGAAACTTTATGTATCCCTTAAAACAATTTGAAAAAAATGCTATGAGATGCAAGCAACAGTGGGCACTAGAATTCCTGATGTATTATTTGCTAAGCCCTCAATATGGGCCTTAAAACAAACTAGATTAATTATTGTATCTATATATTTGAATGACTCCGTTTTCAGAATCTATTAAACATTTAGTGAACAACAAAAACAGCAGTAAAATCTATTAACCTACATGGACATTGAAGGTCAACAACAATGAGCTATACAACAAATGGTAATATAACACATCACTGCATTATCAATCCAGACAAATCTTTAGTGAATATGGCCATTAACTTTATAATCCAGATTAACTGATCCTGGCTATTAAATCACTTACTGGAACAAAATAAATAGTAGACAAATTGGCAGCTGTACCCTTACTTTAACTCCTGTTATTTACTCTCTTTTTTAAAATAAATTTAAGTCCTTCAGGATTGCAATAATGTTTACTAAAAGTATTTCATTTCCTCCACACCAGTGGTTCTCAACAGCCGGTCCTAGGACCAGTGCCAGTCCATGAGGAGTGTCTAAGACTTTATACATAGCATCACCATTGTCACTCTGTTCAAATCAGTGCAAAGATAGAAAAAAGTACAGTAAATGACATGAAGTTTCACCGTGTTAAAAATATTCTGGATCTCAAAGTCCCTGTGAGTACTGGATGGAGGCCAGCCTGTCCCCAGATCAAAAAAGATTAAGAACCACCAATATGTAAAAATGAATATTGAAGTATTTGTTAAATGCTCTGTGATTTTCACAAACTAAACTAAAAATTTAATATAATAGAAAAAATATTTTGCATTAATATATGTAAATTGAGAATATATTAAATTACATTCTCAAAAAATAATGTCCATTAATCAGACACGGAATATAATTTTTGCTTGAGAAAAGGGAGATAATGACCAAATGGGGTAAAAGAAAGTGTGAATGAATGGAGGTAAACAGTAGAGTTCATTTCCTGCTTTCTATGTTTTCTATGGATTCTATTTATAAAATAAAATGATAGTTTTCTCCAGCGTATTTCACAGAAATAAAAAACAAGTAAGAATTTCAGTGATTTAGTCTGTAAAGAATGTACATAGCTTTTAACAGACTAACAACATGTAATTTACCATCTGTATAAATAAGATTGTTCAACAATAGGGAAAAAACTGCTAACATTTGTCTGGTCCAATGTGAAGCGGAGAGTCACTAAATGTAATGCTTTCCTATGAGGAAATCTACTGCTAGAGCACACACTAAACAGTCACTGGATGGTTATGTTAGTAGTACGAATGTGAAGCTACCAATATAAAAAATACACTTAACAGGTATTCTTATATAATATGTGATTAAACGCTCTATAAAAGCAATGTGATTGAACCCTCCTGTGGCTTTTTTCTCCTGATTCCTTCAGAGGTACCTTTTTGTCACCAGTAGCACTGTTAGACTCTGGTAGGGATGACCTCCTTATCATCTTGTTTCTGCTGTGTTGCTTGCAGTTTTTATTTTTTCAGGTTAAATCCTGAATACTTCCAGTCCCACAGATCCATTTTCTTAGATCCACTTCTTTTTACAGACTCCTTCCCTCTGTCTCTCAAAGGCCCTCCTCAAACATAGCTACACCTGACTTCAGTAGGACTGCCCCAGCCTTTTTCAGGTGCTGCCTCATTGTGATGCTAGAGCGTGCAGTCTTACTGTGATGCTAGAGGATGCAGCCTCATTTTAATGCTAGAGCCTGTCAACACCTTAAGGATTTATATTCTCGCTGAAGTTTACTCAAAAGTGTTTTCGAATGCACAAAATAAAAAAAAAGCCTATGGGTACTTTTAAACCAGCGTAAAGACAGAAGCGTGTCTTAGAGAAGCCTGGAAACCTGGATCAGAAATATGTTTTTGCATATGTGATTGGTTAAAATTGTAGTTTGGATCGACTTTTAACCAATCAGAAATGGGAGAAAGAAATTCAATCTGGGTGCGAGTCAGTACGTTTTACATTATTCTTTTTTACAGGAGTTCTTATGGGAGCAATGAATGGAAGCCTATAACAGTGATGTAAGATTCATTTAAGAGTTTCTTTTTTGCCAAAAACAGCAAAATACCATTGTCTCTCTCCTGCAGGCACCCTTTTAACCCCCACAAAAAAACATTAGTTATGATGTTATTTTAAAAAAAAACCTGCTTCTTGCAAGTTCTGTCTCATCAGGGTGTGTCCTTGTAATGAGCTTTGCATTAGTGCTAATGAGTAGTTACTGCAACATTCCTATTTTGATGGTAGAACTGCTTCTCTGCATTCAAAATCTCCTTTCACCTTGGGTAGTAGGCCACTGGAAATTAAACTGGTAGTTTCATCAGGTGCTAAATTGCATAACAAATAATAAATTAAGAGGACATATTATTATATTGAAAATTCTAAAAGTATTTTAGTACTTCCCTTTTATAGTTACACCAGCCAAGCGCAGCCCTCTCTGTATACGTCCATCGGTGGCGGGGCCAGCCACGCGAACTCACTTTGATTCTCGGGGGAGCCATCTAGTGAGAAAAATTAGGTACTACAGGACACAGGAAACACGCGCCATCTATTGTTTAGAATGTGGTACTGCTACATTTAGGATAATGGGATTTTATTGTATTGTATGTAACGTTTTTAATATGTTTTAATAAAAGGAGTTTTTTTAATGTGAATTTAGAGTTAGGGTAAGGGTTAGGGTTTTAGGGTTAGGCTTAGGGTTTTAGGATTAGGGTTCATAGTGGTATGGCAGTGTAATTGTGTTGCAGCATCGAACAGCAGCACAACTATAACAGGAAAGATCCAATAGTTTGTATATTTATGAGTGACATACTTCAAAAGATTATATTTTAAATTTATGACCACAGTGATCCTTTAAACATACTGGGCCTCATTCTAATAATGGCTGTAGGAGCTGCTTCGCCGCAAGGGATGGCCACAATCTACTTTCCTATTCTAATCCCTTGCGGCCACCCCCGCTGCAGGTTACTGCCGGGAAAGCCTTTGATATCACATGGCCGCAACAGATTCGGCCGCATGAAACCCCACGACTCTATTCAAATACTCTGATCCCCCCTCCGCCAACCCTGCAAAACAATTAAAAACTGCTACAGTTTACTTCTACCCTTGAGCCGTCGCAAGGGCTCTGAAGTCCTTGCGATGGCTCCAATTAAGCCCCCCTCTGGCTGCAGGGGATCAGATTGTGACCTGATCGTTACCCCTGCAGTGTCCCTATGGTGTCCATACATCAACCCTATATTGCAGGGGTCTGATCGGGACCCGTGCAGTGTCCTAACATTAACCTTATAATGGGACTTATAAGGTCCTGGAGGACCATCATGGCACGTATGGGGTTAATATTAGGGTTCTTGCAATCGGCCATAGGAAGTGTTGGCTTGCAACCCCTTTCCTTTGAATAGCAAAGTAGCTAAGGGGCCGCAGCGCCTAGTAAGGGATCGCAGGGATATGGCCGTTTTGCAGCCATCATTAGAATATGGCCCACTGTATGGTAGTGTTACAATAGAGAAATCACATGTTTTTTTTTTATTTTGTTGCTGTCCCTTTACAACGTGTTCCCCTGCAGAGGACATAATGATGCATGTGGGATAAAGAATGCTCTTCCATGAATAGTTTTGCCTAAACTTCTTATTTCTCATGCAGTGAATTTAAGATATAATAATGGAAGCTAATTACAGAAGAAGTATTTGTAATTATTAATAAATTAAACATCCATTACAATGGCAAGAGCTATACAATATAGAATTCTATGGATGGATGGAGTTGATCAAATATTGTTTCTTGCAGAAAATAACCTAAGAAGCACAGTACAGCTAATGTCTTACTTTTGTGTGTAAGACAACATAAAACACCTGAGATATTTTTTTTTGCTTAGATGGTTGCACTACCAATATATTTGATTTATAATATGACCGAATACAAAATGAGTTTTTGTACGTTGTGTATACATTTATATGTGCTAAACTATATACAGTATATTGTTGACAGGTTTATCAGTGAATACTGTGCAGGCATTGATACAAACTTTACCAAACAGCATTTTTACGTCTATTGTTTGTAAATACTTTGTATTGAAAATGTAATAATGAAATTGGTCTGAAAGAGACCAGTAACTCATGGGATCATTTTTATAAATAAGACATAAATAGGCATTCAAAAATAATTTAAAATGTGTTACTTACTAGCAAAATATTAAATAAATTGTATAGGTATAGTATAATATCGTCTAATAACATTTAAGAAAAAAATCTGTTGGAAAACCATCGGGGCCAGGAGCATTGCCCATGGGAAAGTCTCTAATCACCTATTTATACAGTGACTTTTATCCGTTGGCTTTGAAGATTTCAAATACTATTACATATATCTAGTGTCACGTCTTGGCTTGTATAAACAACAAAAAAACAATAGTTAGAACCCTGAGGGACTTAGATAAAAAAATATGTATTGTTCAGTCTTCATAAATACAGTCTAACTGCTTGATTCTTTATTTTTCTGAAAATGACAGCTAATTATTTGGTTCATTCTTCATTTTGTACTATAAAAAGTCAGAAATCCACATGTGGGAGCAGCAATTATAGAAACTCATCAGATAGATGAAAAATAAATTGCTAATAGATCCGGTACACCTCAAGGCAACTCGCCCTTAGATTGTAAGTTTGCAAGTTTTCAATCTGGATTTTAAGCTCAAAAACAGGGCCCTCCATTCTTTATAAGGTGTTAATTTTGTTTTTGCCATGTACTTAACCCCTGTACAGTGATACAGAATATGTTGGCACGTTACAAATAAAGATAATAATATTAATAATAATAATAATATTAATAATAATAATAATAATAAGGTATATAAAACAGTATTGATTTAATATAAATGCAGAAAAAAATGTTTAAAATGTCAACTAATTAGCAAAAAATATATATTCAACAATAATATTGCACTTTCTTTACAGTAAATTGAATATATTATAATCTGAGAATTAGTGTACATAAGAGAAAATAAAAATAGGCAAGTGTGGTGTAAATAGTGGGCTAGATTTTATCATTAAATTTTTTGTGAATGTTTGAAGAATTGTTGGAGCAGCCATGCCTTACTTCTTTGTAGCAACTCCCACCTTGCATAAAAATATGACTAATACAAGATTTGATGAATATAGAGGCAGATGAATATAGAGGTTTCTCTCTCTTAACAATAAAGCTATCTATAAGTCAAATTATTTTAAAATGAGTCTTACTTACCTGAGGGATTGGGTCTGTCTCCACTCCCTGCACATGAATAACATTATTTTTCTGAAAGCCATGAGAGCAGTTTTCATTTAATCTGGCAGGTTTGTTAATTAACCATTGTTTGATAAACAATGTAGCAAAAATACACTGCCATCACTAATGCTATAATTTTGGGCAGTGGCTACACATGCTCACAGCACAGATAAACCACAATTCCTTAAGTTTAAAACAGCTACCAGATGAATCAAATGTCTAGAGAAAGGAGATATGTGAAAGCGTCTATAGTACACTATTAAATAAAAGGATCCCTTAGTTGCTATAATATCTAAAAAAAAGGAGTAGAAAGAGGAAAGAAAAAAGGGGCAACTATAATAGGAATCGATTTATTATATAAATTGCAGATTATGGAGAATGTAAATAGTGACACGGGAAGATCCACATACCAATAATATGTTAAAAGGGCAAAATATAGATAAACAGAGGGAACCACTCATAGAATGGCCTAAGATTGTGCATACAACACCACCTAATGGCCAAACCATTCAAATCATAGCGGACCCCCAAAGCCACTAAATGCTACACCTTTATTTTTAAAATGATCAACAAAAGCCGGTACCAAAAAAGAAAGGAGAGAAAGAAGGGGGAGGGAGGGAATAACAATGGACAAAAAAAAAGAGAGAGATAAAAAGAAGGGAGAAAGAAAGGGGATGTAAAATACTATCAAAGTGCTTGAGCGATGGGACATATATGGTAAGAATACCAGGATAGGAAGGGGGCCACACTCATGGAGAGTTCCCAGCCACAAATAGAAAATCAATGTCTAACCATAAATTATTCTAATAGTCCTTATTCAAAAGAACAGGACAAACAATTGTATTTGAGCCATCAGACAGAAAAAAGTGTCTCACACTGATGTATATGTCCAACCTGGACACACTAAGTATAAGAAAAGTATATAATATTCAGTTAAACATATAGTTTGCTTGCATGTTAGTACATAAATAGTAAATATATGTCACAATATCTATAGAAAAATATTATCCTCTAAATAGTTTGCACTATTGAGTAAATAACACTACTATGTATAAGGTACTCAGAAATAATCAATAGATGTATACAAAAGACTAGAGTAAGGTCAACGGACCAATAGTGTGGCAAGTCGCCTAAATAATTGATATATATGGAGGCTCACTATAATATAACAGAATCTAGCACATCTTATAGATGTATCTGATAAGAATATGTGAGTACTTACCGTGTCTGCATAATCCTGGATATGGAACTCTCCTAGGTCTACCCCCACACACCTGCTGTATTCGCGCTGCTTGCAAGCTCATGCTGTAGGTCCCCATCGTCTGGCGTCACTAGACTGAGTAGATTTACTCAATGTAATGTGTTTCTGATATAAGCAGCACATGTTAGATTAGAAAAAGGTAAATACAGGGAAAGTTAGATATGCCTTTAAAGAAGTTCAGTTACATATGTATGTTTTACCTATACCAGATTTCTGGATATTGTTTTCAGTTGTTATCAGTAGTAAAAAATATGATAGTTAGCTTTCAGTGTGCATTTTCCTAACAAAACAATTTATTGAAAATACAAAATAATATTGAATAGAAATGTAACAATATTACTGTTATATGAATTACTAGTTGAAATATCTTATTTCACAATCACCTTGAAGTTTTATAAAACTCACAATATGTTTATTTTGTCTGTGACTTTAATCTGCAAGGTAATCTGGGCATGTCACAATGGTCAAGTTGGTTCCATTCCAACAATAATACATTCAAAGGCCCTCATTCAATTGCGATTTGGCCAATTGAATGGTGCTCTAAATAAGCACATAACATATTTTTTTCAAATAAGTTTTTAGTTAGTAAACATCTATCCAAAAGCAAGGTTTTCACTAACTAAAAACTTATTTCAAAAAATATGTTATGTGCTTATTTAGACCCATATTCCATTAGGCAAATTGCAATTGAATGAGGGCCAAAGGATCCCAAAATTTGAAAAAGAAACAGCCACACGCTTGAATACAAATTTCACAATTACCATCTTTGCTTCATTTAACAGTGGCACCCAATGCCTTTCTTACAGCGTATGAAGGCTAAAATGTTGGCAGTTTGATGCATAGTATGTTCAATGTGATAACAAGACCTGGCTACAAACAAGAAGATGCTTGACAAGTCTCTTTATAATGTCTTATGGAATATGCCTCAAGTACGTTAAAGGGCCACTTAATTCAGTGCAATGAGAAGCACACAAATGTAAATATCTCTTAACAGCATGTTTAAAAACTTTTTTCATTTTTGAAATCCGTTCTTTTTTCCCTGAGATATTTATTTACTGCCAGACAGACGACAACAAGCTCCAGAGCAGAGAGCAGAGGACAACTACAGTTAACCCTTTATAAATTCGTCTGTGCATAGAAAGGCGTGTTATAATCTTTGAAATAAGCTATTTGTGGGTTAATTGCTGGGCTGTAGAATTCCTGAATGCCAAGAAAAACATAGAACTCATTCTCTGCACCAGAGCTACAACGGCCGTTGTCGGCAAATGTCATTAATCATGGAATTGTAAACAGACCTAAAACTTTTTTTTTTTTAACTCTTATATGTTTTAAATATTTATTTTTTATTATTTTAACATAAAATCTTGTGCTCTTTAACACCATGAAGAGCACTTATGGTAAGGTAACTGGCCCTTTAAGGTCCAAGAGCATCTGATTCATGTTATGACTTGCATCACTGGAGCATTTTTGACAGTTTCATAATGTATTTTTTATTATTATTATTACATAAAAAACATTGGTTTATATAAATTGCATGCATTTTCACAAGAAGTTTTATGAGCACAGAGAAATTGACATTGGCTGAGCTCCTGCAGAAGTGACTGCTCAATCCTAATGGTATATACTTATGTCTTAATGACATCACCTTTTTTTTATTCTCTTTATTAAGATACAAAATGCTATATTGTACAAGCATGTTACAGTGCATTACGATAAACAACTTCCACACTTGTCCCCATCATTTTCATGTCCCATCATTGTCAGTAGTGCACTGCCTACAAGAGTACCCTCTGAACACGCTGACTGGCTAAATAAAAACTTACAGAAATGAATGACTGGAGTAACAAAATCAAAGGTATATTTAAGTTTCATGGATTATGAGGAAAATCAGTAGTGTATGAAAAAAAATGTTTGCAGCAAAAATTCCCCAAATGAGCATTAACAAACTCTCCCTGAAGTTAGCAAAATGTATTCTATTTTCTTGCAGTTGAATTTGAGAGTAGACACCCCCTAAAAATCCTGGCTAAATTAGCATAAAATTCATAATTTTTGCCAATGAGAGGCAGCTGCAACATTGTAACAAAGCATGGGGATCTAGTCTCTGCAGAAAAGCATCATGGGATTTGTTGTCTGGCACATATCCACGTAGAAAGTTGCTATGTATTTTCATACAGGAGCCTCTCTCTGCAGTTCATTTTAATTCTCACATTCACTCGGCAGTTTATTCCACTTGTGTATCTGCAGTAGATTATCACAATCCCTGCAGCACATTCCACCCCAGACCCTTTAATAAAAAAATAACATTAAGTTTACATATAAAATACAACCATACTGCTATATCAAACACTGGCTGCAATGTGGGTTCAGCCTTGGTTACTTTTCTGTGCCTTCTACTACTTCTGCTGGAAGTCAATTCCACAAATGTATCAACTACTCCTGCAGTTTTTTTTTTTTCATTTGAATTGCTGATGGTGTTTGGCGGAGCTAGCAAACCTTTAGCTCTGCAAATTGATCTCTCTCTCCCACTGCAGCAAAAATAACATACAGTTTTAATATAAAATACAATCAAACTGCTATATCAAACACTGCAGTGTGTTTTCAGCCTTGGTTACTTCTCTACACCTTCTACCACTTTTGCTGGAAATCAATTCTATGTATCAACTACTACTGCAGCTTTTTTTCATTTAAATTGCTTATGGTGGAAGGGGCTGAGGGAGTTTGGTAGAGTTAACGAACCCCCAGCTGAGGTAGTCTCTCTCTATCTCCTCTCTTTGCCAAGCTGCACCCATGCTGTAATGCCACCCAAACATTTAATTGAATACAACAGTCAAATAGCACTGCATAGCCGTTCAGTGAGTAACAAAAGAGTTAATATCCATACTTGAATGCCGTGCTGCTATAGACTAGGACAAGTTGCCAACGTAGACAGCTCTGGGGGTGTGGAAATCCAGATTTCAGTTTACTGCAAATAAATCTGTAAGTATAATAAATTTGTCAATCTAATAAATATTTTTTCCTGTTAATCAGTGTCTGTTACTGTAGATATAAAACATTTAAAACCAGGGAAACCTCCATTTTATTTTCCAATTAAGGAGGTTTGGAGCTTTTCTGAAGAACCAGGATTAGAATGATAAAATTGTACATTGTTCAGGTGTAAAATGTTTTTGCAAAGTTTAAAAAATCCCTGTAAAATGTTTAATGACATTTGTTTTCATTGTAATTATTTTTTTTGATAAAATGTTTTGTTTTTATTGTAATTATTTTTTTATAAAATGTGGATCATTGCTACTAAATAGCAATCATAATCCAGTGTTTTATGGATTTAAACGAAATCTGCAGGCAGACCCACAACTTTTCATTTCATTGATGAATAAAGTTTGGATAATGACACATTTGTTTGGCCAGAAGAATGAATCGCAATAAACAAATAGGTCATTCACCACTCTTATGTGACTCAACACTAGTGGAAGGTGCTACTCTTCCTTCATGAGACATACATACATACAAAATATGTTTTTAATAAATGCCTATATTTACATAACATTACTTTTAAGTAATAAACATATAAATGCATATTTAAATCTAGTGCAGCATCATCCAATGTGCAAATTAAAATATCATATTTTGTTTATACATTTTTGATAGATGCAATCATATAAAAATATATAGTACTGGATAGTCAAAGCATTAGCAATGGTCAACTCACGTAGCTGTATATTATTACTGGGAAGATCATAGCTCTGATTGATTATACAGACCTTGACAATGGGATGCACCAGTGTAACAACAAAAGGGCCAGAGGCAATATGCACGGTCAGACATAGTCAAGTGGCCTGTAACACAAGATCAAAAAGGTAAACAAGCCAGAAGTTGGGGCAGTCAGCTGACAGAGAATACTCAGTGACAAGCAGAGGTCAGAGAAAGCCAAAAGTCATGGAGGTCAAAACCTCTGTACACCTGATGTAAGGCTAAGTATTACCAAGCTCCAAGTTTAGTGCTGGTGAAACCTTATGCATTGCATTTGAGAAATAGAGCTGATAGTCACAATGTGGACTGCAGGAGCATAGGAATTATGAGATTAATAGCTTGTCTAGGATACAGGGGATTAAATCATATAGATCAAGCAACTGATCTAGATATCTGGTCTGAAACAGTAAGGCAGTTAAGGGGAAAGTTCCACCTAAACAAAAGAAAAATGATTGTAGATTAAATATCACAGCTAGAAAATTAGGTAACTTTCTTAGATTGACTGTATCTGCTCAATGTTTCATGAAAGTTATCATTATAGGCAATATTGTTTTATATTTCTGCCACTGACATCATCTGATTGGGTCAGAAGGTAAAATGACAATTCAAAAAGCAATTAAGTTACAAATATGGTTTTAAACAGTGGCAGCTGTATATTCATTTCTTTGTGTACTTCAGCAGGCCACATAACCGGCAGAAAGCGAATCCACTATAATAGTTGTTAGTTCAGAGTAACGCCTGCGAGATGCGTTCTGCGCAGTCGTTACAAGCTGATTGCCCGCAACCACAGGGAATGTGCTCATGCTTGGCAATGTTGTGACAATGCGCATGCGAGATGGAAGAAGGGAGGCAGAGAGAGATGGAGGGAGCCACTCAACAGAGCCGCTCAAAAAGGGAGGGGGAGAGGGGAAGGAGATAGAGGGAGAGGCAGGGAGAGAGAGAGGAGGCTGAGAGAGAGGACGGGAAAGAGAGAGGGTGGGACAGAGCAAGAGACGGGGAGAGAGGGAGAGAGAGAGGGAGGGAGAGAGAGAGAGATGGAGGGAGGCAGAGAGAGAGGGCTCACGAGAAGGAGACAGCGCAGAGAGAGACAGAGGGCTCACAGATAGACAGAGGGTTTACAGTTAGAGAAAGCCCCCCCCCCCCCCCTGAAAGAGGGAAAGGGCGCACAGAGACAGCACAGAGACAGAACAGAGAGAGACAGAACAGACAATGGACATATGACACCGTCCTTTATGACGGGCAGGTTCTAAGTTTGTAATGATGAAAGGCTAGTGCTAACATATTTATACATATATAAATGCATTCTTTCATACAAGAAAACATTTTGTTTAGGTGGAACTTATTTAAATTCTGGACCACCTATCTGCAACTTCCTCCAATTCATCCTGTTTTTCTAAAAGTGTGGGGTAAAGATAGAAACCTAAAGTGTCAGCTCTACATAATGTATGTATGTAGACATCATTGTCCACATATTAAATGTGAGTATCTATAAAACGTAATTATATAGAATTGCGATTACACTACCAAACAGTGTATGATTTTTCCGAAATACAAGTGTTCCTGTCTGACTATTTTGAAATGTTTTGAGGTATGTAAATATTGGGCCATATTCAATTAGAAGCCCGCAAATCGATTGCAGACAGCCGTATATCTGCGAGTGTGTTGCAGCCTCCAGTATGTCTCCAATTGCGAAGCTATTCAATTGCTCAAGCCCGCAAGTTACAGGCCTGGAGCCAACACCATAAACCATGCACTGGATCGGAGAAGTTCAGGGCCGGAATATAATCAATTCAGCAAGCCCGTAACTGCCCATATCGAATCAGCCAATAGAAAATGAGAATGTCATTATTACGGCAGTAAAACATGGAGGTTACGTGTCAATCAATTAGGTTCGGGGTACTGATATGCAACCAGACTCGCAAACCCGCAAAATAAAGAATTATGAAAAAGAATACCAATGCTGTTCTAGTCCATATGGGTGGCCTGATATGTATTAACTTATTGATACCCGAGATCGATTTAGCCCCAAAATGAAACCTAAAAATAAATTTTATTTCTTGACGATTTGTGAGCTTGAAACTATTGTGTAATTAATGTTAATGCCTTTCATCACTTTCCCCATAATTTACAGTGCAGCAGTGATTTTTTATTTGCATTTACAGTGCTACGAATAGGTGTCAAACCCCCTTGCGGGTCCTCTCTAGCACTCATAGGATTTTCTCTTTCATTTGCCATTTACGGGTGTGAAAACATTTGTGCCTTGGGAAATTGAGCAATTGAATAGCGATCAGTGATTTTAGCCTTGCAAAAGTGACAGATCAAAGGCTTCTGGAGGCTGTAAGTTACGAGTTGAACCATTGCAGTTTTTTCAAAGCCGTAACTCGGAAGCCGAACCGAGCCCGCAAAAAGACGCCAATTGAATAGCAAAATAGCTTGCAACCTCACTTACGGGTCTCCGGATCTCCCGAAAAATCAATTGAATGTGGCTCATTGTCTTGGATAATGGCAGTGTCTCTTAGATACTCGATGGAAAGAGGGGTGATCTGTCAGGCAATGATACTCTTAATTTGGCTGAAAGTTCTAACATTTTAATTGTGTCTAACCTAAAACTATTTCAGGTCTGTGACAAGATTGCTTAAAGGACTACAAATCCTTTGTTCTTTCAAGCCTGTAACCGCTATATTTCAAATTGAGCTATTACATCAAAATCACTTGAGTTCAAACTCGTAACTCACAAATGGAGCCAAGAAGCCTGAGTGCTAGAGAGGACATGCAAGGGGGGAAAAGTCCAACTCGTAGCACTTTAAATGCACATATCACCACACTACTGTACTTTTATTAAAAGTGAAAGTGATGTTAAGTTTTAGAATTAAGAGCACAACTTTCTCAAGCTCTCAAATCGGCCTCAAATCATGTTCAATTTTTGTGTTATATCGATCCCGGCAATCAATGTGTTAACACCTATACTGTAACTCGCATGTGATACAATATCATAATTACGGCTTTATCAAAATTGCATTATATCTGGAATATGGGTCCGATCGTAACTCATAATTGAACCCTGTACGACTTTGACAATCTCTTTTGCCATTGGCTCCATCCTACCTCATAACTACAAGTTAGACTTATTGATCACGTTCATGGCCACACATCCGACGAGCAAAACTCGCAGCCTGTTCTAATTTTATAGTAAATCCGCAACTCTTCTAGATCTCTAGCCATTTGAGCTTCTGCTGCACTTACAGGGCTGGAATTGAATGTGGCTGATAGATACAAGACATACATGTCTTAGTTGTAACTGCCCTCTCCCTATAAAGTATTACCATCATGGCAGCTTCCATGCACTAGCAAAGTCTACAGTTTTTTTTTCTGAAAATGCTTTTATTTCCATGTCTTAGACAGCTGGTAATATTGTTAGTGTGTTGCTTAGATTATTTCCTAATCTTCATGGGGCCATATAAATAGGATGATTGTGTCTAGGACCCTAAAATATTTGTGGCTACATGCATTATGAACAGATCAGGGTGTGCAGTTTGAATCTGTATTGGTAAATGGTGTGGAGACATGCACTGAAATGCTATCTCCAAGCCTGACTGCATCTCCACAGGGACTTCTACAGCAATTGATTGAAGTGTTTCAAAAACTTGGCAGATTTCCATCTGCCTACAGTACAGTCCTCATTGAAATGTTCTTGAAAAGTATTAGACTCTGGTTTCCAAGTCCATGAGGAAATAAGTTTTAAGTGGCAGGTGGCGATAGATGAGCTCATTCCATAATGATATTACTAATGATTAATAAATATTGTATGGTGTGCTATATTAACAGAAGTAATAAAGGAGAAGCCAGTTTAATCCATTTGTTTTATTTATCAGAGATTACAGTTTGTTTTGAAGATTTTTATTGGATACATTTAAAAATTCTTCGCAGAGGAAGCATAGATGTTGTAATAAATTCCAGATTTGTTTTTCAGCTGTTTTCAGCTACCTAACAATACTATATTAGTACAATCCTTAAATAAATATTACAGGAACCATACATCTAACTATACATAGATCAAATTGTTATTTTTAACTTTTTAAGTGGTTCTTTGCAACCATTGAGATTGTTTAGTAAATCTATTCCAACCAAGTTACAGATATTGCCATTTCCTGCCATTTTTATTGTTGTTCATCTGTCAACATTCATAACACAAACATTGCAATCAATGTATACACAGAACATCCTTCCATAAAATAGTACTTGCTTATTACAAAAAATTATTTAATGGAGAAATTGTTTCATATATATATATATATATATATATATATATATATATATATATATATATATAATATATATATATATATATATATATATGTATGCAGATATACAGAATATTAATCTTATGCATACAAAATTACTTCAGTTTGCTACCAATTCAGATAGATCTAACTGGACAGAAAAGTGAGTGGATCAGCTTGAAAACAGTTTATACCTCTGTGTTTTGGAAGAGTTACCAGAGTTTGCTAAGCTATTGCTGGAAATACTATCAACTTTCTTAACATATCTGGTGTTGTTTGCAAGGTATAGTAGTAGCAAATATACTGATTCACTGAATGAATACATGCTCTCTTTCCTTTATATATATTTAAATGTTTTCCTTGAATATAATTTAAAATTAAAAATTAAAACATATATTGTCACAACCAGCTCTTTGTTGGACTTGAAAAAGCCTAGAGGACCTACCTGTACATTTTATAGGTTGCTTTATCCCCCTGGAGGTTAGGACAGGCTGCTGATTCACCAGACCAAATTGCAGTTGCAGAATTTCAGGACAAGTTACCAGATACCATGCCAAGTTGTAGAAGTTAATTTCTTTTAAGATAATATGCCTTCCATATAAATGAAACACATCATTCATATGTGTCACAAACAGAGTATACATTTTATTTTTCAGTGTAAATCTTTATGCATCAATCACTAATGGGCTACTTCCCTTGGTAAACATTACTTTCACACCTTATACTCCCTTTGAAGTACCCAGGGACTTTGTGTCAGTCTATCTACTTTCCTTACCCAGGTGCCAATGTGTCTACAGCCCCCGATATCAGCTACCTCCAGGCAAGTTGAGTAGATAGTGTAGTTGTTGGAGACAGGGTGTCTAGGTCTGGGTCTTACCCACATGGGGAACCATAAACTTGGGGTGGGGAAGTCTTAGGTTATCACAAGCTCTCCTCTGTGGGGGGAGTCTAGAAGAAAGTAGTGGGGTTGGTTGGTGGCCTTGGGGTACCTCATGAGCATGGAGGGAATAGTGATAAGATACAGCAAATTCAGGGGTCAATGTGTTTGAGTTTACTCGCCACCTAGCCAATCTCCCTCTTCCCAAGGTTAGAGATACCGTTATTGAGTGATCTAAAGAGTTTTAGGTGGCTCCAGGTTGTATTAATTATGGACTTCCATAATGATTTTAGAAAAGCACCACTAATTCCAAACAGTCAAACTCAGCTATTGGCTATAGGCTATGTGGTGACTTCAGGATCCGTTTAATTTCAAAGAGTTTCAGCAATCTATTTCTTTGGGACTTTATATACATACCTTTCTTATGTATGGCTGAACAAATATACACCTATAACATACCATTGGGGCTAACCTTAGAAATTTAAAATATAACTTTGTGCTTAAAATTAACGCTTAAAGTGTCATTGTCATGTTAAAATGAATAATGTTTGCTACTTAATAACTTTTTATTTTAATATGACAATAAAAGTTAAGTTTTATTTTCTCATAGTTTCCCCAAAGTATTACTTGGATTGCTTTATACATATACTTTTCTTTCTTTCTATGAATTTACTAAATAATCTTTTTTTAATAATTCAATTACTGTATTTATCGGCGTATAACATGCACTTTTTCTCCCTGAAAATAGGGGGCAAATAATAGGTGCATGTTATACGCTGATATTCCCTCCCCCCTCCTCATCCTCAACCTCCCTCCTCATTCTAAACCCCCCTCTGCATTCTAACCCCCCTTCCTCATTCTAACCCCTCCTCCTCAACCTAAACCCCTGGGTGCCCGGTATATGCTAATGATGTGGCGCGCATGTGACGTCACATGCGAGCCGGGTCAAGGAGCGGAGGCTGGAGCAGAAGCAAGTAAGTGAGGGGGAGGTATTTAGGGGGGTTTAGGTTGAGGAGGGGGGTTTAGGTTGAGGAGGGGGGTTAGAATGAGGAGGGGGGGTTAGAATGAGGAGGGGGGGTTAGAATGCAGAGGGGGGTTTAGAATGAGGAGGGAGGTTGAGGAGGGGGGTTGAGGTTGAGGAGGGGGGTTGAGGATAGGGGGTTGAGGTTGAGGAGGGGGTTGAGGAGGGGGTTGAGGATAGGGGGGTTGAGGAGGGGGTTTGAGGATGGGGGGTTGAGGAGGGGGTTTGAGGAGGGAGGTTGAGAAGGGGGTTTGAGGATGGGGGGGTTGAGGAGGGAGGTTGAGGGGGGGGGGGTTGAGGATGAGGAGGGAGGTTGAGGATGAGGAGGGAGGTTGAGGATGAGGAGGGGGGTTGAGGATGAGGAGCGAGGTTGAGGAGGGGGGTTGAGGAGGGGGGTTGAAGAGGGAGGATGAGGAGGGAGGTTGAGGAGGGGGTTGAAGATGAGGAGGCGGTTGAGGATGAGGAGGGAGGTTGAGGATGAGGAGGGAGGTTGAGGATGAGGAGGGAGGTTGAGGATGAGGAGGGGGGTTGAGGATGAGGAGGGGGGTTGAGGAGGGAGGTTGAGGAGGGGGTTGAGGAGGGGGTTGAGGATAGGGGGGTTGAGGAAGGAGGATGAGGATGGGGGTGTGGAGGAGGGGGTTTGAGGAGGGGGTTGAGGATAGGGGGTTTGAGGAGGGGGTTGAGGATGAGGGGGGTTGAGGAGGGAGGATGAGGAGGGAGGTTGAGGAGGGGGTTGAGGATGAGGAGGGAGGTTGAGGATTTTGCTTCAAAGTTCTTTAATTTGAAATCTCTTTTTTTCCCCCCTGAAATTTCTTTCTTAAAATGAGGTGCGTGTTATACGCCGATGCATGTTATATGCCGATAAATACGGTATTAATTTGTTAGTTATATTGCTCTTCACTAATAATTGCAACAGTTCAACTAAAGTCCCATAAAGAGAGCTTTGTCAGTCAACTGATCTAGATATTGCAGCCCTTTCCCTCAAGCTTTATCACTAGTTTTTTTATTGTTTTATAGCATATTCACTATTTAGGTTTACTTTATTTATAGACTTACACTTTGTTACTCACTCCAGTAGCAGTATAAGGTCATTCTAGCAATTTATTTAGAGTATTTATTCATGTTCTTTAGAGAAGTTATTTACTGGTATTTATACATGATTAATCACTATTTTCACATAAAATTACCTTATTTCTTATCTTTTTTTTATTTTTATGAAATGCTTTAGGATATGTGAAGTTTTCCTTCAGTCTCAATCATATTTAGAAGCACAGTATTTATACATGTATGTACACTTTATTGATTCAGACTGTTGTTTAGTTTATCTTAGGGATTACTCCTTTGACTATAGACATGTGTGTACTATAAAGTATATGTTTTTGAGCTACCTTTTGGCTATGCCTTCATAAATTTTAATACACCTATATGCAGCATTTTTGATATTTTAATTAAATGACATTAAAAAAATCCCCTTTAATTTGATATATATATATATATATATATATATATATATATATATATATATATATAGAGAGAGAGAGAGAGAGAGAGAGAGAGAGAGAGAGAGAGAGGCTGAGTGTCTCTCTTCTGCACACTGTGTAGAGCATTGTTCATTTCTTAGCTGAATAGAAATAAAAATAAAAAAAACTGTTAGAGTTGTTTATGTTCCTTCCATCTCTGAAAATAGAAATGACAGAGTATTTTTCCAATAATATAATATAATCTTCTCTCAGCCATTTGAAACATTGAAATAAGTACAATGTGCTTCCACTGTTTAGTTCACAGGCTGATAAGCAAAAGAAATATGAAGTGCATCCCTCAGTTTCCAGACTGTTAGAGATATAAGGAAAAGCAATTCAGCTAATTGATAGCCATTTTACTAGACTGATTTCTATTACATGTAAAATAGCTGCCAGCTGCTTTCAAACTTTGTAATGATATTACTCAATATGAAATTGTTATATCTTGGGCAGTTTTATTGTGAATTCATTTTCACTCAAAGTAAGAATCTGACTAATTGTAGTAAATCGTATCTGAAAGTATTTCAAAGTCCTGTAGTTTCATTATGCAGCTATCACCTTCTTTAATGCCATTATTCAAGCAGCTAATTCACATTTGCATAAATAACAAAAGACTTTTGCTGGACAGGGTATGCTGCCGATTGTTGAACAGCAATTACATTGGCACTAGATGGGTTATCTCAAATCATATTAAAAACATTAATAGGAGATCCATTATCATTATTATTATTATTATTATTATTATTATTATTAACTTTTATTTATAATGCACCAACATATTCAGTAGCGCTGTACAGGGGGTAAGAACAAGGAAAATGCTAAATTAACAATCTGTAGAAAAATACAATAACATACTATATAAGAAAGAGGGCCCTATTTTGAGCTTAAAATCATTGTAGAAAGTGCTTTTTCCCAAAGCGCCCTACAATATTTGAAACTCGCTACTTACAATCTAAAGGGAATGTGAGGGGCAAAAACCTGGGGAAGAGCAGAAAAGGAATAGATCCATGATGTTGTTGCAAGTGCAAATCAATTGCTAGTTTACAAAAGCAGAAACAGGGTTTCTACATAAAAAAAAGAATGTATCTGAAATTATATATTTCAACCCAATCTATTTTCTTATAAAAGTATTGCTTGAGTGATTTTATTCTTTTAACGAGTATTATTGCTCTAGAATGTATATGTTTGAGCAGTACAATAGTGGTATGTTTGGGTGCTTTTTCACAACAAAAAAAAGGTTGTGGTTTTCTGTTCTTGCGACTGGGAGTTATTTAGGCATTTGAAAATGATTTCAATTAATAATAATATCCATAATATATTATATGTGACCAAACAATTATTGATTCCTTCTCTACAATATGCTTGTAAATATTATTGAATTACACTCAGGTGGTCCCCAGAAGTGTGGTTACACAAGTCTACAAAACAAAACTAATTAGAATGAATAAATACATACATAGTGGATGTGGTCCAGTGGTTATCATTTGGTACTTTCACTGCTGTGACCTGGGTTCAATTCCAGTCAGGGAGCCAAAGGGTTACACTACCCTGAAGCAATGCAGGATTGGGCCTAATCAATACGTGGATGGGAGACCACCTAGGAATACCAGGGGAAGGAGAAGGAACTGGCAACCACTCCAGTATCTCTGCCATGACACACACACATACCTGATAGGTACTAACATATTTTGTTTATCAATGCACAATGCATTAGAATTGTTATACATAAAAGATATTAAGAGGTTCTCCAAGTCCTTTAGTTGTTTTTCAGGAATCCAAAAAAAAACTCAAAATATTGAAGTGATTTGAAGAAAAACGATTGGAAGCAATAGAATAAACTGATATACATTGTTAGACTTTTTGATGACCTAACCTCATTTAGATGTGTGCACATTTCATGTTTGCCATCATCAGTCCTATTGGTCATACATATTACATACTTATCTACTAATTAGCTAGTTGTATCCATCTTTGAAAAGTACTTTTAGGACCATGTACCCAATTGATCCTTTTTTAGTCTTAACCTGCTACCGAGAGATAGTAATGATGGAGAGTTTCAACATAATCCTGATATAGGCAAATTGCAGGAATAGACCAAAGTGCTACAACAACCGAATAATTGAGTAAAAATTTTAAGGATCACATGTTTTTAGCTGTTATTGAACAGAATAAAATGTTTATATGTGCTTTTACACAGCACTATGCATTTAGAGTCATCTAAAGACCTTTACAAGTCAAGGGTGGTGAGTCTGTAGATAAAGTTGTGTAGGTTACAGGCAGATCTAGAAGAACAAGTTTGGACAGTCAGGATGTATGCTAAGTGCAGGGGGCTATCTATCTTTCCTACATTGTACTGCAGTACAATGGTTTGCTATGGTCGGAGCAGTAATTGTGGAAATCCACATAAAAGAAACCCTTAATTTAGCAAAACTTGGAGCACACAATTGTAAATATCTCATAAAAGCATGTTGGAATCCTTTTAGAATTTTTGAAATACATGCATTTTTTACAGAGAAATTGATAAATTAAATCTCTGTTTATAGGTATCACTGGCAAGCCCCCAGACAGACCCACAGCAACAGCTCTGTACAGTGAGCATAAGAAAGAAAAAAGAGTTAACCATTAAATAATACATATGTGCAGAGAAAAATGATGGAAACACCTAAAATGTCAGTTTTGGGTTAGCTGCTTATTTCATTCCTAAGTTTAGGGAAAATGCTATAAATCATTGTCTTCACATAGCCTTCACCGCACTGTGTCAGCATATGCTGTTAATCATGGAACAGTCAGTAGACAAGCTACAGTGTGTTTCTAAACAGACAAAAACTTAGATTTTTTTTTAGGTGTTATAAGTGTGATTAAGAATAAATATTTGCTCTTTCACACAATACAGTGAGATAAATGGTCCTTTAAGTGAACAAAACAGCCAGGCAGGCAAAATACATGTAAATGTAATGTAAATATGCCATCTCCAAAAAAAGAAAACATTGCTAAAAAAGCTTAAATTACAAAAGTAAAAAAAAAAAAAAGATTTCAACATATTTTAATGAGATCTAAATGATTCTGAAGGGAAATTTTCTCCAAATTCCTCTTTAATGTAAGGAAATGCAAATAGCTTTCAATTGATAAAGTACTTGTTATTTGGAACATGTGCCATGTTCCTATACGTACTGTGTGTTAAATACTAAATTATTTCATTCTCAGTGTTCAGTTGTGGTTAGCAGAGAAAAATTAATGTTCAAAGAAATTTTTTGACAAATACCTGGAACAATTTTAATGTGAACAAAACAGTCATCTTCAATTCTTCACTCTGCCAACAATATGTCAAGAAGATTCTGAATGAGGCTAAAGCTATATAGGCAATACCACTAAATGAGAAAAATGATGGATAATTTGATACACGCTTTTATCTACAAACTTCCTGGCCCATAATGGCTTAAAGTCTGTTGCTGCACAGTCGATACAGTTTGAGAAATGTTTATATCACTGTTCAAACAAACTAATTTTATTTCCCATGTATAAACTTGTACTGTGCCAAACATATTTTAAATGTACAGCACTTGCAAAATACAGAATAATATTTGATTTATGTTTTATTTTTAATTCGTACAAAAATGAATAGTGGCTACTGTATTTGTTTTCCATGTAATTCAATACACTATTCAATTTCTTCCTTATTGACATGATTTATATAATGGAACATGACGTGGTTTGGTACAATTTATCATATACTGCATGACTTTGTGTTTCATTAAATTGCAAAGGGAAAAGTCATAACAAGATAATATGACATAGTATTTACTTTTATTACAACATTGTCTACGATCATAATATAATTGGGTTTAACTGAGTAAGTTTATTATCGAACACAGATATGACAATTCTCAGATTTCAACCTATATATTAATATATTAACTTGTTAACATGTTTAGCAATTTACTGGAAATCATCTAACTTTATCTTCCACTGGACAAGACCCCTTTTCTTAGGATCTCAGAATCACACACCATGTACCTTTGATTAGAGCAAGCACCACCTTTGTTCATTGTTTCCAAAAACAGACTGCCCCTTCTTTATTGTTACAGAGATATCTAAAAACACACAAAGATCTCACTCCCCCCACATGCCAGATCTCAACTTACAGGATTATCAAACTATACTTCCCTCTTCTAGACTAAAGCCAGAGAAGTCACACGTGGCTGATCGCATGGCCATATAAATTCTTTAAAATCTTTAACCCCTTGTCACATAAGTGACTGCATTAACTTTATTATTTCAGCATAGCCCACTATCCTATTTCTAACACAGATACAGTATTCCAATGTTAATCAATGACAGCACCACATGCACCCACAGCATCCATGATACAACTACATGTATGCACCACACCCATGATACAACTGCCAATCAAATCACCAGCACACTCCAACCACACATATAACAACCGATTAACCCCAAACAGTCCAGTGGGCCCTTCTGTTCATAACACCAGGATTTCATTTTTATTTAAATAATGTTTAAACATCATATCATATGTGAAATATACCCAGGTTATTTTTTTTTTATATAGATTCATTAAACTTACTCAAGGGCAGTGAAGCATTGCAATGGAAAATAGCTATTAGCTTTCAGTGAAGCATCTTATAACTTAAGTGAATCTAGGGCAAGCCATACAGACATTATGTTATACAGTTAACTACCTAAAAAATGTTATTGCCACTTATAAAAGAAATTAGGCAACTGACAAAATCTATGCATTTGCTTTAAACAACATGTTTATTTTCTTAGATATTAACAGAGCTTTAAAATATTCTTTGCAAAAGGAGCTTTTATCATGGGAATCTAAGAGTCACTTTAAGAAAAACAAAATACATCCTATATAATAGAGAGCTCTGTTTTCTGTGTTTAGTGCTCTTTAAATAAGATAACAAATATTAAAAAAACAGTGATAGTGTTGTATATTTACTGTTTGCATTATTGTGGCTTAATGGTCAATGACTAGAAAATTGAGATGAACTGACTTTTTAAGTGCCTTCCGATCTCTTGTCTTATCATCTTTTGATTTATCAGTCACCAACACATTGTGCAGGGCATGCCAGATAAGACAGAATATAATTATTCTCTTCTGCTAAATTCACAGTGCAGAAACAGATACAAGCAGAAAACAAAACCCACCAAGTTGAAAGGTGTCAAATTCCACTTTATCTTTTTCGAAAATTGCTCTCAATTCACCATTGTTTTTGTAAGTGTGAGTCTATTGAGAGATCCTGTCAAACTCTGGCTATTTCAAAACATCTGAATGGTATTATTTTTTAAGATAAGAGAAATAAACTACTCAAAACAATGAAGTTCAAACCATTTTTATTCAACTGTGTCTTTTTTGGGGGTAAACAAGTTCTCAGAGGAATCATACCTTTCATACAGATCGATAAAATAGTCATTGAATATGAAATAAATGAAGAAGTAAATCAGTTAATTTAATTAGAGAATACCTAACATGTTTTCAGTCTCAAACAGCTGTGTGTAGAAATATGTTCTCTCTGATTGATGTCCATATGACATAAATCACCACATGTGTAGGCAACTTCTGTAAATAAGAAATTTAATACAAAATATAAGCAGTTGCTTCACTTCTAAAATGGTTATAAAATAATAAATTACATTAGGGCTTTCAAACACTACCTGTCCGGCACCAACATGATATCAAATGAGAAATGACCACCAATTTATATCTTGGCTTTCTTGGTTGTCATGCAGAAACCGGAAAGTCACTTTGGTAGCTCACAGAATGTCAGAAACTGTTCAAGACAGTGCAACTAAATATGAATAGATTAGAGGTAACAGAATATGGGAGTGAGGTGATGTGATAGAAAGCTTCAAATACAAAATAATGTCTACCAGAAAAAGAGAAAAGCAAGAACAGGACCTCATGATTTGAACTAAAGGTTAAAAGATCTATGGATACTGTGTGTATGTACTACTTTATAAAATGATTTTAAAATAACTGGAAGAGCATGCCAGTTAAACTGGTAGAAAAAAATAAAGAGATCTGTATAAGGCTGTGGATAATTTAAGCTAACAGCTTAACAGTCTTTCACAAAGGCCATTCTTTTCAAGCCCATAACACGCCATTTAATTAAAAAAATTACTTACAACCTCATACACAGCACAGGGGGAGAGGCGGGGAGCCTGTAAGTGTGGTTGCAAGCTAACGACTAAGTGAGGAAAAAAATGGAGGCCATAAAGAAGTAATTTTTTTTCAAGCCCTTAAATCAAAAACACATTTCGGGCTTGGGGAAAATGAACCATTTTGTAAGCCAGCAAATGGTTTCACATGCAAACAGGAGCACAGAGGAGGGAGAGCGTGGAGAAAGACACAGGCGAGGGAGAGGGGGGAGAGAGTGGAAAGAGACACACAAGAGGGAGTGGGGTGGAAAGAAACACAAGGGAGGGAGTGGGGGGGAAAGAGACACAGGGGTAAGAGAGGAGGCAAAGAGACACACGGCAGGGAGATAGGGGAGAAAAAACCCAGAGGAGGAAGAGGGGGCAAAAAGACACGGAAGGGAGAGAGTGGGGAGAGGTTTGCAATTCACGCCAAAGGCGCTCATCGCAGGGCTCACAATGATTCCCAAAGGCACTTATTGCGAGACCTAAAAGTTGAGGGTTTGCCGACACCTGCAATGAGTGGAAGGCGCTCATTGCGAGGCCCGTAAAGTAGAGTGGGGAGAGGTTTGCAATGAGCGCCTTTGGTGTTCATTGCAGGGCACGAAAGTTGCGGGTTGGCCAAGGCCTACAATTAGCGGCAAAGTTGCTCATTGCAAGGCTTGCGATGAGCACCGAAGGAGCTCATCTTGAGGCCCTTAAAGAAGAGATGGGGAGAGGCTCACAATGAGCGCTAGTCTTACATAAAGACCATAAAAAGTACTTATGCCGATGTTAATGACCCCACGGTGAATTGCATGGTTATAGTTCTTCATTTATATTATTGAATGAGAACACAAGAGACGCACATTCCAGAAAACATTTTCTGTCAGTTGATTGATGAAGATGGAAACCTTGAGAAATGTGCTTAATCTCCTCTAAACCTAGAAATGTTCCTGATCTTTGTATTATTGAGTTTTGTGTAAGTTTGTGACCAAGTTAAATAAAAACAAAAAATGTAGAATCTCTGTAGTTTAAACGTTACAAATTAAAGTCTATACTTGTTTATAATATTCTACATTATAAAATGAGTTTGCCTGTTATCAATCCTAGTTATTCAAGACACTGTATTAAAAATACTACAATTTAGCAAGTCCCACCTAAACCTATTTCTTTTATATGAAAGACCACACCCTAAGAAGATTGTTTGTAAATGTTTTGCCTAGTTTGCAAGTCACTGCTCCATGTTTGAGGAGAGATGGAACCACCATTAGAAGAAAATGTCTATACCAGCAGTTTCCAAACAACTACTCAAGACCCACCAAAGAGGTCATGAACACAGGAGGAGCAATTAACAATCAACAGATGACAATTACCACATTTGTATTCTAACCAAAATCCTGGCCTCTCTGGTGAGTCTTGAGGAGAGGTTTAGGGGAGAGAGAGAAGAGGTAAGGAGATAGAGAGGAGGGGAAGATGATAGAGTTAAGAAGAAAGTGGGGAAAAGAAGGATAGAGAAAAGGGTCAGAAAGGGCAGGAGAGAAATAAAAGAGGTTGAAGGGAGAAAGTGGAAGGTAGCAAATGTGGTGTAGAGAGGTAGGGACAGGTACAATGATGGGGGAGCGTTGAAAAGACAGATGAGAGTTGCATGAGAAAAGAGTGAGAAGGAAAAGGGGGTGAGAAAATGGGAAGACAGAGAGAGGGATGAAAAAAGGTGCATAGGAGAAGGAATAGGTAGAGAGTGAGGAGAGCGACAAAAGGGGAGTGAAGTAACAAGAGAGTGAAGGGAGACAGAGAAGATGAAGGGAAAGAGAAAAAATGGAGAAAGCAGATGGGAGAATATGTGAAGAGAGAGGAAAGAGGAGGAAAGAAAAAAGATTGAGGGGCATGGAAGGGGGTTGTCTAGAGACATAGAGTTTCAAAGTATGGCCAAGGGAGCCAGAGAGAGCCCAGGGGGTAACTGGAAGCCAACAAGGTCATTTGGAGGCAAGAGAGTGCCACGGGAGGGCTGCCATTGGCCAGAGAGAGCTGCAGGATGGCCACAGGATGTATTTATAAAGGTAATCATATTCCTTATTAGATGCCTTTTTTCTAGAGAAAATACATTTAATTTGGATTGTATTTCTTCATAACTTAGCCCCTCCATTCACCTTATTAGTTTTGCTGCCCTTGTCTGTACTTTTTCCAGCTCTAAAATGTCCTTTTTATGAAGTGGTGCCCAAAACTGTACAACATATTACAAATGAGGGCGTACTAGAGATTTGTATAGTGGCAGAATTATATTTCCTTCCCTTGCTTCTATACCCTTCTTAATACATTAATATTTTATTTGCCTTTGCAACTGCTGCTTGGCTTTGAGCAATGCTACCTAGGTGCTTGTCCACAAGTACTCCCAAATAACTTTCAATATTGGATACCCCTAGATTTGCTCCATTAAGATTATAAATTTTATGGCTATTTTTCCTTCACAGATGCATAACTTTACATTTATTCATATTAAATCTCATCTGCGATTTAGTTGCCTATTCCTCTAATTTATACAAATCCCTCTGGTGGGAAAGTACTCAATCTTCTTATTTAATTAACTTAAACAACTTCATGTCATAAGCAAAAGTTGAGACAATACTTTCCAGTACTACTTCTAAGTCATTTATAAATACAGTATGTTAAAAAGGAGAGGACCTAATACTGACACCTGAGGAACCCCACTTATCACATTAGTCCAAACTGAGTATGGGACTAATGGGCATGGGATGAATGTGTACATTGTGCAGTAACCTTAGTAGCTACGATTCGTAGCTGAATATTGTGTGTGTGATACAAGGAAGTAACAAGTGGATGTGTTACATACTCCACATTTCTGCTTATAAGAGAGCAGAGGAATGAGCCCAAATTACATTAGTGGAGAGGATTTTGCCTCAACTATTCCCTGTTTAAATATTTGTTGCTCACTACTCGGTTCAGAACTTGATTATATTTATTTATACATAAACACTCAAATGCATATTTACAAATAAGAATATGTAGCCAAAAAAAAGTTTCTCTGTTGACTATCTTGTCCCTTATTCACATTTTAATGTTTTCACTCTTGGTGGCATTGATAGCTCTTTAATGGCTACCAATTGCAACAAGAGTTAAAACTCCAGAACAACTTGACTTTAAAGTTGTTTAATTATGTTTATGTTCATTTATTGACATTTAGCAGGCTGTAGGATTTTATTTGCTTACAGCATTTTAACAGTAGTACTTACAATTTTTATATTGTAATTTTATTGTTATATACTTTCAACAGATACATGTATAATTCCTAACGTCATATCATTTGCAAATATGTATCACATTTGATATTACTGTCTTAAAATCATATATGTTTAAGAAATGTTGTTTTCCTGAAGCTCTTCTCCAGATGAGTTGTTCCTAGTATCAGGAATTTCAGATGCTATTAAGTTTCTGGGACTCAATGATTTAAAAATCAGTACAAATGATTTTATATCGGGAGACTCACAGATTATAGTTTGCCTGTAATTTTTGACAGAATTGACTTTTTTTTGTGTTTGGGGTTTATATATCAGGGCTGCCTGCATATGATTTGGAGAAAACCAAAGTAGTTCTCGGAGATATCTGTCCCTGGCCAAATTACCAATAGAGAAATAATACACCAACACAGAGTTCTTGTATAAAGCTTTCTCTCGCCTCCTGTTTATTGAATCAGCTGCTATATATAACATTTAACAATCAGATAAAAGTTGCAACTAAGCAAAACATCAGGTTTATTCGGTAATTCATTGGTTCTGAGGTGTCCGCTTTTACAGAATCTCAGCAAGGCATTGGGTTAAATGCATTAAGGAGTCTCTAGGTGTCATCCCACAGTGGGATGAGTCTTTCTCTCATTGGTCAGAAAGTTAGAACAAAGGAAAGATGGCGTTCTCCTTCTTGTGTCCAAGGTGTGGTCGTCATCGTCATCCTTAACAGACCGGAAATAGTGCTGCCTACATCTTGTATGCAGAGAAGTGGCAAATCCTCCATCTTAGAGTCTCCAATAATCAACATTGTTAATAAGATTACGTAATACTGAAAAGAGAAAATGTATGAGTAGGGCAAACAAAATGCATTTTCTTGTAGATCCTGATCCATAACACATACAGAATGTGTTAAATATGTAAATAATGTAAGTATACAAAAATTATGGTTATTTTATTAATGTATTAACAATGAATTACTAGTAACTACATAATAAAAAATTAAGTGCCAATATGATATACTTTCTTTGTTTTAGTATGAATTTGCCTGTGTCAGTTACAATAAAGATATGGGTTGAAATAAAATTGTTATTCTTTCTAATTCTTGAAGATAAATTGAGCCTGTACATTAACACTGAGAGGGGTATATATATGTATAAAAGAAGGTAAAAAGTGAATCTACTTATCCAGTCAGGAAACATTTTTGACAAAAAGAATACATAGAAAACAGAGGAAAGGGGGTGTATATCTAACTCCACTTTTTAAACCCACTTATACAAACTATTTTAAATATACCCCCATGTATTATTAAATAACCACTGAATTATAATTGATTTTATAAAGTAATTGTAAAAATATACACAGCCTTTAATTTGCATTTATTATATTCAGTATTTTGAAATGAAACACTGGGCTTTACATAGATGTATAAATATCTTGTAAATGTCTTTTAAAAGTTACTGTCTGCCAAGTCTCTGGGATGTAAGGATTGAATGGACCAATAATTTCTATTTTATATTATGTGGCATCAAGCCAATACTACCAGAGAGGGCAATAAATGCAAATGACAAATGCAACTATGCTCCTCTCAGGTATTTGATTGTTATTTTATTGTCCTTGAATAGATTGTTATATAGTCTTGGCATTCGATCTGTTTATTTTCTGTTCCAAATACACTCCCTATTCCATCATTAAGCAAGTCAGGTTTATGATGAAATTGCTACGCAGCGGTGGGTGACGCGTGGCAATAGGAAATTAATTTCATTGCCCTTAATCTATGTAGGAATAGCCACACAGAGCTGAGCTGCTATGTGCCTCCCTCACTGCTGTGGTTTAATTATTAATAAATTAGTTCCAATATTTATTATACACGTTACAATATTTTTTAGACCTCACATATTCATACATGGGAGCGACGGTTAAAGCTCATAATATCATATACATATGCAGTTCACATTATTTAGTTTCCCTTTTGTGAATGAATACTACTTTGCTCTTACAAAATGTGAATTGATGTTTTCGGATATATTTCGATAGGAAGCACAGATGGAGCACATAAAAAAGTAGCCGAGCAGTGTATCATTGCAGATAAACTGACATGTGAAGGTAGTGAGTGCAGGAGATTTTACTGGGCTGGAGAGATGAGCATTTATTAAATTGGAAGAAATGTAGGACAAGTGAAGATAAAAAGGAGCAAAAGAAGGACTTTTTTACTCTGGCTTTTAGGAAGATAATGGGTAATTTGTTTTGCACTGTGATAATAGATTCAGTGCTTGCTATCAGTGTGGAAGTGTTTTGTCATGTCATTCTTAGATGGAATTTATCTAATATAATAATATGTCTATGTTCACACAACTGAAAAGAGAAAATGCTCTCCTACCTAATATTATTTTAATATAAAGATATGATAATGCTAGCCTGATGCATATAACGGTATGTATCGATATATCAGGGGCACGGCAGGATAGATATATGCCCTATTTGCTCAATCAGGTTTGCATTACTATGTCCGTTTCAAAGCATTCAGTAGAATGCACAACAGAGGTTGCAGGAAAGATAGACAGACAGACAGACAAAGATAGATAGATAGTGTGACAAGGACGGCCGCGTAGAGCGGTGGTTTCTTGAATTAGGAACAGATACGTTCTTGTAGTGCAGCAAACTGGTTTGTTACGAAACAAAAACAAAGTGTAGCAGTAACTCTGCTTAAAAATGAAAATAAACATCTGCATTTACATACAAACTGTCACGCAGGAACACCCTGACTATACCTGCGCAGCTTATCCGCAACAGGGCCAAAACTCTACTCCACGGTGTCTTCAGGACGGAGCTCCAACTCCATTGTATTCAGAAAGGAGTAATTTCAAGGAAATAGCGCCACCTAGTGGCAGGGAGTAATTTACTTTAACTAGTGCCACCTAGTGGCAAGGACACCGGCCCGCCCTACTCTCTGAGTGTCCTCCCCCCAGTGCCCTTATTCAGAGTACTCGGGTACTCAAACAGAAGAAAAAAGTCACTTTAGTAATGCTCAGTCTTTTTCCCTGGGGGGATCTCTTTAAGGTAATGGTCCAGTGACCGGAGGCTTTGAGATTATGGTACAGTCCTCTTTAATAAAGCAGTGCAGGTCACAGCAGACCACTAAATCCCACCGGTATATGCAACAAAAGACCTTGCCTTTAACTCCAGCGGCACTGGTATGGCTCACCCAGCAGTAAACTTAGGACTGAGGTCCCCTTTGGTAAGAACTTACTGTGTTTGCAGTCTCTCTCTCAGGCTCTGGAATACAGCAGGACTTTTACCTTGCAGCTCCAGGAAACCGCAGGATCCCACTCACAACGCCGCTTCTCCAGAAGTTCACCTCGGTTATCTGCGCAGCATTTCAGACAGCTGACAGTTCTCTCGGCTAGCTGCCCTTTGCAGGCTCCACACAGCTTGTCTCCTAGCTAGACCTCAGCTTCTGGTTTCAGCTTCTACACCACTCAGGCCAGAGTCTAATTAGCAGTCTCTACAAGCAGCATACACCCCTCACATTCACTGGGACTTCCTATAGTTTTCTATAGTTTAGCACTGGACCAGGTGAAGTCAAGTGCTTTAACTCTCTGAGAGCTGGACACAAGGAGTCCGGTCCTCTATGATCTGACCCCGGCTTCTCCTTACATTCTCACAATAGATAGATAGATAGATCTTGATGTATTTTTTCCTGCTTAATTATGTTCTGAATCAGACTTAAAGTTCTCAAAAGAATATTGTTTTTTTCATCATGCAGTTGTCTCTAATGAATGTTCTTGAATGTTCTACAATTTAGTTGAAATTTAATAAAGCCCAAACAGTAAAGCCATCATATGTAACTCTTGGAAGATTGTTTGACAAGTAAATCCTCTAAGAGAAAATTAAAGTTTTGGAGGAATAAAAGAAAAAAATAATAAAAGTGACTGCAACTGCTTTTACTACAAAAGAAATAATACAAAAAAGTAAGCCATTAAAGCATATACTGAGAGAGGTTGATTTGATGGAACTATTAATTTATTTTAAATATTTCTGCTCCTGCTGTTGATAATAAAAGGTGATACATATCTCAAGGCTTCATGGTATTCTTTGAGCATTAAAAAAACCCACAGTCATAAAATTGAAAACAACCGAAATAAGCTCATCTCTCAGCATGGCCCTAACACACCATCCTCACAACAAACCGACAACACTCAGCCTTTACCCTTCTCCAATCCCACATGCATCATGGACTCCTTTGACCCGGTGACTGAGGATGAGGTCTCTAGTCTAGTCGTTACAACTTCTCCACATGGCCCCATTCCTTCACAACTTATCCCTCCGCTCTCTACCACACTTGTGTCTGCACCACACATATACTAAAACTTTCCCTTAAAACTGGCAAGTTTCCATCCTCTTTAAAACACTCCATGATTACACCCATTCTTAAGAAACTCTCAGCTTCTACATCAACCTACCTATTGCTCTATATCTCTACTTTCCCTGGCTTCAAAACAGCTTGATCGACTCGTTTACAATCGCCTTACCCAATTTCTTTCCTTCATCTCTCTCCTTGATCCCTTCCAATCTGGCTTCCGACTCGTGCTATCCCTATTCTTCGGAACTCCTTGATTCAATTCACTAGACTCTCCTCGTATCTCAAGACCTTCAAAAACTCACTAAAAACCCGTCTGTTTAAAGAAGCTTCTCACCTTCAGCCTTAAAATACACAACACATATATTATTCTTCTATATCTCACCCAAACCATTTAGATTGCAAGATTCAGATTGTTTTTAATCTTGCTAAGTGTTTTAGGGATAGCACTGTGTACATTTAATTTTAAGCTCAAAGACAGGGCCTTCCATTTTGCATTGTATTAATATTGTTTTGACTTGAACTTACCGCTGTAATGCGCTATGGAATGGTACTTGCAAATAAAGGAAATAATAATAATAATAATCGTAATCAATACTAATAATAATAATAAAAAAGGTCAAAGCAATATTTGAAATTTAAAAAAAATGGGATTTGAAATGTGGCCCTTTTAATTATATCTGTGTTATATCTAACACAAACAAACAGCCTTATTAAATTGTGTTTAAGTAAATTGAATAGGGCTCTATTTAAGCACACAGCATATTTTTTTACAGAAGTTTTTAGTTAGTGAACTTCTATACAAAAGCAAGGTCTTCACTAACTAAAAACTTCTATAAATAAAATATTCTGTGTGCTTAAATAGAGCCCTTTTAAATTTACCAAATCGCAATTTAATAAGGCTGATAGTGTTCAAAATGTACATTTAAGCTTTAGTGTTTCAGCTGAAATGCTGCTCTATAAATGCCCAAGGGATGGAAGAGGAACTGCCGAGCAGACTTTCCTAATAGCAATCTTTAACTGCCACCTTCCCTGAAGTGCCACCTACACTGGTCAGGTATTTTTAGGATAGTCTTCTCGACACCTAATAGGGGGTGAAAGAGGATGATCTGTTAGTATGCAAAACAGTAAAGTTCAGAAGTGAGATTTAATAACTATTTTCTTTAAATCAAGATTTTATTAATCATTTACTATATAAATAAACAAATTAAATTCTATTGTATGACTGCAATGGCTCTTTAAATGTGTTATTAGAAAACATATATTGGAAACTCTTCTGCATTCATTTAATCCAATATACATTATATATGTGATGCTAGTGTGTTTGAGAAAATGGATATTTATTATTTTTAAAGCTGAAAATAAATTACTAGATATATAATATACAATTTTTCAATCAACATTCTACCTACCATAATATAGTGAATTTGTTTACGGAAATTGCCTTTATTTGGCCAAGGGGTTTGTGTATCTCAATGAAGCTGTGGGCTATACCATGTAGGGTCACCCAAGATTGGCAGGTGATAGCATTGAGGCTAGACAAATTGCAGTTCACAGGAGAAGGAACAGGTAGCCCACTCCAGTATCTTTGCCAAGATAACCATATGGATATGCATTTTCATAGAAAGAAATGTGTGTGCAAAAAAATGTGAAATCTTTTGCGATAGAAGCAAACAAAATGTGTATAGTTGTGTGTAATTTTTGCTTTTCTGTCAATTCAACAACAAGTTTATTTTTACAATCAGTTCCTATCTATGGGCCCTATTCTATTGGCCAATTCTCAAAGTTATACACACTTACAACCCACTCTGAAAATTGCCACATATACTATTAACTACTTGAAATCTGATTACTAGTTTCCCACCCACAATCACTAGGGGCCAGCCAAAGACGCAAAACCAGCTTTAGAACTCCATTGGTTTTAGCACATCTCTAAATAATTAAAGTTACACAAAATCGATATTCTATTAGACCTGTAGTTCTAGCTAGTAAATAAAGTCTGACCTACAACTAAAAAAAGTATCAAGTTCCTGTCAAAAATATTACTAGTACTAAATAGGATGCACAAGGGCTTTTTCAATCAATTATTAGAGCCGTAGCAGCTATTAAACACACAATACTGTAACTTAAAATAATGGGAAAGCATAGTAATACATTAGAATAAATTACAGTACCGTCTGAAACCCCAAATGGATAATAAGAGAGAGAGTATTGATCCGGGGAGGAATCTGATCACCAGTATCTGGGGTCAGGAAGGAATTTAAAAAAAAAATCCCTTTGAGACAATTGGCAAAGATTTTTACTTGCGTTTTTTTTTCTTCTGTTTGCTTCCTCTGGATCAATTAATTAGCAATTAATCTGCATATTGCAGATCAGAGGAGATCTTAAAAGGTTGAACTTGATGGTCTTTTTTCAAACTCAACTACTATGTAACTATAAGCAAAACTAGGCACATAGTAATTGTGCCTGTTGTGTTGTGGTCCATAGGGTCATGACTAAATTACTGATCAACAACAACACATGAATATAGTAGAAGGATCGATAAATACATAGATAGATAGATAGATAGATAGATAGATAGATAGATAGATAGATAGATAGATCTGTAAAAACCCACACCTAAAAACTGAAATTTTTCATTGTATGTATTATATATATATATATAGGGCCTCATTCTATTAGCGGCCGCAGCCGTTGCGGGGCCGCAAGGACCGGCCGCAAGCAATTCGGCTATTCTATTCCCTTACGGCCGGGGGCTCCGGCAGGCTTGCGGCCGGTGCCTTGCTATCTCTTGCGGCCGCTCGCGCCGGAGGAAAGCCTTTGATCTAAAACGGCCGCAAGAGTTTCGGCCGTAAGAAATTCCTATTTGCAATTTAATTGCTCCGGGAACCCACTCTGCAAGGCTAAAAACGAGCCGCAGCTTACTTGCAGGAAAGAGGTCCCGCTAGCACCAATTAAGCACATAAAATAGCTCAAATAAAGCCACCCTGCACTTTGAAAAGACTATAAAGTGATTTTAGGAAAAAATAGCACATAATTACCCTATACTCAAATCCTTAAAATATTTTATTTTTAATATACGTAAAATATACATGTAAAAGGTCCAGAGTGCTTGGAGCACCTCAGACACACCCACGCCGCAGCCGGAAAATAAACAGTTAATTTGAACTCGGGTTTGGGCTGATGTGCAAGCTTGAGAGGGGGTTACTTTTAATCCTCATGTCCCCCAATATGATCCCTAGCATTTACAGAGCTGTACAGTGCAGGCTTGAATTTATTTTTGCGTTTTTATATTTCAGTGCTTACGGCCGGTTCCAAGATATGCGGCCGGCCGTAAGAGGAGATCCTTGCGGGGCCGTATAATAGAATCGCGAGTTAACAGAACCCCCGCAAGGAATCGCAGCCTTACGGACGATTTACGGCCGGTAATAGAATGAGGCCCATAGTGTTTATACATGTGACAAAGGTGATGTACAAAGCATTGCTAGTTGGTTATTCCACGCTATATCTACCAGCACTCTGGTAAGGGCTAATTTATCCAAGGAGCATTACATAGTTAAAAAGATGGTGCATAAGGGTAACATTTGGTGAACAATATAATAGACTGAGCATAAATTGAGCTTTGGATTATTTGCTAAAATTGTGCAACAGGGCAGAGGCAAGATCAGTGTCACATATGTAATAGGTCAAGCCGGGAGATAAGTGGAAGTACAGTGAAAGAATCTAGGTTGTTTCAGGATTGGAGAGTAAGAGCAAGTGGGTCTTCAAGGTGGTGTGAAATGTGTGAATTATTGAATAACAATAATACTGATATAGTGTAATTGTGTAATTGGCGCCCTTGTATTATTATCATGCTCTTGTATTATTGGAATTATCTTTATTCACAGAACCATGCAGCACAGGTTTTGTTTCAGCTGTATCCAATTACAATAATAATTCGGGATTGTGTTTCATTTTTCCTGGTAAAAAATAGTATTACCCTCTGTGATACAGAATTTGTTTTAATTCCCCAAAGACAAAGTGAACATTTGTTTCCGAAGCTGAAACAGAGACCAGACTCATCGTAGTGTTTGGTGAAATATTCATTATAATATTACATGTACAGAGCTTCATTAACATGATCAGAGAGTAGCAGCAACTACAATGGAATATTAATGTCTTACCTCAAGTTCTACTAAACGTATTATTTTTACACAAGATAACTAATGCAAAACGTATTATAAGTATACTTATGAGTAAAAATGTAATATGTGAAACATGAACTCAAGTAAACTGTTTAATTATCACTGACACTTAAACTTTCCTTCCCTCTCTCTCCCCTTCTCTCTCTCTCCCTCCCTCCCTCTCTATCTCTCTCGGCCTCCTCTCTCTCTGCCTCCTCTCTCCCTCCCTCTCTCTCCCCCTCTCTCTGCCTCCATGCTCTCTCCCTTCCCTCCAGTGCCGCAGCTGTGCCGCTGCCAAATGTTCTCTTTAAAAACACCTATTTGGTCAATTATTTTTATTTGGTCATTTGAACAAATAAAACCTGATAACGAGCACATCGTTTTTAGAAAGCAGTAACTAAATAATCACAACCTTTTTAATACGTAATTATTCTTGCTTCGTTTTTCTGTGTCCAAATGGTTTGCTCTGCTGGGAAATGTTATCTGTGTTCTTTATAATTGTGCTATCAATTCATCCTAATGCACTGAATGAGCTGAGCTTGGTCCAGTGGAAGGAGGTGAATTGCTTAATGGAGCTGTGACTGTAATAATGTTCAAAATGTTTTGTCTACATACTACCCACACCAGAGACTCTACTACCACAAATCTGAGAAATAAACATAATTTGTAGTTTAATGAACATGTATATTCAAATAACCATCTCAGAAGAAACTGTATTGCACTTATATATTAAAGCAACATAAAGACAAACATATATTTTTTTGTTCACAATATATACCTATAGCACATTAAAATATTGTTCATCTATATATATGTATATAGTGAGAGAGAGTGTGAGGTAGCCATGAATGTCCAGTATTCCAGAAGAATAATCAGAAAATTGCATTATAAAGTGATACCTTTTTTATTAGACAAAAATGTGATTTTATTAGAGTGACAAGCTTTTGAGAGATGCATCTCTCTTTATCAAATCAAAAGCAATAAACAGTATTGAGTCAAGCTCAAATTAACAAGGACTGCTCAATTAAGCTCACTGCAAGAAAAAATGGAAACTTATTTTTTTATAACATTCAAAGTCCCTTTCAATTACAAATTGTCCTTGTGGGCTCATTTTCACTCTGAATAGAGATCTTATCTGACTCAATAATTCCTTCCATTTGTCCCAAAATGTAATTAAAGCAAAACTGAATACAACTGTTAAAATTTGCATTTTATCAAGTCAGTTTCTTTATAAGAACATATTATAAATATAATGCATGAGTGGTTCTTTAAGAGGGAGGCATGAATACATGGTAGGCACTGGCCAACATCCCTATTCAATTCCAACCTTGCAAACCGAACCCTGAAGCTTTTAAACCCAACGTGCTTCAAAAGCTCAACAGTTACAATGCTATTAAATTAGTGCTGCGAGCTATGAGCGAGACAAGCCAAATCTTAGCCTAGCCTCTCCCACGTTGCATGTACAGTCCTGCTAAGACCAATGGCTGAAAAGATCGCCATCATGGCAAGTGATAGCCTGCATGATCACTCGCTGCACTTAAAAATTCAAATGTCCAGCCGTGGGTCCTTAAAGGCACGGCAGCACACTATTGTCAATCCCGGCCGCGGGGGTATTGTAAGTACACCCGCATAATGCAATATTAACCTCCTAGCAGTGTACCGACATTAACCCTTGCAGCAGGGGTCCCAATCATGATCCCCGCTGCATTTAACATTTAAAATTTCTCGCTGTGGATCCTGAAAGGACTTTAAAGGTCCTTAAATGACCCATGAGAAACAAAAACATTAACCCTTGCCACAGGGGTACTATAAGTACCCCCCATTCACCTAAAATTAACCCCATCACTCATGGGGGTCTATACAGACCCCCACGAGCCTCTAATTAACCCCCTCTGTCACATAAGGGTCAATATAGATCCCTATAGGACACTATTAACCCATATCCTAACACTGTAAGTGCCATGAGGGTCCTCCAGAACCCTCATGACACCAAGTCTAAGCACTACACTATTACCTCCCTCTAACTAATTAACCCTATTTAACCCTCACCATACCTAATTAATCCTATCACTAACCACTGAACCCCATCTAGACCTATTTAACCTTAATTGTACCTATTTAACCCTATCTGGACCCAATAACCCTGTCTAGGTCTATTTAACCATAACTGTACCTATTTAACCCTATCTGGATCCAATAACCCCATCTAGTCCTATATAACCTCGTCTAGACCTATGTAACCCCATCTAGACCTATTTAAACCCGTCTAGTCCTATGTAAGCCTACTTAGTACTATTTAACCCTTACTTGGTCTATTTAACCCCAAATATACCCAGTAAACCCCTTCCTACACTACCCTATTAACCCTTAAAGTACCTTCCCAACTCCTACCCTACACTATTAACTCCCCTCTACCCATTAACTGCCTCTACACTATTAACCCCCCTCTACCCCATTAACCCCCCTCTACACTATTAACCCGCCTTTACCCTGTTAAAACCCTACCCTACCTACCTAACACCCTAATAAAATCCCTATTACTCCACTAATTACAGAAAATAAAAACCCCACCTATTTACAGAAAATAAAAAATAAATAAAACATAAAATAAAAAAAGGACTTTACACAAAATAAAAAAGGACATTTCTGAAAATACAAAAAGAACATTACCAAAAATAAAAAAAACTACTTTACCAAAAATAAAAAAAAACTACTTTACTAAAAATAAAAAAGCATACATTACAGAATATAAAACATATAATACATATAATAAAACATACAATACATACAATAAAACCCCTAACTAAATACAAGTTAACCCCTTACTACATTCCATTTATCCCCTTAAATACATTCCATTTAACCCCTAAATACATGAATACCCCTATCTACATACATCAATACCCTAACTACATACATGAATACCCTAACTACATATATTAAACAACCCTAACTCTCGCCTAAAAAAGGATAAATAAGACCACATACCTTGCCCAAATGCTCCTTCAGCGACAACAGAGATGTCTCCCTGCTCAAATTGATTTTAAATCTAATTTGATTGCTCACATTGATGGATCTAAATTCTGAGCAAACTGATTGTTCAAGTTACACACTGGTTTAATATTTTAAAGGCCATGAGCATCTCAATGGACCAGTTGTGGATCTACTGCCAGTGCATTCAGCGCGGTGCAACAAGCCCCTGCTCTGGAGGGGCCCCAATGCCCCCCCAGCACACCATTTACCCCTGTCCGCCTCTTTCCCTTCCCCCTCCTCCTCTTCTTCCTCCTCTTTCTACATTTTCCCTCTCCCCCATTCTCTTACTGTGTAGTCATTGGTATCCTTTTCCTGCGGCACGTCTTCAGGCAGTGACCGTGAGTCCCAAGTGACGTCACACACACATCACGTCATTAGCGATTACCGGCCACAGCCAGCAGACGTCCCGCTAAGGAAGGATACCAATGACTAGACAGTAAGAGTAGAAGGGAGAGAGGGAATGAGAGAGGCAGGGGAGTGACAAGGGAAGGACAGGCGGGAATGCTGTGCTGCAGGGGTTGGGGGGGTGGAAGGGACAACTACACTATATATATATATATATATATATATATATATATATATATATATATAAACTATAATGGCATTGTGCTCTTTTTTACTGCCTTCAGCTTCGTTTTCATCCAGTTACGTATTTTCGGCCGCCATTTTTTTTCTCGCTTAGGCAATTTAAAATCTTGTAAAATTGCCAAATATGCCTCAAATTAACTTGCAACCTCACTCGCAGGCTCCCTGGCTCTCCCCTGGTGCTGTGTTTGAGTGTGTAAGTTAATCTGAGGCATATTTGTTTTTGTTTTTTTTTATCTTTCGGGTTCTGTGATTCGGCCATTCAATTCTTAATTTTTGCGTGTTTCGCAATTTTTTTGAGAGATCCGCAATTTTTGCCAAAGTCCTTCTGCACTCATTACAGCCACCCCCGCAAATGCATCCCTCGCTTCGCGTTCATTGCAGGGCCACAGTTGTGGGACACAGCTGCGTTCCTCGCTCCGTCCCAAGCGTGATGACAATGCGCAGATTGACAACTATTATAGTTGATAAATAATGTATTAGATATAAAAAATATATTTCAGAAATTTTTCAGAAATACAGTATATGCATTGCACTCTGGGAAAACTGGGCATGACATGCAAATGAGACCACATAATGCACAATCACTCTGTCAATCCAAACCATTGTAAACATGGCTCCTTTTAAGCATATGCTTACTGTATTTCACAGTTTTAGGCACAGCAACCAGTGGTTTTTTTTCACAAACCAGGACACTTGGATTGACAGAGTGACGGTGCATTATGTGGTCTCATTTGCATGTCATGCCCAGTTTTTCCATCGTGCATATACTGTATATATATATATATATATATATATATATATATATATATATATAAGATGAATATGATGTACTGTATATGATGTGGAACAGGTGTAAGCAGGAAAGGAGAAGATTGATTGTGACATAGGGAATCCCCTGGGATTCTATTTGGTGAGTGTGGAGATTGATCAATGTAAATTAGATTTTCCCATGCCTTATGCTTTACTGACAATATAACAGCTCTGAAGCATTGAATACATGTGTAACATTACTGAAAAAAGCTCCCACAAATGTAGAATCTTAATTTACTTACCTCCAATTGAATGGGCCCCATACTTGGTACTTTAGGAAACTTAGAGAGTAATGGGGTAACTATTGAAACTATACAGAGGCATTTTTTAGGACAAGGGTAGTATGCAAGCCATCAGTACAAGATGAGCAATTAGTATTAGTGGAAGAAATAAGTAAAGTTACAGTGAAGGTAGAGATGAAAGCTATTGGAGATTGTATACATGGGATAAGGACATAGAAAAGTGAACCATTGAGTACTAAGTATAAACACTAAATTCCTCTGTAACAAAGAAAACATATTATAAACATGACTAATTTTCTGCATTTTTTTTACCTAGATTTTGTTCTATGAGAGGCTTAGCAAATTATCCTTATGCAGTGTTTAAGGTCAGCAATAAAATTAACTTTTGCTAATTAAACAGTCATGACCAGGTCTATGGGTTTCCACTTCAGTGATTATCAGATGTGATAAACAGGCTGAGAATTTAATAATTACAAAAATATTTGACATAGCAATATTGAGAAATGTTATTAATGATGGCCCACCATATTTGGAAATAATTGTAAGCGACATTTACCTTTACTTAGTAACTTGACACAAATATGTTTTGGAATAACAAAAAGTATAACATATTGTTTTATGAGACTTTGATTGTAAGAATGCATTTCCGTCTTCAGTGCTCCATAAGAACTATAGAAAATCTTTTAAGAAAACCGAATCATATTGTCATCAATCAGTGTTGCACTTTTGAACAGGTCTCAGAATAAACATGAATGGGGCAAAAATAGAAGGCATGGAATGAATCTGTATTCAGTTGGACAAATCTTTTCCTATCTCCACTAACTTTCCTTCTTTCCTGGGCTGCTTTCAAAGAAGCCAGTTTGCCTTTTACTTTTCTTTCTTTTGAGGATATTCTTTGTTCTTGTTTACTGGACAATGTCACATACGTCTGTCCAAAATTCTTTAGGTATTCTATCTCCTATGCCCAGTCCCTAAAATCTATTTTTTACTTCCACTGCATATTCACTGGGGGCATTATTTTATTTTTATTTTGTTTACAATCTCTTTATTTGCTTTTTATACAAACATAACAAATATTCACAGAAAATGTTTCACATCAAACATACAATTTACATATATACAATTCCAAAGGCAACCAACAAAGTTTATCAATATTAAAAAAAAGTTTATCAATATTAAATTCAAGTGTTATATGGAAAATATACTACACTTTGTTCTTAATATATCCATCCCAGAGTAACCACCTGGCTTGTGAGTTCTTATTACCCATTATATTTGTTGACCAATCTTTATCTAAATCCCTATTTCTAGAGACAATATTAACTACTTCAGACCATGTTGGAGCAAGATCAAGTTTCCATTTTTTAACCAAAACCCATTTTGCTACAAGCAAGATATGGGAAACCAAGAATTTACATTGAGGGAATATGAAGTACCAATTGAAGTATCATATTCTCTAATTCAACAGGAATTTCTTTCTCTGTTATTTTTGATATATCCAACTTGCATTGTTTCCAAAATGGTTGAATTTGATTACATTCCCACCACACATATGTGGAAGAGTTCCCTGCTTTCCGCATCCCTTCCAACATAGTTTTTGAATAGATGAATTACACATTTCTAAGTTAATAGGGACCATCTTTGAACTGTCTTAAAAAAGGTTTCCTTATACGTCGAACATAAGTAAGATTTATTGGCCAAGCGGAAGGCATTGTTCCATATTTTTACTGACCAGGACTGGGGGCATTCTTTATTCCGTATCTGCTTGGTCTGATGATTTTCCCTCTTTTCTCCAGTTTAATTCTGAACTTTGCTATAAGAAGCTTGTGGTCTGAGCCGCAGTCACCTTCTGGTCTTGTTGTTGCTAATTGTATAGAGCTCCTCCACCTTTGGCTGCAATGTATATAGTCAATCTTATTTCTATATTGTTACTGAACAATTATAAAAAAAATATGTTTAATTTATTTAATTTGATATGCAATTATATTTTGTGTTAGGTGCAGGTCAATGTAATCTAACATGTATTTGGAAAAATACATAAGGTTTGAAAGCAAATTTACATCTCACGTTGGTACTGGTACAATCAATAGAGGAATACGCAAAATGACAAAGGTACTTATGTGTTTAATGTTTAACCCTCACAACAACAAAGCCAGGCATTTAAATGATTAGATAATTATTGTAAACTGGTGAGAGAGAATATATTTTCATTCAATTGAAAGCCTGCAATTCGCTCGCAGATGGCCGCATGTCTGTGATCGAGTTGCGTGCTCCCGTTGGACTCCATTTGCAATGCTATTCAATTGCTCCAGGTCGCAAGTTAAGATCCTGAAGCCAGCTTCGTAAATCTTGCACTGGTCCTCTCGAGTACACGTAGAATTTTCTCCTCCATTTGTGGTTTACGAGTATGGATACAGCTTGGGGAATTAGACCAATTAAATAGTGATTCGCGATTTTAGCCCTGCGAAAGTGACACATCAAAGGCTTCTGGAGGGTGTAAGTTACCAGTTAGACAGATGACATTTTTTCCAGCTCGTAACTCATAACCCGATCCGAGCATGCAAAAAGACGCCAATTGAATAGCAAATTTGACTGCAATCTCACTTGTGAGCCTCTGTATCTCAAATTCGCCTATTTGAATGGGGCTCATAGGGCCTCATTCAAATGCGATTTGGCCAGTTGAATAGGGATCTATATAAGCACATAGCATATTTTTTTACAGAAATTCTTAGTTAGCAAACATCTATCCAAATCGCATCAAATGAGACCCATAGGGCCTCATTCTATTATCAGACGTAAAATGGCCCCAACCGTGCAAGGATCTCCTCTTACGTCTGGCCGTATATCTTGCAACCGGCCGTAAGCTCAGAAATCTTTAAAGTCAAAAATAAATTCAAGACAGCACTGTAAAGCTCTGTAAATGCTAGGGATCATATTGGGGGACATGAGGATTAAAAGTAACCCACTCTCAAGCTTGCACATCATCCCAAATCCGAGTTTCCATTAACTGTTTATTTTCTGGCCGCAGCGTGGCCGGGTCTGAGGTGCTCCAAGCCCTCTGGACTTTTTACATGGATTTTTGACATAAATTAAAAAATATGTTTTTTACGGATTTGAGTGTAGGGGAATGTTGTGCTATTTTTGCTAACACCTACAATCACTTTTTAGTCTCCTCAGAGTGCAGGATGGCTTTATTTTGGCTTTATAATGTGCTTAATTGGTGCTAGCGGGACCTTTTTCCTGCAAGTAAGCTGCGGCTCGGTTTTAGCCTTGCAGAGAGGGTTCCCGGAGCAATAGAATAGCAACCGGGTTTTTCTTGCGGCCGAAACTCTTGCGGCCGTTTTAGATTAAAGGCTTTCCTGCGGCGCGTGCGGCCGCAAGGGATAGCAAGGCGCCGGCCGCAAGCCTGCCGGAATCCCCGGCCGGAGGGGAATAGAATAGCAGAATAGCTTGCGGCCGGTCCTTGCGGCCCCGCATCTCCTACGGCCGGTAATAGAGTGAGGCCCATAGTGTTTAAAATAATGGGGATATGTGGTTATGTGAAATCATTTATATGAAACCATTTCGAAAAGGGTACAAAATGATAATAATACATAAATATGCTTTGAAAAGACTGAAGTGGACTACAATGAATTGAATTCTTAGCAATTATATAATATCCTATTTATTTAATAATATATGGAAATTACACAATTTAAGAAAAACATTATAAGCATAAGTAGTAAAACACAATCAATGTTTTAAGATGTTAAAATTTACTAGAAACTTGAAGAAAATTCATAACTGTGCACAAGTCATATACCGTATTTTTCGCCGTACAAGACGCACTTTTTCTTCCCCAAAACTGGGGGAGGAAAGTTGGTGCGTCTTATACGGCGAATATACCTTTTCAGACTGCCTCTGTCCTCTTGATCTCACCCCAGCGCTTCCTACCAGCATCGCGTCGGCCGGTGCGTCCTAGTGACGTCACACACGCAACGCTGCAGTACACGTGGAGTGCTGGTAGGAAGCGCTGGGGTGAGATCAAGATGGCAGAGATCAGAAGGAAGGTGAGGATCAGGGGGATCAGGGGGGTCAGGGAGGATCAGGAGGGTCAGGGAGGGTCAAGGGCTCCCAAATGCTGCAGTATATGGATGTGTGTGTGTATGTATGTGTGTATGTATGTGTGTATGTATGTATGTATGTGTGTATGTATGTATGTGTGTGTGTGTGTATGTATGTGTGTGTGTGTATGTGTGTGTATATATGTATGTATGTGTATGTATATTTATGTGTGTATGTATATGTATGTATGTGTCTCTATAAAGGTGAGGATCAGGACGGTCAGGGAGGATCAGGACGGTCAGGGAGGATCAGGAGGGTCAGGGAGGATCAGGAGGGTCAGGGAGGGTCAATGGCTCCCAAATGCTGCAGTATATGGATATGTATGTGTATGTGTGTGTGTGTGTATGTATGTGTGTGTGTATGTATGTGTGTGTGTGTGTATGTGTGTGTGTGTATGTGTGTGTATATATGTATGTATGTGTATCTATATATATATATATATATATATATATATATATATTTGTGTGTAATGTAGGTGTGTATCTGTGTGTAAAGTGTATTTGTGTTTGAGTATATTTGTGTTTGATTCAGATTTTTTTTCTTCTTGTTTTCCTCCTCTAAAAACTAGGTGCGTCTTATCTGCCGGTGCGTCTTATAGGGCGAAAAATACGGTAGCTGTTTCAGTGCTTATTGTCCCACAAACACAACTTATACAGCTGTATTAGTAATTACTGGTTGACCAGCCTAACTTATAAAGCTGTATTAGTTTTCACTGGCTCACAGATGTTGTTTTTTCCATGCACTAAACTCAAGTAACAATTGTAGCAATGACAGTTAATAGAAAACTGGCATATATTTTACAACATCTATTATTTAAAAAACTATGGAAATTTGGAAATGTCCTTCACAGACCAATACAAATCTACACTTTTGCCCCATTTAATTATTGTCCCCTAAATCACAGGCTGCTATGAGACTTAAAACCCTACAAATAGAAATCTCAAGAAAAAAAAAGTTGAGATGCAATGAATGGACAAATGTGCTTCAACATTGGTTTGGAAAATTACAGATATGCTGGAACAAGGGTAGTCAAGTTTGATCCTCACACAGACCTGGATTTGAGGATTTCCTTTCTGTGCACAGTTAAATCAATTAGGATGACTGTAGGAGCGATAGTCTTGCCTGTACGCTGCAGGGATATACTGTACTCAAAACCTGGCATGTGTGTGGCTCTCCAGGACTGTACTTGCCTTAACCCTGTACTAGAAGGAACTTTTTATAATATATTTCTGAGAATATACAGCATTAACATAATTTTATTATAATACAAAATAATTCTTACAAAAAAATAAAATATTAAGTGCAACATTTGGCAGCAAAATGTTCTCATAATATTTTTCTACAAAAAAATGTAAATAGAAAGAACATAGGGAAAATATTTTTTTTATATAGTTCTTTCAAAATTGTGTGGTTTAGCTTTTAAGCAGGGAACGTGGTGAACTTTTCCCAGAATACATCTTTGTAAAATGTTTAGTTGGCATATAATATAAATGGAGAGCAAACAGAAATGCATGATGGATGCATGCTTTGAAAGCTGTAAATTATATATAAGAATATATTGTAAAATTAAACTACGCTGGAGCTAAAAGGTCTTATGATACAATGCTATAAACTTCCGACTAACGGTTTAATTGCTGCTACAGAATTCACAGTAATTAAAAATATATACCACTACTGAGAAATTAGAGATACATGTAAGTTAGTTAATTATTAGAACCAAAGAGCTACTATATATATAGCTAAATATATTAATAATATTATTTAATATAGACAACCATATAAATGTACAGTACATGTGAAAATGAACATCCTTTATATTTTATAGTCTAGCAAATATTAGAATTTTTTTTTTTTTACGTGTATAGTACTGGCTTTTTATACTGAATTTGACATTGGCAATGGCATTTGACACTTCTGTTTGCTAATTTGCACACTGTTCCAACCTGAGTCCATAGAGAAAATATCAATAGGATCCTGTACATTGTGTTGCTGATGCAATAACATGGAATAACGCTGAAATGTCTTCATGCAGAGAATACTTGTCTATAAGTGTACCTAATGCATGTTGATTTACTGTATGCTTACATAGGCACATATACCTGTATGAGTTTCTGTATAGATGTGTGGTAAACCTATGATTGGGATATAGCAAGAGGAAAGATGTAGTAGTAATTGGGTTGATGGGGGGGGGGGGGGGTGGGGGGTGGCGGTGCATAAATCTGAATGGGCCTAGCATAGCAAAAAAACAAAACACTTCCCTGATCCTGGGGGTACTTAACAATTACCTTTGCTACTGCACTGTTTGCACATTCAAATAAAGCTGATTAGAATATGATCATCATTGTTGTCTGATTTACATATCAGCTTTCCTTATATCTTTATCTATTAAGCACTGTGAATGTTTTACAAAGCATTCGGCATGGGTAACTTGTACAGCTTTCACCTAAGGGCTAGATTAAATTGTAGTTGAATTAAATAAGTTTTCAAACACAATTTTCCCACAATGGTGTAATTGAGGTGTGAATTTGCAATATTTGAAGATATTTTTGGAAATGGTCATATAATACACTGAGTTTCTGAGTTTCAGCACAACACATCCCAATGACGGTGTCTGTCATGATTACATTGTTTAAGGACTGATATTGCCAGTAATTGTGGATGTGGCCAAGGGAGCATTACATTGTTGCATTGGGATTATGTATTACTAGCGACTTGCCCGTCAAAAAATGACGGCAATGTGATGTATATGTTTGTCAAGTTGTTTAGTTATTAACATATATTTTTGACACTTGTAAGTATTTTAATATGAACGTGTATTTTTGTAAAATGTTGATGTAATGGTTTTTTAAAATGTAATTAGTATCTGAAGAATTGTTAACTTTAATATACATTGAATGAATAGGAAAGCAAAAAGTAAAAACCCTTCTTTAAACGTTGCGAATTTTAACATGAATTTTAAACTATATGTAAGCAATAACCATCAAAGTATATATTTTTAAACTTGAACTTTATTTTTTATGTAAGTTTAGAAGTTAACAAAACATTTGTATAATTTTGAACATTATAAACAGGAACATAGTGAATACATTTTGTAACCTAATTTTTTATTAAAATTATTAACATTTGAATGTAAAAACAATTGACATTTAAATTAATCAGTATTAAAATTCAATTTCTATCACAATAATTGTTAACTTGAATATACATTGAATGTAGAGGAAGGCATACAGTAAAACTCTTCTTAAAACGTACGTAATTAAAGTAATTTATTACTGAGCACATAAACTGGCGATAAACATTAATGTAGGTAGTAATCTTAAGATAACAGACAATATTTACATTGTGACTTAAAAGGTGCTTGACCTGTTAACATCCACTTTGTAATCTGTTGAATGAAATAACTTGAAAATATATTTTTTAAACTTGTAACATTAGAAACATTAACATAGTGACTTAACATTTTAACATAATTTTTACTAACAATGCAAGGCAAGTATTTTGTGAGGCAAATCATTCATAAACATGACTTCCATTAATTATGACTGAATTAAACAACCAATTTTTATGTATTTTGCAATGCTTTAAAAAAATCTTGGCATCGTTAATTTGTATCCTTCAAAGTTATAGTACTTCATAGTAGACAATGTTTTTAGTAAAAATACGTCCATCTTCTAATAAATCACCTTGACTTTCATTGTTTTCAATGTAAACTTTAATAGCCTGTGGATTTTTGCACCGTGACAACGCAACGTACAATTGACCATGTGCAAAAACTGGTTCTTCCAAGAAAATACCCACAGATTTGAAAGTTTGACCTTGTGATTTATTAATGGTCATGGCAAATGCCATAATAATGGGAAATTGTCTTCTTTGAAGTATAAAAGGGAGACTACTTTCACTTGGTGCTAAATCTATTCTTGGTATGAAAACTCTCTCTCCTTTATGGGTCCCAGTTAAAATTTCAGCATCTATAAAATGGTCCTTTAATTGTTGAACAATTAATCTTGTGCCATTGCATAGGCCTTTTTTGGGGTTCATATTTCGCAGTAACATGATAATTGCACCTTTCTTTAGCTGCAAAATATGTGGTGGCATTCCAGAAGGAGTTAAAGAGTTTATGAATTCAGTTGAAAAGTTAGCCTGACTTTCATTGTCATCAGCAAGTACAGAATCAGCACTGTGATAATTTCTTTGTGGTGCATAAATTTTTTTTAAGATTTTATTATTGAGGATTAATGCATCTTTATTTTTACACGTCAGTATGACTTGGTTGGCAAGCTCGGAATATTCTTCGTTATTTATGCTCCCTTCAAATATAGCCGATATAATATCTTGTTGACAAATCATATGAGGTGGGATCTCTACAGTGTCATCAGGTAAATGTAGTATTTTTTCTGTTCTCCCTTCTCCAATTTTAATAAGCCAATCATTGAAATCAGTTTGGCCTTCTGATCTCATATTTTGTTGCAGTTGAAGATGGGTAAAATGTTTCCATACTATACTTGACTTTATACATGTTTCGATAATGTCAGTTCGATTTCCATGTACAACGACAGGTAATGTTTGTCTGAAATCGCCACCCAACAACATTACCTTTCCACCAAATGGAAAAGTATTCTCCATGACTTCACGAAGCAAACGGTCAATACATTGGAGAGCATAGCATGACATCATTGTGGCCTCATCTATTATAATTAATTTACATTTCTTCAATTTCTTTGCTTGTAAGGATGTCATGCGAATATCTGACACAGAATTTTCTAAAATAGGCACTGGCAGTTTAAATCCACTATGAACAGTTCTTCCACCTTCTAATAAAAGTGCAGCAATTCCAGTAGTGGCAAACGCCATTGCTATTTTTCCTTGGGCTCGTACTGAACTCATTAATAAATTGTACAAATATGTTTTTCCTGATCCGCCAGGTCCATCAAGATAGAAATAACGCTCTGTCACCATGTCATCATCTATAGCATTTTTAATGGCATGAAATGCTTGCAATTGTAGTGTATTTAAAGTTGCAAGTCTTTCTTCTGTTCTTTCTGCTTGTAGTTGAATGTCATAGTCTTCAAAGTTAATGTCATCTATAAGACCTGGATCAGGCAAATTAAAACTTGCACAACTTAATCCATGAGTTAAAAATACTTCTTGGATTTCCATTAACGCTTTTAAGTGTGCAATGGGTTCATTGTATCGTCGCATAAAGTCTTCAGCCATATTACTTTTAAAAGTCTCCCACAAAGCTAATGCATTTGGAGCATTTGAGAAGATACAAATAAAAGCAAATTGTTCTCTCATCTGTCGTGGCATTTGACATTGTGCTGCTTCTTCTAAACATCTTTCCCACTCTGTATCATCAGCGAGTAAGTTTCTATGTCTTGCATCTAAATGGAAGGATTCATATACAATGTCATTAACAGTTCTTAAGTGTTCAAAACTTTGTGCTCCAGGAACATTTAAAAGTAATATCCGTAAGCAAAAACGTTCCACATCTCTTGGACTGACTGTGTAAATTCTTGGAATAATTTTATTGCCTCTGGTTTTTCTTGGTCTCCATAATCCATTCACAAAAACATAGTGATATGGAATTTCAATATATAAGTATTGTGTTGCTTCAGCATCAGTGGAATTTAATGCAAACCATGCAGTTAGTGTAGTGTGACGATCTTCACTTTGGGCCAATGCATTCATTTCATTTCCAGCATGGAAATAGACTAAATGTCGTTGTGGCAAATGTACTGCTAACCTATATACTGCATGTGATCTATCATGCATTTCAAATTTTAAAAGCCGCCACATAGCTTCTGGCGCACTGACATAGCGAGCATCTACATGAGATGCAAGTTCATCATGTACTAACTCACTACTTTCAGGGTTGTCTGCACTTTTGACGACTACAGTAGCTGCATCGTAACCTTTGTAAATATATTTGTAGACATATTTAATGGATTTGATGGAAGTGCAGGCTTCTACGTTGATGTGGGCGTTGTACTTCATGAGTAAATGTGGATTGTACGGTACTACATATCTATTGTCCACTTTTTTTCCACGAATAATGGCACTATCTCCTTCTCTTCTTTTATAAAGTGGATATCCATCACAATTGGCATAGGTTTTGTCTCTATAATCTTTTGGAAATTCTTTGGAACATTTATTATTTTCCATACATGGTGATTGTGGATTAAGGTCACCACAGGGTCCATGAATCATGCGATGAGTAACAATCTCATATAGTCTACCATATAGTTCTGGATCTGGTAGTTCAGCAACAATGACTGCATCCACTTTGTCTGAAGTATCTAATTTATCTTTTTCTTGAAGTATTATTAGAAGATGTGCATGTGGAAGGCCTCTTTTTTGAAATTCAATGGTATATACATAAGCAAGACATTTGCCAAATAACTGATTTATAGTGAAGTCACGTATTAATTCATTTAATTTAATCTTAAAAACTCTGGCTACTAAATCTGGTCGATCTGAAGCAGTTTGTCCAAGAAGTAGATTTAGTGTAATTTCTGGCCATTGTGGATTACATGTAAATGTCACAAATAGATCGGGTTTGCCAAATTTTGTCACAATAGCCATAGCATCATTGTATCTTTCTCTCATATTCCGAGGAGATCCTTGAAAGGAAGATGGTAAAATGATGGCTTTGCCAGCTGTCATGTCTCTGCTTGTAGCCACGTCAGCAACATAGTCCATGAGTCCAGAATATTGTTCTACACGGAGTTTATCTTGCTGATATTTGATAAAGTTTAAATTATTTGCCTCAACTTGCAAATATGAATCAATAATCCATTGTTGTGTTAGTTTCCCACCACATAAAATTGGATTAAATACATTGCGAATGGCAATTTGAGCTACTTTAAATTCAAGCATAGAAACATTATTTCGGATTCTGGCTTTAGCATTTGGGTAACTGGGAAGAGTTAATTTTGGTTGCCAACCTGCTTCTCCGTGTGGGAAAAAGATGGGATATGTCATTGGATCTAAATTTGGACTTAAGATACTCATATTAATAAACGGTTGGTCCTCATTTCTAGGATATATTTGAATGTCTCTTTGAAATGGTGGTTCTCCTTTATCATTGTGAAACACCATTGCAACCTCATTTGTTGTTGGCAAGTTATAACGACGTTTATCAGTATGTCTGTCTCTTTTAAGCACCATATTAACCTTCGGCATTGGTAATTGATGTGTTTGTGAATGAAGTAGTTGTTCATTTTCTACTTCTGCCAATTTTTTATACGCTTTACTGTAGGGATTGTTGTCCATAATGTTATTTAGCTCTATGAAAACAGTGGGTAAGCATTTTTTATTTTCTTCCATCTGCATACGTTGGTCAACAGCTTCCATTGTATCTAGGACATATAGTTGAGCGAATTTTCTTTTATTTCCTTCCTCTGGATGTAAATGGGAAGTGCGATGATAAATTTGTCCTTGGACTTTAAAACAGTAAGGACCATGTCCTGGTACATTAGCAGCTAATGTTGCCCCCATGGATGCAAAGGATATGGCACTATTGTAGGATCTTATGTTTGTCTTAAAATTTTTGTAGTTGGGAAAAGTAGGTTCAGTCATAATATTTTGTAAATAAATTGGAAATTCTTTCCTTTCTGGAAGTTTGAACTTGCCTTTTTGACAACAACTAATAAATTGTCCATCTCTGGGTCTCTCCTGTTTAAAATAATAAGCCTCACAAAACTGACATTGAGTAGTCATGTCCCCACAACTATGAACCTCTACTGCTAAAGACTTGAGTAGAGGACAATTTGCAAAGCATATAGGATTTTGACTTTCATATTCATCAGGTGAAATGTCATATAATGTTTCAACAACAGGTTCTAAATGTTTTGTTTTTTTCGTTGCTTTTCTTGGTATATGTTGTATTGTTTGAGGTAAAATGTCATGTAATGTTTCATGAAACGGTTCTAAATGCTTTGTTTTCTTTGTTGCTTTTTTTGGTATCTCTTGTATTTTTTCTGGTAAAATGTCATCTGATGTTTGAGCAACAGGTTGTAAATGCTTTATTTTCTTTGTTGTTTTTTTTTGACATATCTTTAATTTCTGCAAGTGACAGTCTTTTGCTTGCAATTCTTTTGCGTTCTTTTTCTCGTCGAATTTCCTTCTTCTCCGGTGTCTGCTGGCTGTCTGCTCTCTGTCGTCGTTCTCTAGCTTGGCGTCTTTTCTTTTCTTGTTTACTCTCGTTATCAGCCATGTTAATCTGTAAAAATAAAATAATGTACCATTAGTTTATTTTGAGATGTTAAGTTGTTTTTCATGACAAATAGTTATCAATAGTGTGTTAACATTTTATACTTAATCAATTTCAATGCGGTCAATTGAATAAAAGTCTAAATAAGGCCATCAGATAATTATTTAAAGAAATTTTTATTTATTAAACATGTATCCAAAAGCAAGTGTTTCAGTAACTAAAAAGGTATTTTCAAAAAGATGTTATGTCCTTATTTACAGCACTATTCAATTTGTCAAATGGAAATTAAATTAGGGTTTAGGACTGGAATGTTACAATGACAAATTGTATAGATTCTGTGTTTTTAGACTTTTTTGGACTATGCCAATTTATTTTTTAAGTTTACATTGAAGTTTGTATTTATTGTTAAAGATTATTGGCCCTAAAAGACAAATAAGAGATAGATGATAGATATTACTTTTTATACTGTACCTTGGTTGAAGTTTGATTTCAAGCAAAATTCTTTGTTGGTCCTGTGTTGAAAGCCTTCGTCCGATGGTCTGGTCCTGTGTTGAAAGTCCTCGTCCAATCGTCTGGTCCTCTGTTGAAAGTCCTCGTCCGATGGTGTAGTCCTCTGTTGAAAGTCCTCGTCCAATGGTCTGGTCCTCTGTTGAAAGTCCTCGTCCGCTGGTGTGGTCCTCAGTTGAAACTCCTGGTCCGATGTTCTTGACGCAGTATCTGATATAAAATAAAAATGAAAATGTAATATTATTTTAATGTATTTGTATGAAGTAAAAAATGACATTATTTCTTTGTTTTTCTACAATCCCGTTTGGTGTCCACCACTTTTGGTATGCTTATTTAGGCCTTTTTCTAAGGCTTATAGATTGTTAAACATAAAATAAGTATCTAAATGTACTTTGGTATGTGTTTGTGTGAGTTTTCATACAATCCTGTTTGGTGCGCACCACTGTTGGTATGCTTATTTAGGCTTCTTTCTAAGGCTTATAGGTTGTTAAACATAAAATAAGAATGTAAAAGTAGTTTGCTATGTGTTTGTGTGAGTTTTCATACAATCCTGTTTGATGCGCACCGCTGATGGTATGCTTATTAATGTTGTTTTGTAATGCTAATAGGTTGTTAAACATAAAATAAGAATCAAAATGTAGTTTGCTATGTGTTTGTGTGAGTTTTCATACAATCCTGTTTGGTGGGCACCAATGTTGGTATGCTTATTTAGGCTTCTTTCTAAGGCTTATAGGTTGTTAAACATTAAACTAAGAATTTAAATGTAGTTTGCTATGTGTTTGTGTGAGTTTTCGTACAATCTTGTTTGATGGGCACCACTTTTGTTATACTTATGTAGTGTTTTTTCTAATGGTTATAGGTTGTTAAACAAAAAGAATATAAATTGAGTTTGCTATGTGTTTGTTACAATCCTGTTTTGTGTGTACCAGTTTGTGTGTACCATATGTTGCATACTTTGGCCCTCATTCAATTGCAGTTTGGCCAATTCAATAGGGTTCTAAATGTGCTTATTTGGAGCCCTATTGAATTGTCCAAAATATCAATTGAATGAGGGCCTTTGTTTGCTGGATTTGTTATATTGTGAGGGCATCATTGAATTTTGTTTTTCAATAGGGCTCTATATAAGCACAGAGCATATTTTTGAACAGAAGTTTTTAGTTAAATTGAGCCAAATGTGCTTATATAGAGCCCTATTGAAATGGTCAAATCACATTTGAATGAGGCCCTCGGCCATTAAACATATTTAGGTCCTGAATCAATTGCGTTTTGACCAATTGAATAGGGCTCTATATAAGCACATAAAAATTTTTTGGACAGAAGTTTTTAGTTAGTGAAGACCTATTATGTGCTTATATAAAGCCCTATTCAATTAGCCAACTCAGAATTGAATAAGGCTCATGGTTCGGTTCTTTTTTATACTTAATACTTTACCTTGATTGAAGTGTGGAATGACAGAGGGTCCCCTCCTGCCAATCTTAATCCGCCGGTCTTCTTGTAGTGTCTGTTTGAAAAATAAAGTGAAATAGTGAATTATAGAATTTTTTATTTGTATTTAACAAACCATGGCCTTTTCAGCATTTAAAGTATTTTTGTATCTTACCTCTTGTTCTTTGTTGGTGTTCTTTAAAAGGGATTGTTCTTCACAGTGCACAGTGCAAATTGTTGAGAGACGCTGTTGATGCAGAGTCTGTTTGAATATTAAAAAAAGTAGAAAGATTGAGTTTTAGGTGATCTATTAAATTTCAGTAAATTAATTTCATTGAAATATACTTGTGTAATTAATTTGAATTAACATTATTTTTTGGTGGGGTCTACACACATATATGTCACATACATGAAGCACATTTCCATAGTTTAAAGTAATTTTTTTGTGTGCGTGTGACATATCACTATACATGAATCATATTTTAATTGTTAAATTAACCTTATTTTTATTTTTGGCCAACATACATAAATGTGTGTGTGACATGTGACTATAGATGATACACATATATGTGCGTGTCACATATCAGTATACATGACTCATATTTTAATAGTATTTTAATAGTCCCAACTTATTTTTTTGTAATGTAATTTAAATGTAGTTGTTTAATTAGTTTGTTGCAGGGGCAATACACATAAATGTGCATGTAACATGTCACTATAAATTATACACATAAATGTTCGTGTCACTTGTCAGTATACATTATACGCCTAAATGTGCGTGTGACATGTCACTATACATTATACACATAAATGTGCGTGTCACATGTCAGTATACATTATACGCATATATGTGCGTGTCACATGTCAGTATACATTATACGCATATATGTGCGTGTCACTTGTCAGTATACATTATACGCATAAATGTGCGTGTCACTTGTCAGTATACATTATACGCATAAATGTGCGTGTCACATGTCAGTATACATTATACGCATATATGTGCGTGTCACTTGTCAGTATACATTATACGCATAAATGTGCGTGTCACTTGTCAGTATACATTATACGCATATATGTGCGTGTCACTTGTCAGTATACATAAACCTCTTTGTCTTCTTAAATTTTTTTTTTTGATGTCCTGTCTTCAAAATAAGTAATATATTATAGCTTACCTCTCAGTTGTAATTTGCACAATGTAAAGTAGTAAATTAGGAAAGAATTATCTTCTCAAGTTTGAGCAGCAGTTATGTCTGAAGTCACTCTGTTCATCACCTGAGGAGAAATGTATTTTTCTCTGTCAAATAGACAGTATTTATAAACTTGTAGAACATTCTGGAAAGTTAGACCGTTAGAACGTAATACGCATGCGCTATTTGCGTTCCAGCTTACAATTTGCGTTCCATCCGCCATTTTGTGCGTAGTAGTGGTTAAAATGGTGTTTAATATGAGTGTGATCCGTTCCGCATAGTATGTGTTTCATTATTGCGAGTAAGTGTAGTGTAGTTACGTCTGGAGCCTCGTTTTCGTTTTGTTCGGCGGCCATTTTTTCTCTCGCTTAGGCGATTTTCGGTCGTTTAAACTCTTTGTTTTCACTTAAATGGACGTGTAAATGAACTTTTGGAGGTGCCGGATGCCCCCCCGTGCTGTAAGTAAGCTTTTTATGTGTTTGTTGTGTTTATTTCTTGTGTTTGTGATGTTTTGATGCGCGGCGGTTGGAATGGGTCTTTCGCGGACGTATTTTTTTCCGATGCGGCCGTATTTTGTTGCGATGTTGCCGTATTTTTTTGCGATATACGCAGTTAGCTTTTACGTGTACGACGCAGTGTATTTGTTTCTAAGTCGTGCGTATGTGTGTTAAAAGCGTGTGAAGGGCCTTTTTTACTGTTTTTTTTGTTAAGTCTTGCGTCTGTGTGTCTGGGTGTAAGCGGGTGTGAGGCGACTTTGAGTTTTTTTTTGTTATGAAGTTGTGTGTGTGTGTATGTGTGTGTTAACACAGCCGATGTTGGGATGCTCCCACCACCGCAAATGCGGACCCTCGCTTCGCGAGGATCCGCATTTGCGGGGACGTTGTTTGGTTTTTGTTGGCTGGGCGGTTGGGTTTATTCTGTTAAAAAAGTCGTGTGTGTGTATGTGTGTGTTAACACAGCCGACGTTGAGCCTCCACAACCGCAAATGCGGGCCCTCGCTTCGCGAGGACCCGCATTTGCGGCGAACTGCGTCCCTCGCTTCGCGAGGGACGCAGTTTCTTGCGGGCTCGCTACGCGAGCCCGCAAGCATGAGCAACGACTTGGGTTTTTGTTGGCTGGGCGGTTGGGTTTATTCTGTTAAAAAAGTCGTGTGTGTGTATGTGTGTGTTAACACAGCCGACGTTGAGCCTCCACAACCGCAAATGCGGGCCCTCGCTTTGCGAGGACCCGCATTTGCGGCGAACTGCGTCCCTCGCTTCGCGAGGGACGCAGTTCTTGCGGGCTCGCTACGCGAGCCCGCAAGCGTGAGCAACGACTCGTACGCTCACAACTATATATGTGATTGTATGTGGTTATAGGTTGCCTGTACATGGTAATTTTGTATTCTAGTTATTATATGGTATAGAGGGAAAATGCATATAGAAAAGGAGAATACAGGAGGATAAAGTAAAAAAGCTCTGCACATAGGCTGAGCTGCAGAGGATTGCATCCTCATACATAATACAGGCTGTAACGGAACCCATCACTGTTTTACCCTGTTTTATGGTTATGTAATTCTTGTTTAAAATATGATCCTACTGTTATACTGTATGTATGTGGTCTGAGCGCCATTCAGTAATAATGTGTGCTCAGACCTAAGCTATCTGCAGATATGTTCTGGGTTATAAAATGTTGTTATTATATCTGTAAAAATATTGTATTGTGTGGTATGCAGTCAAATATCTTTGGTCTCATACACTTGGTCAGGAGTTGCCCATCTGCCTCTTAATAGTATTTGCTAAACCACACAAGAGATAGCAGAACAAAAGGGTTTTAGCAGACAAGATGGCACCATGAACAATGGGGGTAGGGACTCTTGAATAATGAGATGACCTGGGGTTTCCCCATACTCCCAGCAGGGGAATAAGTGAGCTTATAGATGTTACTCTCTCCACCGTCAGAGGGAGAATGAGCAGTTAGCCACGCCTAGTGGGCGGCTCCTGGGGGAGGGGACTCCTGGCTCCCACGCATTAACCCTGTCTGATTGGCCAGAGGTAATTAGGGGTTGACCAAAGGTAGTCACTGCCTCTACTGTGTATGTGAAGTGTTTAAAAATGTGTTTTTGTTTTTAATAAAGGAGAGTTCTTTGACCCTTCAAAAAGTAGCCTTGTCTCGTTCTTTAGGGGGGGGGGGGGGATTTATGGTACCGTTACTCTGCCACATTTTACAGCACTCCTGGATTATACAATGGGATATCGTGGATGGAAATAAACATTTCATTACGGCCCAGCACCTTGCATCAGAAAAGGACGTCTCCAGCGGCAGGTACCCCTCAGCAACTAGGGTAGCCGTTACACAGGCCTTGATAAACAGCACTTGAGATTAACATCAAGGTTGTTTCACTAGCCACCTATAGATATCTGCCGAAATTTATCTCAAGAGCTTTTATAGCAACCTATAATATATGTTGGGTCCATGATTCAATAAAGGTTCATTTCTAGTTTTCACATACCCAAGGTGTGAGGCTGTTTCTGTGTTTTGTATCCTGAATTGGGGAGTGGTCTTACCATAGGCCACTAGTCAACTGTATCCAGTATTCTCTGCCTGTACCTTTGGGCTTTGCCCTCATCAAAAGCCATTTTTTATGCCAGAGAGAATAAGAACCACGTGATTCTGCTGGGGTAGGTTTGAACTAGGTTCATATCAAGCCCCTTAAAGAAGCAGATTGTGAAAGTGTCCCTTTAATGTTATCAGTGGCAAAAGCAACATACATAGATTAATTTTAGAGGCTGATCTTTCTTTATACTGTTCAGTGACTTTGCAGAATGATACATTAAAAGGAAACTGTATTGACTAATGTGGTAATTTTACCTTGAGCCTGCCTTGTCTCAACACTTTTATTTTCTGTGTTAATGGCAGTAGGCAATTACAGATTTTGTTTTTCATAGTTGGACTATATTTTAAGCCCAGGCAGAAATGCTTTAAGAATTTAAAATTGTTGTCATAAACGTAAAACATAACCCTGTAATTATATGCTAACAGGACTGCCAGCTGTGCACTGCGCAAAGCCGAGTGTGACATGTGCTCTGCGCTTACAATAACCGTATACATTTCAGATCCTCTGCCTCTTTACTGTGGTTCTGTAGAATTTCTCTGAACACATCTCAAGCAGAAGGACGATGTATCTGTGAAATTATTGCAATGTATAATGTTTACCTGGGGCGTACAATAAAGGTTTTTATGGAAACTGTTGCACAGTCAGTAACATTGTGTATAATATCCTGATGAGCATACACAGCAAGTGTCATTACAATAATGTGGAAAACTGACATTTTTATCTATTTATCATCAGATGTAAAACAACAGAGGATTTGACTATAAAATATAAAAAGTCTTGTTTCAAGATTAAAAAAATGACTGGGACAACATCACCTAGATCTACTTAGACCGCTTTTCCCCATAACCCTACATTTTTGTCAGAAAAGCCAGCATGGTTTGCTTATTGGAAAAAAGAGGATCAGTAAGGGGGGAGGCATCATGTATTCAGTGCTTCTCTGTTGTATAGTTACACAATAAGTTTAAAACATATTTAAAACATTTTGATATTATTAAAATGATTTCTCTGTTGTTTTAAGTGCTGATAATAAATACGGTCTATCTATCTATCTATCTATCTATCTATCTATCTATCTATCTATCTATCTATCTATCTATCTAACTTTTAATAATTTTATTAGAAATAATAATAATAATAATAATAATAATAATAACAACTTATTATTATTATTATTATTATCATTGTTGTCATGGTAAGAACAGGAGAGACCCAGTAATTTCTTATTTATATATATATATTTTTTGTTTCTTTAGTATAGTAAACCCCTCACTGGCCCCATCGCCTCCTTTTTTTTTTGCTTCAGGTCCTCTATTCACTCGCTCCTCCACTGGGGAACAATGAACCAGCAGGACATTTGACGTACTTAAGTTAATTGGGTTATAGGTTTGATGGTTATAGGGGATACGCTTCTTTGACAAAGTGACATTTTTAATAAAGTAAGGTTCTGTAATTCAGAGGGTGTCTGGCAGAGTAAGTAAGGAATTTCATAAGGCAGAAGCACCATGAAAGTCAATTATTTAGTCAATGGAAAACTCACTGTAACAATCTAAAATAACACAGAGGGATAGATTTACTACACTTCACAAGGACCAGAAGGGCATAATGCTGCAAGCTATCTTCAGTAGTACTCTTTGTGGCGTCATCCCAATTCAATGGGCTATATATCATTCTCTATCTATCACAAGTCTTTCTGATGGGGGTGTTGCTTCCACTTTTCTTTTACTAAGAATTTTTTATTCTGGAAAATCACCTGTTACCCATTGTTTACATCATAATACAATGAGTTGCTATTCCCATATTTATAACCAACAGCAGTTCTCCCTGTTTGCCACATAATATCTTACAAATCACCTTCAAATGTATATTACCTCATAATATATATATTATTCCCAGCTTGTGTATAGTGCAACCTTGACTTTGCATAAAAGCTATGTAATGCAGCAGGCACAAGCTTAAAGGAAGCAATGTTTAAAAGGGTTATGGATAGAAGAACAAAGCATTTGTGGGCACATTTGAATATTCCTGCTCAGCTTCCCAGAGTGCAGTGTAATAATTTTTTTGCTTGATTTAGACATTCAAATGTAAACACAAATGTGCTATATACCGTATATATATATATATATATATATATATATATATATATATATATATATATATTGTATATATTGAAGAGTAAATCAGCCCTGAACATCAAGTAATCTAGTAATTTAGTAATTATTAATCTATGTATATATATAGATTAATAATGAGTATTTTAGTATATTATGATACCTTTTGTATTGGACAAACGCCTTATTTATAGTGACGAACTTTTGTTTGACCAACATATATATTTTTTACGTTTCATTTCCGTGTTATATCAATCTCGGTAATCAAGGAGTTAATACATATCTGGCCACCCACATGGACTATAACATTACCTTCATTCATTTTTATTATTTTGTACATTGATGTTCTGCGAGTCCGATCACATATCGGACCTCTAAACGCTAATTGATTGACGTTTAATCTCCCTGTTTTACCGACGTCATGACGATGGTCTCATTTACTCTTGGCTGTTTCTAAATAGGTAGTTATGGCCTTGCTTAATTGATCATGATCATGCTTTGAAATGCTACTAACGCTTAAATTGTTTACGGTTTTGGCTTTCGGACAGGTAGCTGCCGGCTTGATCAATTAAATCGCTCTGTAACTGTTGCTAATTTCAAGCCTTACGGTAGGTATGAAAGCCAACTATGGGCTTCCAATTGAATAGGGGTCCATGTTACTTTGTCATAAATAGATCATTTAGATGTGGCTTAATTTACTTTACTTTGCACACATTTTGTTAAACTTGATCAACAAAAATGATTAATGTATAAATAGATTTATAGAGTCCCCTATTTATTACCATCCATCAGACATTACCCATAGATCTGTCTCGCTTCCATGGACAGTACATTAAAATGTCCTTGTGTTATGATGATTATCTCTTTTTCTGTTTAAATCTGTAAACAAAATCCAAAATTATCATGGCATCTAAGTATTGTAGAGATTGATGTATTATAATGGAACTCCTGGGATTGTTGGGTTTGGATAAAAACAACAGTTAAATAATATATTTAAACCATTTCAATATCTTAAACTGCTGACCAGTAGATTAGCTTAAAAATGTCCTAACAATATAATTCAAGTCAAAAAAGATTTGATGAGTGCTCAACTAGGAAACAAATAACTAATTATTCATAAATGTAGATATTGAAATATGTTTTAACATTATAATTGTAAGATATTCAAAGCACAATTTTGCCCCTGATATAAATATAAATGACATGTTTAGTATGTTGTTTTACTAATAAAAAAAAAAGTAAAATACTAACAGCCTTATTAAATTGCGATTCATTAAATTTAAAAGGGCTCTATTTAAGCACACACCATATTTTTTTACATAAATTTTTAGTTAGTGAAGACCTTGCTTTTGGATAGAAGTTCACTAACTAAAAACTTCTGTAAAAAATATATGTTATGTGCTTAAATAGAGCCCTTTTAAATTTACTGAATCTGAATTTAATAAGGCTATAAATGTCTTGATAGATTGCCATGATGTTACTTTTATGTAACTGTTTAAATTATCAATACAAGAATAGTGAGATTAAGTAGTTTAAATAGTTACATAAAACAGAATGTTAAAAAAACAATGCATAAGAATAATTCACTATAATGTGACAATAGAAATACTTTTATACATACAATATATGGTTTTAAAAACATTGGAGTAATAAATAAAAATTAATAACAAAAAAATTAATAATTAACAATTTTACATATTTAATAATTGTTTTGAAACACTTAACATTAGTGTATATTTTATTAAAGTGTAAATTACAAAAAAAAAAAACATATATATTTGATATGGTGCATTTTAAATGGACAGTGAAGTTCTGTATCTAACATAAATTATTTTTAAAATATAGAATTAATGAAGAGTAAAATTAATTTAGAAAGCTAGTAATGTAAACACTATCTTTAACCTATTACCCATTAAATTATGTATATTATAGCTGGGTACTATATGAAGCAGGGTTTATTAAGTATTTTCTCGCCTGAAATGATGAGAGAAGGTTGAGAAGATGTGAGAAGGGTTGTTTTTACCAATAGGAAATAGTGTATAGTAAAGCAATGTACCGAGTTCCATGGTGGTCCAGTGGTTAGTATTTGGTGCTTTCACCCCTGCCACTTGGGTTCGATTGCAGTCTGGGAACCAAGAGGTCATACCACCCAGAAGCCATGCAGGGTTGGGCCTGGTCAGTACTTGGATGAGAAAACACCTGGGAGTACCAGTAGCTGTATGCTGTGGCCTACTGGAGAATAAACTGGCAACCCATTCCAGTACATCTGCCATGAATACCAAGTAAATCTGCATGGTGTGTTGTGGGCCATCAGGTCACAGAGAGTTGAACATGACTGAATGACACAAACAAACAAAAAAAGCAATGAGAGGCACTTGAGATGCTTAGTAAATTCCTCCTGTATATAACTGTGTAGTGTACTTAAATGGATGCCCCTGAGTGATAAATACAGATAAGCATATTTAAAATTGCAAATCTATTATAATCTGTCTTTTTAAACAAAGCTCCCATTACAAATCCAAAATAATTGAGTGACAAATGGCATAGAAGAGAACTTGGATATTAACAGTGACTCTGAATCAATGATAATAAAAAAAATATCTTTAGCTGCAAGGGCATAACCTGTCTAGCTTTCCGTTTTTGTATGTGATAGTATCAGTCATGTTGGCCTCTGCTATGCTATTTATTTCTTCTGGCATGCTCCATATTTCTCATTGGAGATCGAAATCTGAGTCTGTCTTTCGCAATCTCCTCAGCCTTCAATGCACTGTGATGGAATAAAGCTGTATATTTACATGTCATTGGTCTGCAGAGACAGGTTACATTTATATCTAAAAGAGTCACATTGAGCATCCATGTTTAAAACAAGACCATTAACTAACTTACATTTCCAATGAATTTATATCACACACGGTAACTTTCCGTTAGGACCTTTGCTGTCAAAGAGCTATACAGCATGTTTTTATGGAAAATGATTGTTTATGTTATAAGTGATGTAAACTTTTGCTGCACATACAAACAATAATGACTGTATAAATGATCTAGTTTTTTAGATTAATTTGGATTATTATGAGATAGACTTTTGTGGTACCAGTATATAATACATAGTTTGAGTATTACTGAGACCTCTTTTTCTATTTGTATAGAGTAGGTGCCAACTACTTTTTTTATTTATAATAAATATACAAATGCAATGTCTCCTGAAAGCTCTAGCACATTTTGCCCTGCAGGTTATGCGTTTTTATAGCAGGGATCACTTTTAATTTAGTGCATTATTATAATTGTACATGAGACTTAATAATCACAGGAGCTATGCCCTCTAAAAGTGAAAGGTAACCTCTATGCCTCACCACTAAATGTACTATATGGATATATATATATATATATATATATATATATATATATATATATATATATATATATATGTATATATTCAAAAGTATTCACCCCCATTGCCATTTTTCGTGTTTTGTTGCCTCAAAACCTGGAATTAACATGGATTGTTTGAGGATTTGCGTCATTTAATTTACAGAACATACCCACAACTTTAAAGATGTTTTCTTTTTATTGTAAAGCAACCAACAAATATGACAAAATAACAGAAAAAGTCAATGTGCATAACTATTCACCCCCCTAAAGTCAATACTTTGTAGAGCCACCTTTTGGGGCAATCACAGCTCCAAGTCACTTTGGATAAGTCTCTATGAGCTTGCCACATCTTACCACTGGGATTTTTACCCATCCCTCCTTGCAAAACTGCTCCAGCTCCTTCAAGTTGGATGGTTTGCGTGTGTGAACAGCAATCTTTAAGTCTCACCACATATTTTCTATTGGATTGAGGTCTGGGCTTTGACTAGGCCATTCCAACACATTTACATGTTTTCCCTTAAACCACTCAAGTGTTGCTTTAGCAGTGTGTTTGGGGTCATTGTCCTGCTGGAAGGTGAACCTCCGTCCTAGCCTCAAATCACACACAGAGTGGTACAGATTTTGTTTAAAAATATCCCTGTATTTAGCACCATCCATCTTTCCCTCAACTCTGACCAGTTTCCCAGCCCTGGCTGCCACCACCATGTTTCACTGTGGAGATGGTGTTCATTGGGTGATGTGATGTGTTGGGTTTTCACCAGACATAGGATTTTCTTTAATGGCGAAAAGTTCAATTTTTGTCTCATCAGACCAGAGCACCTTCCTCCATACGTTTTGGGAGTCTCCCACATGCCTTTTCGCAAACTTAAAACGTGCCATTTTGTTTTTTTGCTGAAAGTAATGGCTTTCTTCTGGCCACTCTGCCATAAAGCCCAACTCTATGGAGAGTGCTGGTTATTTTCAGGGTTACCTTAGGTCTCTGTACTGCCTCTCTGATTAATACCCTCCTTGCCTGGTCCGTGAGTTTTTGTAGACGGCCATCTCTAGGCAGGTTTGCTATTGTGCCATGTTCTTTCCATTTGGTTATGATAGACTTCATGGTGCTCCTGGGGTCATCAACGATATGGATATTTTTTTATAACCTAACACTGACTTGTACTTCTCAATAACATTGTCACTATTTTGTTTGGAGAGTTCCTTGGTCTTCCTGGCAGTGTTTGGTTAGTGGTGCCTCTTGCTTAGGTGTTGCAGCCTCTGGGGCCTTTAAAAAAAAGTGTGTATATGCAATGACAGATCATGTGACACTTAGATTGCCCACAGGTGGACATAATTTCACTACTTATGTGACTACTGAAGATAATTGGTTGCACCAGAGCTTTTTGGGGGCTTCATAACAAAGGGGGTGAATACATACGCAAATGCCAATTTTCTGTTTTCAATGTCTAAAGAATAGTTTTATGTATATATTTTTCTCATTTCACTTCACCAACTTAGACTATTGTGTTCTGATCCATCACATGAAATTCAGATTAACAAAACATTGAATGTAAGGCTGTAATGTTACAAAATAGGTAAAAAGTCAAGGGGGTGAATACTTTTGCAAGGCACTGTATATACATACCCAGGTTCCAAGAAGTCAATGTAATACATCTTATTCTTTGAATTTTGGACAAGAAACAAGTCTTTTTTTTAACTTGTTTGAGATGTTCAAATGTGTGTGTATGTGTATATATATATATATATATATATATATATATATATATATATATATATATACATATATATATATATATATATCAAATATCTTTCAGTTTTGTTCAAAATAATCTTAACATTCTTAAATCTAATATGTTTTAAAGACAAGAAAATAAGATAAATCCTGTGGATATAAGAGTTAGTTATATGATAACATGTTTCCAGAAATAAATGTCTTGCAAGAGGAAGAAAATTCAATAAAATGTATTTATTAGTCTCATGTATTTTGATAATGGCAAAGCCTTATCTGCTGTTTAATGAGAGGTGAAATGCCTACAAGTTCTAGTAAAAGAGGATAGTGTGTAAAACACCTCTGTAACCTATTTGTCTTCACTTTGTATCTATTTTTGAATTGAGAATGTGATTTGAATAACAGCTAATGGAAATGGCACAACAATATTGCACCTATTAATGCCTGTAGTAGGGAGCCATTAGCTTGAGCTTAAAATGTATCACAATTGGGTTTTACAGTTATTAATCTGTATTTAACACCTTTCTGAAACATAACAGTGTGTGAAAACAATGTAATGCAAATGTTATTGAGTAGCTCAGAAGATCATTTTGATTTATAACCAAAAACATCAGATGTTTTTCCTCGGATGGGTTAAATTAAAAAGAACAGGGTAAACATATACACATTTTTCAACATACTAGTACTTACAGGCAAAGATATTTTAAAATAATGTATTAAATAATATGGTGATGTCACAACTGTAAAATTATAAAACATAGTAATGCACTTTAGATTATAAAAGCATTTAATTACACTGAATACTGTAATTATTAGATTAAAAACGCATAAAGGTACAATCTAAATGGTTTGGGTGTGTTAGATAGATAGATAGATAGATAGATAGATAGATAGATAGATAGATAAATAGATAGACGTGTTTTTAATATTAAGGATCAAGGTGATAAGCTTCTTTAAACAGATGCATTTTTAAATAATTTTTTAAGGTCTTGAGACATTCAGATAGTCTAGTGGAATGAGCCAAGGAATTCCAAAGAATATGGGCAGCACAAGAAAAGTCTGTAAGGAGGAAGTAAGAAATGGAAAGAAGACGTTCTTTAGCAGAATGCAGAGGCTACATGGGGGAGTATTTTGAGAAGAGAGCCGAAATATAAGGGGGTGCACTGCAAGTTAGGGTCATGATTTTAAATTTTATTCTGGAGTCTACGGGAAGCCAGTGGAGTGACTGACAGAGAGGTGCTGCAGACCCTAAGCGCTTAGTATGATACATGAGTCCATTGAAATGGTGACAAGTGGGAGATGTTGAGGCCATTAAGGAAAGAGTTGCAGTAGTCAAGGCGAGATACAATGAGAGAATATATTAGAATTTTAGTTTTGTCTTGTGTTAGATAGTGACTTATTTTGGAGATAATTTTTTGTGAAAAAGACTAGCTTTTGTTAGTGAATTTATATGATGAATAAAAAAGAGGGCATGGTCCAGTAGAACCCCAAGACAATGGGCCTGGGTCATGGGAGTGATAATGGCATTCTCAACAGTGAGATATATTTGAGGAGTGGATGGTGTAGTAGAGGGTGGGAAGACAAGGAGCTCAGTCTTTGACATGTTGAGTTTGAGAGATTGGGCAGACATACAGGGGAAATATGAATATATGTTTGAGAGCAGGGATAAGTGTAGTAGAGAGGAGAGAGGTCAGCTGTGATTGAAGAGGATCCTGGGGACAGGTTGTAAAGCGAGAGGTTGATAGTAGACTAGAGACTTGTTAGAGGTGTTGTTAGTTTGTTGAGAGGAGGAAGTGTGTGAACCACATTGAGAGGAGAGTTTGTTTTGAATGTTTTTAGTCACAAAGTTCTCAGCTGTGAGACAAGAGGGAGCATGAAGTGTGGAAGGGCGCCGGAGAGTGTTGAAATTCACGAACAAGCGTTTGGCTTTGGTGGACAGATTCAATATTAACGATGGGAAATAGTGCTGTTTAGCAAGGTTGGGGGCAGAGCAATAGGAAAGAAGTTGGAGAGTAAAATAAATTAAGGGTGAGGTCAGCTGAAGTGCAAGATTTCCTCCATGATCAATCAGCAGTGCTGGGACACCTCTGGATGTAGAGTGGTTGTTTAGTGTGCCATGATTGTGGATGCTAGTGAGGGCATCTTCAAGTGGTTATGGATTAAGAGTGTCGAGGGTGGAGTTGTGTTGTACTGTGAGGTGGCAGTATCAGGGCAGGTGAGGTTGGTGAGGGGACTGAGAAGGGTTTGTAGCACAATAAAAAGATGATGTGGGTCAAGTGCTGGCTGGTTTCTGTGGGTAATGGTGAAGCAGGGCAGTGAGAGGAAGGTGTGATGAGGTTGCAGGTTAGGAGGTGGTGGTCAGATAGAGGGAGTTGGCGGATGACTAGGTTGGAGATGGTGCAGAGATTGGTAAAAATAAGATAAAGGGAGTATCCAGCATGGTGAGTTGAGGAATTTATCCATTTTGAGAAGTCAAAGGAAGAGGAAAATTAATTACTAAGTGAAAACTGTGCGTAAACATTATTGAAACTAACAGGAAGTGCATAGAGCATACACATATTATTAATTGGCCGGTACATTTGAAAACTCTTAAATTTGTATTGTTGCTCATTGGCTGGCAGCCTCAGATATTTAAAAAATGTTAATCAGTTGTTAGTGGTACATTATCAAATACTGTAAATGTCCCTTTGGAAATCATCACATATTATAGTTGTTGTATTGCAATGTTAATAGTTGCTTGCCCGATAACTCACAATTATGAGTTGTGCATGCGTATTGCATGCACGAGTGTGAGGGCGGACAGAAGGCGTGAGCGTGCGCACAATCGGTTGTGCTTGTGCATGCAGGAGCAAGGTCAGAGACATGGGAGGGAGAGGAGGGGGTGAGAGACACAGGAGGGAGAGGAGGGGGTGAGAGACAAGGGTAGGAGATGAGGGGGTGAGAGACATGGGAGGGAGAGGTGGGGGAAAAAAGACACAAGGGAGGGAGAGGAGGGAGCAGAGAGATACAGGAGAGAGAGAGGAGGGGGAAGACACACAGGGGAGGGAGGAAGGGGGAAGAGATAAAGGAGAGGGAGGGGGGAAGAGACACAGGGGAGGGAGGAGAGAGGTAAGAGACATGGGAGGGAGGGGAAGGGGGAAGAGACACAGGGGAGGGAGACAGGGTGAAGAGACAGAGGGGGAAGAGACACAGGGGAGGGAGAGAAGATACACAGGGGAGGGAGAGAGACACGTTGCAAGGCCAGTAAAGTAGAGGGGGGAAAGGCTCACAATGAGTTCCTCCCGACAGATAGAGGGTGGGACAGGTAGACGGGGAGAGGCACGCATTGAACTCCTAAGGCACTCATTGTGAGGCCCGTGATGAGTGCCAAAGGTGCTCATCATGAGGACAGTAAAGTAGAGGGGGAGAGGGGCTCGCAATGAGCGTCTCCCGTCAAGTAGAGGGGGGGACAGGTAGAGGGGGGAGAGGCCTAAGGCGCTCATTGTGAGGCTTGTGATGAGCACCAAAGGCGTTCATCACGATGCCAGTAAAGGAGAGGGGGGTAGAAGCCTGCAAAGAGTGCCTCCCATCAAGTAAAGGGTGGGAGAGGTAGAAGGGAGAGAGGCTCGCAATGAGCGCAGAAGTTGCTCATTGCGATGCCTGTGATGAGTGCCAAAGGTGCTCATTGCAACGCCAGTAAAGTAGAGGTGGGAGAGGCTCGCAATAAGCACCAAAAGGGCTCATTGAGAGGCTTGCGATGGGCTGCCGAAGGCGATCATTGAGAAGCTTGGGATGGGTGCCAAAGGCGCTCATTGCGAGGCAGGCAGGTTAGAGGGAGGGGCTCGCAATGTGTGGCAAACACCATTGCCAGGCTTCAAATTTTATTGCCATCATTTTTGATGGGCAAGTCTCTAGTACTATTATATTGATTCATTAAGAAACTACAGGGGCTGTGAGGGAATCCACAACAAATTAATTTCATCCCTTCAGTATATTCCTTTGGCTACAATATTAATCTTCCAATTATGATATTATTTCAAGGAAACTCATTCTCTCCATGTGTAAACTGTTTTTGAAACAAGACCACTCTGGTGTGAGGAAATGTAGTAAAATCAAAGCTGTTTTTATATTACTAAAGGACATAATAACTCTCCTAAAACTTGCTGAAATGCTTTTTAAATTTTTTAAATGTGTGCATTTTTCACAGACAATTCAAATAAAGAAAAATCTGTGTTTACATGTGTCACTAACTGCCCACTGCCAGACTCCCAGCTACAGCTGAGTGTAGTGAGCAAAAAAAAAAAGAGTTAACCCTTAACAAATCTATCTGTGCAAAGCATGGAATGCTGGAATCACCTAAACAGGCCAGTTATGGGTTAACTGGTCGGTGCAGTCCTGAGTTCTGGGAAAAATGCTATTAGTCACTGTCTTCACCACTCGCTCTGCTATCTGTTATTACTCATTTAAATGCCAGCAGAAAGACTCCACTTTGTATGAAAACAGTCTTAAAACTTTAGATTTTTTTTTGCTGTTATTAGTGTAATAAAAAAAAATCACAAACAATATATTTTCCTTTCTAATCTTTCACTATATAACTACAACTTAAAATACAGAATTAGTTTCATGAATCTGATAACATGTAGAGAGGGTTTGATTTATTATGTACTTCAGGACATGGACAAATCCCTGAAATGCTTGATCCTCACTGAGGCCGGTGAGAGTCTAAATAACATTTACTACCCTGTAGATTTCACACTTACTGCTTGATGAGAGGCCTGTGATGCCTGAGGCTGCCAGAGAGATCATATTGTGAGGAGCAGAATCCTACTCTTTAGTAACTTCTACATTAATTTTTATCATGTGTTTTACTCACTGCAATATAAAGATGAATATTTGTCTTTTACACCTTTTCCTTATCAAATCTTCGATGCAAATTGGTTTGAGAACATAACTCTCTTCCAAGCTGTAGGATGTCTAATGTATTTCTCCTATAATACTATTTAATATTTCAAAACACTTATCAGACTTTGAGAACCAAATTAGATAAGAAACATATATTTAGCTGTGAAATATATAGGGATATGTTGCAAGGGACCCTCTCAAATTATTTTGCACCTTAATCTTCCATAAACTAGTGCTTTCACTGTGCTTCAGGAAGCCAGTGGTCAGAGCTCAACACTTTGACAGAATATCACTTTCTTCTAAGTATGTTTTTGAACTATAATATTCAATGCTAAAAGCAAAATAAAGCATAATATATAATATATTCATTTATATGTAAAGACAAAACACAAGCAGTCATAAAAGGGGACACAGCAAAGGATATCTGCAATTTGCTATTTAAAAAATATATATAATTTGTGTTATATAGTCGATCTCAAATGTTGGTATTTGATAAACAAGAAGAGCAAGGCCAGTTGGTATACATATAAATAATGCTAGTGGATTAGTAATTACAATGTCTGTGTTTGCAGTATTGTAGCTGTTTGCCATCTCTCTGAAGCTGGGATTTTATCCCACTGTCTCACCTTTCTTCTCTGGAGACATATAACTATCAGGAAAGGAAGGGATACAAAAATGATACAAGTCAAATAGGAAAATGACACTGTAATTTTAAAGCAAATTGAATGCATTCTAGATTTTAAAACAACATATAAATAAAATTTCACTAATGCATCAAAATTAATCTTCAATGTATTGTTCATTCTCAACATTTGTTGAAATGCATTGTTTGTTGTGAAATTAGTAATTTCACAATACTGGACATTTATTGTCCTTTAAGGAACTGCTACAGAACATAGGAAGGGTATCACAAGAAATAAAAGATCAGTTTAAATATGTTAATGTAGTGAAAGAAGCACGCTAGGCTACCGTCACTTTGCAGGCGTTTCTAAAAACAAGTTTGTATGTAAATATATATATATATATATATATATATATATATATATATATATACTCTGGTTTGCGCTACCCCTCTGAGCGCTGAATTGTGATTGCCCTCTTTGTGGTCTCAGTCACAGGAATGTGCTCAATATCACGTTGCGGGCATTTCAAGCTTTTTTTCCCACTATAGTGCTGGATGCAGGAACGCATATACTGTGCTATGGGGTATTCCTGGGATTTTTTACCCTCTCCACTTATGCCCCTTCCATCCTAATCAACCAAAGAGGTCCATCTATCTAAATATTACAATTAATAGTACTGTCACTAAATACCATAGCTATATTTTTAGGAGATTTCAATTATTCTAGCTAAAATATCTTCTGTTACAAGTGTAGTATTGTATAGTTACCCATCTGTCATACTGAGTCTGTGTTTTACCAGCCCCATCTCCCTCCTTCATGAAACATGCTAGTCAACCTAATTCTCTATTTCAATGTGCTTCATTATATCACTTTCTCCCTCTCTCTTTCTTTTTATCTCTCTCTGTCTCTCTCTCTCTCCTCCTCTTATATGTACCTATATTCCTCCTACAGAAATCCTGTAACATTTCAAGTGTACCCACTCTGCTCCTAGATTACTTTAAAAAAACATGCCCCTCTCCCACCCACCCCTGATTATTTTTTCTATTAAGGGACAATCCATGCACCTGCTGAGATACCCATAAATTAATACCTTTATTTGTATAGTCAACAACCCTCCCACCATGCTCATTTTAAATAACCTCTTCCTAACAAAGCCTCCACCCATTCACACTGCTATCACATGGCACAATGACCAGTCATGCACATTATCATGACTCATTCTCACATTAAGCCTTCACATAATGTGTCAAGCATACCTGTTCTTTTAGTATATAAACCTGTGAGCTGCAGTTACAAGTGTACAAAGTTTTGGATAAAAGCATATTATATGCTAGTGTAATGATATAGTAATCACAAAGTTGTGGAGACCAGTAGCCAAGGTCAGCAATAATCCGGTTCAGCAACTTGTAGGTTAAACAGGAACAAGCTTTTATTGAAGGGATCAGGAACCGACAATAATCTGGCAAGGTACATTTGACAGGAAGTGCCTTATATAGGCCAAGGACCAGACACCTGACACAGCTGAAAAGACTTAGGTACTGATAAAATTGCTAGCAGAGTCAAGCTTATAAGGTCTCAATGGAATTCACAAAAGGCAGGCTGGCGCAGTGGTAGGGAAGAGGTATAGCAGCCTGGGGACCAGGGTTCAAAACCCAGCAGAGTCAATTCCTCACATTACCCCCGCCTCTATAGGTGCAGCCTCTGGATGCCCTATTACCTGGTTTAGCAGGGTACTGCACATGAAAAGACCGAAGTAGATCAGGAGCGTGAATATTGTCCACTGGTTCCCACGAACTCTCCTCCTCACCATAGCCTTTCCAGCGAACCAGATACTGAAGTTTGTTACGGAAGATCCGGGAGTCAAGAATTTTGTCCACTTCGCACTCATCCTTACCATCCACGAGGTCTGGAGGTGGGGCAGGCAGGGCTCGGCTAGGGAAAGTATTTTCATGAACAGGTTTAAGCAGTGCAACGTGAAACACTGGATGTATTTTCATGAAATTCGGGAGTTGCAAACGGTAGGTGACAGCATTGATCTGAGCAATGATCTCAAAAGGTCCCATGAACCTTTGACCCAATTTATGAGAAGGAATCTGAAGCTTAAGATTCTTTGTTGACAGCCACACCTTGTCATCAACGCGATAGACTGGGGCCTCCTTTCTATGCCTATCAGCAGCTCTTTTGTAACATTCCTGAGCCTCCAAAAGAGTCTCTTTCAACAGTGCTTGGGAATCACGTAAGGCGGTTAGCCGGTCAGTGACAGCAGGAATGGAAGTAGTAATTGGGAGACTGACTAGAAAGGTCGGATGGTAACCATAGTTGGCAAAAAATGGGCTCAAAGAAATGGAGCAGTGTTGGGCATTGTTATAGGCAAACTCCGCCGTGGGTAGAAAATCCAGCCAGTCATCCTGCAGGTAACTAATATAGCACTGCAAATATTGCTCCAAAGTCTGGTTGGTTCGCTCAGTCTGTCCATTACTTTGCGGATGAAAAGCTGACGACAGATTTACATTAATACCTAGATTAGAACAAAAATGTTTCCAAAAACGAGACGTAAACTGCACTCCCCTGTCAGAAACTACTTCATCAGGCACTCCATGCAAGCAAAAAATTTCCCGAATAACCAGGTCAGCCGTCTGTTTAGCTGAAGGGAGACCACGAGCTGGTATGAAATGACCCATCTTAGTTAACCTGTCCACAACAACAAGAATGGTAGTGTGTTCCTTAGAGGGAGGTAGTTCCACAATAAAGTCCATGGATATAGATCCCCAGGGACGATGAGGAATCGGAAGAGGCTGAAGCAAGCCAACAGGGGATGAGCGAGGAGTCTTATGTCTGGCACACACATCACAAGAGGACACATACTTCTTAACATCCTCCTGATACTTCGGCCACCAAAAGGATCGGGCAAGTAGGTCTTGCGTCTTTCGGATTCCTGGATGACCTGCTGGTTTTGAGTCATGGTAGAGACGTAAAAGGTCCAGTCGCACTGACTCCGGAGCAAACAGACGTCGTTGAAAAATCCAAAACCCATTAAGCATCGTCATATGGAGATCACGAGGAGGATCACGAAGAACTGGGTCTTCAGCGTAGCCCTTTTTAATGCGAGACATCAGATCAGAAGGAAAAGCAACTCCTATAAATATATCCTCCGGCAAGATGGTAGTCTTGGTTACGGTAGCATGGTGGGGGTCAGCTATTCTAGACAAGGCATCCGCCTTACCATTCTTGGAGCCAGGACTGTATGTAACCAAAAAATTAAACCTTGAGAAGAATAGGGACCAGCGTGCTTGTCTGGCTGACAGTCTCTTAGCTGATCGAATACATTCCAGATTTTTGTGATCTGTGAGGACATTAATTGGATGGGTAGCTCCCTCCATGAGATGTCTCCATTCGGTGAAGGCAGCTTTTATAGCCAATAGTTCTTTATTCCCTATGTCATAGTTTCTTTCTGCTGGCATCATCTGGCGGAATAGAAGGCACACGGATGTAACAGCATCTTAGGTCCAGTCCTTTGAGACAGTATAGCACCAACAGCTGAATCAGAAGCATCAACTTCTACAATAAATGGTAATTCTGGCTGAGGATGTACCAGGACAGGGGCAGATGTAAACAGAGTCTTTAATCGGGAAAATGCGGTATCAGCCTTATCGGACCACTGAAAATGAGTCCCCTTACGTGTGAGTTCAGTGATATGTGTAATAACGGCAGAGAAATTCTTAATGAAATGCCTGTAAAAATTGGCAAACCCCACAAATCTGTGGACATCTTTTTCATTCTTGGGGATGTGCCAGCCAGCACAGCTTTTATTTTACTTGCGTCCATAGTTAAACCTTTAGGAGTTATGACATACCCCAGGAATTGAATTTCTGTTTGTTCAAACTCACATTTTTCTAGTTTAATGTATAGACTATACGGACCTGTTTTCTGTGGTTTTCAAGACTATCAGAGAATATTAGGATATCATCCAAATATGCCACAACAAACTGATCCAGGAGATCTCGTAGTACATCATTGATAAGATGCTGGAAAGTTGCAGGGGCATTACAAAGCCCAAATGGCATTACTAGATATTCGTAATGCCCGTACCTGGTTCTGAAAGCTGTTTTCCATTCATCATTTGGTCTTATGCGAAGCAGATTATATGCCCCCCGAAGATCAAGCTTTGTAAATATTTTAGCTGAGCGAAGTCTCTCCAAAAGTTCAGGAATGAGAGGCAAGGGGTAGCGGTTTTTAACAGTGATGTTATTAATGTCCCTGTAATCAACGCATGGCTGTAGGCTGCCATCTTTCTTCTCTACAAAGCATATAGGAGCTCCTGCTGGGGAAGTAGATGGTCGAATTAAACCTTTGGCAAAACTTTCTTGTATGTATTCACGAAGAGCTTTCAATTCAGGCTCAGAAAGGGAATATATACGGCCAAATGGGATAGCAGCCCCAGGCAACAGCTCTATTGGGCAATCATAAGGCCTGTGGGGTGGAAGCTGATCAGCATTCTTCTTATCACAGACATCTGCAAAATCCCGATATTGTAGAGGAAGCTTAGTCAAGTTTGTAGCAACCATTTCATTAATTGTTGTGGCAACAGGTGTTACCTTAGTGGGTTGACAATTCATTAAGCAGTGTTCTGAAGGAAAGGACAAAGTTCTGATTTCCAATCAATCTGTGGGTTATGCAGAGCAAGCCAAGGTACCCCCAAAATCACTGGAAACTGTGTTGAGGAAATTAGGTGGAAAGATATAGTCTCATGGTGATTCACTTCCAGAGTCAACTTTAAGGGCACAGTCTCATGTGTAACCGGGCCCGACATAAGTGGAGAACCGTCCACTGTCTCCATTAACACAGGTGAAGAATTAGGGATAGACTGAATTCCATTTCCTGCTGCAAATTTATTGTCCATAAAGTTTCCGCCTGCTCCAGAATCTATCATAGCTGTAGTTGAAATTTTATGATCACCACATTGCAACGTGATAGGCACCACAAAATGAGGATGTTGAGTCAACATACCCTCTTCACCATGAGCCAGAGAAAACAAGGGTTGTGTGACAGAATCCAGTTGATCTGAAATCTGGGATTGGTGTTGAATCTGTGCACCCTCAGCCGCCATAGCTATTGTTCTTTTGGATTTGCTAGGGCAATTGATGGCATAGTGCCCTGCACTACCACAATACAGGCATAAATTGTGAGTGCGTCGCCACTGTTTTTCTTCATTGGATAATGGCCCTCTTATTAGATTTACCTGCATAGCCTCAGGCTCAGAGTCTGAAGGTGTTTGTGGGGTTGGAGTAGAAATTCTTGAATAGGAAATAGGAGTAGTACTTGGTCTAAAAGAGCCCTGTCTTTCCAGTCTTCTTTCAGAAAGTCTCTGATCGATACGGATAGCCAAACGCACGAATGCATCAAAGTCAGCAGGAAGATCAACACGAGCTAGCTCATCTTTTATAGCTTCTGAGAGACCTTTTCTGAAGTGGAACCTCTGAGCTGATTGGTTCCAGGTAGTATCAGCAACCCACTGTCTGAATTCAGCAGCATATTCAGCCACGGAGCGCATCCCTTGATGCAAATGAAGTAGAGTGGCTTCTGCTGTAGCACATCGAATAGGGTCATCAAAAACTAGGCACATGGCCTCAAGAAAGTCATTTAGATTACCCAAGACTGGACTGTCCTGTTCCAGAAGAGGGGAGCCCCAAGCCAGGGCTTCATCTTTGAATAGTGAAAAAATAAATCCCACCTTCTCTCTTTCAGATGGAAATTGGTGAGGTAACATCATGAAGTGCAAACGGCATTGATTTAGGAAACCCCTACATTTTTTGCGATCTCCTCCAAACTTTTCTGGCAGGGGCAAGCGGGTATCTTGTGCAGGTGTAACAGTAGCAGCTGAAACATCATGTGCCCTGTAGCTGGTGTACTCACTGTGCATTGACTGACATTTATTTTGCAGTTCAGCTACCTGGTCCTGCAGCACTTGGATGGTCTGTGCCTGGGTCTGCACAGTTCTTGCAGTAAAAGCAACCTGCTGGGCCAATGCAGAATCTGTCCCGGTGGTCTCCATGAAAGGGCCAGATTATTCTGTAATGATATAGTAATCACAAAGTTGTGGAGACCAGTAGCCAAGGTCAGCAATAATCCGGTTCAGCAACTTGTAGGTTAAACAGGAACAAGCTTTTATTGAAGGGATCAGGAACCGACAATAATCTGGCAAGGTACATTTGACAGGAAGTGCCTTATATAGGCCAAGGACCAGACACCTGACCAGACACAGCTGAAAAGACTTACGTACTGATAAAATTGCTAGCAGAGTCAAGCTTATAAGGTCTCAATGGAATTCACAAAAGGTAGGCTGGCGCAGTGGTAGGGAAGAGGTATAGCAGCCTGGGGACCAGGGTTCAAAACCCAGCAGAGTCAATTCCTCACAGGTAATGTATTATTAAATCTGTATTGTAATTACCCATTCAACCAATGCTGTTATAAATCATATAACAGTTCATATATACTGTATATATGAAATAAATATACATTTTAGGTTCTATACACAAGGATGAATGACCCCTTTTTTCCCTTACCCATGTTGTTTTGGGATATGTGTACCCATTAACTATATCTACCCCTAAATGCTCCCTAACCCCCATGGGGATCCCAATAGTCCCTGTAGAACCTATCCCCTGTGGGTTTCCTATGAATGCCCAGGAACTATATCAGTAGCCCCTATGTTCCCTCATGAGGTCCTTATGGACTCCCATGACCAACAGAAACCTCCTACCATGTTGCTCCCTATGGACCCCATGGCACATTAACCTACTACCACAAGGCCCCTATGGACATGTATTGATCCTATTCCCCATGTGGGCCCATAAAGGCCACATAGTCTTCAACATTCACAATCTAAAATTACAATTAAAAAACACTACAATACAGAAAATACATTATTGAAAAGTGGTACATCACGATTGTCTTCTTTCCCCAATACTTTATAATTTATACATAGAACCATTTTTTAGACTCATTAATAACCATGTCAACATATTGCAGTTTTCACTGATGATCTTCTCTTATCTATTACCAATCCACCCAAATCCATTCCACATCTTTTAAATTTACTCAAATCTTTTAGAGCATTATTTGGTTTTATAATTAATAATCCAAAATCCCAAAGCACTGAATCTTGCACTATAGCGAATGTGCAAAAAAACATAATTTCAAATGGTCCACCTATTTTATATCAATGGATTAACACTTCAATACTCACATTATGAATGAAATTGAATATAATAAAACAACTGTATATATTAGACTGGGCATAAGCAACTCTGTAAAAAAAAAAAAAAAAAAGACATCAGTTGATTGTTTATAAACATTAACTAGTGAAACATATCTATATACATAACTATACAGAGCTGGGCAATAACAGCAATGCAGAGGACCGTGCACCACATTTTCATAGTTTGTGTGTATATTTATATGAATTTATAATATGAACTGAGAAGGACAGTTGACACTATACTGGTAGGTGGTAGATCCTGTTGGGATGCCTACTAAAGAAAATAAATCAGGCACCTGCCAAGTCATAGAAAGTTGGGCTTGCTGTGTGTCAGTTGTGACTTTTCTTCAAGGAATCGGTAAAAGTGTAATTAAATATCACTTTCTTTAGAATTAAATTCAATTAAGACATGCAAATGAGTCTATTACTATTTGAATAAAAAGCCAAAACCAATTGAAAACAAAATAAACTAACAGTCTTACATTTGTTACATTCTAGTGATAAAAACAACATATGTTCTGCTACTAAATAATGCTAAGATATACAGGTAATGAGAAGATACCTCTAGTTTCTAATCGTTTATTAAAAATGCTAATGTTTTAAAAGGCTTACCCAGGATTAGCTGTCTGTATAACGTATAATAAAGTGCTGTTTTTCGTAGTTTACTAGTTTTTGTTTTTTTTAAGTGATAAAACACTCTGCATTGCTGAGTAAGATGTTACTTTTCTGTAAATGGTGAAACAATGGCTTCAGCTAAATCAAAATTGAGAACAATAATAGTGAAACAGAGCCAGTAATGAACTTATATCTAAAGGCATGACTTTTATTTAATGTGGAGCTCCATAAACCCTGGTGCTCTGTGCAACTGAGTAGTATGCACAATTTTTTTTCAGAATAGCAGTTTTGGGGCAAGCACCCCATGCAGTTGCCTGGAGTTATGAAGTTAGAAAGGTGCTACCAGGTTTTGCTTTACAGATATAACCTCAGCAGCAGAGTTCACTGCATCTTTAGATATATTTCTAAGTTTACTCAATAAATGTTATTTTTATCAGATGTGAATGTGTGGCCCTGCCTACTATATTGCTTTTTTTTTTTTTATGGTCGGATTCTCATGATAGAAAAATATAGTAAAAACATGTTAAAAAACGAAGAAGAAAAAAATACTGATTTATGAACAAAATCTAAATCTATTAACATTCAGTTAATAAAACGTCTTGAGTGTACTTAGTATACTGGTATCAAATGTATATGGTTTTACATATATTTACAATTACATGGTAAAAACTAGCAAGAAGGCAAAATGGCCATCGACGTAATAATATCTGAAATTGGAGCTTTTTATAATAGCACAATTAGAAAAGTAATAAATTATTCAGTAAACTACAAAATACAAAAATGTGTGATTATCATACTAAGCATAAAGTGTACATTACATTGGAATTCATATAGAACCATAAATACTTTAAGTGTCTATTTAATAAATGTTTTGGTAAAATTATTAGATATAGCGGAAGTGTGTAAAAGTTATTTACCCTTTTCTGATCACAAAACAAATGCATGTTTTTTTTTTTTTTATGGAGATAGTTTTTATCTACCAAAGAATTCTGCTGCATCTATTTTTTTTCATTGTGGATGGAGGACCATGTATTGAAATGTTCAGTAAAGTGTTGGGTGATAAACATGATGCAACTCAAGAGGTGACCTTGAAAAGCTTGTTAGATTCACTCCGTGATGCTCAATGAGACAGAAATTCAATTTACATTATCCAGTCTTGTGCTCCAAAGACTTGGCAACTCTGATGATAAATAGAAATGGAGTATTTAATTATCATGGAGCTGCCTACACTACACCACAAATCTGTTCACAATATCACTTTTCATCTTGATTGACTTCATTTATGATAAATAATCAGGTAAATAAAATGGATGAGTACATTATAAGAGTGAGCTACCTTGGTACTTAGCCTTTTAGACTAGTTGTATATTATTGTAGTGTTGACCTGTAGTGTCTGACTAGGAATGAAATATGGAAAGTCTCCAGTAGAGCCATTAGAGAACAATGAGTGTAGATGTGTGTACTTTACACTACACACTAGAATTATACAGAGTGGTGCTCTCCAAGATAACCTTCACATGACATTCAAAAACCGATGTGCATACATTGAAATTCTTCATATTGCAATGCCATGTATCACATATACAGTGACTGCCAGTTGTTTCAAACACACAGTAGCTAGAGATTTAATGGCACATAGAAATGCAAAATGACTGAGCACGGCTTTCATACAGAAACATATGGTGGAAAAAGCAAGCAGATGTAATGTCTGTATCAGTTTACTTACAAGGAATTTCTTTTGACATCTATGAACGTTGCTTTACGTAAACATGGCTGAATGTACATCTGTGGTGAATGCAGGTCAGATGTAGATTTGTATATACAACTTATATATTGTGTGCCGTGTAAAAAAAAGCCATTTAATTTATGCTGCCATAAAACCATTTGGACATAACTGCTTTCCTTATCTCTTATATTTTCTTCCACTGATTTCTTAGTTTATACTTTTTTGCTCTTCTTTCTCGATATTACCTGTCAGCATTTGCCTCTGAATAATTTTTTAAATATTCTCATTGTTCTATTCCAGTTTTTAGTTTTGCTTATTTGTTCTCTTTTTCTATTGTATCTTCTCTTTTGGTGTCATTTAGCAATCTGTTAACTTATTCACTAAATCAATTTATACCAACCTCCTTTCAACTTTTATTTAGTAGCAGACAGGAAGCAGCTTCTTCTCACTCTGTCCTGCCAATAGTAGTGTAGTATATCTAATACACCATGTGTTGGAACACTCACAATCTGATGCACAATTTTTTAATCTTAAACCAAATTTAACTATGTCAAAAAATATGCTCTTACTAGAGGAGGGCCCTCTACACCTTCTGTACCAGTATGTAACTTTTGTCACATTTGTTTGACATACTCACTGTAGGCTCTGAAATTGATGCGCCAGAATCTATTGGTGCTTTATATTTAAAGGATAATAATAATAATAATGATTTTACAAAAAAAATCCTATAAAAGAAAGGGGTGCAGGCATAATGGGTCATTCAGCATGGGAACTCAAATTGGTGTGTAGAGAATTATTTTATTTTATTTTTTTCTAAGATTGTTCAAGATAGCCAGAAGATGAGGATCCAAGGGCACCTATCAACATGGTTTTGAATATACTATGGATGTAAAACAGATGAAGAGTGTGGGTCAGTGTTTTGGTTGAAGGTGCTAGAACCTGGAAAAATATTGTAGGAAATTATTTTAAAAAAAGTTTTTGCTTTGTCAGTGTAATCATTTTATTTTAATTGTAATTATTGCTTTATTTATTTAATGACAATATTTTATTAATTTATATATAATTTATTTTTAGTTTTAGTAACTGTTTTTCATTTTCTGTAATTATTTTTTTAAATAATAGGGATATGGTCCATAGGGTTCCATAGGGACATCCATTATAATAGGTTAGACTTTCATAGGGCTCCAAATGGATCCCCATGGGAATAGGTAGGGTCAGACAATCTGCTCTTCATTGGGCTTTAAAATACCACAAAGACCAATCCTATGCACATGTGGTGTAGGTTCCTTATCCCCATACACAGGATAACTTATCCGGAGGCACATTTTCCCGACCAAGTTGCAGAGTTTTAGGACAAGTTACCTGGTACCAGGGCAAGTTGCAGAAATTCATTTCTGATGAAACACACCGTACATATGTGTTCAAATCAGCGAATAAACTTTAGCAGTAACATTTTTATACAGTTTTTTCACCAATAACCAATGGGCCACTTCCCTTGTTAAGCACATTTTACACCATTTGCCCCTTTTGACATATGCCAGCCTGTTTCCTTTCACACCTTGGTGCCAAAGGGTCTAAGGCCCCAGCTACCTGCTACCTCCTCACAGGATCTGGGCACAGGGAGGTGATCCTCTAGGGTGACTGCTGGAGACAGCATGTTTGAGTGCTGGGTCTGGATCTTGCCCATGTGGGGAACCATAGACCTGGATTGTGCAAGTTTTAAATTCTTGGATATTTGCTCTCCACTATTCAGGGGACACAGTGGAGGGTAGTGGAGCTGATTAGCGGACTAGGGGTTCCTTCTGGGTTCCAAAGGAACTTGGCAGTTGGGTCTATGTGCTCCCTAGCCAATGGTCCCTTGAATAGCAATTCCTTTATTTATTCAGAGGAAAGTCAGCTAGAGGGATTGAAGCAGATCCTGGGTGTATCCACATTTCAAAGCTGTCTTTGACTTCCATAACAATTTTAGCAATTCAAGCACACTATTAGATCAAGTACTTCATAATTTGTGGTTAACCACAAGATAAAAGATCAAATGAGTATCCCTTGTAAAACACTTCACACCACTTGACCCTGCTCTATTGAAACAAAGTGTTTCAATTGCTGTTTTGAAAGCCTTGTTAAAAATACTTGATGATTTAATCAACCCCCTGGATCTCCCATTGAAGTCTGTGGAGACTAATGGACAGCTTACCATGAGTTTCAACTTGGCTAGGACCCTAGCATGGCCAAGGGACTGGGAGTTAACTTGGTATTGCAATTGGCTACTGTAAGCACCTACTGGTCACACTTAAAGTGGTACTGACCCAAAAATATTTTTATTAGCCCAATGTAATAGTTATACCTGCAAACACACTCTACAATTAAAATTAGGGTTTAAAAATGGGAAAAAATAACCTAGAGCCCCATTGACTTAAATGACCTAGTGAAAAAGGGATCCTAATGGGCCTTGGCATTTAACCAAGATTTTGGGCAAAAATAACACATATCAATAATAATTATCAAGCAATCCAGCAAGTGACATAGTCTTTTTAAATGTTCTGGTCATTATAATAGCCCTTGGACCAGGTAGCCACATGGCTAGTATCCATCAAAGTCCAGTTTGTGGTTCTAAAAGTCCATGAGTCCTGGGGGCATGACACCTGGGTACTATGGGGGTGCAAGGGACCCCAATTAATTATGAAAATGAATGCCTTGGCTAGGCAGAGGGCTATGGCACTTTAAGAGGTTAACCCATGTATTGCCATGTTCAAAGCAGAGAAAGATAGTGAAGAGAAGGTATTTTAGGGATCCTACCCATTTATGCAGTAGGTGAGGGTTCTGAGAGTGCACACAGAGACCCTCCTTATTATAATACATGTTTTTATATATTTCTTATAAAACTTTAATTTAAATTTGCTACTACACTCTCCCTGTCTTGTCACAAACTTGTCAGAGCTTAAGGTTTATGGTAGCTAATTCCAGCAATGCAAATTACTTAACCCACTATCCTAATTCTAAAATTAAATTAATTAATTTGACAAAACCAAGTACAACGGAATTATTTTTCATATTTTAATTGTTATTGTTTTTAGAAACAGACAACCAAAACAAAATACATACAGTAAAACAATACTTACATCTAAATCATACACAATCACCCACCTACATACCCCCACCCATCCCTTTTCAATATTCTCATTAGAATTATGGCTTTTAAATGTGAAATTATTTGGGAAGTAAACCAGGAACCTTACGCTATTCTTAGCCTGGGTCATTAATTCAGAAACATTGTAAATGAAAGAGAAGAATAGCTTCAATAAATTAATTGAACCTAGAAAATGCTTAATTTATTATTCACTAATATTCAATATCTTTGCTGCATATATTGCAAAATATTATATTCCAATATTGTTACCTTTTTATAGGGATCTTATTTTCCCCATGCAATCTGTAAATTTGACTAAACATTAAAGAAAAACATCATAATTAAAATGTACATCACCCTAAATGAGACCCAAAATAATTCCAGGTGCAAAGGCTTTCATCTCTAGTAATTCTCTGTCACAGTTAAAATATTATGTTGACTTTGCATAATCTTCAAATCATTTTGACAGATTGATTTGAGATGGATTCAGATATTTAGTCAATGGTATTTCCTTGTGGCTTGATCCATGGCAAAATTGAGCACAACCACAATTACATTGTGCTAATCTTTCAGCAGGGTAGAAAGACCAAGCCTTCACAGGGGCCATAGACAGTGGTAAATGGCTGGATGCCTATATCCCCATGGAAAATGGACATCTCAGTGAATAACTTCATAGTCCCATGTGAATGTATGGGATGTGTTTAGAGAACTCCCATTAAGTCTGCTTATTCAGTAATAGATATAAACAGTAAAGAATGTGAATATACAGTATCTGCCTTCCCAAACATATGCATGATTGCTCTGAGCATGAAGAGTGAAAGAGATGACAATGCAAGATAGCAAGAGACATAACTGAGGCTTTACTAATTAGACTAGGGAATGTAGTCTCATCAGCTACATTTATTTATTTATTTCGGAAGGTATTTAGAAGGCTTTATGTTGCTGGTAAGTTTAATTCATATCAGGTTGTTTAGATTAGAATATTGTATGCAATTACATGTGACTGGTCACTTCATTCATAATTCCTTGGAAAACCATTGAAGCTTTATTGAAAGCATCCAGCTTGCTGGCATGTGTGCACTGTTTGATGAATTTAGCAAGTTTGTAAAGAACACACCAACTATAAAAGTCATTTAGTGCAACCAATAGCTACATACAGTATGTTTACACCTGTCACTCTGAGTGCAAATAACAAGTTTACGGTTTATGTTGATGTATCTAATGAATTCACATAGCCCATTAAAATAAATCTAAACATTTCAGATTGCTGAAAACTATATGAAGTTTACTAAATGAACAGTAATAGCTGAAAGTGCATATAAACCATTAAAACAAATAAAACTCTGAATTTGAGCATTGAAATCAAACATTAATTGTATTATTTAGTGGCTAGAAAAAGATACCAAACATGTATATGCATAAAATGTGGAAATCTATTAAACTAATAGATTACATTTAAGATAATTTAAGTCTACATATGCAGTGATAATCTGCTTCGAAGTATAAAATGTGATATTGTTTAAAATAAATAACATGTCATGTTTTTGTGAATGGGAAATTATAATGAATTTTGGCACATAAAATCACACACATCACTATTTAGTGAATAATAAATTGTGAGAAAAAAATTGTTTAATTTAAATAGATACTCAAAGGTGTTCTATTAAATTAATATTTAAAAAGCTGCCGGTATTCAATATGCTTAATAAAAAAAAAAATGGCCTTCAGAGAACACTTTTAATGACACAAATAGTAACACAAATATTAGCACAAATAATAATTTGAAACTAACATTCAGCAAACTAGGTGCGCTATTCTATTGTCCAGATCAAAATGCTACACATACTTAAAGTTGTAAGTAAAGTCACCAAATATACTATTAGCTACTCGCATCCTGATTGCGAGTTACCACCCACAATCACTACTAACAAGCCAAAGGTGCAACTTAGGGCTAGCCTTGCCATTGATTTTTGGACATCTGAAACATTACAAGTGCAAACCTATACCACAAAAATATTACGAGTAGTAAATAGGACTCACAAAGGGTTTAAACACCAGATCTTATAGCTGTAGCAGCAGTTAAACACACACTACTGTACTTTAAAAGAATGGGAAAGCATGGAAATTATTCATTGCAGAACAGTCTCAAACTTACAAATATGCAATTAAAAAATATAATTTTAAACTGTTATTTATGTGTAATATTGATGCTGGTACTCAATGGGGTTAATACATATCATAAAACCCAAATGGATTAAACCAGATGCTCTAATGCATTTTCTACAGTGTTGGAGTGTTAGCCAAATGCGCAAACATTACTTATTGGCTTCTTATTAATGCTTAGTCTCCAATCGCAGGTTATGTTTATATTCTATTATTTACTGACTTCATGATGATGTTCTTATTCTCTATTGGTTGTGTCTAAGAAGTAAATTACTGGCTTGGTTTAATATCCCCAGCTCATATAATCATGCCCCCTGAAAGCTTACTTACAAGGCATGTTTTACCTATGGAGGTTGAGTAAAGTTGTGGGTTAGAGATAACAGAATACATCCAAAAGTTTAGAGAAAACACCCGCAGCCAAATTTATTTTTTAAAGTAAGCTGTGTTTGCTCTAATAGAATAGCGCTCAGTATTTGTAGGAATACAATTTTTTTTAAATTGTTGAACATAAATGTATCATTATTCTTTCTGTTAGAGGTCATTAATATGTGAGACTAATAAACAGGACTTGCTGATCAAACCTGTGAGGAGAAGTCAATTAGGGTTATAAAACAATTTAGCTTCTCAATGAAGTTGTAAGTTGTACAGGTTAAAAATCACATGCCACTAATAAGCAAACTATGCCAATCAGATGAAAGGTTCAGGAATTCTCAGTTTAGGAAACAGGGAGCCTCATTTAATTGGCCAAACCACAAATTATTTGAACCTGTAATTGCTACTCACATTCCAATTGCGAGTTACAGGCTCAAAAGCACCGTGGGTTGTCAAAAACATAACTCTGTCATATCTCCTCCACTGATTTCCCAAACCCATAAATGTTCCCAGTGGTAAAGACGCAAATTGATATTCAATTACAAAAATTCAACAAACCCGAAATTGCCTTCGAACCCATAAATTGCAAATGTATCAATAAAATTATACGAGTGCTAGATAGGACTTGCAAGTGGGTTAAACACCTGTTCGTATAACTGTAGCAGCCAACAAAAAAAAAAAAAAACACACACTACTGTACTCTAAAATACTGCTAAAGCAATGAAAGGCATTATAATTAATTGCACAACAGTCTCAAAGTCGCAAATCTTCAATCAAAAATAATTATTTGTAACATTTATTTCTGTGTTATATCAATCCCGAAAATCAAGGGGTTAATATATATCAGACCACCCACATGGAATTAAACAGATGCTTTAATGTATTTCAAGATTGCTTGAGTGCAACCCGATTGGCAATTACTTGTTTGCATGTATTAATGCTTAGCCTACAATTGCAGGTTATTTGCTCCATGTTTTACTGACGTCATGATGACTGCCTAAAAAGTAACTTACAGGCTTGTTTTATTATTGTCAGATCACATGATCCATGTAATACTACTTATGAGTTCATAGTTTGCATGTGCAGGCTGGGAGCCTGTAATTACGGGTTAGAGACAATTGTATTCATCTAAATGTTGAGGAAAAATGTGACCCGCAGCGAAAATGTCGGGTTACAGGTAATTACAGGCTTGCAACTGAATGAGGCTCAAGGTCTAGTACAATTGTAGTGAGCTTTTGATGCTCTAATTAAATGTCAAGTGATTCGGTCAATTGTCCCCTATCATGAGTCTTATTACTCGTTGCGAACACGTCAGATCATTTAAAATATTTTCCCATATTGAAGCTTATGTTAATACTCAATTACTAAATTAATGCAATGCATGGTCCCAAACAGCTTTGTAATGATTTAAACAGCTATCATTTAATCCTCATTATTAAACGTCTGCTTTAGTTTGTATTATCTTCTTACATGTGTATAGATTTGCATTCCTGTAACCATAATTGTTTATTCATTTTTATTTTGAGGACCTATAAGAAGAGCTGCAATTTCTTTCATAATGATTTATTATTAGCATTTAAGGCTCAGGTGATTATTGACTGAAGGCATTAATCTGAAAGGAGCCGAGAACACTTACAATCTTGGTTGATCCCACTATTTCTTTCTTTCGATTTTTTTCAATATTATTGGCTGTAAAATCTTACTAAAGCAGATTAGCAGACAGTAAATCATCTAAAAAGCTTTCACTTTCTGAGCAAACAGGATTTAGTTTCAGAAAGCCGATTGTAAACTGATACTAAGCAAGATTCTTAACTGGAAAAAGTGTGTGCATCAACATAATGTTTCTGTTACTTCTGATATCTCCCTATGTTAAAGAAAGCTTAAATTGCAATAGAAAAAGAGTGAGCCATGTCTTTTTTTCACATCGAACAAAAAAAAAATGAAAATAAATGTACAATGGCCAAAATAAATTAAGGTTCCTAAAGGCTTTGATGCATCAAAACAAGGCATCAGTTCCCTATAACTACCTTTGTAGATTTCACTAAGTGGTGTTTCTTAGTAGCTTTTCATTTAGTTATGAGCATTCATTATGTTAGGCATTGTTCTGTATATAAATCACTAGTCACAATCATTGTATGCATTGAAAGGAGATATATTTTGGCTGTACATTTTAATACACTGTTATGCAATGTTTATTATTGACTATATTCATCATCTGCCTGCTGATTCCTATTTTACTAGAAAATATTTAATTGAAAATAATTAAAATGTTTTTAACATGAGTATTATTCTGCTATATCTATAAAATGTATGTAAATATAAGTTATGGCTGTGAAAAAAATTACTCCTCATTGCCAATTGGATGTCATTTTAATTACTACAGTAGCTAAGCAAATGAAGAGTTAATACAGGAATCAGGGATCTTATTAGAATAAATAATGTTAGTGAATGCTTTGAAAGGGACTGACTTAAAGAACCACAAAATTCCGAAGTCTGTCATATATCTTCACAACAGCTTTTAGTGTATCATGCCCAGTGAAATCTTTCCTTTATTTTTTGTACCACAAAAATCTAATGATCTGATGTATGTCCAACTTTTAAAAATGTTATTTTTATTTATCGTTTTTTAATCTACAGTAAACTTACATTAAAGTTTGCATTTTTTTATCTGATGTTGAACCTTTCTGAGACACCCATTAAGTATACAGTGATATCACTTTCTTATGGGTGATATTGTTTTCAGGGTAAAGCCATGTGAAGCTGAAGAGAATGAATGCCTTATCTGTACATTTTCAGCTCTAAAATGTCCTTTTTATGAAGTGGTGCCCGACATTGTACTCCATATTCCAAATGGGGGCGTACTAGTGATTTGTATAATGGCAGCATTATATTTGCTTCCCTTGCTTCTATACTCTTCTTAATACATGCTAATATGTTACTTACCTTTGCAGATGCTGCTTGGCATTGAGCACTATTACCTAGTTGGTTGTCCACAAGAACTCCCCAATCTTTTTCAATATCTGATAACCCTAGATTTGTTCCATTAAGATTATAAATTGCATGGCTATTTTTCCTTCCTAAATGCATAAATCGCCCAGTCTCTAATTTATGCAAATCTCTATGGAGGGAAAGTAAATCATTTTCCAATTGAATCCCTTTGCACAACTTAGTGTCATCAGCAAAAAGGGAGACAATAATTTTCAGTCCTACTTCTACTTCTACTTCTAAGTCATTAATATAATAAATATATTAAAAAGGAGAGGACCTAATACTGAACCACGAGGAACCCCACTTGCCACATTAGTCCAATCTGAGTATGTTCCTTTTACAACTACCCTTTGTTTTGTCTTTTAGCCGGCTCTCAATCCATGAGTAGATTCCTGTGTTCCTTAGGGCCTTATTCAGTTGCAGTTGCCGTAGGTCTGCGGGCTTGAAATTTGCAAAAGTTACTGGGCGATTCAATTGAACACGCCTTCAGCTACCTGGCCTAAAACCTAAACTGAAACCATGCACCCGTAGCAATTCAGAGCGTGATCATGATCAATTAAGCAAGGCTATAACTACCGATTTAACTACCAATAGTAATAGTAATAGTAAGTCATCCTGACATCATTAAAACATGGAGGTTAAATGTCAATCAATTAGCGTTTAGAAGTCCGATATGGGATCGGGCTTGCAATCTGGCAATATACAAAATAACAAAAATGAATGATGATACTGTTCTAGTTCATGTGGATGGCCCTATATATATTAACCCCTTGATTCCTGAGAGTGATGTAACACGGAAATTAAACGTGAAAAAAAATGTTGATTCCACATTTGCAAGCTTGAGACTGTTGTGCAATTCATTCTAATGTCTTTCATTGCTTTCCCGAACTTTTAAAGTGCAGTATTGATTGCATTTACCGTGCTATGATTAGGTGTTTAACCCCCTTTTGAGTCCTATCTGGTACTCGTAGGATTTTCTTCTACATCTGCTATAACCGGGTATGAAAACATTTGCAGGCTTGAGGAATTGTAGCAATTGAATAGTGACTTGTGATTGTAATGTTTATGGGCTTTAGAGATCAAAGGCTTAGCTGGGTCGGAGTTACGATTTTGACAAATGCAGGGATTTTCAGTCTCTCACAAGCTGATCGTTTGCGGGACGCTAAAAGACACCAATTGAATAGCAAATTAGTTTATGGGCTACTTTATGGGCTCCAGTAACCAACAACTGCTCAATTGAATACGGCCCCTAGTTTGCACAGTAGTATTCCATGTGGCACTGTATGAAAATCCTTTGCAAAATCCAGAAAGACTACATCCACTTAGATGCCTTGATCCTAGTTCCTACTAACCTTGTCATAGAAACTAATTCGATTTGTTTGACATGACTTATCCCTCATAAATCCAGGCTGACTCCTACATATTGTATAATCTTGTTCAAATGGACACAGTATTGTATATTGCATATTATTAAGCCCTTCTAAAATCATTCCCACTACAGAAGTGAGTCTTATAGGTCATTAATTCCCCAGATTTGATCTTGATCTTTTCTTAAATATAGGTATCACATCTGCTTCTCTCCAGGCATCTGGTAGCAACAATGTGTTGAGTGAGACTTGAAAAATTAGATATAATGATTTGGGGCCCTATTAAATTCCAGCCTCGTAAATAAGAGGCTTCTACTTAAGCCCTACGTACTGCAAAGTTTCTCTAACTTACAATGCTATTAAATTAGCCCTGCTGCGAGCAACGTATGAGCTACGCAGCAGGGCCGTACGTATCTACACTGCGTAAATGTACATGAGGAGTGACAGCCTGCGAGATGATATCGCAGGCTCCCACTCCTCATCAAGTGCTGCGGGGGTCCTAAAAGGGACCTCCGCGGCAGTCCCCCACATAAGCCCTGCCGTGGGGGGTACTCCAAACCCCCCCCCAGGCACCTAAAATGAACCCCCCCTCAATGCGGGGGTCCCTGTCGGGACCCCCGAAGTGTCCTCACATGAACACCTTGCTGCAGGGGTCCATAGGAACCCCCGCAGCCCCCACACATTAACCCCTTGCAGCGGGGGTCCCCGATCGGCACCGATCAGGCCCCCGCTGCATTTAAAACTTTTAAATTCCCCGCCGCGGCTCCTTAAAGGGGCCGCGGCACACTATTACCCAATCCCGGCCGCGGCACTTAAAATTAACCCCCCTCTATGCTGGGGGTCCCCATCGGGACCCCCGAAGTGTCCCCATATAAACCCCCTGCTGCGGGGGGCCCCGATCGGCACCGATCGTGACCCTGCTGCAATTCAATTTTAAATTTCCCGCCTCGCGGGTCCTCAAAGGACCGTAAAGGTCCTGAAAGGACTCGCACTAAAAATATTAACCCCAGGCAACTATAATTACCCCATTAACTCATGGTGGTCAATACAGACCACCATAAGGCTCTAATTAACCCATTAACTCATGGTGGTCAATACAGACCACCATAAGGCCTAAATTAACCCATTAACTCATGGTGGTCAATACAGACCACCATAAGGCCTTAATTAACCCATTAACTCATGGTGGTCAATACAGACCACCATAAGGCTCTAATTAACCCATTAACTCATGGTGGTCAATACAGACCACCATAAGGCCTTAATTAACCCATTAACTCATGGTGGTCAATACAGACCACCATAAGGCTCTAATTAACCCATTAACTCATGGTGGTCAATACAGACCACCATAAGGCCTAAATTAACCCATTAACTCATGGTGGTCAATACAGACCACCATAAGGCCTAAATTAACCCATTAACTCATGGTGGTCAATACAGACCACCATAAGGCTCTAATTAACCCATTAACTCATGGTGGTCAATACAGACCACCATAAGGCTCTAATTAACCCATTAACTCATGGTGGTCAATCCAGACCACCATAAGGCTCTATTTAACCCCATCAGTCCCATAAGGGTATATTATTACCATTATGGGCCTGTTACAACCCAACATTAACCACATAAGTGCCATGATGGTCCTCAAGGACCATCATGACACTAACTACAAACACTACACTATAACCCCCAATAAACCATTTAATCTAAACTAACCCCCCTCTACACTAATCTATTAACACTTACACTACCTACCTACACTACCTACCCCCTAATAAACCTCCCCAACACTCTAATTACAAAAAACAATAAACCTACAGCACAGAAAACAAAAAACCTACAGTACAAAAAACAAAAAAAACTACAGTACAGAAAAAATAAAAATTACAACCCCACCCCCCACTACAGAAAACAAAAAAATACATTACAACCCCACCCCCCACTACAGAAAATAAAAAAATTACACACCTGAAAAGGAAAGACAGATAAACACAATACAATACATACATATAATACATTACATACATTACATACAATACATGACATTACATATAATATATTACATATAATATATTACATATAATACATTACATACATTACATACAATACATGACATTACATATAATATATTACATATAATATATTACATATAATACATTACATACATTACATACAATACATGACATTACATACATTAAATATAATATATTAAATATAATATATTACATATAATATATTACATATAATACATTACATACATTACATACAATACATGACATTACATACATTAAATATAATATATTAAATATAATATATTACATATAATATATTACATATAATACATTACATACATTACATACAATACATGACATTACATACATTACATATAATGTATTACATATAATATATTACATATAATATATTACATATAATATATTACATATAGTCCTAATCAAATACCCCCTATCTATCTAACATACAATCTATTTAATTTAAAATAAATCCTAACTATATCAAATACATCCCCCTATCTATCTAATATACAAAAAATCCTAACTACATACACAGACCCTAATTCTAAGCTAAAATCAATAAATTAAGACCACTTACCTTTAAGATGTTGCTTCAGATCACTAACCTATGGGTCAAACAAAAAATAAAAATTAGTACAAAACATTAACATCAAATAAATAAACATTCTATACATTCTAAATATTCAACTCACCTTTACAGCATGTCCAGTCACTGTTTAGCTCTTCCGGCGCGGCCCTGTTAAAAAAAAAACACAATACATGAATACATGAATACAATATATAAACAATAAATAAAATACACAAATAAACATCTAAATATACATTTAACTTACCTCCCCGCGATGTCCCCGGCCTTCTCTCCTTCAGCCCCGGCTGGGCCGCGGAACCATCCGCGCTCTAAAAAAAAAAAAAAAAAAAAAAACTAACGGAGGTCTGCACTGGCAGACCTCCCCGACGCTACTGAACCTCCCGGAGTCGTTTCCGGGAGGAAATTGGCATTGTCGGCTTGTGATTGGCTGAAAAAGCTGTCAGCCAATCAAAAGTCGTCAATGTAGGAGCTAATCAGGATGCGCAGATGTCTTCTACCAATCACTCCGTGGGGGTTTATCCCATAGTGATTGGCTGAAGGCATCTGAGCGTTGTGATTGGTTCCCAGAAAGATAGACAAGTGTTTAAGCCAATCAGGGTGGGATATTGGGTGTATCCCATCCTGATTGGCTCACACATTGACGACTTTTGATTGGCTGAAATTGATAGACAGCTTTTTCAGCCAATCACAAGCCGCCAATGCCAATTTCCTCCCGGAAACGACTCCGGGAGGTTCAGTAGCGTCGGGGAGGTCTGCCAGTGCAGACCTCCGTTAGTTTTTTTTCTTTTTTTTTTTTAGAGCGCGAATGGTTCCGCGGCCCAGCCGGGGCTGAAGGAGAGAAGGCCGGGGACATCGCGGGTAGGTAAGTTAAATGTATATTTAGATGTTTATTTGTGTATTTTATTTATTGTTTATATATTGTATTCATGTATTCATGTATTGTGTTTTTTTTTTAACAGGGCCGCGCCGGAAGAGCTAAACAGTGACTGGACATGCTGTAAAGGTGAGTTGAATATTTAGAATGTATAGAATGTTTATTTATTTGATGTTAATGTTTTGTACTAATTTCTATTTTTTGTTTGACCCATAGGTTAGTGATCTGAAGCAACATCTTAAAGGTAAGTGGTCTTAATTTATTGATTTTAGCTTAGAATTAGGGTCTGTGTATGTAGTTAGGACTGTAATTATTTTATTTTAGTTTAGAATAATGGTCTGTGTATGTAGTTAGGATTTTTTGTATATTAGATAGATAGGGGGATGTATTTGATATAGTTAGGATTTATTTAAATTAAATAGATTGTATGTTAGATAGATAGGGGGTATTTGATTAGGACTATATGTAATATATTATATGTAATATATTATATGTAATATATTATATTTAATATATTATATGTAATGTATGTAATGTCATGTATTGTATGTAATGTATGTAATGTATTATATGTAATATATTATATGTAATATATTATATTTAATATATTATATGTAATGTATGTAATGTCATGTATTGTATGTAATGTATGTAATGTATTATATGTAATATATTATATGTAATATATTATATGTAATGTCATGTATTGTATGTAATGTATGTAATGTATTATATGTAATATATTATATGTAATATATTATATGTAATGTCATGTATTGTATGTAATGTATGTAATGTATTATATGTATGTATTGTATTGTGTTTATCTGTCTTTCCTTTTCAGGTGTGTAATTTTTTTATTTTCTGTAGTGGGGGGTGGGGTTGTAATGTATTTTTTTGTTTTCTGTAGTGGGGGGTGGGGTTGTAATTGTTTTTTGTTTTCTGTACTGTAGGTTTTTTTGTTTTTTGTACTGTAGGTTTTTTGTTTTCTGTGCTGTAGGTTTTTTGTTTTTTGTAATTAGAGTGTTGGGGAGGTTTATTAGGGGGTAGGTAGTGTAGGTAGGTAGTGTAAGTGTTAATAGATTAGTGTAGAGGGGGGTTAGTTTAGATTAAATGGTTTATTGGGGGTTATAGTGTAGTGTTTGTAGTTAGTGTCATGATGGTCCTTGAGGACCATCATGGCACTTATGTGGTTAATGTTGGGTTGTAACAGGCCCATAATGGTAATAATATACCCTTATGGGACTGATGGGGTTAAATAGAGCCTTATGGTGGTCTGGATTGACCACCATGAGTTAATGGGTTAATTAGAGCCTTATGGTGGTCTGGATTGACCACCATGAGTTAATGGGTTAATTAGAGCCTTATGGTGGTCTGGATTGACCACCATGAGTTAATGGGTTAAATAGAGCCTTATGGTGGTCTGGATTGACCACCATGAGTTAATGGGTTAAATAGAGCCTTATGGTGGTCTGGATTGACCATCATGAGTTAATGGGTTAATTTAGGCCTTATGGTGGTCTGTATTGACCACCATGAGTTAATGGGTTAATTAGAGCCTTATGGTGGTCTGGATTGACCACCATGAGTTAATGGGGTAATTATAGTTGCCTGGGGTTAATATTTTTAGTGCGAGTCCTTTCAGGACCTTTACGGTCCTTTGAGGACCCGCGAGGCGGGAAATTTAAAATTGAATTGCAGCAGGGTCACGATCGGTGCCGATCGGGGCCCCCCGCTGCAGGGGGTTTATGTGGGGACACTTCGGGGGTCCCGATGGGGACCCCCAGCATAGAGGGGGGTTAATTTTAAGTGCCGCGGCCGGCATTGGGTAATAGTGTGCCGCGGTCCCTTTAAGGAGCCGCGGCGGGGAATTTAAAAGTTTTAAATGCAGCGGGGGGCCTGATCTATGCAGATCGGGGCCCCCCCGCTGCAAGGGGTTAATGTGGGGGTGCTGCAGGGGTCCCGATAGAGACCCCTGCAGCATGGGGATGTGTATAGGGTGCAGGGGGGAGCCTCACACTGCTGTCTCGGGCTGTTCCGAGGCAGCACGTAGAGGCTTTCGGATCCCTTGCGTGGACTTTTTGTCCACGTAGGGATTCTTACGATATGCGAGACTCGTGCATAGATTTAAGGCTACGTAGCTCTCTCGGAGCCTATTCTCGGCCATTTTCTCGCAGTCATATCGTAAAGCAGGCTGCGAGAGATTCGGTTCTCGCAAACAGCAGGAAAACTGCCTTTTGCGAGCACCGAGAGAACTACGAGGGAGAATTTAATAGGGCCCTTGGCTATTACAGAACTCAGTTGGCTCAGTACCCTTGGATGTATTCTAATAGGACCAGGGGCTTTATTAACATTCATTTTTTCCAACCTCTTTTGGTTTTCTTTTAATTAAAATGAATATTGCCAGTTTGTAAAAAAACAAAAAACTTTTATGTTAAGCTTCCCTGTAAACTTTTTGAGCTGTCCAAGGTTCTGATGTTAATCCTTTTTTTGTGTTTCTCTATAATGCAAATTAAGGTGCACTTCTTTGATTGCCCTTTTTTATCTCTGCTCTTCCATTCACAATGGAAAACTAATATATTTTTAATTAAACACCAACAAGAGTAAATGTTAACATATCACCAATATTAATAAGGATGTTGCCCGTGGAGACTGTTTTGCAGGTGAAATTTTTTAATATGCCCCGATAAGCAGAGCAGATAACTTTATTTACACTCTCTCCAATCTATTCAGTAGTTGTTCTTCATTATACAATGCAATGTTACTTGTTTATAATGTCAAACTGAACCGAGCAACCATAGTTTTATCTTCACTTGCCAGACCCACTTGCCACTGAATAAAGATATAAATGCTCGGTGTATGCAGAATTTTATTTATTGCTGAAAATATGTCCCCAGTAAAAGGACTACTGTATTTTTTGAAAAACCTCACATGCTTGTGAAGTAAGTCACACATTATCATCATTAGCATCTATGTATGTCAAGAACATAAAAGTATGTTTAGAGAAAATCTTAAATATAACTGATGCTGATTGTGTCATGGAGGGTTCTATCTTGGACTGCTAGTCTGGCTATAGGTTTGAAAGGGAAACATATTCTCTTCCACTGTGATCTATTGTTATGTGATTCATTCTATTGCTCCATTTGTGAGATCCGGGGTCCCAAGTAGACTTTGCATGCTACTTTGCTATTCAATTGCCTTCCGCTTGCGGGCTCCAATTGGGTTACTTGCTGTAAGCTGCGATCCATTGCGATTTGTCAAATCACAAGTTACTTCCCTCAAAGCCTTTGATATTTCACGGCCGCAAGAGTTGCTGCTGCTAAAATCAGAAATCACTATTTAATTGCTCCTATTTTCCGCGTCAACCACTCCATCAAGCAGGCAAATGGCAAAAATCGAACCACTTAGGAACACAAGAGAGAATGTTGTGCTTTTAATTCTAATGTCAACCATTGTGTTCCCAATCATTTACAGTGCTGTATTACATTTATTTTTGCATTTAAAGTGCTCTGATCTTACGGGCTTGAACCATGAGTTACGGGCTTGCATCCATGATCATGTTCAAGCCCGCAAATGCTACTGTCGAGAGCATGGTTTCCGATTCTTGTGACCGGTGCATAACTTCCAGGCCTGGCCAATTGAATAGCAGAGTAAAAGTAGACCTACTAGAGCCAGCAACTCAATCGCAGAAAATTGGCTATCTACGATGGCATTACAGCCCCGAATTGAATGAGGCTGTTTATAAATTGGCAGCATTAAAACAAAACAGTCTTAAAGCACAGTGTTTCCTGGTAAATAAATGCTTTATATAGAGTATTTTTTAAATTTGAAAAAACATGTTTCTACAGTATATAATATTTCAATGTGATAAACAATCTCATTAACTTTACTAAAAGATGTAACTTATTTCAACATGAGTTCAAGCACATGGAGTATGGTTTAACCCACCTGAAGTTCTCCTGTGGGAAGATATGTGTAGCTAATGATTGTTATATGCTGGCAAATGATTACTATCATGGTGTAATAATGCAAACAAATTTGATCATCTTTAGTAATCGTTAAGTCAAGTAAGTGGTGAATTAAAATTATTGTTATTAAACAGACATATAAATTAATTTAATGAGGTTTCAACATCATCCGATATGATGAAAAAAAAAAAAACATTTTCTCTATGTGTGTAACTACATTAACATGTGTCCATGTACATAGAATTGTCATGCATACACACTTCTCTCTCTCACCACCTGTGGTGCATATTGGCAAATGCTGGCGCATTAATAGTCCCGAAAAAGGCTATTTTTAGGATTATGTTTTTAGATAAAATAGGCAGAGCTGATTTGCCTGTTGCTTCTCTAAATATATGATTCCATGAATACATATAGGAAATATGAAATCACCTTTTCAAATAAACATGCAGAACATTCATTAGCTACTGCACAAAATAATGAAGTGTTAGTATCCGACCCGGTAAACCAATTGTTTTAGCTACATATACAATATATATTTGTAAAAGCAGAGTGGCAAAGATATACTGTCTGTTAGAGAATTTGTAAGGAAAATTGCCTTTCCTGTTGTCCTATAATACATATATGCATGGATATGGAAAAAAGCTCAAACACAGCAATTTTCAGATTGCAGTATTTATTAAATGTTTAAATTAGCAGATTAGTGTCAGTTTTTCAAAATAACCTTGGAGCGTTCTGCTGTCAGATACTTTATGTAATGATATAGCTGGTGTCACAGAGCCCTTTTCCCAAGCCTGGGTGTTGGCCCATTAAGTTCATTAAAGCACAGACTTCTTGGCTCCGCCACTGAATTATCTGCATGGACCCCTATTGTATTTGTAAACCTTGCTTTGTTCCATTGTTTGCCAGTTTAAGCTAATCCCATCAGGAAGAGGAGGTCAGATTCAGTTAATCACGTTATGTGCTAGAGACGGCAGGATGTGTATTGGAGGTCATCCTATTGATCTCAGGATGTGGGGTCATTTCCTGTGATTGTCTGCCACACCCCATATGTGTCTAACTGCTATAAATACTGCTGTGATTTTAAAAAATAAATCAGTTCACTCAGAGCCATATAGAAATCGTATGGTTTCGTTATTTTGTTTCTGGTGGCCGCGATACTGAACCTATCGCCACCCTACAAGTAATCTGTCCTGGTCACTACCACAGGAAGGTTACTGGAACTCCTGGTAATGCTGATTCCTGATGGAGAGACTCTGACTGATACAGAAGACAGATAACAGGGTGCTGGTGCAGAAATTTCAAAGAACCCAACGGTCCTTGTGGGTAGATAACCTGTAGCATATAGCAGGTGGCTCTGGGCTTGTATAGCCCCTACCTTCAGATCATCACAGCTGGTCTTTCCATCAAAAACACATTGTCTAAGAAAAATATGATAAACACATGAGCCAGGATTATTTATATTCTTATACATCACTAATAACATTAAAAAAGAACAAGTTTGAAGAATACCTGTAGGGAATGCAAAATATTTGTTTGAATTTGTTAATAATAACACAGAACTGCACACATCTTTTGTTTATGTGTTTCACATTACCACCCAAAGAACAAATAGAATTGAGTACAAAATAGAGTGAACAAAACATCCAAATTTATTTTTGTTCTGAGCAGTTTTATGTCATGGTCTTCTAGTGCATTATTACAGCACAAATAAACACACTTTTTTTAGTGCTACAGTCAAAAATAGTAACCCATTGTTAAATTAATATGGAAGGTTTCTGGGAAGGTTTCACTACGAATATAATATACCTTTATATATCTTTGTTTTGATGTACTTTATTTAATTAAGAAGTGCTTAAAAGCTCTGCTCCAAATAGTTTCTTCCCTCTACAGCTCATGAAGATAGTGTGCTTTAAGTAAAGGGTGTGCAGTGTCCCATAGTTACCAATCAGTGGCAGCATTGTGCAACATGTTGCTTGAACTGCAATTTAAATTGATACAAAACAGTATGATTTTAGGCAGAAATAAAACAAGCTTATAAGCACTTCTTAGAATAAAGTACTTTAAATTAAATAAATACATAGGTATATTATGTTCCTAGTGAACTCAAAAGCCTCCCATGTCCCTTTAAGTAAGTGAAAAATAAAGAGCAGGGAAATAAATAAAGCCAAAAACATAATTAAGAATGAAGAAGATAGATCTATGTGCTCTTAGAGCAGTGGTTCTCAACCTGTGGGTCGCGACCCTGTCAGGAGTCGCCTGGAGCCATCAGGGAAATGTGTTTTTGTCTATTCTGGTCGGTAGTTTTGTTGTTGGGGGTCGCCATGGCTTGGGAGGTTTTGTCGGGGGGTAGCGGCACTGGAAGGGTTGAGAACTGCTGTCTTAGAGGGATATGGATGTCAGTCATGCAGTTACAATAATAGATTTTACTCATTACAATGTTGAAGAGTTGTAAAGTACGAAGAGAAACATTACTTTTAACTTAAAAAGCTGGAGTAATGCATATATACATTGTACCTCATCCCCTACAATTACTGAGTTCTCTGTTCCTTCACACAACAGGAGGCAGGAAGAGACTGTAGCTGCTCAATGCTCAGAGCATTGACATAGACTCCATTAGCTCAGCTATCTGCTCAAGCAGTTGATATAGAAGAGCAGATGAGATGGGAAGTTACGTTTAAACAATTCCATTTTTTTCACTTGTCACAGGTGGACCACCCATCAAGAATGATGTGAAAAAATTATAATATTCACAAATGTTGACAAAAAGTTTCTCAATTCATGGTAAGGTGTAAATGTAATGGTCCAGTGTTCCATGTTTTCTATATGGCCCCTTGAACAGCTGAAATTAGTAATGAGAACATGTTTTTTAAAAAGCATAACAGCTGATTAACTGCACCATTAGTGCTAATATATGCCTGAACTCTAATATAACTTATAATAGAATAATATTTTCAATAATAAGCATTATACCTACTACTTCTTTCAATGAGCTTTAAAGAAACTTGTGTTTTAAACCCCTATGGGGAAAATAAATCAACCATATTAACAATGTTATAAGAATGGTGTGTACCATGCTCGATAGGTATCTCCCATATTCACAGTGTATGATTCATTCTGTTCGCAGTGTCTCTTTTAGTGTTTTAATCGGTCACAGAAGCTTTGACTCCATCTCCTATGATGTAGACACCCTGCTGTAGACAGAGCTTAGGCACAAGAACACTTTGCAATGGACCATTAACAGATATCCCTGTTTCAATTAATTACTGTCCTCTCATTTAACATCAATGATTAAAACTGCACAGCTATTTTACAAAAGCAAAACGTATTAAAATAGTATTAACATAGTATTAAAATAGTATTACAATAATTAATAATTATTCACTCATGGTAATAATTGTCATAATTTACCTTTCCAGATCATATTAGATAGTCAGCATTACAGTCAGTGCATTCCTCTGCCATGTATTATACCATTAAATTACATTTCTTTCTTTGCTGTATCTGAAATGAGTTTAGTTTAAAATATTTCATTGTGTGTTTTCTTTATTTAAAAAATTGGTCCCGGTGATAAATAAACTGTTTAGAATATATATCTGACACAGAGCTATGTGAGTCATCGCTGTCAGCAAACTAATCCAGCATGCTTTTGTACACATTGGCCCTCATTCAATTGCAATTTGGACAATTGAATAGGGCTCTAAATAAGCACATAGCATATATTTTTTAAAGAAGTTTTTAGTTAGTGAAAACCTTGCTTTTAGATAGATGTTTAATAACTAAAAACTTATTTAAAAAAATATGTTATGTGCTTATTTAGAGCTCTATTCAATTGGCCAAATTGCAATTGAATGAAGGCCATTGTGCACAACCAAGCATTTTCTAATAAGTTCAAGCAAGTGTAATCAGGACCAATATCATGTCCTAGCAATATGAGCTAGATGTTTCAATTAGGCATTGGTTATTAATTAAATTCATATTGAATGATTTAAAAAGCAATATTTAATATTAAACTTATTTTCAAAGTTCAAACTTAGCCTCCGCTGGTGTCCACCCATTATAAGTTCAATGGGGTGAAGTGGTGCTCCCTAGCAGTCAGCTGCTAAATTTTCAGGTACAAAGAAATACCAACATAATGTTCTCCATTGGCTGGGATTTGTGCTAAATAGATTTCCATGGCAACATGATTTTGCTTTGGGGGCAGCCTATGAATGATTGTTTGGCAGTTTATCTAACCAGATTATACTTTAAGCCCTTTGTACCTGTCGCTCAACCCACCCAAACCTCCTCTTGAATACCTTATCAGGGTGGAGACAAAAATTCAGCTGGAAGCTGATACTCTAATTTTTTAAAGTTAATTTATTTTTATGCTTGACTTAATTAGAACGCCTGAGGCTGTAAGTCTGCAGGCTTCAAAATTGCAACAGTTACAGAAAGACTAAATTGTATCAAGCTCAGAAGTACAGGGCAGAAAATCATGTTTCTATATGTAGTATTTCAGGGCCTGATCCTGATCAAGTAAACAAAACCCTTAACTTGCTGCCTAAACAGAGCCAAATGACAAATGAGAGGAGATGGAGGGGGAGAGGGAGACGGAGAGGGAGAGAGAGATAGAGATTGAGAGGAGGGAAGGATAGAGAAAGAAAAAGGTGATAGAGAAGGAAGGAGGGGGAGAGAGAGAGTGAGAAGGGGAAGGAGGGAGAGAGCAAGGAGGAGGGAAGGAGAGAATAAGAAGGAGGGAAGAAGAGAGAAGGAAGGAGGTGGAGAGAGAGAGAGTGAGAATGAAAGGAAGAGAGAGTAGGAAGGAGAGGGAGAGAGAGAGAGAGAGAGAGAGAGAGAGAGAAGGAAGGAAGGAGGGGAGAAGGAGGGAAAGAAGAAGAGATAGAGAGAAGGGATGAGAGAGAGAAAAGAAGAGAGAGATGAAGGGAGAGAAGGAGGGGGAGAGAGAGAAGGAGGGAGAGAAAGAGAGGAGGGAGAGAGGGTGCACAGAGGGAGAGAGAGTGAGCACCGCGAGAAAGACAGGGTACACATAATGAGAGCCCACAAAGAGACGGAACACACAAAATTATACTTTTTTGACGGGCAATCGACAAGTAAAAAATATCTTTAGAAAATATACCAATATCTGTGACAGAGCGCACACCTCACCACCAGCTCAGGGTAAAGGGAATTAATATTTCAAATGCCTGTGTACCAGTTGACATCATTATCACTGTTGCTATCATTTTGACAGTTTATATTACAAAGAGGACTGTAAAAATGTCTATCAGCCTTCAAATGGACAGAAACCTGGGAAGTGTTGAAGATGTCAGTAACAGACTCTACTAGAAAAAAAGTCAAACAATAAAGAATCAAATACATAATACAGTGACATGCAAGGACAATATTCTATTCTCTGAAAAGCAACATGTTCAGCCCTTGCAGAAATCAAAAGAAAGAAAATCATCATACTGGATGAATGATGTTACGTATGCCACCATCTAGGCATACTTGACTTGCTGCCACTGACTGGAAGGCCATTCCTCTTAGCTATTACCCATTTTGTAAAGTAGTATTTTTTTAAATCTTTTATTCTTCATCTTCATCAGCTCAACTGGGTTACGGGAAATGCTTTCAGTGAAATAGTGGAGATGGGTGGCTGTACATAAAAAGCCACTACATTCCCTAAACAAATAATAAAAATAATATGAGACTTCTGAAAGAGAGAAGATTACTCCTTACAAAAGGTTTCATATGCATGTGAGACATATAACTACAAGAAGGAATCCATGCCCCTCAGACTATCAATGGGTTACCATGCCAACAGCAACCCCCTGAATGTATTAGTATTATCTGGGCATTGAAAGCTAATTTTTGTTATGACTGGTAGTCTTGACTTTTAGACTTTTGGAAAGGTGAACTGATTTTAATAATGCAGTCATTCCTGCCTCAAAACCTTCAAAAACTTACCAGAAATGCACCCATTTAAATAAGATAATAACACTCAGCATTAATATGCAAAATGGTATACTCTACAGCATAAAAACAAAATATATAGACACCTCCACTTACATCAGCCTATTCCCTTATTCACTGCATCTATTACCCTCCCATACCAGAACCAAACTTTACCTCCTAGATTGTAAGCTCTTTGAAGTATTGATCTCACTCCTGTTGTACTAAGCCATCTGCAGACCCATTTGATTCATATTGTATTCCACTGTACCTGTACTTTATTTCTACTAACCTTTTATTTGTGTGTACCTTTGTAAGTTGCCAACTGTACCCACTCTATTCCACTTCATAAATAGCATTACAGAAAAGGTTGGTGCTTTAGAAATAAAGGGTAATAATAAAAATGATACCCCAGGGAGTAATATATCTAACTAATATATCCAACAAGCAAATGTATTCCCTGGGAACTGAGAATGCCCAGTGTTTTGTTTCTCAGTGACTTACACTGAAGAAAACAGATTCAGAGTCCCAAGGGATCACATATATAGTTGTGAGCGTATGAGTTGTTGCTAACGCTTGCGGGCTCGCATAGCGAGCCGCGGCCCTTTCGTGAGGACCGTGGCTCACGTAGCGAGGGCTGCGGGCAAGGGCCTCAGTTGCTGGCATGGAGCACCGAAGGTGCTTCTTGCCAGCAACTGTGACCCTCGCAAACTTTACGTCGCAACGCAAACAACACGACACACCAACTACAACCCAAGCAAACTTTACCTCGCAACGCAAACAACATACGACACACGTTAACACACATTACGACCTTGCAACACTTGGACGCAACTCGCGAACATTACAAAATTCAAAACACAATAAATACACATAGCACATACATAAAAAGCTTACCTACAGCAAGAGGGAGCATCCAGGACCTAAAAAAAGCAACTTACACCTTCATTTCACTAAAAATAAAAGAGTTTAGACACTAAAAAATTCTCTAAGCGAGAGAAAAAGTGGCCGCCGAACAAAATGAAAAGGAGGCTACAGCACTCTAAACACGCAAAACACCACAAGAAACTCACAAAACACCACAAAAGACCTATGGATATTCCGCTAAGACGCATACCACACATTACCCGCCATTTTACACCAATGCGGAAGTACACGACTACGCTAACGGTTTGGTCTTGCGCACGCACAGTATTACACTGCACACATTCATCACGCTTACACAGCAGCTCCACACCACTAATGCTCCAGCAACATCAAAACAGATTGCCAGCTCTTCAACACAATGCTTCAAAATAGGTAAAGTAGATTCATTTATTAATGTATTACATATTTCATTATTACACACCAACAGCATTAGCTACCTTACAATTTCATTGCCGTCATTTTTTGACGGGCAATTAGCTAGTAATCAATAATTATTAGCATGGTGTCTCATTAGCAAGAGATACCAGTGGTTGAATTAGGATAGTTAACAGGCAAAAATTGCAAAACTCAATGTAGACTTACTTTTGAATTATTATAGAAAGTATCAGGGAAATTTAAAGTACTAGCACCATCAACAACTTCTACATGCATTGGGTGGAATTTACTAAAGGATCACGGGTGATTTCATGGGTGCCATAGCCCCCGGTAACCTGCAATTCCACATCTTATGTTATTTGCCATTTGCCAAAGGCTTTTTCATTACAGAGTTTTAGTAGATCACATGTAGACCTGAGTAGAGCTAATGCATGATGTGCCACTGTAGATCACAGCTTAATGCCCTTCCTGTTAGTAAATTGCCCCCATGTTTTTCTTTAGGGGGAAACCTAGACAGTATTATATTCATCCTCCATGTGCATCCCATTTTTAAAGTCCTTTTTTTGTGCCAGAGTAATACAATTACACTGGTCCTTTTTCCAAATATATAGTAAACATCTTATTTGTGAGCAATGAAAAACAATTGCATAAAAATACTAGAACTTTGATTATTAGTTGGCTGGCAAAATGACATTCTTTGTGTAAAATTAAACTTGAAATATTTGTCAAATAATGTTTTACAGATATACATAGAACTGTTGTAATTTAGCAGAGATAAGCCTCTGAGACATCTTTACTGTGGAAAACAGGTCTTCATCAAACTGCAAGCAAATCCACCTGATAAAATGCCAAGAACTTCCCATAAATATTTTATGAGTTTTAGCTCTCAGTACTATTCAGCAAAGACTCCGGGAAGACTGAGTTCTAAGAAATGATGCAGTGTTGGCAGGTTATATGGTGTCTCTACAATTAGTGACATCATTTACATTTTCTGATAACTTAATTAAAAAATTATGAAGTGCATTTTTTAACCCTACAAAAATGAGTCTTTGTTATGGACAAGGAGCATTTATATCACAAAAAATATAGAAGTAAAGGAAGTGGTGGAAAAGTGTAAAGATTTATAATATACAAAGGAAACAGTTATTTGAAAAATAAAAAATCTTAGATAATGGAACTAGTAATAGCCAGACAGGCAGACAGACAGACAGACAGATAGATAACGTGCATTTTGGAACAATGTGAAAAACATATCTTTATGTTTTTTATTTAAAACAGTAGAAGAAAAATATATTTAAATTCTGCTCATGACATTTGGATTTTACCATTCTTGATTCTTTTCTTACACATGACTATTATTCATAACAATGAATAATTTTAATATTGTGACGATCTGTAAATGAGATATAGTTTAAACTATTCTCAGCAAATGCGCCATTAATGAGATGACTCCCTGGGTGTGAATTATCTGTGCAGAGTTAGGAATCACTTTATTCTGCAACTAGACATGTGAACAGATCACAGGCTGTACAGAGTGGGTGTTAGTGTGATGTCTACCTATCTTAACACAGCGATGTGAGATGATATCTCTTTTTATACATCTGTCACATTGTGATGAATTATTAGAACAAAATAGTTCAGTCAAACAGATAAAAATATGGACCACTGATTAATATTTTTAGACTGAGTCCAGTTATGGGCCCTTTCTGAAGGTGTAACGCCGTAGTCTTGCGTGTGTGGTGAGTAGAAATCTTAACATGACAGTCGGGTGTATTTAGGTTTTATGATGCCATAGGCCTATCCATATTAGTGCGCCGCCATGACATCCTAACAACATCTCCTTTACCCTTTCTATATCCCAGATAATAGATGTATCTGTGGTTATGTGTATTTACAATGTATTGGACAGTGTGGGCTACACTTACAAACAGATATGTTACTGTGTAGGGATATGCACCAATATATTTAGGCAGCCTGTTGCCCTCTGTATCTGTACTGGCCATGTGGGCCTAGGCAGAAATACACCACTGATGACAGTATTTCTCAAGAACTCTGAATATGCACATTCAAGGCTCCATTTTTTTCTACTAGTCCTTAAACATATTTTATGTGTTGATACTTTGAGCCCAGTAACAAGTTTTTCATTTAAGTACATTTCAAAGAGTATTAACCTCTTTAAGAGTTAGGGGGGGCCAATCCAAATAGCTGAGTCACTTGTTAACCCACTTGAACAGAAGCAGAGATATCCTGAAATATCACTGAAGTAAAGAACTACTTTTGAAAATAGATAAAATATTTCACAATGTAAAAAATAATAATACAACCTTTACTTTATGTCCTTTTATATTGAATTATGCTGCTTTGAAATCTGACATTTTAGTTTTGACTGATCTACTTCCTGGAATTGGAGGAGCTATTGAATGTAGTGGAAGTTTCTATGTGAACAATAGAAATGTTGCATCTAAACCTAACAATGCTTTTTACTGACTATGGGAAACTTATTAGTTTACATTGACACATGCCCCTGAGATTGAAGCTGCAAGAAGCAGCCCATTAAAAGATAGGGAGAGTGGTGACCTTTTCTAAAGGTTTTAAAAAAGTTCAGGAATTAAGCATCTTTTAGAAAAAGAAGAATCCTAGTGGTCATGATATCAAGTTAGAGGATAAAAAATGTTTGGCAGTGTGTGGAAGTACCACTTTGTAGAAAGGGTAGTAGATTAGTGAAAAAAGAAAGTTTTCAAGAAAAAGTTGTAAATAGTGTAATACAGTGACATGATTAAGTCTGTCATGAGGATTAAGCAAGCCAACGTTTTTAAAGTAGATACAATTGTTAGACTACACAGGATTCTTATATTTTGTGAAACTGGATATTAATGCTTCAGATGTATTCAATGGATGCTGTTTTGCACCATCATAAAGCACATACACAGTAGAACTGGTAGAAAACATTTTCATTTAAAGTTAATTTACGCTGTTCTACAGTAGTTTTTAACTACTTTAGTGCTGGCTTTTAGACCACTCAAAATATGTATTTGCTTTGAGTCCAAGCAAGAATCAGCTGTGCCACAGGAGTAAATGAACATTTAGGGAAGCTCTCGGGTTTTCAATACATTCACATGTTTCCTTTTAGAGTTAGAATGTCTAAAATGAAAGTTCTTCAGAGAGCAATATGTCCAAAAGACAGAAGAAACTACCATATAAAAGCTGGTAATACTGTAAATGTATATTATTATAGGTCTACTTCACACATTATATAGTTATTATACAATCTGATTCAGTTATCAAAGCAAAAACATAGCATTAATATCCTAGTAACACCACTCATGATAAGGATCATCAGAAAAAGTTCCAACATTGAGACAATATAGGCATCCCAATAACACCATACCACATCCCCCCTATGAACCACCTTGCCACATAACCAATACACATCCCCTTCCACACCTTATATTTTATACTGTATCACATCCCCCATCATTTCCTTACCACATGCCCCTTCTATCATATACACAGTGGCGTAGCTAGAGCTATTGCCGCTTGGGGCTCTTCCAATGTTTTTATATATATATATATATATATATATATATATATATATATATATATATTTATATATGTATAAAAGGAACTATATATACAGGAATACCCAGATTAACGCTGTAGATAGGTTCCAAACGCTATGAGTGTTAAGCGAAACAGCGCTAAATGGGGCAATTTAACATGGGGAAACAACTTTGGAAAAAGCACAAAACACCAATAGAATTTTTTAACTTTTTTACTTGCTGTGAACTGCCCACAGCATAAATAAAAAGAGTTCTGCACCCAATAAATTAAAGAAACAGTCCAAAAAAAAGTCCACTTTAACTGGTGGATGTGGAGGCTCCATGGTCATCCTCCTGCCTTGGTTTTTTTGGCCACAAATTGGTCAAGGGTCATTTGTCTATGCTGCTTGCGGCTATCCAGCAGGTGCTGGTAGCAAGACAACCCTCCCAACACAACGTGCCTTGCATTCCTGCTCCTAGTTTCATCAGGATCATTCGCCACCAGCTCATGCATTATGTCACTGACCTGATGCAATGCCCTGTTTAGGAGCACAGAGGAAAGTTATCTTGGAGTCTCAGCGTCGCTGGTGTCCTGAGGTTACTGTATTCCCTGTTCGGCCAGTTCTTTAAGGTCCTCATTGGTGAGGCTCTCAGCTGAAGCCTGGACTAAATGCTCAATTTCCTGAGCATCTGTGTCTCACAGTCAAGCTGTGGTCACAAGGTCCACAATCTCCGCTATGATGGGCTCTGGCAGTTGCAAATCCTCACACAGCTCTGGCCAGATATTTTTCCACACAGCCTTGAGGCGCTGCTAAGTCACCTCCTTCCAGGAAAGATCAATATTGGAGACAGTCTCCATGATGTGGTACTGCTTCCAGAAGTCCAACAATGATTGCTTGTCCTGGCAGTTCGTGTTTTCAATCAGCAGTTGCAAGGTGCGGTGGAGATAGTAGGCCTTGAAGGTGGCAATCACTGACTGGTCCATAGGCTGGATGAGCAACATTGTGGGGGGGGGCAGGAACAGGATCTCCACAGGAATGCAGGTGGGCAGCTCAGCAAAGTTAGTTGCGTGGCTTGGCGCATTGTCCATGATAAGCAGCGATTTTTCCTCCAGTCTCTTGTGCCGACAATAACGCTGCACTAAAGGCCAGAAATGGTCAGTGAACCACTTGCTAAAAATATCACGGGGGATCCATGCCTTCCGGTTTGCCTTCCAAATGGCTGGCAAGCTGGACTTGCTAATGCTCCTCATTGCCCTCGGTGTCTGGGAATGGTAGACCAGCAATGGCTTTATACAGAATTTACTGCTGGCATTCCCACCCACATTAAGGGTCAGCCTGTCTTTCATGCTTTAAAGCTTGGTGCTCTCTTCTGCTCCCTGAAGATGAGCGTGTGGCTTGGCATCTGCTTCCAGAAGAGCCCGGGCTCATCCACATTGAAGACAAGCTCTGGTGGATAGCTCCCTCTTTCCACCACATCCTTGAAAGAGGCTGGAAAGGATGCAGCATCCTCGGTGTCTGCACTTGCCGCTTCACCGGTGATCTTAATATTGTAGAGGTTGTACCTTTCTTAAATCAGTCAAACCAACCTCTACTTGCTGCAAAACTCTCCGTCACATCTGGATGTTGACTCTGGATGTTGGCGTAAATGCTGGTTGTACTGTTTCCTAAATCGTCAAACCAACCTCTGCTTGCTGCAAAACTCTCCGTCACATCTGGATTTTGACTCTGGATGTGGGTGTAAATGCTCTTCACCTTCTCCATCACAATGGCCTGGCTGAGAGGCATGTTACGCTACAGCTCATCATCTATCCAGATGGAGAACCTCTTCTCCATCTCCTCAAGGGTAAAGGACCTGGAGCGGGTGATCTTCTTGGATGAAGTAGCAGTGCTGGTCATTACTGAAGTGCAGATCTTATCCTTGTTCTTGAGGATAGTGAAGATGGTGGAGGTAGGCAGATGAAGATCTGCTTTGATATCCACCTAGTGCTCTCCTTACTCCATGCTGTCCAGCACTTGAATCTTGGCATCCAGAGGAATACTCTGGTGCTTGCCCTTTGCCTGCTCCCGTTTGTGCTTAGACATCTGTAAAAAGTAAAAAAAATACAATGAATATAAAGGAAAAAAAAGCGATATCGCAAAGCAGAGCGTTAAGTGGGGTACCACAAGGAAAAACAGAGCTATATCGGGGTTTAGGGATTTGCAAGTACCCGACACTAACACAGCGCTATAGCTAATTAGCGCTATGTGGGGTAGCGCTAAGCGGGGTGTGCCTGTATATATAGTAAGTCCCGAAATATTCTCCTCTGCTGCATCCCCCTCTGGTGCTAATATATATATATATATATATATATATATATATATATATATATATATATATATATATATATATATATTTATATATATATATATATATATATATATATATATATATATATAAAGTGAACCCTTCTCAATTGTCTTTCTCTTTATCTCTCCTCACCTTTCCTATCTCCTCTCTCTCTCACACTCCACTATCTTCCTCCCATTACTAAATGACACCTTTACCTCTCACTTTCCCCCCTTACCTCTCTCCCTTCTTCTATTCTCTCTTTCTCTCTCTTCCCCCTTTTTCTCTCCCCATCTCTTCTTCTCTCTCTCTTTCTCTCTCTCCCTCACTCATTCTCTCTGAACCTCCTTATACCTCTCTCACTTCTTCTTTCGCTCTCCTTCACTCTCATCCTTACTCCTCTGTCTCTCCTTCTCTCTCTCTCTTCCTCATTTTGTCTCTTTTTCTCTCCTTTTCTCACTCACCCTCCTTCTCTCTTTACCTCATTCTCTCTCTCATTCTCTCTCTCCTTCACACTCTCTCCCCCTCTGTCTTTCTCTCTCTTTTTCTCTCTAATTGTTCCCGCTCTCTTTATCGCTCTCTCCCCCCCTCTCTTAATCCCTCTTTCTCTCTGTCTTTCTTAAACCCCTCTTTCTCTCCCTCTCTCTTTCTGTCCCTCCCTCTCTCCCATATCTTTCCCTTCCTCTCTCCTTCTAACCCTCCATTTCTCTCCTTCCCCCTCAATCCTCCCATTCTCTCTCATTCCCACTGTTTCTCTCTCTCTGCCTCTCCCCCTCACTTTCCCCCATCTCTACCTCTCTCCCTCCCTTAATCTTTCTCTCTCTCTGTATCTCCATCTCTCTCTCCCTTCCTCTTTTTTTCTCCCATTCTTTCTTTCCCACTATCTTTCCCCCTCCCTCTCCCCCTCTCTACCTATTTCTATCTCTCCCTTCACTCTCTTTCTCTCCTTCCCTCTCTCTCTCTCTCTCTCCTTCCTTCACTCTCTCCTTTTTTCTCTCTTTCACCTTTACTCTCCTTTTCTCTCTCATTCACACTCACCTTCTCTCTACTCTTTTCTCTCTCCTTCACACTCTCTCTTCTTCACACTCTCTCCATCTCTTTCTCCCTACCCCTCTCTCTTCTTTACACTCTCTCTCCTTCACACTCTACTTCTCTCTCTCTCTCCTCTCCTCCTTTGCTCTCTCTCCCTCTCTCTCCTCCGCTCTCTCATTTTCTCCTTACTTCTTTCTCTCTCATTCACACTCTCCTTCTCTCTCTCTTCTTCACACTCTCTCTATCTCTCCTTACCTTTCTTCCTACTTCCCTCTCTCTCCCTTTCACACTCTCCTTCTCTCTCTTTCCTTCTCTCCCTCCTTCACACTCTCCTTCCCTCTCTTTCACACTCTACTTCTCTCCCTCATTCTCTCTCCTATCTCATTCATTCTCTCTACATCTCTCTCTCCCTCCTTCTCTCTCTCATTACTTCTCTCTCTATCCCGCTCTGTCTTTCCTTCTCTCTCACTGCATCCCTCTCTTTCTCTTCCTCTCTCCCCCTCTCCCACCCCCACTGTCTCTCCCTCTCTTTCTCTCCCCTTTCCCTATTTCTCTATCTCATTCCCCCTCTTTCTTCCCCCTCTCTCTTCCTATTTATCTCTCTCCCTCCCTCTCTGTTTCTCTCAATCTCTCTTTCTCTCTGTCTCTCTCTCCTTCACACTCTACTTCTCTCTCTCTCTCTCCCTCCTTCACTCTTTCTTTTTCACATGCTCCTTTATCCTCTTTCACACTTTCCTTCTCTCTCTTTCTCTTTCCTTCTCTCTCCTCTCTCCTTTACTCTCTCTACTTATCTCTCTCCCTCTCTCTACCCCCTCTGTCTTTTTCTCTCTATCCCCCTCTTCTCTTTCTCTCTCTTTCTTTCTCTCTATTTCTCTTTCCTTCTCTCTCCTCTCTCCTTTTCTCTCTCTACTTATCTCTCACCTCCTTCTATCTATCTCTCCTTTTCTCTCTCCTTCTCTCTCTCTCCTTTTCTCTCAGTGTTTCTCTCCTTCACACTCTCTATCCATCATTTACTCTCTCTTCCCATCTCTCTCTCCCTCTCTACACCCTTTGTATTTCTCTCTCTCTCTCTTTCCCTCTCTCTCACTGTACCCTTCTCTATCTTCATCTCCCCTCCCTCTCTTTCTATCCTCATCTCTCTTTCCCTATATCTCTATATAATTCTCCCCTCTCTCTCCCCCTCTCTCTCTCCCTATTCCTCTCTCTCCCCTTCTGTTACTCTCAATCTTTCGCTGTCTCTCTCGCTCCTTCACACTTTTCTTCTCTCTCTCTCTCTCCCTCCTTCTCTCTTTCTCCTTCACACTCTCTTTCATACTGTCCTTTTCTCTCTCTTTCTCACTCTACTTCTCTCTTTCATTCTCTCTCACTCCTTCACACGTTCCCTTTCTCTCTCTCACTTCTATTTACTTCTCTCTCCTCTTTCCTTCACTCTCTCTACTTATCTCTCTCCCCTTCTCTCTCTATCTCTCTCTTTCTCCTTATCTCACTCCTTCTCTCTCTCCTTCTCCTTCTCTCTCTATGTTTCTTTCCTTCACACACTCTCTCCCTCCTTTACTCTCTCTGCATCTCTCTCTCCCTCTATATTCCCCTCTGTCTCTCTCTCTATCTCTCTCTCTTTCCCTCTCTCTCACTGTACCCTTCTCTATCTCCATCTCCCCCTCCATCTCTTTCTCTCCCTCTCTCTCCTCTCTCCCCTCCCCCCCCCCTCCCCCCTGTGTCTCCCTCTCTCTTTCCCTATGTCTCTATCACAATCTCCCCTCTTTCTCCCCCTTTTTCTCCCTCCTCTGTTTTTTTCAATCTCTCTCTCCCTCCACCTCTCTCTCCCCTTTCTTTCTCCCCTCTTTCTCACACTGCCCCCTCTTTCTCTCTATCTCTCTGTCCCTCTCTCTTAATTTATCTTCCTCTCTCTCCCTCTCTCTCTTCTTCTTCTCTCTCTTCCTCCCCCTCTCTTTTTCTAAATCTCTCTCATTCTCTGTCTCTCCCCTTCTCTTTCTCTCCATTTCTTTCTCCACTCTGTCCCTCTCCCCCGCTATCTTTCTCCCCCTTACCCCCCCCCCTTCCCAATAACCTTACCTGCATGCTCCTTTGTGGTTTCCCCCCTTATGGCTCCTCCTCTCCATGGCACTTAGTGGAGAGTGCAGTTGCTGGGAAGAAGGAGGACAAGGGAGCCTGGGGAAGGGGGCAGGTGGGGGCAGTTCTGCCATCCCCAAAGAGGTGGCACTCGGGCAAATACATCTTTGACACACGCATAGTTATACTATTTATTGACGGAGAAGGCAGGGCATATTTTTAATGGCTACTTAGGACTTGTGTGTATGTAGGACTCATGTTGTCATGCTATCATGGAATTTTGTACTACATTTATAGCAGTTAGGCAGATTAGAACATAACTTATAATAGAGCGCTCCGTTCAATAAGTTCATTAAGTAAAATGGCCATCAACATCCACTCACACAGTAATTCTGTGTTTGTGTTGATATATTTTTTTTAATAATACATGAGAAATCTAGTCCAGCAAAAGAAAATCCCTGTACGAATTCAAGTAGAATATCAGCGTATTAGAATTCTTTATACTACTAAACAAATAATAAACAGGGTAACAGCTGATTCTGTAATAATGTAAATAAGTTTAGCACCCACTTTACATCTGGAATGCACTCAGTTGAGCTCCTTCAGCTTGTCATTAAAATAAATAAAAAAGTTAAAGTATTGAAACTGCTAAATGTTTTATGACTTGATTGTCATTGTGAAGTCCTATTTTAATCATGCCATTCAGACCAAATGGCATAATCCTGTCACTATATGTCCCTAAGAGAGGAGTGAACTAGTTTACTAAATGTACAATGAACCTACATGTACAGATGCACAACCTCCACATTCACCTGCTGATGCACTTTAGTGAATAATATAACACATTTCACCCCCACGCACTGAGGATGATCTCTGTAACAATGACATTAACTTGTGATACACCTGCATTAGTTTCAATAAATGTCATATGAGATGTATCTGTTAATTTATCTATTTTTAGAGTAAAAAATGCTTCTATTCTGCCAGCGACTGCCAGAAAACCCGTTTTAATTGTGAATATCTGCGAGCACTAAAGAAATACTCCACTGGCTTGATGATGAACTAAAATTAAACAGTTACTTACATAGGAATTTCTTGACTGAGCACTTACTGTAAGAACTTAATTACAATTACCTTCTTAAGAAGATTACTGATTATCTATAAAGAACATTTTTGGACAATTTACTGTAATTAAACTTTTTTTTAGGGTCTGTGTTAAATGATCACTATGGTCTCACATTTATATTATCCTGTTTTAAATAACTACTATTGATAATGGACACAATATTTTTCTTAATATTTATTTATGTTACGGTGGGAAATACTATTTTTGTTTCTGTTGCTCTGCATGTCCAGGTAGGAGGAGGTCATAAATAGAGCTCTAATATATTTAAGGAGTTATCTCAGTTTAAAAAAAGCTTCAGAGAAAGCTGTTCAAAGAAGCAGATAAAAGAGGAAATATCAGCCCATAGTTATATAAGAAATGGTAGTTATGTTGAGAGAGGGCTCAAGGAAATGAGAAATAAAGGTGGAGAAATGTAGAGAGGTCTTACAGATATTTTAGACTACTAAGCAAAGGGAGCCACTTTTTATAACAAAGTGGTAACTGCTTTTCAGCAAAAAATACATAGGCCACCCTTTGATCCTTCAAGGCCGCAAAAGTTACAATCGCTAAAATTGCTAAAATTGCAAATCGCGATACAATTTCAACAATTCCAGAAACCGCAATTGGCCTGTATGAAGGTAATTTTCGGGCTTGCAATTGCATGGAGGCCATAGAGTGGATTTCAGCACTCTCTGGGAAGTGCAAATAAAATAGCATGTCATTCAATCCTGGTTATGTTTATTTTCCAAATATTTTCATAATTTAAAACTACACATGATTTGAATAGGCGATACAGACTTTGTATCCCTTTAAAGAGCTACTGTAATCATATATTTAAAATATACTGTATGGAAAAAACTATTCTTTGCAAACTGTTTTGGAAAGCAAAAAAGAAAAATATAGCATATTAGCATCATTGATGATCATCGCTGAAGGGCATTGAAAGGATAGGTAATGCATATTGTCCCTCTTATAGTTGTATTTTTTTATTTTATGTATTTATTTTTTTAATTTATATATATATATATATATATATATATATATATAGTTATGAACCATTCATGTCCTTTTGTTATACTATCTTGTAACCATGCAGGTCCTTTTAGAAACCCCCATGGTAGCTAAACTTAACCCCCTACCATGGAACACTAACTACCCCTACAGGGGTCCTTAGGATCTCCCTTGGTCACTGCCACTACCATCACCTAAAAATAACTAGATTCAGTACATAAAAACAGTACATTTCAGAAAATTTTATTTAAATTAAAAAAGATTTACAAAAAATAAAAAATAATGCTATAATAAAAATATTAAAATTAAAATAAAACAAAATTAAAACAGTACACCTTTTTTTGGTGGGGGGGTGTTATACATACGTAACTTTTCTTTGAATGATCCTCTAGCTATGATCTGCAATGCCCTTGTCTTCATTCCTGGATAAGTGGGGACATCCATGTTAATTGTAGAAATATGTCATCTTGTATCTTGCTAGAAGACCCTCAGCTCCTCTCTAGCCCACAGAATCTCCAACCAAAAAAATTCTGCTGTCCTAAAAAAAAAAAACTAACAGAGCTCCTCCACTGCGAAGTTCCCCATTGACTTAACATTTTTCTGACCTTAACACCACCTTATATACTAATTTAAATGGCTTCTGCTTGGCTAAAATATATGTAAATCTGTGCATTCCAACTTGTTGGCCATTAATTAATCAGAGGGCCCAATTTTCCTCTATTCTGATGGGGTGAAATATCAGCCAATCATAGAAAGTTTTATTCCTAGTGTTACCCTTCTCTGATTGGCTACATAAACAACATTTCAGAGAACAGAATGAAAGTCTATGGTAACAGGTTAATGTTAGATGCCCTGAGTGTCCATAATCCAAATTGTTATAGTTAGAGGCCATCATGGGGCCCCAATGGGATTAATGTGCCCCCCACTCCAAAGTGCAAGGACTGGTGGAGGGGTGCCCAATTGGACCCTAAAGTTGAGAGGATCCTGTGGGATATCCGGTCTCATAGAGGATAGTGGGTTAGTGTAGTATGTTCACATGTAACTATTTTACCAATATGTAGTGCTGATGATAATGCAGAGGCATATTATCATTTCACTAGGTTTTATGTTGCCATACATCATTATTAACATATTGGCAACCATTGCATGTTTGCCAACCAATATGGCACCTGCACCAATGAAGAGTTCTTAAAAGGCACGTGTGACACCGACAACACACATGCCCTACTCTGATCACAATGGGCCTCATTCTGTTGCTCCGATTTCTAAAAACTTGGTCGCAAGTGGTGAACGCAAGCTACGCTTCTATTCAATTCCCCTCTGATCGCAGAAATCACTAGTTACAACACCCAAAGCCTTTAAACTTTCAAGGTAGGAAGTCCCAAATCGATAATCGCTATTCAACTGCTGCAATCACACCTTCCGATCCCTTACTTGCAGCCCTGACGTAGCCTCCACACTGCTCCCAAATCAAGCCCCCTTGCTGCAGGGGTCCTGGTCGGGACCCCTGCAGGATCCCCACATTACCCCATAATGCAGGGGTCCCGATCGGGCACCCTGCAGGGTCCCGACATACCCCTCTTGCGGCAGGGATCCCCATAGGAACTCCTTTAGCATTTAAATATTTAAAGTTCTCTGCCGCGGGTCCTTAAAGGGCCCGCAGCACACAAATGGCTACCCCCAAGCCACAGGGGTACTGTGGCCGGGGGGTACTTATAGTACCCCGTGGCAGGGGTTTAATTTCTTTAGCGCTGGTCCTTAAACGACCTCCGCTGCGCAAACTTTGAATTGTAAATACTGCAGGGGTCCCCCCAGCAAGGGTTAATGTGGGGACCCTCCGGGAGCACCGATGGGGACTCAGCAGCATTCGGGGGTTGCTGTTAGGGGGCCGCGGGGGTACCTAATGTACCCCTGTGGTATGAGGGTAACCATTAGTGTGCCACATGCACTTTAAGGACCAGCAGTGGGGTATTTAAACCTCCAAGCACATAAAGAGCTTGGAGGTCTTTAAAGGGAAATATAAATATAATTCAGCATTGTCAAGCGCTATAGTTGTTGGGGAACATTATGGAGGATATCAGGATTAAACAGCAGGGTTTGCAATCAGTGTGAAGGAGGGCTAACTTGCGACTGCAGCCAATTGAATAGCAGCACAAAAGTAGTGCTACTAGAGCACATAGCCAAAACGTAGGAAATATGGAATTTGCAACCAGTTTATGAGCCCTAATAGAATGAGGCCCAATGTGTAAAGGGGTGGATGGTGGATAGGGAGTGTGTGCATAATGCAACATTGGCCAGACACAATTATAATACCAGTGATTTAGTAGATTGCATGGAGACCTGGGTAGAGCTAATTTTGGATGAGCCACTGTAGATTCTGGCTTAATAGACTTCTGGTTAGTAAATTCCCCCCATGGAAAAAAAATCTCATCATAGTGGGTCCTTCAAGAAAACTTGACATTTCTCTTACCAGACTGCAGATATTTAAAAAAAATATCTATTTTTTAAAAGGATAATCCCACTTCTGTTTATATGATGATATGCAAAAACACAGCGCAAGCAGCACCTGATATGTCCCAGAATCCCTTGTGTTTGCAGTAATCCTGTGTGGAGTTATGCAGCCTGGAATATTTGTTATTAATATTGCATTACATATGTATGAGATGTAAAATATTTATGTGTAGGTCTATGCCATAGGATTTTACATAACCATTACAGATTACAGAACATGTTACTATTAGATTATGATACATGAGCACATCTCTGAACTACAGAGGAAGCCTGTGACCTCTCTCATTATTCTTATTCAACTTGCAGACATTTCTACAGATCTGAATAAAATATAAGGCAGAATGATTGCAATATAAGCAAACAACAAAGTTATGTCTTTATATGAAAATAAAACACATTTTGTCTTATGTTATAGTTTTAAAGGTTTGCCAATTTTGGGCTATGATCAATTGTAAATAATATTTTTATTACATGGACAATTCTATTAAATGTATATTGTATGCTGTGTCTGAAACATGTTTTTGCAGGCTATACATCTCACTGACATGGTTTCATGTTTAAGACCATGAGAGATCATGGGGGTTCAGGTTTAGGAATGTATCTAATAACAAAAACAACATTTATTATTTACAAATAATCAAAATGAACAAGAGTAAATTTATAGATGGTTTCTAATTTTTAAAAGTTATGCATGATAAAAAAGTTGAAGTCTTTGTCACTACATTGTTAATTAAATTCCCCCGTCAAACTGAAATTATGCTGATGACGACATTTCTATCTTTATACCCCGAAATGTTCACATTCACTAAGTTGCAATTAAAGTGGGAAGCAGTTTTGACCTACATTTTAACATCATTCTGATATGTTTAATTAATAAATATCGATAAAATGATATAAATATGTCATTATTTAACTGTTTAACCTCAAATATAACAGATTTTAAGAAACTATTTGTAAAAAATATCACTAAGGATAAAATAAGGACTCAGTATTATATGAATTGCAGAGAATATAGAACAAAATAAGCAAACTAGCACTGATTTGGATTCACATTTGTAATCAAACTCAAAGACCAATAATGTGCACACTGATGTTGTGTATGGCTCTGTTGTTGGCTGGACACACTCAGGCAGGTTCACTCTTGCTTCTACTTGTTGAGGCTTCTTGTGTAAAGACCAGTTTATGGTTAGCTGCATACCCAAAGCTCCATAGCTATAGATTGTAAAGTGTTAAGTTTTGCACTTTGAGAATATGAGTTGGGCATGTTGTTAAATATTATAGATACATTAAGAGTACAGTGCACACAAATAATGAAACACATAGCATATGGATTAAGGGAATTTAAATTAAAAATAAATGGTCTAATAGTTGTAAAAAAATCATACTATACCATTTCTTTTCTTTTGAAACAAACATCCAATATGTGCATCAAATGCAATTTTAAACAACTATTTACAGATGATGCTTAGTGGAAAAATACTTTTCTGACCTGTTTATGACCTATAGATCTGCTTATCCAGGTTCTCTATAGTTTTTGGGCTTTGCACATCTTTTTCAGGGCTTTTTCCCAATATATGTTCCTCCAATCAGCGGACAAAGATAACTGTTCAAATAATAATTCTTCAAGTTAGGAGCCCGTTCTTGCCATTGTAACACATTGTATGACAATTTCCTTTCTACATCACACGTACTGTAATATAATCCTCTGCCTAGTATGGTTATGCTTTAAATGACTCAACAAAGGTCCCTGCAGAAATGAAAATTACACATATAATTGGTTCATTAAATTAATTAAAAAGAAGTGTTAGATAATCTAACTTAAAATAAAATACATGAACATTTTATCCCTCCCTTCTAATCACTTTCATATAATTAATTAGCTCTTACAGTGGGGATGATAAGACACAAAACCACTTTGTAATCTAACATGGTGTATTATTTACCAAAACAATGTTAGCTTTACATTCCTCTTTTCTACTGTATATCTAAAAAATATACTTAGTAATATAAAACACATTTTTTTACAGAAAGCATTTAAATATGACCTTCACAAGCTGTGAGACAATCGGCAGTAACAAGATAAATACCACAATCTGCAGATAGCGGCTTCTTATCATGACAGTGGTCTCATATAAATGGTTTACCTCTTGATACATGTGCTGAGATAATGTATTTCTCTGTAGGCAATAGTTATCCTCAATTAACAATGACTTCAATCGGAAAAAAAATTATATAGAATAAAATAAAGAGTTATGATGTGAAAATATTTATATAAATCAAGTTCACATTGATCTTGTTTGCTGTAATGTAAAAAGTAATCCACATTTTATAAATAAAATGCAAGATTCTGCAAAGTACATTTAACCTTTTTCATAATATCTATGTATTAAAGTACATTTTATCTAGTCTTATCAAACAACATCTTCCGTGAATTAAAATTCTAGGGCCCATATTCAACTGAGCAATTGTAAGTTAGTGGAGCCCTATTCAATTGGCGTCTTTTAGCTACCCACAAACGATTTGCGGGTTAGAAGCTCAAAATCCCTGTGATTGTTAAAATAGTAACTTACAACCCATCTAAGCCTTTGATCTTTGAAGCCCGTAAATGTTACAATCACAAATAGCTATTCAATTGCTACAATTCCTCAAGCCCGCAAATGTTCTCACAGCAAATGTAGAAGAAAATCCTACAGATACCAGATAGGACCCGCAAGGGGGTGCTGTTTGTAGCATTGTAAATGCAAATAAAACATCAGTACTACACTTAAAAAGACAGGGAAAGTGATGAAAGACATTAGAATTAATTGCACAACAGTCTCAAGCTCGCAAATCTGCATACATTTTTTTTTGTTGTTATGTTTCATTTCCGTGTTATATCAATCTCGGGACTCAATGAGTTAATACATATTAGGCCACCAACCTGGACTAGAACAGTATCGCCATTAATTTGTATTATTTTGTACATTTACGGATTGCAAGTCTGATCACATATGGGATCTCTAAACGCTAACTGATTGACGTTTAACCTCAATGTTTTACTGATGTCATGATGACAGTCTCATTTACTATTGGCTGTTTCTAAATTGGTAGCTACCGACTTGCTTAATTGATCATGATTACGCTTTGAAATGCTACTTACGATTGCATGGTTTACGGTTTCGGCCAGTAAATTGCGAGCTTGTTCAATTGAACAGCTCTCTAAAACTAACAAATTTCAAACCCGCAGACTTACGGCCTACATGACGTAAACTGCGGTCTTACAATTGCATAAGGCCCAGGTGTCTAAATCATGTAACCTTATACTCTTTGTGAGTCTTGCACTATACTTCACAGATACTGACTAACTTGTTTTTAACATTAGGGGCCATTGATAATCCATTTTTTTCAACATAACACCAGTCAGTTTGATTCTACCTCCTTTTTCAAGTAGGGATATCCTGAAAAGCCCTGGGTTGATTGGGTTGCTGAGGATCAATATCAGAAAACACCTAAATTAAATACTAGAGCTACAGAATAAAAAAATTAAAGGTCTTTTTGAACTGCAACTTTTTCATGTGAACATTGAATATATAATTTTAGCAGGCTCCAGTTGCTTAGATTTTGTTATTAAATTAAAAACACAAAATCTTGACCAATAACTTTACTTACATTAGTGGCATTAATTCCTCTGTTTGCCGTTCCATCTTTTTGTTTTGTCTGGTGCTTCAATCAACGTATCAATTTTCTCATTTGGTATATCTGCCACAACGTATTAGTGCTTATTGTTTTGTAAAGGACCAGAAAAACGTATTAATAAAAAGCATTAGCAACCGTGTTGAGCCCAGCTTTTTTTTCTTTTAAAACATAAAATAAAACAAACATTTTGTCACTGATATTGATCCTATATATTGAAGCAGTAATCATTTGGAACTACTGATGGTGAAGCAGGTGCAAAGCCCCGAGACCCACAGCAGAGTACGGAGCCCTCTGCAAATGCCCTTGAGGGATTTTTAATTCATAAGGGTAGAGGGGCAGACAATTGTTTTTATAGAAGGTTGATCTGACAACCTATATAAATATTTATGTATTTTATCGACCCTTGCAGGCACCTTCTTCATATAGAGAAGAGTCCATGGGCTCCAAAATTATTTAGTACAAGTGCCCTCCATTAACTGGCTCTACCACTTGGATTTGTGATATATGTCTAACATGATATCACATGTATTTCATAATACTGGCAGGACAAAAAACCTTGCTTCATCATCTTGGATTCTGTTAAAAGATAAAAAAAAAACTTTCCAATGACATCATCTAAAAATGTTAATAAATTTATATATCTAACAATCTTTACAGGAGGTTTTTCTAAATTGTAAGGGTGATTTTATGAAAACATTCAAATGTATTTTGTTTTTCTTGAAACATATTAGCTTACTGTGCAGCTGCCTGTGATGCTTTCTCGTTTATGTGTCCGTGAACAATTTTCTCCACCTACAGATATTACTGGTATTTGCACTGTATGAAGTATATGCAGTATAACAACAGATACATCTGATTTTTTATTAATCACGTTTTCTACCATTATTATCACTTTTCTAGCTAGAGTAACTGGATCTACCTAGGTAGTGAAGTTTAGGAGCCCCTGTGAGTAAGTATGCAAGGTATGCACCCATTTTTTCCTTTTCTGTGTGTATATATCACTCTCTTGCTGTGTGAGCGAATAACAGACATTTCCCCATAAGAGACATTTTTACAACCTAGCTACTTATACACAGGCCAAGTTATTACTTGTTTATTAAAGGCTTTTGACAATGGGCCATAATAACCCCTAAGGGTCAGTCTGTGAACTGCAGCACTTCATTTTTTTTTAAAGCCAGGAGCCATTTTTTAAGGTTTTGCAAGTGAAAAAATACCATGCCGGACAGGGAGGCGCCCCTAGGCGGCTGCCTAGTTGGCCTAATGTTGCAGTTAAGAAAATCTGTGACAATGCTGATTAAAAATTTTGGTCACCAGTAGAAAGCTCCAATTAAATTAATGAATGGGAGGTTTAAAGATGATTATACTGACTTTTTAATCCAGAGGAATTATAAATTATTTAAAATACAAATGTTAAAGGTTATACATTATACAGATCATCCTTAGCGATTTCTAAACTCAATAGCCATCTAGCAGTTAGATTGAACAATCCAGGATAGCAAAATCTACAAAAGTTAATATTTTGTTTATTACTGATTTTGCAGAGGGTTTACACAGCTGCTAATGCTATCAGTTTATTACAAACTTCACCATATGAATGTTTTTCCAAACTACAGTGGTCCTTTAATTCAGCAAGTAAAGTACAAAACATGGAGGATATTTTTCTGTTTTTGATAATTTTTGCATTCCTCTGTTCAGGTTATCATATATTACAGTTAAATAATGACTTACATTTTAAAACAATTCAGTTACCTGGGAATCCCATTTATAGTTCTCAGCAGTGCGGGCTTGCCAAAAAACGTTGGTAATGCAATGTTAAAACTGCGGCCAAAGGTGCTCCTTGCGCTGGTGGAGATGAGCGCTGTACGACTTAGGCAGGGATCGCCAAGAAACATCACACACAGCACAGGGGTACAGCCAGGACGTCTGGGAGTGAGGTTGCATGCAAATTTGCAGAGTTTTGCCACTCGAAAATCACCTAAGTGAGGAAAAAATGGCCACAGAAAAAAACGAAAACGAGGCTACACGACCCCTAAGCACGCAAAACACCACTAGGCACATACGACTTTTACCCAGGAACGTATGAGGTACAAAATACAAAATACACTATTCGGAAGGATGGAAAATGTTCAAGAACCGCATACACATAGACAATCGCCGCCATTTTACAACACTAACTTAAATCTAAACAAACGGTTTAACCTCGCCAAAGGCTCTAAGCACGGGGATCACAATGAACGCACACAGAACCAAAAGTACACCAGAGGAGAACCTTGCAATGATCAAAACTACACTAGGGGAGAGGCTTGTGATGAGCGCCGAAGATACTCAGAGGACCAAAACCCTTACATTGGGTGGCAAACAGCATTACCTGCCTTACAATTTTCTTGCCGTCATTTTTTGACGGACAAGTCGCTAGTAAAATATAAAGGAAAGTGACATGTTCCCTTAAGTCATGAGTGGACCTATAATAACATTAGTCATAGTTCTGAAGGCTTTCCATCCAGTATTTGACATGTCCAAGTTCCTTCTGAAAAATAAATCCTGTGAACCAGACATTTGATATCTGATCAATGAACCTAGTTACCTGGCTGTAATGAAAGTGTAAGAAGGGGAGTTGGAGAAGACAGATCTTCAATGATCTCTCTCCAATCTTATCTCAGAAAAGACAGAGTGACAGTTGTTAACCAATATTGAATAAATGACAGTTCATGGAAGATTGACCTTGAGAGTTATAGAGTATGTTAACATCAAGTTCAATATCAAAGTATAAAACTCAACACTCATGTTAGTCTATCTGTCTAAACTCCTTCTATTTGAGTCCATACAGTACATATACAAGTTGCCCTATATTTTGTCTGATAATCATCAGTGTAGGCAAATAGTTTTTGACACCTTAGATAAAGTACTATAAGATGAAAAAATATGTATTTACCTTTTTTTTATTTAAATAAAAACAAAATCTATATTCAGACAATCCCCTAGACTAAAGCAGATCGCTGAAGACTGCAATGTCTAATAGGAAGTTTAGTGAATGTTTCTATGTGCCACTGTGTTACTTTTCTAAAAAAAAAAAAAAAAAATATTAGAGACTCTTTCATAGTCACATAGGGCCTCATTCTATTATCGGCCGTAAAACGGCCGCAAGGCTGCGATTCCTTGCGGGGGTCCCGTTACCTTGCAATTCAATCATACCGGCCGTAAGCTCAGAAATTTTAAAAGTCAAAAATAAATTGAAGACAGCTCTGTAAAGCTCTGTAAATACTAGGGATCATATTGGGGGACATGAGGATTAAAAGTAACCCACTCTCAAGCTTGCACATCAGCCCAAACCCGAGATTGCATTAACTGTTTATTTTCAGGCCGCAGCGTGGGCGGGTCTGAGGTGCTCCAAGCCCTCTGGACTTTTTACATGGATATTTGACATATATTAAAAAATATTTTTTTTTACGGATTTAAGTATAGGGGAATGTTGTGCTATTTTTGCTAACACCTAAAATCACTTTATAGTCTCCTCAGAGTGCATGATGGCTTTATTTGGGCTATATTTTGTGCTTTATTGGTGCTAGCGGGACCTTTTTCCTGCAAGTAAGCTGCGGCTCGGTTTTAGCCTTGCAGAGAGGGTTCCCGGAGCAATTGAATTGCAAATAGGATTTTCTTGCGGCCGATTCTCTTGCGGCCGTTTTAGATCAAAGGCTTTCCTCCGGCGCGTGCGGCCGCAAGGGATAGCAAGGCGCCGGCCGCAAGCCTGCCGGAATCCCCGGCCGGAGGGGAATAGAATAGCCGAATAGCTTGCGGCCGGTACTTGCGGCCCCGCATCTCCTACGGCCGGTAATAGAATGAGGCCCATAGTAATTAAGGTTGAAAAAAGACTTTCAGTCCATCAAGTTCAACCTTTTAAGATCTCCTCTGACCTGCGATATGCGGATTAGTTATTAATTAATTAGTTGTTAATTAATTGTTAATTAATTATTAATCAAGTATTTTTTTTAAATATTAATTAATCCAGAGGAAGGCAAACAGAAAAAAAACAAGCAAAACTTAATCTCAAAGGGTAAACAAATGAATTCCTTCCTGACCCAAGATACTGGCGATCGGATTTCTCCCTGGATCAATACTCTCTCTCTAATTTTCCAGGATAACCCTGAATTCCCTTTTTATTTAGAATTAAATCCAGTCCCCTTTTAAAGCTATCTATCGAATCCACTGTCACCACCTCCTCTGGTAGAGAATTCCACAGATTAACCACCCTTACTGTGAAGAACCCTTTTCTTTCTTTAAGGTGGAATTTTTACTTCTAATCTCAAGGGATGTCCTCTTGTCAGTTGAAAACCTCTTGGTACAAAAAGCTCCCTTGACAAATCTATACTGACCCTTGATGTATTTATAATATAATCATATCTCCTCTTAGATGCCTTTTTTCTAGAGAAAATAAGCTTAATTTGGTTAGTCTTTCTTCATAACTTAGCCCCTCCATTCCCCTTATTAGTTTTGTTTCCCTTCGCTGTACTTGTTCCAGCTCTAAAATGTCCTTTTTATGAAGTGGTGTCCAAAATTGTAATCCATATTCCAAATGAGGGCATACTAGAGATTTGTATAGTGGCATAATTATATTTGCTTCCCTTGATTCTATACCCTTTCTAATACATGCTAATATTTTATTTGCCTTTGCAGCTGCTGCTTGGCTTTGAGCACTGTTACCTAGGTGGTTGTCCACAAGCACTCCCAAATCCCTTTCAATATCTGATACCCCTATATTTGCTCCATTAGGTTATAACTTGCATGGCTATTTTTCCTTCCCAGAGGCATAACTCAATGAAATTATTATCATATGTAATTTTCATAGAAAGGAGAATACTACTTATGTGAAATTAATTAGTAAATTAATCGAAATGAATAAAAATAAAAATAAATAATTGTCACATGGCAACGATGAACCATTTTACAAATATTTGATAATTATTTTTACCAAAACAATTGTTTCATTTATGGTGGGCAAAAGAACAAAATAAACCCTGCAGTGTACAGTAGTACAATAAATAAATAGCACATTTGTGGTCACATTTGAACATCTACAACAAGTAAAAAATCTTGTTTCCTGTTCACAATTGCAAGAAATACAGTTATTCCACTGCAAAAATGTAAACATATTTCCATCCCTAAGGACATTGTTGAAAAAGCAGATTGCACCTAAAATAAAGGCATATTTTTTAACCTTGATAGTGCTCTTTTCACATGACACTTAAAGTCAAATCTTTTAAATGCATTAAGGTGTCCACAGACACCATTAGCAATACCAAATATTTTTATATAATTTTTTTTTTGGTGGGAAGAATATTCCGTAATGTGTGAAAAATGTGCAAACAATAGTCAAAGGAAAACAAAAAACTAAATTTTGTTCTCAAGAAAACATAGTCAATCTCCTTAATACATTAAGTGATCAATACCTTAGGTCTTGCTTCTGTTGGCTTCTTATTGACTTTAAATGCTATTATGCAAAAAATACATCTATACAAGCAATTTTACATTTGTCAATCCAGGATTTTAAAATAGTTTCATTGCAATTTACAACTGGAATTTTCCATCAGAGGTGTCATTGTTCTAATCGTGACATGACTTCCAAATATGAAAATGTCTTTTAAGGATATGTCTGCTTATATTCAAAGAACAGGTTACAGAAGTGCTCCCTTTTACGGTGTCTGTTTAATTCTCACTAGACTTTAGTATTTCACCTTTTTTCATTATATCTTATACATGTTAAACAGCTTAATTCTATTATGCTATGGAAAATCACCATTCTGCGTAATATCTAGGCCAGAGATTCTCAACCTTTCTGATTTCAGGAACCAGCTGGCTACAAAGCTATAAATGGACCGTAGACCATTATGAACATGGTGATGGAATGTACCATGTGCCATTTTTTTCACTTTTGCACCGATTTGAACAGAGCTCAACGCTATTCTTTTATAATAACTTATCCTTTTTGCCTAATGATGTCACCCGTTCCGTGACCACATTTAGAAAAATAATGTTTCAGAGCCTTTATAATTTTTTCCTGCTGGATAACTTGATCTCAGCGTTTTTTTGCACATGGGTTTTCATATTGTATTTAATAGATACATGTATAGCTTAGGGTCTAGGCATATTTTTGAGGAGTGATTGAATTATATCACTGCCATTATTGTACATTTGTTCATAGTTAAGACAAAATCTTAAATACAGATAGTCACTAAAATTAGTCACAGTTTAAGATTATGGAAGACCACTGTTGCATTTAAGATATACTATATTTACATTTGTGCAACACTAAATGGAAGCTCATTGCACAGTGCACACCATCACCCTTCTTTTTGTTGCACCTGAAAGAGGTTTTTTTCAAATGATGCTGAAATAAAATAAAAATAAAAAAAAGATATTCAAATGTTTAACTGATCTAGGGACTTGGCACTGTCAGCCAGTGATAAGTAATATAGATGCATGACTCATGTTCGTCTGCCAATTATATATATAGACTTATGTATGCTCTCTGCTTTTAATCTTAGTTTCAGTTATGTTTTCACTTAATATTTTTCAATGTTTAGGGCATGCGCTTTTAAATGTATGAAACAAAATCATATTCCATCTACCTTTATATTGATCTACATCTCAAAAAATTGTTCTGGTCAGTGTACAAACCCAACATAAACATTGTTGTGGACTACTGATCTGTAAAATACAGTAAAGATATATTTCCTTGTAAGATCCCTTTATATTGTGCATTGTATGGAGTATAACCAGGACAGCCTGTCTGGAAGTGCACAAACCAAACCAGCCTGGCTGAGCAGAGAAAGATTTCAAGTTCCAGGATTTTTTGTGCAATAAAACAAATGTTTTTTTTAAGCTTTATCACTAAAAATATTTTTCAAGGTCTTTAAGGCTGCTTAAATGGTCTATGGATAAGTATAGTTTATGACAGATTGACAGACAGATTCTGATATAGCTACAATTCTTAATCAACTGTTCCTACTCTATGCATTTATTGCTACCATATAGTGAAGGAAAGGCCTATGGCTCCACACTGTGGATATGTGATAAGCAGAGTGAACAATAACAGAGTCTATTTTATTGCTGTATTTTATATACACAAGCATTGACGTAAGGCAAACCAGTTAGTCCTTTTTATGACTATGATTCTGTGTATTTCACACCACTGTGTAAACATTTTACAATTTCTAGATCTAATTAATAAATAACATTAAATAATGAAAATATGGGACTAATTTAAATGAACATGAAATGTGGAAGTCAATTTAAATAATATACAAACTAGGTGATAAATCTATGACAAAACAATTTGCAGTACATTTTCGCAGTATAGACACGTCACTCTCACATACCTATTATATTTACCTTTCCATAACCCCTGGATATAAAATAAAATTTTTGGGGGCATGTAATTCTGATCATAATCATACTTTCTGTTAGTTGGTACAATGCCAGTTATACTTTTTTGTAAACAATATTAAATGTACCACAATCATCAATGAATAATAAAATCAGTGTTACTGTTAACAAGATGTTAACAAGAATAGAAAAAACTTCTAAAATATAATTTTAAGGTTTATTGTCTAAATGTTTGACTAGTTTGAATTAAAATTGCACGTAGAGAAAGAGCATGGCACTTTCATGAACAAAACAATCTAGTAAATTGAAAAGACAAAAACAGCCAATTCAGAAGTTTCCCAAATAAAGTATTAAAGAATTAAACAAATTGAGTAAGTGCACATGCAGCCTTAGGCCCTCATTCAATTGCAATTTGGCCAATTGAATAGGGCCCTAAATAAGCACATAACATATATTTTTTAAAGAAGTTTTTAGTTAGTAAGCATCTATCCAAAAGCAAGGTTTTCACTAACTAAAAACTGCTGTAAAAAAAATATGCTATGTGCTTATTTAGGGCCCTATTCAATTGGCCAAATCGCAATTGAATGAGGGCCTTATTAAATTGCAATTCCGCCAATTGAATAGGGCTCTATATAAGCACTGAGCATATTTTTTTTACAGAAGTTTTTAGTTAGTGAACTTCTATCCAAAAGGTCTTCACTAACTAAATATTAAAGGACCTCTGCAATGTTATATTCCCATAGTGCTGGTTTTAAGAACTATACTCTGCTAGTGACTTGCCTGTCAAAAATGACGGGGCAATAAAATGTGAAGCCATGGTAATGCTGTTTGAGACATAATTGAAACCGTTTTGTTCTGTGAGGACCTTCAGCACTCATTGCGAGGCTTGCGCTGAGCACCTTCTGCGCTCATTGCGAGCCTCAGGACCTTCGGTGCTCATTGTGAGGCTTACACTGAGCGCCTTCGTCACTCATCGCATGCCTCGCAATGAGCACCTTCGTCGCTCATTGCGAGCCTCTCCTGTCGTGTACTTTTGGTCCTCTGAGAGAGATATCTATTTCTATGTATATGTAGTTAAGTAATAATTAATGATTTATTAAATAAATTAATATAGTTTAATAATTTGTAATTGATATATGCAGCGAGCAATAGGCTGAAGAGCTAACAATCTGTGTATATTTTGCATCTGCATACAATATACAGTTTGAGTGTTAGTGCCCTGCTTATAAAGTGTAATGAATGTTTGAACTGTGCATTCTAAATAGGCTGCGTGCGCGAGGTAAAGCCGTTGGTTTATTGTGTAAAGCAGCATTGTATAGTCGTAATGTTATTAATGTGTTACGCGTCTCGTGAACATTTTCCGTCTTTTATAATAGTGTATCTTGTAGTTTGTAGTGTGATGTGTAAAGTGCTACGTGTTTTGCAGTGTTTTGCGCGGTCCGTGGTCGTGTAGCCTCATTTTCATTTTTTCCGGCGGTCATTTTTTTCCTTGTTTAGGCGATTTTCGAGTGGCGAAAATCGTCTAAATCGAGTTAAAATCCTTTTCCACCTCACTCACAGACATCCTGGCTGTTGCCCCATGCTGTCTGTGATGTTTTGGGAATTTTGGGGGGTGTATTTAGTGTGTTTTTCAGTTTTTTTGTTCGACCGCTAATCTCGTACATTTTTGCGTTTAGTATCTTTTTTTTTCTAAGTCCCACGTCTCGTATAATTTTTTTTCTAAGTCTTGCGTCTCGTATTTTTTTGTTCTAAGTACCGCGTCTCGTATTTTTTTTGGGTTTAAGTCTTGCGTCTCATATTTGAACGGCTTGCCTCGCTTCGCGAGGCTCGCATGGGCTAAGGGCTACGGTGTAATGGCTCACATCGCTTCGCGAGGCTCTCAGCGATGAGCGCCTTTGGAGCTCATCGGCTAAGTGCTACAGTTTAACGGCTCGCCTCGCTTTGCGAGGCTCTCTGCAATCAGTGCCTTCAGTGCTCATCGGGTAAGTCCTACGCATTAACGGCTCGCCTTGCGAAGCGAGGCTCGCAAATGATGAGCGCCTGCGTTGTACGCACCTCGCAATTTTTTGTCTTGCAATTTGACAACTATTATATGTGATAATAGATAAATGCTTTTTAAGTAAGGTGTGGAAATCCATATTGTTAGTGCTTTAAATAGGACTAATTGGAATCAATTTTGATATTGAGAGACAAATTCATGCTAACATTTCAGTCAATAGCAGCTGACAGTAAATAATTATTTCATGTGATGGGTAATAAGTTAAAGCTTTGTTTATTTTTACTATCTAAACATATTTTGCACATGTTCTTGAAAAATTAATTTTAAATAGTCTTTTAAAACTATGAAGTCTTTCCTGTGTTTTGTCATTTAGACCATGCAGTATTTTTGTTGATTCCTTATAAACTGATTCTAATTTATTTATATCATATGGAGATAAGGATAACTAACACTGTATATCAAATCTATAAACTTTTCATATATGTGTTGTTGAGTAATGATATGACTATGTATGTACTCTTCTTTTGCATTAAAACACAATATTAATTAATTCAGGACAGATTTTGCCTCTTATTGTCTCCTTGCTCCTGACAAATAGATTTTACTTGCAGATATCCACTTGAATCTGCAACTTACGCTACAAATAGATGCCATGTAAACACTGCTAAATAAATAAATAAATAAATAAATAAAGCAAACCGGTTAGATTCTAAGTCACTTGAAGAAACAAGCCAACAATACATTATCTGCATGTGCCATCATACAATGAAGGACAACACAACAGATTTCACTTTAATGAGCAATCTGTTCATGTTAATGGTGAATAAATACACTGTACGGATATGTATCACACACTCATCCAGATGAAGAAGATCATGTGTTCTATTTTACTTCTAGAAAATATTTTGTCTCATTTAAATATGTAAATAGCAACAGAATTATTTTACCTGGAATTTAGAAATGTAGCAAAAATAGCAGAATTACAGCTAATAGCAGTTAAGGATTGTGCTTGTATAATATTTCCTTGGCAAGTCTTCATTAGAGACCAATCTGTTGCCTGTCTCTTGTGAGGCTGGGTCACTTTTGTTCCAGAGTCCATAGCTGCAGCTACTGTACCTACTAGACATATCAGAAATTAAACCAACATGACACTATTTTGCTACTGTAATGTAGAGAACAGCAATAACTTATTTTGGCTGTGAGTAACAGTACTAGGATTCCTTTAAAAACCTATGTGGTTTTATAGCTAAAATATATTTTTTATTTCTTAATCTACACTTGAAAATAAGTTCCTGAATTGGGAGACTATGGCCCTCATTCTATTATCGGCCGTAAATCGGCCGCAAGGCTGCGATTCCTTGCGGGGGTTCTGTTAACTCGCGATTCTATTATACGGCCCCGCAAGGATCTCCCCTTACGGCCGGCCGCATATCTTGAAACCGGCCGTAAGCTCTGATATCTAAAAACGCAAAAATAAATTCAAGCCTGCACTGTACAGCTCTGTAAATGCTAGGGATCATATTGGGGGACATGAGGATTAAAAGTAACCCACTCTCAAGCTTGCACATCAGCCCAAACCCGAGTTCAAATTAACTGTTTATTTTCCGACTGCGGCGTGGGCGGGTCTGAGGTGCTCCAAGCACTCTGGACTTTTTACATGTATATTTTACGTATATTAACAAAAAATTATTTTACGGATTTGAGTATAGGGTAATTATGTGCTATTTTTGCTAACACCGAATATCACTTTATAGACTCTGCAAAGTGCAGGATGGCTTTATTTGAGCTATTTTATGTGCTTAATTGGTGCTAGCGGGACCTCTTTCCTGCAAGTAAGCTGCGGCTCGTTTTTAGCCTTGCAGAGAGGGTTCCCGGAGCAATTGAATAGCAACCAGGATTTTCTTACGGCCGATTTCCTTTTTTTTAGATCAAAGGATTTCCTCCGGCGCGAGTGGCCGCAAGAGATAGCAAGGCACCGGCCGCAAGCCTGCCGGAATCCCCGGCCGGAGGAGAATAGAATAGCCGGAAAGCTTGCGGCCGGTCCTTGCGGCCCCACAGCAGCTGCGGCCGATAATAGAATGAGGCCCTATGAATGCAGATTAATTTTCTTTCTGCACAATTCAGATGTGTCAACTAAAACTGACAGTGCTTTCGAGCTGACTACATCAGTTTACAAGGATACATACAAGCACATGTAAAGAAGAATTGTGTTTATTTATTTATTTTGCTTTTTAAAAACATTTTCACATTATCAAGTTTAGCTACTCATTTATAGATAAAGAGAAAATGTGCCTTTAAACAGTTTCTTATTTAGTATTTGTGCAGGGCAATGTACTTACCATCCATGGTATGCACTAAATAAATGCTACAAATCTGCTTAAAGTGATGCAGAGGAGGTTCCAAATATTTTACACTGAATGCTAATAAAAGTATGGCATTTTTGTATGGCAAACTAACAATGAAGTTTGCCGTTCTGAGCTGTCAGTCAACCTTTCCAATCCATCCTCAATTTTTTTTATAATCTCTGATAATGAGAGATCATTATCAAAGCTTAAAGGGCCCATGCACCAGCAGTAGTTCCGCTTCTGACTATGAGAAGTACAGAATCTTGAATGTGTACGAGGTACACACACACGCTTATAATGTATATATGTGTACGAGGTACACACACACGCATATAATGTATATATGTGTACGAGGTACACACACACGCATATAATGTATATATGTGTACGAGGTACACACACACACGCATATAATGTATATATGTGTACGAGGCACACACACACACGCATATAATGTATATATGTGTATGAGGTACAGGTGGGTTTAGAAGAACGTACAAAAAGCTATATCACAATGTTGTATTTAGCCATATTCCTCTGCAATCATTTTCTAATTTTCTATCTTCAACAATTGAGGGTTGAACTATAATCACTATAATAAGTACAGAATCCCAACGCCTAAACATTTGTATTCTCACAGCATGACACAAATAAATAATGCACTAAAGATTTACTGTCAAGTAACTGTCCTAACCTCAATGGGGAAGCTCTGCGCTGTCCTCACATGCATAAGTTACCTGTGTTTGCAATGACAATAACTCTCCCTGTACTTTGATAATGCTGGTATATGTCATTAATGGATTTCTGCTGACCTGTCAGGCCTCAGATGGGAGCATTTTACTAGGCTGAATGCTTTTCTGGAGTATAATTTTTCCATTTTAACTGTAATTTTTCGAGATGTGACATTAGCTCATTTTTTTACAACAGAATGACAGACTTTTTTTTTTGCATAATAAGAAGATATTGCAATGATCCCGAAAAAAAGTATTTTGTAAAGAAAAAATGTAATAAAAAGTTCACAAAATCCCATTGTAATATATATATATATATATATATATATATATATATATATATATATATATATATATATATATATATGTGTGTGTGTGTATGTATTATAAGGCTATTACAGCTCAAGGGACTATACTGAGATGCTTGTAGACAATGGGGGAATTTAGTAGTGGGACTAACAATGATCTGCAATCTGCTGTTAATGCATAAGTGCTACTTAGGTGCAATTTACAAATTCACTGGTATTATAATTTGGTCCACAATGAGGTGTACTGATGCCTGGTGTTTACATATCACAATTGGAGTACCATATACATGTTACAGGGTTCAGGCTTGATCTGTGTAACAGTGCTGTGCATCAGTGCAGGAATATTGGTTAACCGTAAGTGATTAATGATGTAGGACAACAACAAACCCGGCAAAATGATAAAATGCCCATGCATTGTCCTCAGCACCACATATTAAGAAAATAGCTATTGAACATGAACACATTACACTAACCCACGACCCCCTATGAGTCCACTTATGCCCTAGGCCCCCTTTCAAATCTTAGGAGGGCAATCCACTCCCTCCCCCCCTATTCCCACCAATTGTTTTTTGGTGTGAGTGCACATTAACCCTCTCTGGGTCTCTATGAGGCCTGTAAGTATAACCATGGTGGTCCCATGTGAACTCAGAATTAAGTATTTCAATATAGTAACTCTAATTAATTAATCACTAACAAATCAGAGAAGGCTACTTCACCTTTTTTCATTAGTTAAGATATAACCAATAAAAATGCATGGTTTGCAATCTGTGTATTCTGATTGATTCACCTTTAATCAATTGGAGGACTTTATTTATGTTACCCTTCTATGCTTGACTATTGAAACACCATTCAAAGAAGAGAATAACCTTCCCTGATTGCTTACTGAGTAACCAATCTTGTGGACTCCCATCGGTGGATTCATCATTATATAAATGGATTAATGTTAGGTTCCATTTGGTTATACTTACATGGGGGTATAAAGCATTTTACTCCCTGTGTTACTGATAATCGGTATTGCCGATTTTAACCCCAAAATAGCAGTGTGTTTTATATTTAAGTAAAATTATAAAACTGATATTCATCTATAAATATAAAACATTCAGTGCTAAACATCTAGCAGTGTATGCATATTTGTAATGTAGTTTTATTTAAATATAAAATAAACTGCTAACATGGGGTTCAACCCAAGATGCTGAATATCAGCATGGCGGTTTGAAAAAGAAGTATGTGTGTTCAGTAAATTTAGAGAAGTTAGACTTCCATGGTAGCCTCAGGTTACACTTCCATAACAAGCCCATTATATACTACGTTCACAATAACTCACAATGAGGTCCCTTTTACAAGGAGATGGGGCTTTAGTAAATTGCAGGATGAGCTGGGAAGCTGGATATCGGGTTAACACTGGCTATTAGGTAGGCATTAGCATTAACAATCCTTTAGTAAATCCCCCCCAATGGCTTGAGGTAAACCAAAATCTGTTCATTTTCTTAGTTAGGAATCAAACGTATCAGCATATTTGCCCATCTGGACAGAATACTAATTTAAGGTTATATTAACTAAGATGACAGGTTTGTTTTCCTGTATTCTCTGAGATTTCTTCTTAAACAAGATCTAGGGTGGGGCATGAAAGATTGACAGCACTTTTAATACAAATAAAGTCAATACTTTGTTAGATCATTAATTTATATTGTGGTAGAATGCAAAATTTAGCTTAGTATATTTTTGTATAAGCAGATAATGTTGCATCTAATTTGTGGTTAAAATGTGTAATAACTTGTGGCTTATCGTTTTTCATTTTTTTTCTGCTGTTCAATCACAATTTGTAAATGCTTTATAAAATCTATATACATTACGATGCACAGTCCACACTGATCTCTATTCCTGTCTGCCTTGACTCATCAAGCAGTGATGAGAGACCGGATTGAAAACCCCAAGGTAGCAAACTAGTGATTAGGCTCAAGTCAGTCTGTGACACTGAGGTTGGGGTCACTAAGTCTAATTACATGGATTAGTTTCATAGGAATTGATTTAGCAGTTTTCACTTGACAAAAATGATGATTGTCCTCAATAGAATCCCAACTGTAAAAATAACCATTTTCATTTCATATTTTACTTCAACAGGGCACTGGAATGTCAAATGTTTACTAAGCTCTCTTAAGCAGCTATGATAACTAGTATAATTTTACATTATTAAAAAAAAAATATATATATATATATAAAATATTATTTATTACTGGACAGTTGTATGCAGAAGTTTGAGCCAAATTACATATTTTGTTGAATTTTGAAGTGAAAAGAAATGACTTAAAATTGTATTTTTGCTGCAAATGCTAATACAGTTATTTTTTATTTAATGACCTTAAAAATAGAAAAAAATAAAATAGCAATTGTGGGAGATGCAAAGGTCTTAGAACTCAATGACGTCTTTAGGCCTCAGGGAGGTCAAGAATTATCATTGGGAAGGGTCAGCTGATGATAAGTTTAATACATTCTCGGACACTTCAAACTTTGTGGTAACACTCAACAATCATTGGCTCTTCTAAGCTACTGACTGTCCATCTGCAAATTAGGCTAATTGATGTCTACAAAGCAGGGGGCAGCTATGAAATGAAGAAAAGCACATACAGCTTGCAGCTTCTACTTTCTGAAGCATCATTAAGAAATAGCAGCCAGGGGGAACTGTTGAAGACAAGACAAGATTGAGAAGCAAAAGAAAACTCTCAGATAGTTCTGCTCATATGCTGGGCAGAAAGGCAAAGCAAAAAACTCATATGACTGCAAAGGACCTACATGACCTACAGGATACTTTAGTTAACACTGGAATATTGGTGCACCATTCCACTATGAAGCATTGCTTGCACAAACATGACCTGCATGTAATGCAGCAACATATTCTGTAGTGCTATACATGGATTACGTACAAAGAAAAATACAATAATAAACAAATGACAAAAAATGGAAGATCCAATGTTTGAGCTTCAAATCTTACGTTTATGGTGCTTTACAGTATGAAGAGAGTGGCGAGACAGAAACCTGGGCAAGAGTAACAGATGAGGATTTGCATAGGTCAGGAATAAAGTGAAAGTTAATAGTGATAAAGGACAAAGAGAAGACAATTATGTTGATGTAAGACAGATGTAAAGTTTACCTGGGTAGAAAATGTGCAAAGTTGGGGAGATGTTTTCATTCAGTAAGAGAGCAGAAATCTGATTGGAGAGCATCATGAAAGGGTGGTGTTAGTAATTTCCTTTTTGACCCTCACCTAGTGGATGTTCTGTATCAGGAGAGAGGGTTAGAAAGTAATCAGGATGGGATTAATGGGTGGATTGCAATATCTGAAGTATGCAGAACAACATCTTGATAAGCCAAAGCTAGTTTTTGAAGAAGTGCTGTTGACTGATGACGTAAAAATAAAAATATAAACCAATGGTATGAGTATGAGAAAAAGGAGCTACATGAATTCCAATTTTATTTTTTTATTTTATATGTTAAATTAAATAAAAAGTAACTGTGCATTAGGATTTGTAGAAAAATATAATTTCTAAATTAGTTTGCTGCTAAAGCTGCCCCACCCAAAATTATCAAATAGGGGTGGAGCAAAATAGAATTTTAAATTAAATTGTGCATATAATTTAAACATGTAGTTGTTTCTTTAAACTTGTACCAATTCTGTACAATGTGCTTGGAACATATATACATGAAAGTCTATGTTGTACCTACTGACTTTTGTCATTTCTACAGAAGTAAAATTATAAGTAAAATATGAGAGAAAGAGTTAGTTAAATATTGATACACAATTCACTGTATTTTAATGAGTATCTACAATCATTATTTTTGCTAATTTTGTGCTCAGATACATTTCAATTTTAAGGTCTAATGTTAATTGATTACATGTTTCATAACTGTACCATAATCATAATCAGTTGAAGGAATTATGAGGGCAGAGCGAATGGGAGTTTGTTACATCATTGCATCATTTAGTATTTAACATCTACCTTCCCCTCACATACTTTTTATTGTTGACGTTTTATTTTACATTTTCGAAAAAATGTAATTGAACAACTTCATATAAACCTCTTCTCAAATGCTCTGGTGGGCAGCCTTAAGAATTTCTATACGATTTAGTCATATATTATTTTCAGTTGTCATTTTTAAGATAAGTTTGTTAATGAATAATCAATTCCTATTGCTCTGTAGATTACAGAAAAACAAGTATGTCTACTCACCTTTCTCTGCTTGTCATGATCTTAGTATGTATAATACTCATCAATATATTTTTCAGTTGACTTTTTTTTGCTCTTCCAGGTTATCTGCTACACATCTTCAAAATTATATGTTTTTTAGTTATTTTATCGTTGATACTATTTACAGTGAAGACAATAGAATTAGAATATTAGGAAGTAATCATCAGTTATTGTCAGCTGCAAAAGTATTTAGCAAGTGGATCAGAAATGTCTGACTGACAGATAAAAATGGCATATTTATTGCAATAAACATATACATAGACATTGAAGTATTAGAATACAGCTATGGAGATTGCCAGGAATGCGCGGAACAACATAAATAGGAAATACATTTAAAGATAGTTTTTATCTTTCTTTTTACCTAAAATATTTTTTAAAGGTAATAGTTCTTTAAATTAGCTCAATAACAAAATTGAATTAAAGTGTCCATTTAACTATAATCATATTAATTTCAGTGACTGCTGTTTGCTCACTCCATTAGTAGATGTTACATCATGCATGCTGATATTGGCTTATGTAACTGTTTAACATTACAACATCTAGATACTCTGCAGAATGCGACATGGGTTACTATAGGAAGTAACACTTTAGAATTCACGTAAGACATATTAAGATGAGTTCTGTAACATTTTCTATAACTTCTGTAACATTTTCTATAACTATTTACATTTGTTTAAGTGACAAATAGTAAATATACATTGTTACAATCTGCTTCTTCAGTCGGGCTTGATAAGGCTGTTATTGCCAAAAACACCCAGCAGATCTTTCAGCTTATTTTGATCCCTTCACCAAGACAGCGGATGTCTCTTAAAATGCCCTTACTCAGATGCAGCATTCAAAAATAATATGAACTCAGGTTCAGCATTATAAAACTCAAAAACTGCTTTAATTCTTGTTGTAATTCATAGTTCAATAGATGTATATTTAAACTTGAGCTGATAACATTCTGTAACAGTTTGTGTATCTTCTGGACTTTCTATAAAGTACTATTGACAAGGTTGTGACACATATAACTTAAGGATATGTTATCTTATATATATATATATATATATATATATATATATATATATATATATATATATAATTTATTTTTTTATCTCCCTTTTCTTTAGGAGCATATATCTTCCACATATGTCACCTCCCTTTCTTTAGGAGCATATATCTTCATTAAGACATTCAACACAGCAGTATCTCAACTGCCTCACTTTTCTTCACAAACGTCTTCACAAACCTCACAGGCTGCCTTCAGACTGGCTTGTTCTCAGAGACACCATTACATCTCTCTCCATGTAACCGAAATCTCAACTGACTCTCTCTCAGTTACAGACTGACAACACAACATTCTAAATTATTTAACACTTCATGAACCAAACATGCAACATACAGAATCAAACATCACAAGTCAATCACACATAGGGAATCAACTTAACATACAGTAATTAACATACATAGGGTAATCAATTTAACATAAAACATATTAAATAACAATAATAATAGCTACACTCAAAGGATGGTCAGGGGGATCATGACATACATTATAAGACACAGAATAATACTTTAAATAATGTTTCACACGCAGAACACCTCCAACTAAACTTATGGTCATGGCTTGTGTATGTAATGGGTAACAAACCTTAGTGAATACTGAAAAGGTTGAAATAAACCTATCACATTCTTTCTCTGATACTGTGAAGCTTAGTGAATGTTGTCCAATATAAGCAAGTTCTTATGCAAGTGAAAAGTGATATATAGATTTGTTAAATTAGAGTGAATTCAACTACAAAAGGTCTCTTACACCTGATAAAGAAATTCAGTCTTAAAGCAGCAAACAAATTGCTAGTTAAAATTCTATAAATTATACATGATGTTACCTGTTATAATAGCATGTGCAATATTTCAACACAGGGACTTAAATGTGGAATTGTTTTACATTATCTTGGATAGAAGTTTTCCTTCTGTCAATTTAAAAAACAGAAGAATAAATGAGTACATTATATCTCATATGGATACATGTATTCACTAACATACACAAATCTACATGTGTAAGCGTGCACACAGGTATATAAATATTTTAAAATGAATGCACACAGACATATAAAGACACACACAGATGCAGAAACATTCACAAAAGCAGAACACACAGATAAACACACAAAATTACAGAAGCAGAAACACATATGCGGAAATATATAACATCTCAAAGATGATTTCTTAATTCAGTAAGTACAAACAAAGGGATTATGTTAACCCATCCTTATGTCCTGCTAATAGAAATGAATAGTTGAGATAAAGCAATAATGTATTATGATGTTTACCAAAGCAAAAGCTACAATATATTTTCAATGCACCTTATCTTTTGTGTTTACAGCACTGCCTAATCTATCCATCCTATTATCTTTATTACACATGATACAGACTTAGTAGATTGGTTTATGGGATCCTTATGGGAGCCACTGGCTGCACGACCTGCTTTACATTATAGAAGGATTCATTTTGTAGATTAATTTGAATTTGCTCTGCAGCAAAGGGAATTTCTTTTGTTTAATTAGGGTTTCCTTTCCTTTCTAAAGGCACAGAAAAAAATCCAGTTGAACAATTAACCGTTTCATTACCACACATTCTTGAAATATTTTTCTCCAAAGGTTACCTCATCATCATTTCTATGTTGAATATTGAAAATGCCTACTGCAAGATGCCTTAATTTGAGGACTGAAATTCTTCCAGTAAAGCCACGTAACCCATACCATAAAATCACACGATTGGCATATAGGACATGTGAGCAGGTTGTGGCACCAATGATGATATAAATGGGTTTTGGGAAAATGATTCACACTTCAATGAATGGAGGTAATTAAGAATATGAATTTCAGTGCAATATAATTTTAGATTAAAAATGAAATAAAAAAAATGAATGTGGACATGTAAATAAGCCCACAATGTGTTTCTACTCTTTAATCCAAAATCATGGTGCATTAATGCTTATGCCAACCCTTATAATAACGATTTAAGTATAGCACAATTTGAATATGCATGAATTTGTTAAATGAATGGAGACTTTGGGAATGTATGCACTTGTTTTTACTAAGTTTATTAAGTTTAGTAATTTTGTTAATGTTTTTGCAGTTTTTAACTTGCAACATATCACTGCTTGCTGTCTAATAGAATAATAACATGACACTGATTGCGTACATCTATCTAATCAGTCAATCTATCAATCTATCATCAACCAATCTATCTATCTATCTTATGGAGATACCTGGAGTATCAATTATGGAAACATACATACTTATGGAAAAAAGTGATGTGGTAGAAAAATACTTTTAGGAGCCTGAACTATCGTTCTCCCAGAAGTTTTCCACCCCAAGCCGCACATATTTATATATACAGAATTGCTAGTCAACAGGATCCCTTAATAACAAACTGAGGGAAAAAAAGCATGTGAATAATAAAAATAGTATTTTTGTTCATGATGAAATCCCCTTCCTTGGCATCAGCAGTGAGTCATTAAATATAGTTCTACTGGATCCTAAGTGTAAAATGATATTCCATGTATCTCCAAAAGATGGATAGATGGATAGATCGATACATATATATAAAGTATCCATATATATATATATATATATATATATATATATTCATATACATATATATGGAAGTAACCTTGCGTCAGGACCTGTGGAAGATAGAAATACAGTTCTAATACAGTTTCTTCTCTCTTCACAAATATGTACTCATAGCTTTATATATATATATATATATATATATATATATATATATATATGAGATTTGCATTAGAACAACACAGCAATTGTAGCTTTAACTGAAAATAATACCGATTTACCTGATAAACTGCATTGGAAAATATTATGAACTGTTCTAATTCCACCATTTTATCAGATAAGCAACTCTAGATTGTCAGATATGCTAATTTAGTGCTGGTTGAATTGTTGAGTTGGCATTTTTAAATTGTTCCAATAACAAGCTTTTATGAGGCGTAATCACACAGTGCTCCCGGCCTTAGAAATGTTTCAACTAATCTACACTTGCAGCTTGATGTGTACACATATAATGTGCACTTGGAAAAAAATATGTATGAACCATAATGGAATTCTAAGTAGAACTGTGACCTTTAGTAACAAAAATCATTAAACTGAAATTAGTATTTAGAAAAGAGCTGGAGTGTGTCAGAGAGAAGTATTTTGCACAAAAATCTTTTTTTTTCTACACTTTGAAGTATCAGATTTAAAAGTTGTTTACCTTTATTATGAGATACATTGTAGGCTTGTTTTCACACTAGTACAATTGATTCAAAGTACAATTTGATTCAAAGAAAATTGATACCAGATGTTATTTGATGTTATTTAAATCTTTCCAGTAAAAAACAATAAACAATGTATTTTCTAATTAACTTATTTGGCAGCTTTGTGTTGCTGTCCTGTACTTAAAAAGAAAAAAAAAAAACAAGCTTATCTGCTGTGAAGCAGTTTAGCTTTAAGTGGAACACTGAGCCACAAAAGGTTAAGATAAGATCAAAAAGATATTTAAATCAAATATTTGGAGTCAGTGAGATAATTATCTGTATCTTTCAATCAATTGACACTGAACAATAGAACAATTTAATGTGAAAACACACAAAAATGCATCTTAAAAATACTTATAATGAATTTTAGTAAGTTATCTTACCCACGTGTTAGGTTTGTTAGCTTATTTTGCTGACACTCTTTCTCCTGCTACTCCTCATTTCTTCCTCTCCCATATATATATATATATATATATATATATATATATATATATATATATATATATATATATCTTTTATTACCTTTGTAGTACCCTTAGTATTTGGCTAAATGCAAGCTCTGAAACAGTTAATCATGTTTTTTTCTAATTTATCAGTTTTCACTTAAAACAATAATATTTCTATAGCCACAACAATAGTCAAGGGAAGGCCCAATTCAAGGCTGAAAAACAAGGTATTGATTGCGTATTAATTATAGAAATAAGGTGATCTGCGCAAATGAAATAGATATCATGCATGCTAATGCATGTTAGGTACGTGTCTGATTATTAATTGGCTTACAAATGTAAATAATCGTTTACTGGCTTAAAAGAGGATGGTGAGGGAAGACATCATTTCCTGTATGTAGGACTACTATAAAAAGAGACAATGTTTATCTAATTGTTGCCAGCAGCAGACATTGTTTATACTATTCTGTTGTTGCCCCAAGCATGCTCAAATAAATTGAAAATTAGAAAATAATAAGAGAAATCTGTAGTAGAATGTCGGTTTGTGGATATGTTTTTCTTCTACACCGGGAACCTTCTAACTGAATTATTGAATACATTACATTTTCCTTGTTTCAGTTAACATATATGTGCAATTTCTCCCAATGAGATCATAAATATTTATTGCTAAGCTAGAAAAGTATTATTTTGATTACTCTGTTAGCCCTATTAAATTCCCTCAGCGATGAAAACCGTAACCCGTAACGTAGGCTGCACGCCTTGCGGCTATTACATTGGCCTTGTAAAGCAACCCGCCAACGACTTGCAGGGTAAGGGCAAGAAAAGGCTATGGGACGTGGATATTTGAACTGCACGCCCACAAATCCCATTATCTGTTAAGCCTGTAACTGTTACATACCAATCACGTGATTAAATTGCAACAAATTCACTGGCGTTCAAGACCGTAGCCCGTAAATGAAGCCAAAAAGCCAACGGGTATTAGAGAGGACCTGCTAGTGGGTTAAAGTTCTATTCGTAGCACTGTTAATGCAAATATACACACACTACTGTACTCATAGGTAAAGGGAAAGTGATGTTATGTATTAAAATTAATAGCACACCATTCTCAGGCTCGCAAATCTGCAATATAAATTCTTTATTTTCAGTTTAAATTCCGTGTTATATTGCTCCCGGCAATCAATGTGTTAAAACATATAATGGAATGTGCATGCACTAGAATATCATATTTACTGACTTATTAATATTGCATTATTTCTAGAATGCGGGTCAATCAAAACACGTAATTGAAGCCCATAAGGCTTTGAAATCTAACCTCAATTTTTTCAGTGACATAATGATGACGATCTCTTTTGCCATTGGCTCCATCTAAACCCATAACTACAGGTTTGACGAATTAATCATGTTCACAGCCGCACATCCAACGTGCTTCAAATGGTTTACAGATTTGTGTCTCAAGCCCGTAACTCACGGCATGGTCTAATTTAATAGCTCTGCAAAGCAGCCAAATTTACCAATTAACCTTTGCGGGCTTGCCAATGCTGCTATGGGCTTCAAATTTAATAGGGCTGTATGTATGTTAATTAATGTATGCTATGTTGTATGTGTATGAACAGTTAATATTTTAGAATGTTGTGATGTCAGTCAGTAACTACCAGATAGATTCAGTTAGGTAGTCTGTCATTTGGTATACTGCTGTGTGGAAAAGTCTGCTCTGAATGAAATATGTGTATGCTCCTAAAGAAAAGGGAGGTAACATACCTTAAAGACATATGAAGTATGTGTATGCTCCTAAAGAAAGGGGAGGTAACATACCTTGAAGATATATGAAATACGTGTATGCTCCTAAAGAAAAGGAGGTAACATATCTTCAAGATATATGTATGTGTCAGCGTTTCTAGTAGAAGATATCTATCTATCTATCTATCTATCTATCTATATATATATATATATATATATATATATATATATTAAGATTTTTAAAGAAGATAAGAACTACCACTGTTTGACTAAATTGGATGTTATGATGCCTTGCCTATAAAAAAATGTTAATGACTGTATTAGCAATTTATATAAAACCCAGAAGACTCACAGACTGTTACAGAATGTTATCAGTTCAAGCTTAAACATTCATCCAGTGAACCTGTTATGAAGTTTCTATAACAATAAAAGCAGTTCCTGATTTTTATAATGCTGAGCCTGAATTCATATTACTAAATACTGCATCTGAGTAAGGGCATTTTAGAGACATCAGCTGTCTTGGTGAAGGGACCAAAACAAATTGAAAGGTCTACTGGGTGGGTTTGGCCACAACAGCCCTATCAAGCCCAATTGAAGAAAGCAGATCTTCACACAAACACATACTGTACAGTAAGCAACCTGCTCTATTTCAAATTTCATGTGTGTATATATATATCTTTTTATATGTGTGTGTGCGTGTGTGCACGCACACACAAATAATTTGTTAGTGCTACAGTTGGTGGTGGAGCAACATGGGGAACAGAAATGCTCATGTGTTTGAGCACCCAGGAAGCAACTAAGGAGCTTGTGCCTAAGAGTGTAACATATGTAAAAACTTTGGTAGCAAGCTCGATAATCTGATTGCTATTAGTTTGAAGAGTCCTTTTGTTTCTTCAAAGGTGTATAAAAGGTGTCTGGTAGCGGAGAATTTATAGTGTCTTAAAAAAAATTTGCATGAAAAAATTCCAAAGTAAACAGTTAAACCGTTAGCCTGAAGTTTGCTTAGTTTCTTGCCTTTGCAAAGAGTTTTCTCTCAATGTTGACACCCCCAGAAATTCCCAGGGATAATTAGCATAACTTATACAATGTTTCATTTTGGCTTGCTGATTGTGCCAGCATCTGTTAGTACCTGTAGTCTGCCCTACTGTGCGAAGTCACATGATTTCAGACACTTTCCTTTCGCCAATCAGCATGCTCATGTGCTGCATATTGGATATCTCATTAAAAATGAGATATCCAATATGCAACTCTTAGTTGCTAGGGGGATCTATCCTGTTATGTGCCCACACGGCTCAAGTCCCAATGTACTCCTTAAGCCTCTAACCCTAACCCCCTACACCAGTTACCAGCCCTAAACCTAACCCTAAGCCCCCAACCCCCTACACCCCTTGCCAGCCTTAACCCTAACCTCCTAACCCTCTTAGCCTAACTCGAACCCCCTAAAAGTAACTTCATAACCCTTCCCATAACCCTAAGCACCTAACCCTAACCTGCTACACCACTTACCAGCCCTAACCCTAACCCCCTACCCATCTAAACCTAACCCCAAAAAACCTAACCACTTACTGGTCACTTAGAGACAGCTACATAGGGACGTCGGCGGCGAGCATCCCATGCGTGCACATAACAGAATAGGTCTGCTGGAGGTGTCTGTATCACCCCCAGCGCATTTTTTCAGGCAAACATTTTTTTGCTAGGTGGGTTATGATGCATTCTACAAAATTCATAAACCACCTCACTTTCATATACCTTTAAGGTGAATCTTTTTTCATCTAAACTCAAGGGACAACATATTAAAATTGTTACTCAGATTATTAATCAAACTAGTACTCTGCATATTCCTCTTCAACGGGATGTGAAATATAAATACCAGGGACCATGTTCTGTAGGTGCACTTGGTGACAGGTCACTTATACTGTTTAGTTCCATGCCCAGGGGATTGATGACATTACTACTTTGATCATTGATATGAGCAGAAGTTCTTTCACTCAGTCGGTTCAAGTGCTGAATACAATGGGTGCTACATATTTAAAACATGTTTTTCTTTAAAATATATTTATCTAAAAGATAATATATTTCATAAGTAAGTACACTGGATATAAAAGTCTACACTCCCTTATTGAAATTTTATTTTTGTGATATAAAGGCAGAAATCAAGATAAATCATGTGATACATTTTTTAATTTTTAATGAACTTGCAGCCCAGAAAACTCAAAAGAAAAACGAATTTGTTTTTAGAAAATTATCGAAATTAAAAAACATCCAACACCCTGTGCAAACTGTTTTATAATATGAGCTGTATTCAGAGTTAAGCAATCATATTATCACATTCAAAACCATGTCCAAATGTAGGATACACCAATTATCAATAAAAGTAATTTTTATTAAACAAAAATAAAATCAGCTGTTCCTGTAGGATTTCCTTGAAATTTTCTTGGTTGCATTCTACACGGATAGCCATTGTCCGCAAGGATCATCTACCAGATCTTACTTTTAAAATGTACCAATCAGGAGAGGGCTATACAAAAAAAATCAAAGACATTGGATGTACCATGGGACACTGTGAAGACTATAACCAATACATGGAGAAAATATGGCACCACAGGGACATTGCTAAGATCAGTTCACCGTGCAAAGTAGATGGCAGGACAAGAAGAAAGCTTAACATGGAGGCTACGAAGAGGCCTACAGCAACATTAAATGAGCTATTGGAATTTCTGGCAGGTATATGTCACTCCTTGGATGCGACAACAATCTCCCATGTTCTGCACATGTCTGGGCTATGGAACAGGGTTTCAAGACTTTCTTACAAAAGCAAACATTCAAACAAGCCTATCTAAATAAAAAAAAATACATTCAATCACCCCAAACCATGTAAGAAAATATCTTATGGACTGATGCAAATATTGAACTAAATAGCCTTAAAGACAACACCATACCTTCTGTGAAGCATGGTGGTGACAGCATTATGCTTTGGGGCTGCTTCTCTTCCGATGTTCTATTCAAAATGGCATAGTGACTAACTCATTTAATCAAGATATTTTGGCACAAAGCTTGCTGGCATCTGTCTGGCAATCTGAAGATGAATTTCACCTTCCAAAATTATGACATCACAAAGCACACATTAAATTCAACCAAGGAGTGGCTTCAGAAAAGGAGGATCATAGTCTTGGAGTGGCCCTGTTGGAGTACAAACCTCAATACCATTTAAATCATGTAGGACAACTTACTGTAAAGAGGAATTTTCATGGGAAATCCCCAGGCAATTTAAAGAAGCCTACACTTTTCTGCAAGGAAGAGTGGGATAATATTTTAAAGTCAGGGGAACAAAGTTGATATAAACTTCTACACAACGACTTACTGTTGTAATAAATGCAAAATGTGATTCCACACAATATTAGTTGGGGAGAAGGTTCTGTGGGAATACTTAAGCAACCAGAGCATTGTAGGTTTTCATTTCAATTAAAATCAATTTGTTTTTCTCTTGAATTTTGCTGGTGGCAAGATCACATGTCTGATATCATTTATCTGGATTTCTAGCTTTGCATGACAAAACCTGTAATTTCAAAAAGAGTATGTAGATGTTTTATATCCACTTTATTTGTAAACTGTTGTACATTACTGGCATCAAAAATCTACAATCCAATATTTTAATATTCTTTCAATGCTTTTCACTTATAATTTCAGTATGATCTTTTATATTATATTATTTATTTTTTTTCAGATTTACTAAATTTATGGCTAAGTAAGTCACTAACCAAAACTAACGTAGCTACCTTCTTAAGCTTGATTTTTTTCCCCACAGACAAAACTCTGTAACCTATCTATAAATATGTGTTCACTTGTCTTCTATAAGAGATTGTCTACTACAATCAGCTTGCTTTTATGGAAGCTGAATTATATAAACAATGTCTATTAATAGAAATATAGATCTGACAGTAGATTGATACAAAAGGCCAATCTAACCTGCCAGTTCAAACTATCTAAATAACTTGGCGAAATAAAATCAAAGGATAGCCTTATGCTTCTCTCTGGCATGCTTGAATGCGAATCTCCTACAAGTCCAGGCACACAAGATACAAATATATGATTCTTGTTAGTGATATTTTTTATAGGATATTTGTGCAGCTCACCAACATATTAAATCTGCCTTTGTCTACTGCTTTTTATGTATTACATAAGTTGATATAAAATATAAACCTGCTGAGAGGGTGTATTGTGTAGACGTATATACAACCATGCACCAAACTTGATAACGTGTGAAGCATGGGTGGACTCTTGATTAACTTTTCCATACTTTATACTTTATGGACGATATGGTGAGATTTGAGATGTCCATGCATTTTTAAACATTCCACATTTTAATATGTATGGCACTAGTACTTTTTTACATTAATTTGCTAAATTTATAACACAACCCCCTGTTCAAATATGATTTGATCTTATAAATAGTTATGTGTTCTTCATGCCTAGTACTGAAATCTTTAACTAACCAAGAACAATGACAGTATGTAATTAAAGTGAAATGGTGATTTTATTTTTGTTTACTTCAATCCAACAGAAAAATGTGATGAACCACTGGTCTCTGGACTACCTCATCAATCCTTCAAAAGCTCATCGATAAAGGCTGGAAGTTATGCTCCTGGTTACGCCAAGCTCAACCGACGAGATGGTAAGTCCATTGTTACTGTTTACATTATACTATTCAGCCTTGACTGTCCATATTTGTTATAGTTGTGCATACTATTATTTTAATACAAAAAAGGTATTCACAGATTAGCTATAATGTAACAATTGCATTTTCAAAAGTATTTCACAGGATTTAATATTGTGTCTGTGTATAAGTTTTACTAAAATATCTAAATCAATATGCTAAAAATACAGATATTTATTGGAATTTATACAAATTATTCTATAATCATTTTATAACATTTTATATATGAGGATATTTTTTTATATTTTTAAATTAAACACAGCGGGCATCATTCAATTGAGAAATTGTAGCTTACAGGAGCCTGTAATGTAGCCGTTAAACTAATTTGCAATTCAATCGGCGTCTTTTTACAATCCGCAAATGATCTATGGGTAACAGGCTTAAAATCCCTGCCGTTGTTACAACAATAACATACAACCCATCTAAGACTTTGATCTTTAAAGACTGCAAGAGTTACAATCCCAAATCTCTATTCAATTGCTACAATTCCCCAAGCCTGCAAATATTTTCAAACCCGTAAATTTCAAATCTTACGGGTACTAAATAGGACTCTCAAGGGGGTTTAACCCCTGTTTGTAGCACTGTAAATGCAAATAAAAAATCAATACTACATTTTAAAAGACAGGGGAAAAAATGAAAGACATTAGAATTGATTGCACAACAGCCTCAAGCTCATAAATCTGCAATCAAAAAATATTTTTGTTATGTGTCATTTCGGTGTTATCTCTTGCTCGGGAATCAATGAGTTAATACATATCAGGCCACCCACATGGACTAGAACATTTCCTTCATTCATTTTAATTATTTTGTACATTGCAACAGTGCGTGTCTGATTGCATATCGGACCCCTAAACGCTAATTGATTGACATGTAACCTCCATGTTTTACTGACCTAATGATGACGGTCTCATTTTCTATTGGCTGTTTCTAAATGGGTAGTTACGGCCCATGTTCACGCTCTGAAATACGATTGCATGGTTTATGGTTACTGTTTTGGCCAGTAACTTGCAGGCTTGTTCAATTGAATCACTCTGTAATCGTAGAAAATGTCAAGCCTGCAGACATATGCAGCCTTATTAAATTGAGATTTGGCCCATTGAAAAGGGCTCTATATAAGCACAGAGCATATTTTTTTACAGAAGTTTTTAGTTACTGAACCTTTATCCAAAAGTAAGGTCTTCACTAACTAAAAACTTCTGTAAAAAATATGCTCTGTGCTTATATAGAGCCCTATTCAATTCGCCGAATTGCAATTTAATAAGGCTGATGGCCTGTAGGATGCATTTGGCGGGCTTGCAATTGAATCAAGTGTGTTTGTCACATGGGGTACCATTGGTGCTAGTAATTAAACATGTTCATGCACTGATAGATGGCAATGTGCTAAGGTGGAGGAAATGTAATGTCAAAACTATGATTTCACTAAGAAAACTGTGAATTGCAAAGTGTTTTGTCCTTCAGTAAATTAGGGTTGGAAAATAACAGTGGAGGTTTATCATACTAAACCCTTTATTTAAAGGAACACAGCCAAATATGACATTATTTAACATTATAAATAATAACAAGAATTTCATCAATTCAATGAAATGTACATTTGAAATAATGCCCCTTTTGCCAATATTTGCTGAATTGATTTAATTGAATTGAGTTTAGTTTAAAGCCGTATGAAATTGATAAGACTGAGCACATGTGGATCCCTGATTAAAAAATAGAGTCAAACCACCCAGGACGTACGTAGGAATTATTCACAATTATCACTTACTTATAAGAGATAAATAACTATAGGCTCCATTCCATGACTCACGTGGTGAAAATAGTCTGTAAACTTTACTTGTTAATCTGCAACAAGCAATCACTTGACACATCATGAAAAAATAAGAGAAAGTGGTAAAGTACATAAAATCATAACCCACAAGAAACTGCCCCATTGATATTTTCTAAAAGGCCATCACATCACTCCAGTAGAGAAATAGCATCACTCACAGGGTTACACTTAAATCTTAAAGAGATTTTCTAAAAATCCTATTTCACTTTCATCCACCCATCAAGGCAGAAATAATGCCTCTGAAAAGCACGAATGCTTCAAATCTGACACTACTATCAACCCAATGCCTTAATTCTGTCAGATTTGAGATTTGATACCTCTTATGCAACACAATTAGTGGGTGAATACCACTACTGCCATGAGCCAGTGTATCCCTGGGATTCCTGCCAACATCCATATATAATATGACCCTGGGGATTGACAGGATTCTCTCCCAACCCCTGCTATGAAGCGGGGAACCCCGGAACTCCCCCTTCCCATGCACTAGCCCCAATCTTAAGTATATCCATGGAGGTCTCTATGGACTCCCATGGCACCTACAACTAACCCCTGTACCATTGGTTTCCTTAACAGACCCCTGTGGCATGTATTAACCCTGTGCCACAGAGGTTCCTAATGGACCCACACGGCAGTTCAAATTAACATCTATACCATGGAGGTCTCCAAAGACTTCCAAGTTATACCTAATTATAACGATGGGAATCCCTATAGACCCCCATGGCACCTAAAGATAATCATCTATTTTTTTAATTATCCCCATATGATGCCCAGGAGGACCCATTGGACTTTTGGGGATTATGGACTGATATGGGCCCTGAGGGGAACCTGGTACCAGAACACAGCTCCTTCCTTTTCCCACTAATAACAATGCCCAAACCCTTGAATACCTGGACTGTGATTGTCATGTTGGTGCAAGATAGATAATGTTATTTCAGATGTTTGTGGGTGACAGCCATATTGTGTATTGTGGGCCATGTTTTACTGTCAGACATCCTGTTTGTGATGACATATGTTATACTTGTGATGTTAATATGTGATGGAAAGTTATGGTTGTGTGGGTAAGCCATGTTATTCAGGGAGGATGCCACAATAAGGGATTTATCATAATTATTGTATGTGTGTGTATTTTACACAAGCCAGTGTGAGTGTATTTTACATAGGACAGTGTATATGTGTGTGTTTATTATACCAAGGGCAGTGTGTGTGTGTATTATACACATGGCAGTGTGTGTGTGTGTATTATACACAGAGCAGTGGGTGAGTGTCTATTTTACACAGGGCAGTGTGTGTGTGTTACCTTAAAAGGCAGAAAGTATTGTTCTGTTGATTATTGATATATGCATATTACCTAATCATGTTTGGTCTCTAAATGCCACATTTTTCCCAGTTCAATAAAATGTATTACCAGGGTCCCTGGACAGAGGGCAAAACAGCAACGGGTTGCTTGGCTGTCGGGGATCCAGTGTAGTAGAAAAAAAAGTTGTCTAACATCAGGGGACAGTGGACATGGGAAAACATGCTGGGCATATGGAGGGTCCTGTATATAAGAGACTAAATGTCTTCACCTCTGATACCTCCTGTGAGACCTGGATCACAGGGCCAATTGGCCTGGGTAAGTAATCTCCTGGGCTTGGGGGATGAGTAGAACAGGTGACATCACTGAAGGACAACCCTCCTCACATGGTCAATGTGAGGGCTGGTGGAGAATGAAAGGACTAGGTTGTGCACAGTGGAGGAGCTAGAGCATGATGCAGGGCCCCAGTGCATAAAACAAAAAAATGGGGTCTCCAAGGGGGGTTGTAAAAATGTTTTTGCCGAAGCAAAAATAAACACACCACTGTACTTTAAATTACAGGGAAAAAAATCTAAGACATTAGAATTAATTGCACAACAGTCTCAAGCTCGCAAATCTGCAGAAAACAAAATATATTTTTGAGTTTTATTTCTGTGTTATATCGATCCCGGCAATCAATGGGTTAATACATATCAAGGAACCAGCATGCACTAGACCAGTAGATGTATTGATTTTTATAAATTTCAACATTTTTGGATTGTGAATCAGATTGCAAATTGTACTTCTATTTCTAATGATTTGTGGTTTAAACTCCATGTTTTATTGATGTCATGATGACGGTCTCATTTACGATTGTCTCTGTCTAAGCTGTAAGTTAAGGGTTTAGCTCTGTCTAAGCAGTAAGTTACGAGTCTTGCTTAATTGATTAAGATGATGATGATGATGATTTTCGATTTTGGCTTTCTGCCATGTACTTACGAGCTTGAGTCAATTTAATCGATCTGTAACTGTTGCAATTTTCAATTTTGGAATTTAATGAGGCTCCATGACAGTAAATCAATGCAGCCCAGACTTGCCACCACCTAGGTCTCTAGACACACAATTCAGCCTGTCTCTTATCCCGTTTCTAGATGTTAGTTTGTACTCACAATGCTGCATCTCTACTGACTCAGCTGTGACTTAAATGTTCTTCAAAAGCTACAAAAAAAATCCAAGTGGGCTGTCCTGCTGGTCATATATGAATTGTTATAAAGCTGCTATAAAGTAAGTTCACTTTTTCAATTCATTTTGTACAGCAAACATGTAACTTGAAAAATTATCTTGATAAAATCACTTTTATGAACTGCAGGTAATATTTTGAAAGTTTGGCAATGAGGTTTGAATCCTCCTCCTGAAAATGTGAAGCTTAGAGAACCATTGTTGTTACCATACAATAGGTTTCTCGTGTTTATTCAATAACTGATTGGGAATGCAATCACTATTTGAAGAAAAAAAATCAATACAGCTTTTAAGGCTTTAACAGATCTGCTTTTGTCTACTCCCTATCAGCTATCGAGGGGTGAGAGAGGATCTTCCCAGGAGGCAGTCCTAATAGGATTATTTATCTACCTTTTGTGGCCACTATAGGAAAATGTTGGCCGCTGTAGGAAAAAACGATGTAGCTAAATGTAGAAGTAGTGTGAACTGTTTCCCATCCTGCATGTGGTTTAAGCTAAAGTTTCATTTGTTGTCGCATTTGACTCTCCGTGATCCTATGGAGCACAGCACACCAAGTACATGTCTTAGTCTTACTCTCAGCTCCATCAAGTTCATTTTCATTGCTTCAGTGACCTCATCAAACCATATGCACCTCTATCATCCCCTTCTGCTTGTGCCTTCAATCATTCCCAGCATCAGAGTATTCTCTAGGCCCTAGAGAATCCTGCCGTCTCATGATATGGCCAAAATATTTGAGCTTCAGCCTCATGAACATACATTCTAGTAAACAGTTTGTCTTGATTTCCTGTAGTACTGATTTATTGGATCTTCTTGAAGTCCAGGGAACTCTAAGTAGTTTTCACCAACACCAAAATTCAAAGGCGTCAATTCTATGGCGCTCAGACTTCATTATGCAGCTCTCACATCCTTATGTTACTACTGGGAATATTATAGTTCTAGCTATGCAGACCTTTGTTGATAGTTAAATAACTTTACTTTTTACTAGCTTGTCCAAGCTTGCCATAGCTTTCCTCCCCAGAAGCAGATTTGTTAATTTCATGGCTACAGTCACCATCTGACGAGATCTTGGATCCCAGGAAAATAAAATCTGTCACTGCCTCCCCTTCTTCCCAGTCTATTTTTAAGGAACTAAGACTTCTGTTTGCCATAATCTTTGTCCTTTTTAACATTGAGCAGTAGGCCAGCTTTTGCACTCTCTTCTTTTACCCTCATCAGCAGTTCCTTTAGTTCCTCCTCACTCTTAGCCATCAAAGTAGTATCATTGGTGTATCTGAGGTTGTTGTTATGTTTCCAGCAATATACATTCTGGCTTTGGATTCATCCAGTCCAGCATAACGCATGCTGTACTCTGTGTATAAGTTGAATAAATAAGGTGACAATATACAACCTTGTCACACACCTTTTCTGATCTTGAACCATTCTGTTGTACCATGTTCGATTCTGTATTCCAACATGATAATGACCCCCAAACACACCTCCAAGATGACCACTGCCTTACTAAAGAAGCTGAAGGTAAAGGTAATGGACTGGCCAAGCATGTCACCAGACCAAAACCCTATTGAGCATCTGTGGGGCATCCTCAAATGGAAGGTGTAACGGAGTTGGAACACGAATCCAATATCTCCGCTGGTATACGGTAAAATATCCAAGAAGCACTACAGTCTCACCATCCCCAACCTCCCATATTGGACAACACTCAATTGGGAGTCATAAATATACTGTCTTTATTTTGTTGTGCAGAAATATATATACACATCTCTTCCCACAGGCAATACACATCCCCCATAGTTGGCCACACAATACACATAGAGGGACAATAGGTGGGTCACACCTCCCTGAGGCTACCTGGCTACTTTGATACAATCAGACATTGATTAGATCATCCTTCCCTTTGTTCCATCTTCACAATGTGAACACTTCACACAATGGACCTCTCTTGCTTATGAGTAGCCCTTGTAATAGGATTATCTATTATGCCAAGGTCTGCAATAGTCTGGGCTAATATTCTGCAGAGCATAAAACAACATACATACAGTATAACAGTAGGATCATATTTTAACCATAACCAAAAAACAGGGTAAAACAGTGATGGGTTCCATTAAAGAAGGAGGAGGAGTACAAGGTCTCTAACATCCACCAGCTCAGTGATGTCATCATGGAGGAGTGGAAGAGGACTCAAGTGGCAACCTGTGAAGCTCTGGTGAACTCCATGCCAAAGAGGGTTAAGGCAGTGCTGGAAAATAATGGTGGCTACACAAAATATTGACACTTTGGGCCGAATTTGGACATTTCCACTTAGGGGCATACTCAATTTTGTTGCCAACGATTTAGACATTAATGGCTGTGTGTTTTACAGGCTGTACACTTACTACTTTACATTGTAGCAGGGTGTCATTTCTTTAGTGTTGTTACATGAGAAAATATAATAAAACATTTTAAAAAATGTGAGTGGTGTACTCACTTTTGTGAGATACTGTGTATATATATATATATATATATATATATCTTCTTTAATTACTTTTTTTTTAATGGCCCTGGGGACCCTATCACCTTCACCCTGCACCCTGCACCTCAAAAGATACCGCAAGTCTTTGCCTCCCCTGCCACCATGGGTGTAGGTGCCGAAAATATAAAAATACAACATAACTGCTTCTCTACACACAATGAAAAATCTGGGGGGGATTTGTCTTCCTCATCCCAACCAATTCCTACACCCATGCCTGCCGCACATCTTATGGTCAGGGCAGGCAATACCAAATAACATTATGTGTATCTGACGTCATTCGAGATTCCCTACATGAGCCATAAGGTCGGGGGGGGGGGGGGGGGGTGCATTAAAAATAGAGAAATAATGAAATAAAAAAGGTTGACAGCACTTCATGAGAAAGGCCCCAGTGCATGAGAAAGGGTCACCGATGGTAGTTCCGCCCATGTTTCAGGCTCAATCTAAAACATTTTAAAAAACACTTTTTGATAAAATAATTCCTAAATCAATGTATGCTACAATAACTGTGGAGATAGCAGTTTAATATATCCTGTATGCTATGTATTAAAATATAACCTTTTCATCTTCACATTCACAGAAATGCAGATTATTTTATTGCCGGGTAACGCTATTGTCAAAGTCAAAATGTTTGCTGCCATTAAAATTGCACAAAATAGTTCAAAATAAAAAAATGTATTTATGTATTTTAAACTTTGTAAAAACATTTTGCCCATTATCAAGTCAGATTCTCCATAACAGCACACTATAAGAATGACATAACATAGAATGCTTTAAACATTAGAAATTAAAATGTTGCTGAATTTGATAACTTATTTACAAAAGGGTTTGATTTATGCAATCAGTCAAAATCTGAACTGATATTTGTACACCAATCTGCTTCTGTACATAGTGGGGTATTCAAGGCATTGCTGACACTGATAGTGGAGAAGCCACTCCCATTTTGTCTAAATACGGGTGGAGCATAAACAAGTAATAAAAACATATTAAGCATATTTATATTTAAAGTGTATGTTTATATACATTTATATGACATATTCAAATCTGTGCTCCTATACCTTTAAAATAAGCATTAAATCACACTTGTTGAGGGTTAGGTATGCAATAATTTATTTTTTTGTTTCCATGGCTTACTTTAATAATATTTATTCATTTATAACTCTTAAAACACTGAGTAGTTTGATATAATATGTATTCATAATTATGTTCTATCTCCCTGTTTTTTATTTTGCCAAACAGATGTTTAAAGGGCCAGTTAATTCAGCACATCTTGAAGCACACCACATTAAAGTTATCCTGAAAACATATTGAAATACTTTTTACATTTTTAAAATAGGTGAACAGTTTGGACAAACATGTCTGGGTGCATTTTTGAAGTTATGGGAAAAACTATACATTTGTGTGCTCACGGAGCCTTCACAGCTCGGTGTAGGCAGATGTTATTAATCACGGGACTGTCAGAAGTGTGTTGGTAAACAGACCTTCGATTTGTAGCTGTTATTAGTGTGATAAAAAAAAAAAGATCATTTTAACATAGATAAATAGCCAAGTGACAAGGGTGTGTTTCTGCCTAGGCCCGCAAGGCCCAGACCTAGGGCAGCACATCTTCAGGGACAGCAGGCTGTCTTAAAATGCAGTGCAGCACATTGAAATATGTTTTATACAGTATATGCACAGAAATGTTTATAGGCAGTGATCTATCTTTTTGTAAGTGTAAGATATTTCTGTCTGTAAGTTGACATACCATATATATACATAAATAAACTTATACTTTGAAATATAAAAGGGCAAAGGAGGAGCTGCAAGGGGAAATTACCTATGATAGCCTAAAACCTATGTATGCCCATGGTAAGTGGTTAGATGCGTCCTTGTGACCAAATTGGCCTAGATAAATATATGCAGCCTTATTAAATTGCGGTTCGGTAAATTTAAAAGGGCTCTATTTAGGCACATAGGATTTTTTTTTACAGAAGTTTTTAGTTAGTGAAGACCTTGCTTTTGGATAGAAGTTCACTAACTAAAAACTCACAATTTAATAAGGCTGACGGTGTCCAGTGCTGACATCTTATCTGAATTCACCAATCAATCAACAATCTCCCCCTCTTCCTTCCTGTTGAATAGATACAAAATATTAGTAGAACACACCCACTCAAACATGGCATCACACAGGCACAAGCAGTGTCTACTAACATAAAGAATTAAAATAAAATATTTCTGTCCACAGCTAACACAGCTAATAATGTTGTTCATTTGTTACAAACATTTGATGTTTTCCCATTCCAAAGTGGTTCTTTAACTGTGAGTCTATTTAAGGATCTGCTTATTTCAGGTCGATTAAACAGTACATTTTAATTTTCAAGACTTATTTGGAAAAAGCAGTATGCACTTTTGATTGTTGGCTTAAGGACAAAGCTTTCCAATCCTTCTTTTTTTTTTTTTTTTATATCTTTAATCTCTAATGGAATTTTTTAAATAATAAAAAGAAATTAACATCCAATATGAGAAAGAATATAGAAGGAAAAACATTGCAATTCACCAAATAAAATAAAAAATGACATAATCAGTGCAGTCTTAAAATGACAATCTGGTCAGACAAAGCCAATCCATAACATCAAGGAGATATATTTAACTTTGGCATGATCTAGATAACTTTTCAAAACCTTTAATACCACTTCTCCAAAAGAAATATTTTTTTTTGCATAAACTGACTCCACTTGGATTTAAAGGATTGAGCTCTCTTTTCAATAGAGCTTTCACTGTCAAATAGATCCATTAATAAAAAAAATTTCAGAGCTAGTATAAGTTCAGATATCTTAGGTAATTCTTTAAAAATCCATTTTCTCATAATGATTTTCATTGCTATAATAATTAAGATTTCTAAGAATCTCCAATCGAAATGCTCGACTCTATCAATATCTCCAAATAGAATCAGTTGTTATTACAAAATTAATTTGTAATGTTTATTCTTTCCATTAGCCAGTTTTCAAATTTAAGCCGATTAAGCCACAAGACCAGAGGAAATAAGTGTAAGAAGGATTCCACATTTTACATTTAGGAAATTTTTCTTAAATTTACACATAGTTTTAGGGAGGTAATAACATTGATGGATGATTTTCAATTGTTCAAAATAAGTAATTTTGTAATTCCAGAAAGACTTTATATTATTTTATTTTATTATCAATGCGATTGAGAAATAGACAAGTCCATTTCTTAAAAATATCAACATTAATTATTGAGGTGAAATATTCTTGTATAAGATTATAAATATTAGAGATCATAATTCCTCCCTTTTTATTACCTTGAATCAAATTATTTATAACATCCATCTCCCATAGTAGAGTTCTTTCATTTCTCATTCCATTTATATAACTCATCATTTGAATGTAAATAAACCTGGTATCTTCTTTGTTATATATCTCTTGAAGATTAGAAAATGTTTTCATCTTTTTATTTACTCGATCAATAAAATATTCTACATTATCCTAATTAAACACAATAGAAAAAAACGTACTTGCGTTCCAGTGCTTAACACTTTGTCAACAATCAAGAAAACAAATTAAAATCAGGAACTTTATTTTAATCTCAATAAAAGCTATAATACAAACCCACTAGGGGTGCCACCAAATGTCTAGTTGGATGGATCAATAAGTGAATACAAGCTGACTAGTAGCCCTGCAATAAGATAATTCAGTCAAGTGACAAAAAAGTCTAAGTCCAGAAATAAATAAATAAACACCATAGACCTTCAGACAGGAGGTCTCTGCAATGAGACACAGGGATTCCCTATACTAAATCTACTTTTTGTCTTTATAGTCCTATATACATAGTTACATAGTTACATAAACATCTTAAAAAAAATATGTTATGTGCTTATTTAGAGCCTTATTCAATTGGCAAAATTGCAATTTAATGAGGGCCATAGTAATTAAGGTTGAAAAAAGACTTTCAGTCCATCAAGTTCAACCTGTTAAGATCTCCTCTGATCTGTAATATGCGGATTAGTTATTAATTAATTTGTTGTTAATTAATTATTAATAGTATAGTATTGGAGGATGCATAAAGAGTTAGTCCATCAAGTTCAATCTTTTTAGATCTCTATTGATCTTTTTAATGTGGACTATTTATTATTAATTGTTAATTGATCCAGGGGAAGGCAAACAGAAGCAAAAAAAACATTGAAACATTGCCAATTGTCTCATAAGGAAAAAAAAAAGCAAAATTCCTTCCTGACACCAGAAACTGGCGATCAAATTTCTCCCTGGATCAATATTCCTTTGCTAGTTATCTAGGATAGCCTTGAATGCCCTCTTTATTCAAAAAATATATCTAACCCCTTTTTGAATTTGTCTATCGAATTTACTGTTACCACCTCCTTTGGTAGAGAATTCCACAGTTTAACCACCCTAACTGTGAAGAACCCTTTTTTTTGTTTAAGGTGAAATCTTTTTTCCTCTAACCTCAAAGGATGTCCTCTTGTCAGTTGAAAATCTCTTGCTAAAAAAAGTTCACTTGACAAAGCCTTATATTGACCCTGAATGTATTTAAATAAGGTAATCATATCCCCTCGTAGACGCCTTTTTTCTAGCGAAAATAAGTTTAGTTTGGTTAGTCTTTCTACATTCCCCTTATTAGTTTTGTAGCCCTTCTCTGTACTTTTTCCAGCTCCTTTTTATGAAGTGGTGCCCTACATTGTACTCCATATTCCAAATGAGTCCGTACTAGGGATTTGTATAGTGGCAGAATTATATTTGCTTCCCTTGCTTATATACCCTTCCTAAAACATGCTAATATTTTACTTGCCTTTGCAACTGTTGGCTTTGAGCGCTGTTACCTAGGTGGTTGTTCACTAGTACTCCCAAATCCCTTTCAATATCTGATACCCCTATATTTGCTCCATTAAGATTATAGATTGAATGGCTATTTTTCCGTCCCATATGCATAACCTTGCATTTATTTATATTAAATCTCATCTGCCATTTAGCCGCCCATTTCTCTAATTTATGCAAATACCTTTGTAGGGAAAGTACATCATTATCTGATTTTATTACCTTGCACAACTTAGTGTCATCAGCAAAAATGGAGACACTACTTTCGAGTCCTACTTCTATGTCATTAATAAATATGTTAAAAAGGAGAGGACCTAATACTGAACGTTGAGGAACCCCACTTATCACATTAGACCATTATGTTCCATTTACAACAACCCTTTGCTTCCTCTCTTTTAGCCAGCTCTCGATCCATGAGCAGATATTTACTGCAATTCCTGTATCCCTTAGTTTGATCACTAGTCTTCCATGTGGCACTGTATCAAATGCCTTTGAAAAATCTAAAAAAGACGACATCCACTGAGTTGCCCTGATCCAAGTTCCTACTAACCTCCTCATAAAAACTAATTAGATTGGTCTGACACGACTTATCCTTCATAAATCCGTGTTGACTGCTACCTATGATCTTGTTCAAATAGACAAATTCTTGTATTCTGTCCCTTATTAACACTTCTAAAAGCTTCCCTACTACAGATCTGAGGCTGAATGGTCTATAATTCCCCAGATTTGCTCTATATCCCTTCTTAAATATAGGTATCACCTCTGCTTTTCTGCAGTCATCCGGTAGAGACCCTGTAGTGAGTGAGTCTTGAAAGATTAGATATAATGGTTTGGCTATTACAGAACCCAGCTCCCTCAGTATCCTGTATTGGATTTATTTAATGATTTCTGGACTAAGACTTTTTTGTCACTTGACTAACTTATCTCATTGCAGGGCTACTAGTCAGCTTGTGGGGCACACCTTAGCCAGTTAGGAAGTCTCTGAAATAAGACACAGGGAAGTCCTGATATAGATTGATAGATTGATCTCTTGTCTATAGTGATTTTGCACATTTTAATTGTACTCACTTATTTATCCATCCAACCAGACATTTGGTGGAACCCCTAGTGGGTTTGTATTATAGCTTTTATTGAGTTTCTAATAAAGTTCCTGATTTTAATTTGTTTTCTACATTATCCTAGCCTATGTTTTTTAAATAATGTATTTGACCTCCTTCAAAAATTTAAGAGTTATTCTTTATTAGCATTCCATATATAATTTTATTATATGGAAGAATCTTAACATTTACCAATTTTCAGATCTTAATTATTGGATAAACCAATTTATTATTGCATGAAGATTTTGGATTATCAGCCTTATGGTTGTGTTACAAATAATCCATTTTTATTATCATAAATATCCACCCCCCAACCATAATCTATAAATTTTCCTTCATGTTTTTGCCAGTCCAGTGCCATTTTTACTAACTTTGACCAATTTGCCCACTCAATAATGGACAAGTTGATAGAAGTTTTAAACAACAAAGTTTGTTTAAACCAATACAAGATTTATTTTGATTGCCATATAAATCCCCTGAAAATCAAGTGATTTTTCTGAATATCTATTTTTTTTAATAATCTTTGGCAAAGTTTGTTTAAGAAACAATAATGTTGGATATTTCATCATCTTAATCAGACTGACTCTTCTCATCATAGATAAGGGAGGCTTAGACCAACCTTGAAGAAATTTATCAATTTGCGAGATTGTGAAATCATAATTCAATGCGTAAATCTTCTGATTTATATTAAAAATATTATTTATATAATAAAAATAATATATTATTTATTATTTTTGATCCATTTACTTTTTTAAAGATCTCACCTTGGATATTTTGTGGAGGTTCTAGCCACAAAGCTACTGATTTTTTTTTTGGATTAATTAAATATCAAGAAAAAGTAGAAACTTCCTCTATAATTGAGATAACTTTAGAATAGTTTATAGCCAGATCATTCATAAATAACAATAAAGCCAAATGGAGATGTCTATTTCCCAATTTAATACAGTCAAAATAATTTAAAACTTTACAAGCTAATTATTCTATTGCAAGATCAAAAAGGAGAGGAGACAGTGGGTATCCTTGATGAGTGCCTCTCTGTAATACAAAGCTACTCGATCTAGTACGATTAATTATAATAGAAGCTACAGGATTAGAATATATAATTTTTACAATATGCCACATGTTACAATAGATTCCAAAGTTAGGAAATCAGGTCATCTAATGATCTCAGGAGAAGCAATCAAAGGCTTTCTCAGCATCTAAACTAATTATGAAGGCCATTTTATTCAGATTTTTTTTTTAATTCTGTTGAAATTCTTGTATAATTGCTATACATTTTCTAATATTCATTGTCATAGTTCTACCTTGAATAAATCATGTTTGATCACTATAAATAATCTCCCTCATAACAACTTGCAATCTATTAGCAATCAATTTAGTAAAAAATTTATAATATGTGTTCAAAAGAGAATTCTTCTACTCTGTCTCCTTTGTTATCTTTCTTGCAAAATGTGTTTTGAAATTTCCACACAAATGTAGATTTTTTTAAGGAAGATTTTAAATCTAATTGTACTTGTGCATGGTCTGAAATAATAATATTACTAATATAACATTTGTCAACCAATAAATCAATATGTGAAGTTTGCTACACAACTGAGTGTTTTTTGAATTCACCATCTTGGCCTACCTGCTCTGAAATAACTCTGAGAATTCTGATGTTTGCTACACACCTGAGGTATGACCAAAGCAATGCATTCTGACCCATCTCAGGAGCTAATGTCATTATTATTATTAATACTAATGTATGCCTGTTATTTTTTGGGAGATAAAAACTATTTCTTAAATTACAATATATATGTAGTGATGTCGCTAACACGCCTTCTGTGTTTGGTCTTCCACCTCCTCAAAGCCACCTTCCTCCTCTGACTCCTCTTCTTCAGACTCATGTCTCTGCGTTGCCTCTGTCTGCATTATTATAAGGTGTGTACTGTTAAGTAGTACTATTCCTATCGTTTTAATCCCTGTTACGTCCACTATTAGGGGACGTGTATATGGCATGGATTTTTGGAAGCGGGAGATGGAAAAAGATGCTTGGTCGGTCATCCCACTTCAAATTTGGGGCACTGCGCGTGCAATCTAAGGTGCCACCAGATAGGAGTGGTGTGTTCAGTTGTACTATTTATTCCTATCAGTTTGATACCTGTTACGTCACCTATCAGGGGACGTGTATATGGCATGGATTTTTGGAAGCGGGAGATGGAAAAAGATGCTTTTTTCGGTCCTCCTACTTCAAATTTGGGGCACTGCACGTGCAATCTAAGGTGCCACCAGATATGAGTGTCACTGTGCACTGGCAAAAGTTGGCAGAGTAGGCGCTGTAGGCCTCACACACACGCCTGTAGGAAGGCAACTGATATTCAATCGATTACAGTCAAAAAAGTGTTATTTTATGTCACTGTACACTACGGTTGCACCAGATATGACGTATAACTGTGCACTGGCAAAAATTGGCAGAGTAGATGCAATAGGCTTCACACACATGCCTGTAGGCAGGCAATTGCTATTCAATCTATTACAGTCAAAAAAAGTGTTGTTTTATTTCACTGAGCACAATATAAGCTGTGAGCCTGACACAGAAAGGCAACTGAAATTAGATTACAGGAAAAAAATGGTTGTTTTCAATGTATGGTACACCACCAGGTATGAGTAGTGAAAATAAGCCCAATATAAGCTGTTAGGTGTTAGCCTGTCACACACACACGCTGGCAGGCAGGCATATGCAATTGGATTACACAGAAACAAATTATAAAATAAAATAAATGATGTTCTAGCCCTGAAAAGGGCTTTTTGGGTTGCTGTCCTTGCAGCAGATATCAGATGAGTCCTTCAGGTCTGTAATGGAAGCTAAATACACAGCCTGGCTATCTATTTCCCTATTAAATCTCCAGCAGCTACACTATCTGTCCTCTCACAACGAATGCAGCT